>CM057456.1:171255000-171865000 GCA_016271365.2 Neoceratodus forsteri | reverse complement strand
AGGGGCTGGGGGAAAGGAAAGAGAGAGAGAGGAGAAGGTGAGCTTGGGGGTGGGGATAAAAGGGGGGTTATAAGGGTCAGCACAGAGGGGCCCTCCCTCACTTTTGCTAAGCAGAGCTTTTTGTTTAGCACATCAGTTGGAGAGTTCTTGGTTGGTTTCCTGAGTTAGCTTGATTTTACATGTAAGTAAAATTCTTTATTAGAAGGGATGTTTGTTGGAAATACAGCATGAAATGTTGAAAAAAGTACAATAATGGAAGCAATGATAAAATAAATAGGAGACAGCTTTAAAGCTGATGGCATTGCAGAAAGCGGTGCTTCAGAAACTGTGTAAAAGCAGGCTAGTTTTGGTTCATTTGGAGCGGTTTTGGTGATGCCTAGGGCCCAGGGCCAGGTTGGAGGTTGTGAATTGTGAGGTTGTGAGTTGAAAGGAATTAAGGCAAAAATGTTCAGGGGAATTTTGTAGCAGTTCATAGGGAAGTGCTGGATAATAAAAAAGTTTTACAATAGGCAGCGGGTGGAGCGGCTCTGGCCACAGGCATTTTATTTATTTATTTATGTATTCATTTATTTATTTATTTATTTTTGAAAGTTGGATTTACAACCTTTGAGTCAGGGACTCATTTACAAAGGCATCTTGTTGCAGGGAGGGTAGACATGGTTACAGTGTGAGATACAACAGTGGTAACATACAGGTGCAATACAGATAACAAAAGAACACAATATAACAGTGGTTTACGGAATAAAGTTACATGCAGTAAATAGCAATCGTAGAAAGTTTAACAATAGCAGAAGTCATAACCCTGGTCATACTGGGGAAATACCTGTGTGGAAGGGTGGGGGGGGTTGTTACATTCTTGTAAGGGACTCAGTCAGGCACCTGGAGGACAACAGGAGTGGGCATCCAATGTGAATTGGTAGCCACGTGGTTGAAGTTCAGGAGGAGAATGTGTTTTTTTGTGGCTCGAGTTATGTGGTTGGGTGCTGGGAAGGCAGAAGAAGGGGACGCCTGAACTGGAATGTTTTTTGGTGAGGGGTTGGAAGAGAAGGGGATGTTTCTGTTACAGAGTATCATTGATTCAGTTGGGCACATCGACAGAAGCAGGAGAAGCACCTGAACCAAATTAGGGTACTGCTTCTGGTCAGATCAAACAGAAGGCCGCGTTGTTTCGGACAACATTGGGAAGTTCAGGCAGTGAAGACAAGAGGGTAGTGGCAAGAGCGGTAGTCGCCTAGATCGGGCACCAAAGGTTTTGTGGGGAGGGTCATCTGACAGCTTGAGAGTATGCCCACGTGGTGGGGGGAGGAAATGTTTCTGCTGACCTGTGCAGGAGGGCCTAGAAGTTGAAAGGGGGTACCTGCAGGAAAGGAGGACCCAGACAAAATTTAAGGGCTAAAGAGCTGGGCTGGACTCCAAAAACAATGTACAGCTGAGAGGCAGCTGGAAGGAGAGACAGGCGAGTGGTAAAGAGTTAATGGGCCACCAGATTAGCGGAGTGCAGACTGCATGGTGGCCTCCATTTTGGGAACAGGCAGACTGCATGGTAGCCACCATTATAAGAGCGGGACGACCGCATGGTGACCACCATTTTGAGATCAGGAGGACTGCATGGCAGCCACCATTTTGGGGGTAGGGGTGAGCTACAAGGAGCAAAATGGGGATATTTCTGGCTGGTGGGCTTTTTATACACATTATAGGAATGTTTAGATTTCTGGAGGGGTGATTGACAGAGGCTATAGCATTGGTGCTCCCCTATCACTACGTTACCTAAGGGGATTTTCACTCATGTGGTGCAAGGGATGTGTCTGGAGCTCACAAGCCAAGGGTTTTTTAAATTATGAAAAACCAGGTAGTGTGTGGCCTGAAAACAAATATAAAAAAAAAGGAATGGAAAATGCTAAAATGCTAGAGAAGCACAGCACATTGGTTGGGTAGTATGGGTGGATAGGTGGTCAGTTTGGGCAGCTGTGGGCCAATAGGAGACTCCAAGGCACAAGCCCATGGCAACAGTTTTTTGGGAGATGCTCACATGCTGTTTGTTTATGTTTCAGTGACTTTTACAGTAACATGGACACCAGAGGTTCATGTGCACTAAAGGTGGATGCCATGAAGTTAATTACTGACCTGGTGGAGAGGGCTCACTGGGTACTAGATACTGTGGATGACTCAGAGCCGGACAACTGGGCACCAGCAGGAAAGGGCAATAAGAGGAAGGACAGGGCCAATACTGGAGGGAGAGGCAAAGGACAACCTAAAGAAGGGGCCCCCAGGGCACCTATACCAAAGGGTCTGAGGCCAGGCCTCCCTATTTCTGAACCAGAGCTGGCTTCTCGGCCTGTTCCTCAGCCGGTACCTCCTCTTCCAATCCCAGTGCTGGTCCTGGTACCACAGCGAACACTAGGGTCTAGTCTGGCACCAAACCCAGAACCAATGCCAGTGCCAGTACTGCAACTGGTGCTGGTACCACCCCCAGCACCTTTCCTGGTGCCAGTACCACAGCCAAGCCCACAGCCAGGTTCACCAGCAGGATCAATGCTGATTCCAGATCCAGTTCCAGATCCCACTCCAGTACTGATGCTGTCCTATAAGCCACCATGGCCAGAACCCGTGGGGCCAATTCTACTGCCATTCCCAGTGCTGGAACCACTGCCAGGACCATCAGGTGCCCCAAGGCCAATACAGGTACAGGTGAACCTAATGTGGAAAGTAGCATGAAAGAATATGTAGAACAATTGTTGGGCAGTATGGGGGTGATGGAATAGAGAAACTAAAAAAGTACTAGAATTGGAGAAAGGGAAGGATAGTGAGAAGGTGGTAGAACCTAAGGACATGGTTAAAGGGACCATTTTGGGGATGTTGTAAACACGGAAGAGGTGCGGATAGGGGAGCATGTACCACTAGACACAAAAGAGAAGTTATGGAAGCAAGAATTTGTGGACATATTTGCACTAGTGGATAAGAAACCAGTAGAGCAATATGAAGAAAAGGAAGGCTTTGGAAAACAGGAATTAGCAGAGGCCGTGGTTTTAGTAAAGAAGGGGAAGGAGCAAATAGGGCCAAGTTATAAGGGCAAGGTATGAGAGGCTTGGACTTTGGGTTTCATGTATTATAGAGCCATTGTTCAGGAAAAGAAACCTGAAATGAGGGTTCTACTATTAGCCTATTTCTTCATAATTAGGAATGCGTACAAAATGATGGGGGACACAAACTGGCTGCAGTATGATAAAACATTTAGGACGAGGATGGCTAATTATGGTTTGTATTGTCGGTGGGACTCTAGGCATAATGATCTATGGTGGGGACTATGACAGTGGCTGGGTGATCTGAGAAGGAGTGGACAAAAAGGTCCAGGAGGTAACAAAAATGCTGCTGGGGGTATAATAGGGCATATTGTTGTTTCCCCAATTTTAGGTTTAGACATGAATGTTCAAAATGTGGAGGTGCACACCCAGCATTGAAGTGTAGGTCTTATGGAGACCATAATGTATGGGGGGTCTCATTCGGGGCACTCCTTTCGAGGTGGCCAAGGGGGACAGATGAGTGGACACTGGGAAAGTGGGGGATGAGGCAAAGGTTATTCGGGGGTAGGGCTTATAATCAAGGGTAGAGATAGCGGGATGCAGGGGAGGGGTTTTCTGCTGGCAAGAACCCCTATAAAGGTGGAAGTAATGGAGGGTTGGATGGCAGGCTACTCAGACAAAAAGCAGGATAAGCACCGATAGAGGATTTTAGGAATGGTTTTAATCAACATTATCAGGTGACAAGAGAGAAGAAATGGGCCAAAAACCTGGGATCAGTTAAGGGGAAGGAAAACATACTAAAATGAAAGATTGCCAAAGAAAGAGAGGCTGGGAGGGTCCTTTCCAAGGTCCTTCTCTAGACCACCTTAGGGTTTCACCCTTGGGACTTGTACCCAAAAGACAAGTAGGGGAATTCAGGGTGATATATCATTTATGGTACCCAGAAGGGGATTCGGTCAGTGATTATATTACTGAAGAAGATGGCAGAGTGGCACATGGGACATTAAAGGATGCAGTAGGGCTTATCAGGGCCTCAAATGAAGCCTGGCTAGCTAAAACAGATACTGAATTGGCATTTAGATTACTACCGGTCGGGAGGGAGGACTTGGAACTGTTAGGTTTTCAGGTGGATGAGAAATATTATTTTGACAATGCCATGCCCATGGAGTGTTCGGTGGCATGTGCTGCATTTGAAATGTTTAGCATATGCTTACAATGTGCCTTTAAAGAAAGATACAGGCATGGGGCAGTAGTACATTATTTGGAAGATTTTTTTACTAATAGGGGAAAGAAAGTTAGGGGTACAGAAAATGTTAGAAGACTTTAAGGATATGTGCCTGGTCTTTGGAGTCCCATTGGCAGGGGACAAGATGGAAGGGCCTAGTCGTTGCCTAGAATTTTTAGGGATAGAAATAGGTGCAGAATTGGGGCTGTTTAGGCTACCAGAGGATAAGGTTGGGAAGCTGAGGGAACTATTAAAAGAGGTAACAACAAAAAGAAGGGTGACACTGCAGAAGGTGCAACAGGTATTGGGCCATTTGAATTTCACTTGCAGGGCCATCGGGCCCTGGAACACATTTACACGGTACTTGGCCAGGTCTACATGAGGGGCAAGGAGGCCTCATCATTAGGTAGATATGTGCAGGGTGGTCAGAAAGGATATGATGGTGTGGGACCAGTTTTTGGAAACATATAATGGAATAACCTTCTGGCAAGAAGAATGGTTGTTCATTACAGATTTGGAGCTTTACACTGATGCCTCAGGGGGATTAGGGGTTGGAGCCTATTTTAGGGTGCAATAGTTTTTGGAACCATGGCCACAGGAGTGGATCAGGAGAGGGCTCACTAAGGATATCACCTTATTGGAGATATTCCCAATATGGGTGGTGGCAGATGTATGGGAAGAGGCTCTATGGAATCAGAGGGTGATGTTTTGGTACAACAACTGGGCGGTGGTAGAGATGCTAAATAAAAAGGGGGATAATTCAAGTACAGTCTTGAAGGTGTTGCAGCAGTTGGTTCTTCAACGCTTAAAACTGAACATGAGTTTTAGGGCCAGGCACATTGAAGGGATACAGAGCACCATAGCTGACAGCCTCATCTGTCTACAGATGGACAAATTCCAGGCCATCGCTACAAAGGCAGACAAGAACGGGACAAAGATTCTGAAGGGATTATGGGATGTTGGTTGGAAGGAGTGGAGTCTTTTTCAGAATTCTTGGGCAGACAGCACTTTTAAGGCCTACAAGTGTTCCTGGAGAGCGTTTCAGGCTTTCTGAACCTCGCACAGCATGGAGATAAGTGGGTCAGTCACCAAAGAGCAGGTGGCTAAGTTTGTAGTGTCTGGGTGGCAAAAGGGGATGGCCCATGCCACAATGGGGGTCCACTTGGCCGCCATAGGGTGGGTTAGTACACTGAATGGCTGGGGGGACCCCAGTAAGGGTTTAATCATAAAATGCATGGTGATGGGTTGGCAGAGGATAAAGAGGAGAGAGCAGGAAAAGAGACGGCCCATAACAGAACACCTGTGGAAAAGCTGATAAGGGTGCTGCCACAAGTATACTATTCAGCTTATGCGGTGATTCTTTTCAAGGCAATTTTCATAGTTATGCATGGAGGGGCATTTAGGGTTGGGGAGCTGTTAAGCCCTGGAAAAGCGACCTCAGGGTCAGGATTGTGGTGGGAGGACATTCAGGGGATCAGTGAGAGGGTTACAGTTTTGTTAAGAAAATCAAAAACAGATCAAGTGGGAAAGGGGGCCAGCATTCTATTGCAGCAGCACAGAATAGGAGCTATTTGCACAGTTCAGACATTATGGGAGTTTAAAGCTTTTAGGCCTATGGGACAGGACTCAATGTTCATTCATGAGCAGGGGGTAGGGGCAATGGGATGCCATTTAGCTGGGGTGTTGAAAAAAGGAATTATAGCCCTGGGGGAGCACCAGGGGAGGTATTTGTTGCATTCATTCTGGATAGGAGCAGAATCAGAGGTGGTGGCAAAAGGGGTACAGGAAGAAGGTCTCAAGAGCCTGAGCAGGTGGAAATCTGACTGTTATAGAAAATATGTAAGAAGTGTCAATCTCTAATGGATAATGTTGTTTTTCTATTCACAAGAGATGGAAGAAAGGGGGAAATGAACCCAGAATGATAAGAAAGGGGGGGGGGAGTTGGACAAACTCTATAATGTTCACTCACAAGTTTAATTATCCGTTATAGGCAAGGCCCGACAATTAGAAGTTTTGATTCTGGGACATTCTTACATATATTGGGTGGAGAGAAAAGCTGAAAGAAGGCCAGGGAAAAACAGTTGTTCTTTGACAACCAAGAAGTACAGATCCTGTGGAAGAGACTATGAGGGATGTGTTTGGGACAATTCCTGCCACTGTTGGAGGAGACCAGTAGGACCAATCCAGAGCTAGATTTAATCATTGTACATCTGGGTGGAAATGACTTAGGTACCCGGCCCTGTCTGGATGTTTTTAATCACATACAAGAAGACTTGGGAGTAGTTAAAGAATGGTGGCTAAGGGTTACTGTGGTGTGGTTGGAGATGGTTCCAAGAAGGGTTTGGAGACACGTCAAGAGTCACACGCCATAGAGGGTGAGAAGAAAAGAATGAATAGGAGAATGGGAATATGTCTTAAAATGTTTGTGGGGGATATTGAGACATGAGGAATTAGACACAAAAATTGTAGGTTTGTATAGGACAGATGGGGTTCATCTGGCAGAGCTGAGTAACCACATTTCTATTACTGAGATAGGATGAGGAATAGATGCTTGGTTGAGAATATTAAAAAAAAAAGGGTAGTGGTGTGGGAAGTGGGGAGGAAGCCCCTTCCAATGCAAGCTGGAGGTGGGCTAGTGGAGATAAAGTAAAGGAAGAAAGTCTTTAGTAGGGGAAGGGGGGGGAACCCAACTTTGATTTACATCAAGGTGGAGGTAGGAGAAGAGGGTGTGGACACCAAGGAGAAGTAAAATGGGGGGGCAGTAATAGACAACTGTCCCCAAATTAAAGAGATGATTCCCTCAGATTTATGTCTAGGGGTGAAAAAGGAAAAATTAAACAATAAAATAAGACCCCTCAGGTTTACGCTTGGGAGTGAATGATAAAGGATGTGATATTTTGAAATGATAATGATTATGCAAAAATGGAATAAACACACAGAAGCATTAAATGTTGATGTAATAAAGGAACTCAGTATTGTATATGAAGTGAATAAATGAATGGTTAAAAATTGAATAAATGGTATACTGACTGAGTAACCAACGCAATACTGTGTGTGGTGTCCTTCATTGGGAGAGAGGCTCTAGAACAATGAGAAGTTGAGGAGCTGTAAAAAACAGGACTTAATGGAAAATATGAATTAAGTCCATTTTTGGAAAAAAAATGAAGTTTGGGATTGTGCATTTACATTGTCATTTTGTCCATTATTGTTGAATTTGATTGGATGTTACGCTCACTACCTTTTTGTACATCACCCCCCACAACTATCTGTTCTCCAGTGTGCCAGTAGATCTTGCTCTGGGGGAACTGGGTATTCACAAATGAGAAAACAAATGTTGAGCAAAATGTCTAAATTAGCATCAGTGTGTATTCACATTATTGTGAAGTCCAGAGCTCAGAACTGCAAAGAATACATGAGGAGGGAGCTCCAGTATCACAGGTCACGTTATCTCATTTTTGGTTTACACCACAGCGCTGGAGTGTGAGTTCTGTTTGTTCCTAGCTCCAGTGTCATAAATGTATGAGCTGGGAGCTCCAGTGTCACAAATGCAAAGAGTTATTAAGTCTTGGGATGAATGGCTATGCAAAACAAATAGATGGTGTCACTGTTCCATCTAATAGTGAATCACACTGCATGATTTTTTCAAGATTTTTGGAGATATTCCAGCTGTTGCTGTGCTCATTGATCTGCAAGTGCCACTCCACTTCATCCTTGGTCTTGGATATCACCACAGCTCATTACAGTATACCAGTCCTGCCCTGTTTCTTACTAAATCACATATTTCTATGAACATATGAACATATGAAATTTGTCAGCAGATAAAGGTCTAGTGGTCTATCAAGTCTGCTCAAATGTGCAGCTAACACCCCTTATTCTGCAGCTGCCCCTTCCTCCCACCATCCCTCTTGCCCTGTCCCAGCCCCTTTTGAAGCAGCCTACTGTTCTGCTGGATACCACTTCTTTTTTTTTTGTAATTCAAATTTTATTAACAAATTTTCCACATTAAGAGGCAGTTAACATGAAAATAAGACAAGAATACAGCAACTTATTATGTTAAGACTGCCCCCCCTCCCTCCCGCCCCCATACAGCAGTCACATATCAATATGTCACATAAGTTCAAAGCCATTATACAGGAGTATACAGGGCTATTTGCTCTGGAACACTACTAAGTCTGAGCAGCTAGTATTAGAGAGTGAAGGGGATCCCATATCTGAGTATAAACAGATAATCTGTTGTGAAGGCTGGCAATCACCTTTTCCATACACAGGTTAGTAAGGATTTCATTCACCCATTCCTGTAATGTCGGAGTAGATTTGTCTTTCCAATGATGTAAAATAAGCTTCTTGACAGACAGAGCTATCATAGAAATATGAAACCTTCTCGCTTTCTGGATACCACTTCTGATGGTAATGCATTCCATCCAGCTACCACCCTCTCCATAAAAAAGTGTCTCCTCATCTCCCTCCTGAACCTTCCTCCATCCAGTCTCAAATCATGGCCCTGGGTGTCCCTCTCCTCCCTTACTTTGAACAGCCCCTCTGTACCTGTCTTGTTTATTCCTTTCATGTACTTGAAGGTTTCAATCATATCCACTCGTCTCTTGTCTCCTCCAGTGAGTACATGTTCATCTCACTCAGCCTCCTCTCATATGGTAAGTCCCCCAGTTCCTAGATCATCTTTGTCATTCTGCATTGCACTCCTTCCACTAGCTTAATGTCCCTCTTCAGAT
Organism: Neoceratodus forsteri; assembly: GCA_016271365.2. Classification (NCBI taxonomy): domain Eukaryota; kingdom Metazoa; phylum Chordata; order Ceratodontiformes; family Ceratodontidae; genus Neoceratodus; species Neoceratodus forsteri. The sequence continues at coordinate 171,856,025 of CM057456.1, read as the reverse complement.
ACAGATGCCAGTACTGCATGCAGTACTCCAGGTGTGGCCTAACTAATGATCTATAAAATGGTAGAATCACCTCTCCCCTCCTCGAGGATATACCCCTTGCAATGCAACCCAGCATTTTGTTGGCCTTATACGATGTACTTGATAGGTGGCAAATACATTCCCTCACCTAGAATCGAACTTCTGACCCTTTGCTTGTAAAGCAAGCACACATTCAGTGTGCCATCTAAGGAGCTTAGCACAACATAAAAAAAGAAAGGAGGGTCTCCATGAGAAAGGCAGATTGCAACTTGATCTGTTTGTGTGGGTGGAACCCAAACTTTGTAGCACACCTACATTCATGCTGTGTGATCCACCCTAGACCAAGTGAACAGACATATACAATTATGTGTATAAGGATTGTTCCCATTGGGGAAAGAAATGTGTTGTTGTAGGTCTGGAAATACCTTTGCAGACAGCCTGGGCTGGGTCTTGAGCATTCTGTCTACTTGACAGCTGTGTGCCCTGTGCACCAGTATAGTAGTTTAGCATTGACCTTGTCTCCATCCATGCCTCAGCCCTGCCCCAGTCAATTGAAGTTCCTATGTTTGAAGCTTTCCCTTGTGCACTGGGCAATCTGTTTGGTGTCAGCCTCTTAAAAACAAAAACCAAAAAAAGGGGTGAAAAGTCTCTAAAGTCTGGGAGGAGTGTCCAGGGCATTCACACTCTGATGTGAAAGGGCTCACAGCCTCCTCTCATGCTTGCAGCTCTTCTGCAGATCAGGGATGTACATCTTTGAACAGCATAAGGGATCCCTACATGTCTTCAGTAACATTGTTTTTAGGTCTGTAGACAAATTATGAACCCAGTTATTTACCTGACAGTCCAGCAGTTATGTATATGTGTTGTCCTTACCTGAATCTGGCAGATGGGGGGGCACTTACAGGGTGACCTACATTGGATGGCCATTATAATCCTCACTGTCAGCCCTAACTAGATTGAAACAGTTGTTTGCTTACAGGCTGCTTATTTTTTCCTTCTTGCCTTTGACAATTCAGCTCAGTTGAGGTGTGTTGAACTGCAAGGTATTCAGGTAGCACATCACCCCTGTTGCTAACCACTGGTGACCCTGTGGCACTGAAGGGGAGGTGCATAGGGAGGGAGGGAAAAATGGGTGGAGATGTGAGGTACTATCAGAGGCCCAGGGCAGACTCATCCACCCCTCCCGAGACCTAAAACACTCATCTATCTGTTAATTTGATAATTTCACACATTGGATTTACAGCCTAATCCAGTCCCTATTTGACCCACCACCACCACTCTCTCTCCTAGTCCATCTTGTCTACAGAGGTCATCTAAATAACTAGTGTAGACAATCTTAGAAAAGCCCTCAGCTCCCAGTAATGTGCCATTGAAGAGTTGAACTAGCAGAAATGGACAAGGCGGGGGCTGCATGGAGTGGAAGAGGTGAGGGTGAGAAGGAAGAGACAGTGGACATTAACAAAATTGTGTTAGTGCAGCAAACCAAAAAATAACTAAGGTAAAAACTGCCACTTGACATTGGCTGTCAATTTAGTTACTTAGTCAGGTTTGTGAAGTCCAGAAATACATCAAATAGTAAGGGTACCAACCGGCATCTAGATCCACAGTTCAAGTTTAGGGACCAATCCATGGGCTGCCATTCTGCCCATCTCTGCCCTCCTCTTTCCTTTCCCTTCTCCTCCTGTTATTGTTGCTACCCTTTCTGCTCAGGCTCTCACCTCTGTTGGCTGCTCAGAGCCATGGACTTCTGTTTCTGTTGTCTCACGGTACCGACTTCATGGTCTTGCACCCTGAACTTCTCTCTATCTCTTGCCAATGAGTAATCATGGTCTCCCTCAAACAAAAACAAAATATAAAACAATCACTAGGTTTTTATTTGAACTTTTTTGTCTGCTAAATGTTTCTGAAAACTGAAACATGCACTTGTGTGTTTCAAGGATTGGGGAGGTAGAAACATGAGTGAAACAGAGCAGCCAGTTGAAGAGTTGAGATATAGCACAACATGGTTTCAGCATGGATTAAAGATTCAGTCACAAAACAAAAGCAGCACGGTCTCAGAAATGAAATATTGAGATTCTGTATATGGATAGAGCATGGTGTTATTTGGCAGCAAAGAGAAGAAGGTAATAAACATTTTTTTTCTGGTGCAGTATGTTATAGTTAGCCTAGTTAGGAGTTGAGACTTGGGTTCTGTTTTTGACAGCCAAACTTGAGCAGCAGAATGTTGCCAGTTGACAATGTCACTGATCATCATTTTGTAGAGACAAGCACATTCTTTGGCAGTATATGAGCAGCATATCAGCATGAAGGCATGTAGTCAGGTGGTTAGTGGTTACAATGTTATTGGTAAGTGAGCATGGGTGACTTCAGATGAAATGTTATAGCCTGAAAGAATAAAATCAGTTGTATCTCTGCTCACTAAACACATCTAGGTACAGAACGATGATAGACAAATGCATGTATTATTATTCTGTATTCTCAGTGCAGGTGGGTTAACTTCCTGCCAAGTTCAATGGAAAACTGTTTGTATAATACAAATGGCAGTGTACTCTGTCAGATCAAAGGCTGCACAAGTCTGAAGGAAAGACATCACTTCATGAATGAGGTAAAGGCTGATTATAAAAAGGGTCTCAGAAATGCTGGAATTGGATTGTCTGTAAGGATTCTGACAACCTTACATTAATCCCGTTTACTCTGTCATGTACAGTCTGATCACTATGGCACATGAATTATTCTTGCTAGCATTCCATCCTCTAGCACTGCTGAATGACTGGAATGATGCATTTTGATTCTGAACCAGCATTCTTAAACTGTTGATGGAAGAACTATTTTATTAAAAATCAGCCTTTTAATGAGGAAAACATTCAAAAAGTATACTTTTAACACTTTTCTTTTGGAATAATTTTTATAATAGCAATAAAGAACTCCCAGGAGTTACATTAGCTGTCCGTTAATTGCCACATATGGGCAATATGGCACTTGGCTGCACCTTGTGCCACATTGCACCCTTAGTGGGTGATTAACCAACTGTCAGTTTAACCCCTGGTCATGCCTTATTGCTAAAAAGGTGACAGTGATGAGTGGCAAAAAATATACAGACCTGAAATACTGATACTGAACAGATACTGAACTCAATGAAAGTAAATTTTCATGGACATTAATTACAAACAAAACTAATAAGAAAGGCAAATCCCACTTACAAGCACATTTTCAGTATTAAGTACATTTCAAATAAATTTAGGCGAACAGGATTTAACTCAGAACCTGAGTGAAGAGCCTATGAAGAAACTGATCATAAGGGATTCATTTATTACATGGACAGTAGGGTGTGTAAAAAATGACAAACTGCACACTACAGTATCATGTCTTCCTGGGCCTAAAATTGTTGATATATGTAATGTAACAGACAGACTAAAGTTAGGTGAAAATTCACCAATTATACTGCACATCAGAAAGAATGACATAGGACAATCACACAAGAAAGACATATGTCTGAATTTAATGGACCATTTCAAACAGCTTAGGGATATGTATGTTTTTATGTTGGTCATACCTGTAAGAGGAACTAGTTTTCCACTGTGCTTACTCATTAAGTGAATAAACAAACAAGGGCAGTCATGTGGCAATACCAGGAATACTCCCCATCCCTAGAGTACACTCCGAGAAAAACAACACTATATCCAGAATCAATGCCAGACTCAGCAACTGGTATAGGCAGATGACTATACTATTTGTAGACAGCTAGGAAACATTCTGGAATAAAGATATTTTATTCTCAAAAGACAGGCTTCATTTGAATAAGGATGTAGACTTCTTGAGGGATAGCTTTATGACTGCACATTCTAAACTGTCTTTAAATTAAAGAATAACTGGGAAACAGTCAATCCCAATCTAGGAAACATGTTTCCAAATATATAGAGAATAATACAGCAGGTGATAAGTTGAAAAACAATAACATCAGATGCTATTTGTTCAATGCCAGAAGTCTGAATAACATATTTGATGAATTAGTAGAGATAATAGGAAAGGAAACTTGGATATAATAGGGGTGACAGAAGTATGGTGGAGTGACACTTGTGTATGCGAACAGCATATACCAAGCTACACTGTGTTCAATCAAAACAGGAACAACAAAAAGGGAGGTAGGGTTGCATTGTTTATAAATAATAATTGTAGACCCATAGATATAACAAAAAGTGAAAAAAAAAACAAAAAAAACAGAAGGACATATTTATGGAAACCATCTGGGAATGCATCTTCCTGAGTACACCAGATAAGTTTATTGTAGAAGTGGGTTACCTTCCTCTCAACTCATCTCTTGGGGTCACTGAATGCATTAGTATGGAAATGGAAACAGCCTGTGAAATATGTAACACTGTATTGATAGGAGACATGAACCTGGGTGAAACTGATTAGCAGACAACAGCTGCAAATTGAAACATAAGTAGGTCTTTCTTAACAGTCTGTGAGCAACTCATGTTACATCAATATGTGACTGAATGAACCATTGGCACTAGCATCCTGGATATTGTACTGGGGACCCCGGATTTAAATATTACTAATTGTAATATAGGTCCTACCTTGGGAACCAGTGATCACAATTTGATATGGTTCAATTTAAACCTATCTTACATCTTGCATGATAATGAGACATATTTCTATAACTACAAAAAAGTGGACATGAATAAAATACAAACTATGCTAGCATTTGTAAAGTGGGTATTTGTACTCTCTAACTGCAGCACTGACACCAAATGGGAACAAATAAAAAAGATTATCTTTGAAGTGCGTAACAACTGCATCTCCTAGTATATAAAAACAAATGACAAGTATAAGTTGAAACCAAGATGGCTTAATCATAAAATTAATTAACTTATTTGGAAAAAACAAAAAGAGTTTAAGGTATATTGCAAAGCACCTACAGCCTTGAAAAACTGGGGCAAGAAAACAGCCCTGTCTGACTCCCATGTTGGTTGAAACAGTAGATGAAATCTGCCCTGATGTTCCAAGCTTGACTTGAGCCCAGGTAGAACTATATAACTCCCTAATAATGGCAACACTTTTATGAGTAAACCCCTTATCCTTCATAGTTTCCCAAAGTTTATTCCGTGAAATGGTATCAAACACAGTGCTAAAGTCTATAAAGGCAGCATAGTTTTTGTTTATGTAATGTATTTTTCAAACAGATGCATAATTACAAAATAATTATCCATAGTACAGTAGCCTGCTCAAAAACCTGCCTGTGATTCTGACAAATCCCCTAGCCTAACAAGCTGTTCCCTATGCCTAGTCAAAATTAATCTAGAGAAAATCTTTCCCACATGATCTAAAAGGGAAACTGGCCTATACATAGCTGGATCAGCTCTATCACCGTTTTTAAATATTGAGATTGTTAGGGCACTGTTCCAGGTGGGAGAAAAATCCACTCTGCTGCAGCAGTAATTAAAAAATGTCATTAGAAGATTAGCCCAAAGTAAAGAAGAGTTTAAATATACCTCTGAGTGGATTTGATCTGGTCCAGGTGCTTTTTGGGGGTTCAGAGAGGCAATAGAATGATAAACTTCTGTATGCATACATGGAGCAAAATGTCTCATTTCAAAATTTAACACCACATACATTGCATCTCCACACTAAAATATTTAGAGGAATAATACGACATCCATTTGTCTAGCGTGATATGTGTATCAATTTCGTACTTAATATTATTCATCCCCTGGCCACTTAGAGCCAGTATGTCTGATGATCCTGCTTATTAATAATTGTTGACATGTCCTGCCATTGCTTCTGCTGAAAGTCTTCCTTTTTTTGTATTAGGAATTTCTTGTACTCATCTCTACTTTTATTTAACTCTCTATGGGTAAAGCCATTTTTGCGTGTACTAACCATTCTTATGTTCCTATTGAGACATTCCTTATCAAACCAAGATACATTCTTTGATACTAAACTGTGTTTCTTTAGAACGTGATGAATAAAAGGGACCTTATTTTCTCTAAACTTAATGCAACTTCTTCCTTCAGTGATATAAAATCTACATTTTTATCCAGAAATTCTGTGGTAGTATTTAATAATATGTACCTAATCTGAACAGATGCACTTGTATTCCATTTGATTTTACTATACCAAATCTCTATGTCAAAGGGCAGAGGCAGCCTAACAATCTGGTTATGCATCAATACTGAATATTCTCCCTTACTAAAAGGACGACCCAATCACCATATTGGCAAGAATTTTCTTGGAGAATAAAGGTTCGATATTTCCTAACTCCCCAAATAATTAACAAAAGAAATCCAGCTGCTCCCACCCAGTGCTGGAGAGGATGTGCCTCTCTGGAAGTGGACCATTTACATATTTTTTGGTCCTGTAATGCCTTACAGAATTACTGGAGTGACATCACGAGAGCACTCACAGAAATATTTCCAGTGCAGATCCCACTGGAGTGGCCTGCAATGGTCCTAGGTCTACCACCCGAGGAGATACGAGGTGCTGACTCACTGTACCTGTGGTCTATTCTAACAACGGCTGCACATAAGGCCATTACGAAGAAGTGGCTCTCTTCCAGTTCCCCCACTATCAGGGAGTGGATAACAATAGTGAACACTATAGCAGATCTGGAGGAACTCACTTATAGAATCAACATATGCCTTTGCCATATGTTTGTATTGATTTGCCCTTGTCTGTATTGCTGATTTTAGAACCCATTTTTATGGCTGTGGGTAGATCCTACAGCCATCTTGCTGTCTGTAGCTGGAAAAATGGAGTATCATGAAACACCTTTTTGGAGTTTTCAATGTATCCTTCCACATCTCTAAAGCACTATGCCAATTGAAATAAAATGCTCCCTTCTTTTTGTTTAGAATGTTGGAGACATAACTCCAAGCTGCTTACCAGATGGCCATTAGGAAAATGAAATGACATGTTAAATATTGATTGCCTATTAAACTGGAAATGTTTACCCCCTTTGAAATGCAACAACTTACACATTTAAATACTTAGCATTTAAACATTTTTTTGCTGCTAGCTTCAGTTGGGCAGGTATTGTGTTTCAGGAAAGATTCAAACCTCATAAATGTCAGCTTTCCTAGCAATGAAGCTAAAAAGATTTACACTGTGTTTTTTAACCTCTTAAGAACTATCTGATAAGACTGTCTCAAACATGCCAGGTCTTCTGTGAACTATCTAGGATATATATAGCAATGAGCAGGCATTTTTTTACTATCCTTTTTGGTAAAAAATATATTAAGCTACAGCAAACACACACACACACACACACACACACACACACACTGTACACACCATGCTCATGGCTACAACATTCAAAATATATACTGCAAACTAATATGTAATAAAACAATAAAAAACTGTTTGTTTATGTCAGTGAACACAGTGAAGTTCAGTTTACTGCAGATTTCCTTTAAATATTTCTTATCCTATATTTTGAATTCTGGATAGCACAGGGGAGATGCTACATCTCATTGTCATAGGGATCTTCACTTACACATTTTTGCATTGTATTTACTCAGGATGTCCCAGATTAGATGCAATATCTTGTTTTCAGTGAGGTCATGATTTTACCATTTTTATAATGTATTTATTCAGTGTAGCCTTGTACAGATGTAAAATGTTGTTTTCAGTGTGTTCTGATTTTATGCAATGCAGCATAATATTGTGTAGATGTAGAGCCCCACAGAAATAAGATGCCATGTCTTCTGTGAACTATCCAGTATAAATATATAGCAATCAGCAGGCATATTCTAGGAAGGAAAACGCATTGTAAAAATGTATAAAAGGAAGACTATATTGAAACTGCCTCTCAGCAGATCTGCATTGTACAAATTCATTAGAAATAATGGGTAAAAGCATCCCAAAAGCTCTCCACAGCCATTTCAGCTCTGACCAGAACTTGTTTCAATCAGTTTTGGCTTGTCTTGTTTACCATGCTGTTGTATTTTACTGGTCTCATAATTCCAATCTTTTCATTCTCTTAATTCTGAAATCTTTCCTTATGAAACATAGAAGCTGATGACAGATAAGGGTCTCCAGGCCCACCTAGACTGCCCTATTTCCCTACCTGTAGCAATGCATTATTCCCTACTCTGGCTAATCCCTAATCCCCCTTAATTTTCAAGATCTCTTTGTGTCTATCTCATGCATTTTTGAATCCTGTAACAGTTTCTGCTACAACCACTTCCACTGGTATGCTGTTCCATTTGTCCACCACCTTCTCTGTGAATAAGTACTTACTCACATTACCTCTGAACCATCCCCCAGCTTCATATTGTGCTCCCTCGTCCTTCAGCATCTTTTTCTTTGGAAGATAGTGCCCTCCTGTACTCTGTTCTTCCCTTAGTGGTATTTGAATGTTTCAATCATATCCCCCCTTTCCATCCTGTCCTCCAGGGAGTACATATTTAACTCCCTCAGCATTTCCTCATAGGGTTTATGATGCAGTCCCTTCACCATTTTTGATGCCCTCCTCTACATCTCCTTTTCCCCAATTATATCCATTTGAAGATGGGTTCTCCAGAACTGGACACATTACTCGAGGTGAGGCCTCAACAATGATCTATAAAGTGGGATTATTACTTCCTCTCTTCTGATGGTGATGCCCCTGCATATGCATCCCAGCATCCTGCTAGCCTTACTTGCTACCTTGTCACACTGCTTCGAAATCTTCAGGTCATCAGAGATGAGTACATCAACATCACTTTCCTCTTCTGAGCCTGCTACTGCCTCCCCTCCCAGGTGCCAAATAGTCCCTGGGTTTCTGTGCCCCATGTGCATTATGTTACACTTTTTAACATTGAAACCCAGCTGCCAATCCCTTGGCCAGTCCTCCAGCCTTTTTAGATCACTCCTCATTCTATCCATCCCCTTGGAGTGTCCACTCTGTTGCTGAGCTTTGTGTCATCTGTGAACAGGCGTACTTTCTCTTACAGACCCTCTGCAATGTCACTGATAAAGACATTGAAGAGGAATGGGCCTAGCACTGATCCCTGGGGCACCACACTGATCAATCTGCCTACTCCAGATCATGTGCTATTTGTCACCATCCTCTGGCTCCTATTTTCCAGCTAGCTGTCCACCCATCTCACTACTTTAGAACCTACTCCTAGGTTTCCAAGCTTGTTTATCAGCCTTCTATGTGGAACGGTGTTGAAGGCCTTGCTAAAATCGATGTATGCCACATCTACTGCTCCTCTGTCCACTTCCCTGGTTACCCAGTTGAAGAACTCTGTCAGGTTTGTCTGGAAAATTTCCCCCCCCCATGAAATCATGCTGTCTTGGGTCTTGCAGACCACTGGTTTCCAGGTATTCCACTATCCTTTCCTCCAGTAGTGTTTCCATTACTTTGCATACCACTGTGGTTAGGCTGTCTGGCCTGTAGTTTCCTGCCTCCTCCTTGTTTCCAGTTTTGTATAGTGAGAACACATCAGCCCTCCTCCAGTCCTCTGGTACCACCCATGTTTCCAATGACAGGCTAAACATGGCTGCCAGAGGTGCAACCAACACCTTATTTAGTTCCTTCAGTATCCTGGGTTGCACTCCATCTGGTACCATTGCTTTATCAACTTTTATTGCTGTTAGTTCCCTAAGGATCCTTTCCTTAGAAAAAGCACTTGTGTCAACCTCCTGACTCTTTATGCCTTTGTCCTCTTTTAAAGGTCTGTTACCTGCCTCCTCCTCCTCCTCTGTGAACACTGAACAAAAATAATTGTTCAATATGTCTGCCTTTTGATGGTCTTCCCTTCACATAACCCATCTCCTTAACTTTCAGCCTATCTTTCCCCTTGCCTTCTTTTTTCACTTATGTACCTAAAAAAAGTTTTATCACCTTTCTTTATTGAATTTGTAATGCTTTCCTCCGTTACCGCCTTTGTGCTCCTAACTGCCTTCTCTTCCTCCCTTTGCTTTTCCAGGTAAATCTCTATATCTCACTTCTCCTGTGTCTGTTTGTATTTCCTAAATTTATTTATTAGCTTTTGGTAACTGGGTAAGTGCACTAGGCAACAGTCCTGCATATTTTCAGGCACAACCCGGGAGAGTACAACAAAAATAATACAGTGATAACATCAGCACAACACAGTAACAAAAATCAATTCAGTCACAACAGTATGGGAGGACACATATGATATAAGTACTAAACAGTACACAATATGCTATAACAAAATCTAGATGCAACAAGATAGGTAATGCCAAGATATCTCCAAAACAGAAGAAATAGGGAGGAGACACGCAGTTAATTACAGTTACAGATTCCAAGTGCACAGAGGTGAGAGAACAGCAAACACTTAAAAGAGTGGTGGGTGGAGGAGTGTTTAACCTGGGGGGAAGTGAGTTCCAGAAATTAGGGGCAAAATAAGCAAAGGCCTGTTCCCCCATTTTTGTAGCGCATGGCCGGACTGATAGCATGGGGACAGATGAGGACCTGAGTGAGCGGACACGTGAGATAGGGGTAAGCAAGTCCCTCAGGGAGGATGGGCTAGGGGTCTAGTGAGTGAGTCAATAAAGCAACCTAGGGAGTAAGAACGGAGGTCTTTGGGAGATAGCCAATGTAAGCCAGAGTAGAGCTGGCAGTGATGTGTCAGTCGAGGGGCAGATAAGGCAAAGCTACATATATTGTTGTAGGAAGTGTCCCACTTGCTGAGCACACTAGTATTGATATTGAAGAGAACAGGGATGGCATAAAGAAGTTGCAGGAGTGGCACGCCTCTAGCTACTGCTAACCTAGCAGAAGGAGTGAGTGAGGGCTGTACAAGATAGGCTGTGCCAATTCTGGTATTAACAGCCCGGCACACCTCATTGACATGCAAGGAAAACTCGAGGGCAGGGTCAAGCGTGACACCAAGGTACTTGAGAGTCACAGTATTAGTAACAGGTGTCCCCTCCTGACTGAGGACAAGGAGTTAAGAGGATTCTGAGTGCACTTTTTTAGATGATCCGAACAGCATAGCCTGAGTTTTACCTATGTTAAGGATTTGCTGATTAGCAGAAAGCCAGGATTGGAGAGATTGAAAGTCCTGTGTGAGGTTATGGTTAATGTCAGCAACAGTTTTGGCAGATTGGCAGAGCACTATATCATCTGCATACATGAGGTGGCTGCTGTGAAGGGACGTACAATGAATGTCATTTAGGAAGAGGAAGAAGAGAAGAGGGCCAAGTATCGAACCCTGAGGAACACCATGGGTAATTGGGATAGGGGAGGAAAGAGTTTTGCAGTAGGAAACAGCCTGGGAGCGGTTGTCCAGGTAGCTACCAAACCAAGATAGGGTGGAGTGAGAAGCACCGATGTCACTTAACTTGGACAGCAGAAGCAGGTGGTGAACCATATCAAAAGCTTTGGATAGGTCAATGAACACTGCACCTGTGAGCAGGCCCTTATCCATATTGCTTTTGATATCACTTGTGAGGAGGGTCAGAGCTGTGGTAGTGCTATGCCCCACCCTAAAACCATGTTGGGAGGGGGACTGAAGATTATAGTTACAGAGGTGCTCAGAGACCTGTCAATGGATGAGTTTCTCCAGAAACTTACTAAGAATGGGGAGTAGAGAGATGGGGTGGTAATTGGACAGAAGTTTAGCATCTCCCTTCTTATAGACAGGGATAGTTCTAGTGGATTTCCAGATCAGGGGGGCAGTGGCAGTGCTAATAGAAAGGTTGAAAAGCCTTGTTATGGGCCTAGCAAGCCAGGCCGCAAACAGCCTGATAATCCCTGGGTGCAATCCATCAGGCCAGGGCTGCCGCTAGCAGGAACAGTTTTGAATAGGTCCAGAACTTGCTGGTAGGTGACCTGAGCCAGCACCAGAGAAGGTGGAGTAGGGGAGCAAGGAGAAGGGGCCAACCCAGGATTGGGGAGTGCAGGAGAGGCTAAAGTAGGTAGGGAGGAGAAGAGAGAGTTGAAGGCATTGGCAATGATGAATGGGTGGTTGCAGTAGACATCATTAATATACATATTAGTAGGAGTAGTAGGCTTGTTGTTCCCAAGAATTTCCTTGATTTGAGACCAGTATTTTTTTGGACATGTAGTGGAGGCACTTAGGAGGTTCCTGAAGTAGGAGCTTTTGGCCAGACGAAGCTCCTTTTTGCATTTGTTACGCAGTGTTCTGTAGGCATCAAAATCAGTGGGGAGATGGGAGGACTTCCAGACAGACCACATTTTATCCCTGAGTTTATGAAGGTGAAGCAGGGGGTGTTTTAGCCATTTGGTGGTTTTCCCTTTAACCCTTCTTGTGGTAACAGGGATAAGTTTATTTTGTAGCAAGAGTAGAGAGCTGTTAAAGTAATTTGTGGCAATGTTTATGTCATTAGTGGTGTAAAGAGAGGACCAGTTAATAGAATTAAGATCATGAACAAAGTTATCTAAGTTTAGATTGGAGAAGTTGGAAAAGGTTAACACTTTGGAGGGGAAAGAGGGGGTAGAGTTATCCCAAATACAGAACACAGGGTAGTGATCACTTATGGAGTCAGGAAGAACACCAGCAGAGGAAAAGGCATCCTTTCTATTTGTCAGGATCCAGTCAAGTAGGGTAGCACTAGTACCACCATGGGAGATTCTGGTGGGCTCCTGTACAAGTTGAGAGAGAGATTAGCCTTGCTAGTCAGAGAGGCTAGGATGCCAGAGTAAGGGCCGAGCCAGTCCAGATTGAAATCCCCAAGACAGAAAATATCATTATTCCCAGTTACGGATAGTAGATAATCCATGAACTCCTCAAACCCAAGCCTGGCTTTTCTGGGGGGTATATAAGTACAGAAAATGTGTAGTTTCTTTATACCCCCAAGCAGTAGTAGAGAATGGAGTATTTCACAGTTGGCAAGTGGGGGAGCTGGCAGTACAGTGATGTTTAGCTGTGGTTTATAGTAGAGAGCAAGTCCACCGCCTCTTTTGGAAGTGGGGCAGTCATCCTGTACCAGGTTATAACCTGGGAGGGAGCACTGGGAGTCATCATAGGAAAGATTAAGCCAAGTCTCAGATATGGCAAGGATGTCAGGGTTGTTAGTACTAGTCCATGCTTCCAGATCTGGGCGGTTGGCCAGTAGACTCCTAGCATTAATGTAGGCAAAGGAGAGGCCAGCAGATTGGGGCAGGCATGGAGAGTAGAGGGGCAGGGCGGGATTATTGGGTGGAGTAGGACCTGGATTTGTCTCAATATCCCCAGCAAGGGTAAGGGAAATGGAAACAATCCAGAGAGACGCAGTAATGTAAGCCCAAGTTACATGTCCAGGGGGAATAGAGAACCTGCCCAAGATGTATTTGAGAAAGAACACAATTTGTTTGAGGACAAGCCCGAATTTAGAGAGAGAGCGATGTCTGGGTAATGGGTCAGATAGGAGGTTAGAGAAGTGGAAGTTATCAAGAGAGTATGATGAGTAGGTTGACATAACCAGTTTTGGACCAGAGAGAACAGAGAGTACCCATAGCAAGAGAGCAACGGAGGGAAGGCAGAGTATGGGTAAGTGAGTCATGAGTAGCAGGAGTAAAGACAGTAGAACAGTCAGGGGGATAGTGAGTAGGCAGCTCTAGTGTAAAAAATTTAAACGAAGCAGATAGATTGCTAGAGGATTTGGGCAGGGAGGGCGACCTCTAGTGGCTGAACCTGATAACGAGCAAATGGAAAACACTGTACTTAGTAAATAAAGCCTCATGAGACAGCTATAGTAACACAAGATCCTCCGACTATATAACTAATACCAACAAAGGGTGGGAGGGCATTGAGTGGTGGGGAGCAGTCGCAGCGACTGTGGGGTAAGCGTGCTCTGGGACCAGCTCTCTTTGTGTAAACAGAGAGTGTACCAACGACTCCAGTGTCCATACCTGAGCGTTTGCTTCGGGGGGAGGGCTTCTCCTGATTCTGCCCTCGCGACCTGCACCAGCTGCGAGCCCACTGACTGAGGAGCCCACCGACTTCGGAGAGAAGAAACAGGTAGGTGTTTATATAGCAAGCCACACACAATGTCTTTTGATGCAGCAGGGAAATATCATGGCCATCCAATCGAGTGAGGATTTAGCAGGCCTGGCATTTAATTGCGGTTCCACTATAGACATTAACATGCAGGCTAAGGAACGAAGCAGGCTGTTATAAGTACAATAGAAGGCCCCCTAAAAATCCTTCTTAGTACATAGCAGGCTGAATTAGCTAATTGTAACAAAACATGCTGAAGTTAATGTTCAATGCAAGACTCCTTTTTAAGAAGCATGTAACAGGGCTAAATTGAGTAACAAGCACAGCTGAATCTGATAAAATCTCCCTTAGTACATAGCAGGCTGAATTAGCAAATTGTAACAAAACATACTGAAGTTAATGTTTAATGCAAGGATCCTTTTTAAGGAGCATCTAACAGGGCTAAAACGAGTAACTAGTACAGCTGACTCAGTTAAAGAACATGTGCAGATTACAGCAAAAGCCCTCAGATAACGGATAATCTGCTAAACAAGGGTCCCTCTTAAGGTGCATGTAAAAGAGGCTAAAACGAGTGGAAATAGAGCTGACTTAATTAAAGTACATGAGCAATACAGACAAAACCCAGTGATAAATGGAAAATTTTTAGAGTAAAAAAAAACTATCTCCACAGCTGGGTCGACCTAAATTAAGGTTATGCAGTTTGAAAAATGGTGCCAAAGCGTGCTCTGGGACCAGCTCTCTTTGTGTAAACGGCACGTGTACCAGCGACTCCAGTGTCCATACCTGAGTGTTTGCTTCGGGTGGGGAGGGCTTCTCCCGATTTTGCCCTCGCGACCTGCACCAGCTGCGAGCCCACCAACTGAGGAGACCACCGACTGAGCGTTTGCTTCGGGGGGAGGGCTTCTCCCAATTCTGCCCTCGCGACCTGCACCAGCTGCGAGCCCACCGACTGAGGAGCCCAATGCCATCTTCTTTGCTCTTACCTTTTCTGCCACTTCTTTAGAGAATCACAGTGGTCTCCTTTTCCACTTACCCTTGCTGACTTGTTTGACACACAGATGGCATTGCTACCTCAGTTCCCTCTTTGATAGTGTTCCACTGCTCCTCCACTCTCTCTCATATTCCCTACCACTGCTACTGCAACCCTCAGGTAATCTTCCATTTTCCTGAAATCCACCCTTCTGAAGTCCAGGATTTTCATCCTCACATGGTTTGTTTCTGGCCCAGTTATTATGTCAAACCACACTGTACAGTGATCACTGTTCCCTAGGTGTCCCCCTACTGAAACCCCTGCTGGCTGTACTATCCCTGTTTGTAAGCACTAGGTCTAGTAGTGCCCACTCCCAAGTCAGCTCTGTGATAAGTTGTTTGAGGAATGCCTCCTGCAGAGCATCCAAGATGTTCCTGCTCCAGTTTGTTGCTGCTGCATGGAGACTCCAATCCATATCTGGAAGGTTGAAGTCTTCTATCAGCAACACCTCCTCTCTCTGTGCCATCCTTTGTATTGCTAGCATCATATTCTTATGTACTGCTTCCTCCTGTGTTGGAGGTCTGTAGACCATTCCTGTGTGGATAACTGTCCATTTCCTCCTTTCCAGTGTGACCCACATTATCTCCTCCCTTTCCTGTTCACCCTGGAGTTCTGTGGCCTTAATGTTGTCTCTCACATAAAGAGCCACTCCTCCTAACTTTCCTGCCCACTGTGACCCTCCTGAACAGATTGTAACCTGGTATGGCCACTTCCCAGTCTTGGTCGTTATTGCACCAGGTCTCCAGGATGGCCACTTCTTCCATGTCTGCTTCCACCATAGTAGCATCTAGGTCACCAATTTTGTTGCTCAGACTTTGAGCATTTGTACACATTGCCCTCCATGTTGTGTTTCTTCCCCCCACTTATTCCCTTTTTCCCTTCCTTACTTTGCCCACGATCCATCTAGTCGTGATTGTTCCTTCCATCTCCATGACATCATATTCATTTGTGAATTGTGTTGTTTTTTTCTCTCTCAGGAATCCCATTAATGATTTTATGATTGGTGGGGCAGATTCTGCCTCCTTTCTGCCCTCCACTGCCCCCCTTGGCTAATTTCAATTCTTGCTAATGAAAGCACTTAAACTGTTCACTAAGAACTGCGGTCCCCTTCTGGATAGATGCAGGCCATCTCCCTTAGACAGGCCCCCATCTCCCTTGGTGGGACCCCAGTTCCCCATGAAGGCAATCCCCTCCTTCCCATTCCATCCCTTCAGCCATGCATTGATTTTTTTCATGCAGAGTGTCCTAGCCTCCCCCTTACAGCGGACAGGCAGTACTACTGAGAAGGACACAGAGCTTGCTGCCTGCTTAAGGCCCCTCCCCAACCTTATGAACTCATCTTGTGTAATGTATATGCAAAAATATACATTTTTTTTATCTTTCAGTCCTTTTGCAGGGAAAATCCTGTGAAAGCAAGGAAAAGAAGGTTTTTTTAGAGGGGAGAAGGAAAATATTTATATGGCAATTAAGGTCATAACAAAAATTAAAATTAAGTTGACAACTATACTAAACTATTCCTTTTGGCCTGGTCAAGTAAATACTTCTGAAAAAAAAAATGAGTGAGAGTCTGTTAACACCAAAAAAAAAAAAAGTATTGATGCAATGTGTGTTTTTTTTCCTTTGGCAGAGTAGCAACTAAAACAAAAGTATTGATAATATACTTAAACACTGCTTCAAAAGGTATAGTAGAATAGATCAGCATGTATAAACTGTTCCTGAAGGATTGATACTTACTGATCTGATACCAGGCTTTTATTAAAACAATAAAGTTTTTAGCCTGAATGGTTCCAAAGTTGCAACTTTCAAAAGATTATTTCTTTAAAATTGGATAATATTGGAACCATTAGTGTTAGAAACGTTTTTACTTTTTAAATGGAAGCTTGGAGTAGACTAAATTTATATATAAATATATGATATTGCTAAATCTTCCACATCTTAATATATGAAAACACAGATTGATATAATTTCTTTTAAAATTGTATTTTTTAACCATATAAAAATATTGACATGTATAGATGTATCAACACATGAGAACGATATTGTTATGATCTATTAATGTTTTTCTGACTCTGAGTTTTCCTTAATAGAAAAACTTACATTTTTAAGTCTAAGAGTTCAAAATATACAACTTTCACAATATAATTTCAAGTATTATAAAATATGTTAGAAAATTATTTTGGGAAATGATCAGAAGATTCCAGAAGGGATCAAGAGAGGGGACAAATCACTCTTTAGGTACATGAGGGAAATAAGGAAAACAAAGGGGGTATAGTTAGGATTACTACAGAGGATGAGAAATTTGCAGAAGAAGACCTGGAGAAAGCTTAAATCTTAAATAGATATTTCTGCTCAGTGTTTACTGAAGAGGATCCAGGAAATGGCCCGATGCTCAAAAAAAGCAATACCTCTGGCCCAGGAGTCGACACTAGCCTGTTCACAAAAGAGCAAGTACTGGAGGCACTGAATAAATTAAAGGTGGACAAGGCCATGGGACCAGATGAGATACATCTTAGCATCTTAAAGGCCTGAGAAATGAACTGGCAGCTCCTATGGCAAAACTATTCACCAGATCCCTAGAAAGTTCAAGTGAGTGCTACCAGAATAGCACCACACTATATGACGCTAGTCTGGTAAGCGCTCATGTGGACAGTGAGTGGGGTTTTACAGCTCTTGCTGTAAGTGCGTCCCTGGTCACTCTCCATGGCCCTGTAAAAGAACAAGGGCTGCAAGGAACTGGAGGATGGCTGAGCTGCTCCCGTGGTGTGGTGGGCTGGGGCATGGAGCAGCTTGGCCAGTGGCAATGTAGACCAGAGTGCTAATCCTGGTCTCCAACTTTTGCCAGCATTGGGACTTAGTTTTTATTTTACCAGGGGCTGTGGGAACAGTATTCCACTGCCCCATGAATTTTAACTTTCCCTGGGATCCGCTCCCCCTCAGACTGAGAATTCTATAGACGGGGGTGTGTGGAGCCCCCCTCAAATACAAAAACATCACTATTTTTACAACATGCTGCTTGCTGACACTATTGTTGTCATTCTTGGACCCAGTGCCATTCCCAAGGCCTGGAAAAGAGCAACAGTGGTCCCACTCCATAAATCAGGAAGCAAGGAGATGGCAGAAAACTACCAACCAGTTAGTCTCACATCTATGGTGGGAAGAATGGTGGAGTAACTGCTCAAAGAAAGAATAACACCATTTCTCAAAACAAATGGGCAGCTGGACCCAAAACAACATGGTTTCACATCGGGAAGATCATGCTGAAGAAATCTGGTTGAATTTTTCAACTGGGTTACTACGGCTGTGGATGATGGAGGAGCAGTAGATGTAGTCTACGTGGACTTTAGCAAAGCCTTTGACTCAGTTCCACACAGAAGGCTAGTAAAGAAGTTAGTCTACACAGGGGTGGGACAGGAGGTTGTAAAATGGGTACAAAATTGGCTGCAGGCCAGAACACAGAGGGTCCAGGTAAATGACACAGTATCATCGAAGGGTAAAGTAACCAGCGGTGTGCTGCCGGGTTCAGTACTAGGGCCTCTACTCTTCAATATATTCATAGCTGACATTGCAGACAAGCTTGAGTGGAAGGTGCATCTATTTGCTGATGACACCAAGATCTTTAACAGGGTGGACTCCACAGGTGAAGTAGGCAAGATGGTGCCAGACCTAATAAAGCTTGAGGAGTGGTCTGGAGCATGGCAACTGAGATTTAATGCCAAAAAGTGCAAGGTCATGCACATGGGAAAAGGAAACTCAAGGACAGCAGATTACTTAGGAGGGGTAAGACTTACTACTTCAAACCAAGAGCATGATCTGGGAATCATGATTTCAGAAGACTTAAAATAGGGGAAACAATGTGAAAAGGTGATGTTAAAGGCCTCAGGCATGCTGAGATGTATAAGAAGGGGAATCACAATTAGTAGGAGAGAAGTGGTCATGCCACTGTATAGAACCCTGGTCAGTCCACACCTGCAGTACTGTGTCCAGTTTTGGAGGCCACGCCTCAAAAAAGACATTGATAATCTAGAAACAGTACAACAAAAGGCAACAAAAATGGTTCAGGGATTGAAACAACTGTCTTATGCGGAAAGATTGAGGGAACTGAACATTTACTCCCTGGAGCAGAGAAGAGAGAGGAGAGACATGATAAAAATCTTCAAATATATAAAGGGCATAAATAAAGTACATACACAGGACCTCTTCCATCAAGGAGAGGAGTAAAACTAGAGGACATAACCTGAGGTTAAAAGGTGGGAGATTCAACACCAATACAAGAAAGCTCTTCTTCACAGAGAGAGTCGTGGATACCTGGAATAGCCTTCCCCCAGGGGTGGTTGGGTCAAAGACAGTGGGGGAATTCAAGAAAGCATGGGACAGATACAAGAGAGCCCTCATACACAAGGGCAAATGAGGGTAGAAATAAATCAAGGGCAGACTAGACAGACCAAATGGTCTCCTTCTGCTGTCACCTTCAATGTTTCTGTTTCTATACTAGTCATTGTTCTGATTAAGAATAAACACACATTTGTATAGTTTTTGTCTTTCACCAAAGAAGTGTGCAGTGCAAATGCTTGGTGATATGTCATTATACCTGACATGGTTATAGGTCTGAATATACGGTAACTATGTTCATTAACATGACAAAAACAGTGAGCTAGTTTCACTGGGTACATGGTCACCCTCAGATAAAACAAGCTGTTCAGTGTGTCACCATCTGGTAGCCAGCAGGGTTGCAACACAATTGTAACAATTCTGTATTAGAGTTTGGATAAAAATAGACACTGTCATGTGTGAATTAAAATAAGGCTACCAACTGTATTAGGTGAGTGCCATATGGGTGGAAGAGAGTATTATTTAGTGTTAGAGCACAAAATTATAAACCCACACACGCAGCCTTGATCCTACCCATTCACTGTATGACCTTGAACAAGTTACTTAAACTTCCTGTAATTAACCTCCCCTTTTTGTCATTCTTTTTTGTTTTCCTTTTATTGTATCATTAGGTTTTCATATTACCTTACTGTATGTAGAAGTCTATTAATATATAAAACAAATATACAACAATGCAGCTGTATATAGACCGAGTAAGAGCTCAAAACAAGTATCATTACATCCTAATTTAGTGTTTTGAATCTGGCTGGTATCTCACCTCGTAGCAAAACTAACTATGCCCATGATTCTAGGGTTACCAAAACCAAATATGCACTGATGTAACTACATTTCTGACGAAATACAAGCAAACTGCATGAGGTAATTGTCACCTCATGTCCTCACAAAAACACCCAATAATTGTTTAAGAATATAGACCTGAGTTTGAAGCCCTTATTTATATTATAAACATTTATCTTTTTTTATTTTTAAATTACCCAAACTGCTAAAATTATTTTTGCTAGGTTCTCTGTAGTGATCATAGCAACTGACAGAATTGTGTTGCTACAAGCATTTTCTTGGCATTTACTAGCCGATAATGCTTATTTCCTTGATAAACCAGTGCAGAATTTTTAGCAGATGACACTGACAAAAAGGTTTACAATATTCAGTATATCTATGTACTGGCACTGTGATGTAAGAAATGAAAGGACATGTCAAAGCTCACATCTGATTTTCTAAAAGTTAAACCTCTTTTACTGTCTAGGGGTTACTGGGGTATAAACAGAGCCCTCAGTTCCTTCTGTGAATACAGTACTTGTAAGGATCTGTGTGGCAGAAATGTGATCCACATTGTTTGCCAAATCTGATTTGTGGTATGTATGAGCTGTATATCATTATCAGTGAACACATACTGAGGACCACCAGTACCCAATCCATAATGTCTGTGGATACAAAAACACCACTGTAACCTCATTTGTGAATTAATAAATTTCTTCTGCCAACACTGAGTATCTCTATTCAGATTAGAAAAGAGATGTACATACTGATTGAGAAATATTAAAGGTCCCCTATTCAAAGTAGCACTAGGTATTGCTAAGAGATTACTGTGACCACTTAGCTCCACCAGCAACTTTGTAATCCAATATACCTCTGCTTAACATTGAATTCCATTCCTGTATGGTCACAAAAGAGTCTATAAAAGATTAATAGCCCTACAAATATATAACTCTTCGGGGCCGGATGGGATTCATCCAAAGATGCTTAAGGAATTGGCATTGGAACTAACTGAGCCCTTGGTAGGGATATCTATCAGGGGTTAGTTCCGAAACATTGGAGTGTAGCAGATATAGTTCCTCTCCATGGGGGTGGGGTGACAAAGAGCAATCAGGTCACTACAGACCTGTTGGTCTTACCTCCATTGTAGGTAAACTGATGAAGACACCAGTCAAAGAGGACCTAGTGAACTACCGGGAAAGAAATGAGCTCCAGCACTGCAAACAGCAAGGATATGTGTCAGGGAGGTATTGTCAGAATAATCTGAAAATATTCTTTGACTGGGTAAAGAGGGTAGTGGATAAGGGTCATGCTGTGGATTTACTCCAAATTCAGGAAGGGTTTTGACTTTGTGCCTCAGAGACAGTTGCTGAGGAAACTAAAGGGTCTAGGTGCAGCAAAAGACACAGTTAGATGGGTGGGAAACTGGTTGGAAAGGCAACAACAGAAAGTTATGGTAAACTGAGTAAAATCTGAGGAGAGGGAGTTCACTAGTAAGATGCCACAGGGAATGGTCCTAGTTCCAGTCCTTTTCAACATGTTCATCATTAGCACAGGAGAAGGCATACATAGCAAGATGTGTCACATTGCAGAGAACACTATGCTCTACGGTAAGGTAGACAGTGAGGAGGGGATCAGGAAGATGCAAAGGAACCTACAAGGGCTAGAGAGGCGGTCCAAGGTTTGGAAGTTGAAACTCAATGCCAAAACATGTAAGGTGATGCACATAGAAACATAGACTCTGACGGCAGATAAGGACAGCTTGGCCCATCTAGTCTGCCCATTTACCTACCTACAGGATAGGCCACAGATCCTAGTTAACCAACAGACTATTTCTTCCTACCACCCACAAGAATTGCCTTATGTCTGTCCCATGCATTCTTGAATTCTCCCACAGTTTTAGACCCCACAACCTCCTCAGGAAGGCTGTCCCATGCATCCACTACCTTCTCTGTGAAATAATACTTCCTCACATTGCCCCTGAACCACCCTCCTTCTATCTTTAAATTGTGTCCCCTTGTTCTTGCAAGTCTCTTTTTCTGAAAGATGCTACCCTCTTGGACTTTGTTGATTCCACTGAGGTACTTAAAAGTTTCTATCATGTCCCCCCTCTCCCTTCTTTCCTCAAGGGTATACATATTAAGCTCCTTTAGTCCCTCCTCATACAGCTTCTCTTGCAGACCCTGCACCATTTTAGTTGCCCTCCTCTCAACTACCTCTATCCTGTCTATGTCCTTGCGGAGATGGGGTCTCCAGAACTGGACACAGTATTCCAGATGGGGTCTCACCAACTGTCTGTACAGAGGGATAACATCTTCCTGTTTTCTGCTGCTGATGCCTCTCCCTATACATCACAGTATACCCCCAGCCCTCCCTACTGCCTTCTCACATTGCTTACTAACCTTAAGGTCATCTGATATGATTATCCCCAGGTCCCTTTCCTTTTTTGTTGTTGTTACTACCTCCCAACCAATTGTGTATTCTTCCCCTGGGTTCTTGTTTCCCAGGTGCATTATTTTGCACTTCTTTGCCTTGAATCCTAGCTGCCATACTTCTGACCATTCCTCCAACCTTGCCAAGTCCCTTTTCATCCTTTCTACGCCTCCTTGTGTATCCACCCTGTTGGAGATCTTTGTGTCATCTGCAGAAAGGCATACTTTTCCTTCCAGTCCCTCTGCAATGTCACTGATGAAGACATTAAAAAGGACTGGACCCAATACTGAACCCTCACGGTACCCACTAGTAACCCTCTTTCTTGAGTGGACTCCATTTACAATTACCTTCTGTGTCCTGTTGTGCAGCCAATGTTTTACAGGCTACCACCCTGGGACCCCTCCCAGGCTGGTTAATTTGACTATTAATCTTTTGTGTGGACTGTGTCAAATGCCTTGCCAAAGTCTAGGTAGGCCATGTCCACAGCCCCTCCCTGGTCTACTACTTTGGTCACCCAATCAAAGAAATCTATTAGATTCATCTGACATGACCTTCCCTGTGAACCCATGCTGCCTTGGGTCCTGTGCTCCACTGGCCTCTAGGTACTCAACTATTCTTTCCTTCAGAAGTGACTCCATCACTTTCCTACCACAGAGGTCAGACTGACAGGTCTGTAGTTTCTCACTCTGTCTTGGTCCCACTTTGTGAAGGGAATCACATCCGCCTTCCTCCAGTCCTCGGGTACCACACCATCCTCCCATGATTTATTAAAAAGAGTAGCCAGTGGTTTCACTAGTTCCTCCCTTAATTCTTTTAGAATTCTGGGGTGAATTCCATCAGGACCCATTGCTTTGTCCACCGTCAGTTTTAGGAGTTCTTGCAGAACCCTTTCTTCTGTGAAAGGACTGGGATCGACCCCCCTATCAAGAGTGCTTCTGTTAATTGGATTAGGCACTTCCCCCTCCTCTTTTGTGAATACTGAGCAGAAATATTCATTCAGTATCTCTGCTTTTTCACTGTCCCCCTCTGCCCACCCACCATTCATTCTATTCAGCCTCACTATCCCTCCCTTTGTCTTTCTACGCTCGCTGATGTACCTATAAAAGGTTTTATCCCCCTTCTTAACTGAGTTGGCTATCTTTTCCTCAGTTTGGGCCTTTGCTATTCTTACTTCCCTCCCTGCTTCCTTCTGCCTTAACTGGTACAGCTCTCTGTCCTGCTCCGTCTGTGTTTCCTTATACTTCTGGAATGCTATCTTTTTCTTCCTGACTTTCACAGCCACCTCTTTTGAGAACCATAATGGCTTTTTCTTTCATTTTGATTTGTTTATTTGCTTCACACAAAGGCTTGTTGCCTCTGTGATGGCAGTTTTGATGATTCCCCATTGTTGCTCCACACCTCCTTCTAGCCTGTTTGCTAGTGCTTTTCTGTGGCACTCTCCCATCTTGCCAAAGTCAGCCCTCCTAAAGTCCAGTACCCTCACTTTTGTATGGCTTGACTCTGTAGCTGAGTTTAATGTGAACCACATTGTTTGATGGTCACTTGTCCCCAGATGGCAACTCACTTCTAGATCTGAGATCCTCTCACTGCTCCCGTTTGAGAGTATGAGGTCTAAGATTGCTCCCTCATGAGTGGGTTCCAAAACTAGCAGTCTAAGGCCTGCCACCTGTAGGGCATCAAGAATGGCCCTGCTCTTGGATGTGGCTGCAGCAAATGTGCTCCAGTTAACATCTGGCATATTCAGGTCTCCCATCAACAGTATCTCCCCTTTCTCTGCCATTCTAAGAATGCCTTCTATCATATCCTTGCCCATTCCCTCCCCCTGACATGGGGGTCTGTACACAACCCCTGTACGGATTGTGGTGCCTTTTCCAGTCTCCAAGGTGACCCACAGTGCCTCCTCTCCTCCCTGTTTCCTCTTTTGTTCAGTTGCTTTTATCCCTTCCTTTACATAGAGAGCTACTCCTCCCCCTCTTCTCCCTTGCCTGTCTCTCCTCTAGGTTATGTACCCTGGTATGTTAACATCCCAGTCATGGTTCTCTGCATACCATGTTTCTGTGACTGCTACGATATCCAGGAATCCCTCTTCCATCAAGGCCACCAGCTCAGGGAGCTTGTTGCCCAGACTATGGGCATTGGTACTCATTACCTTTGATTTCCTGATGGCCTTACTCCCTTTTGCCCCATCCCTGTCCTTCTTGCATTTGTCACTTTCTCCATTTACCCCTGCACCTCTCCCTATCGACACCTCTATGTTGGTGTTTGCCACACTTACTACCGTGATTATTTGGGGGGTAGGATTTCCCTGCTCCTTTCCAGTACCTCCCCAATTGGCTAGTTTAAAAGCTTGCCAATGAAGCATTTGAACCTATCACCTAGGATTCTGGTTCCCCTCCCGGACAGATGCAGCCCATTATGCCAGTATAGGCTTGCATCACTCCAGGTGGACCCCCAGTCCCCAATGAAGCCAAATCCCTGAGCTCCACACCAGTTTTTCAACCACTGATTGAATCCCATGGTGCAGAACACCCTAGCCTCTCCTATGCCGTAGATGTGCAGCACCTCCGAGAAGGTTACCTTGCATGCTACTTGACAAGGCCCCTCCCCTATTCCACAAACTCTTCCTGCACTTCTCTAATCCCTTTCTTAGCCAGGTCATTTGTCCCTAGGTGGACAATGACATTCAGCTCCTTCCCCTGTGCAGCTGCTCCGGCAATCCTGAGGATTCGCTCCTTGTCCCTCCAAGCCATGGAGCCAGGCAGGCACCTTACCTCCCTCTCCCCTTCCTCCCCCAGTTATACCTTCCTAACAATGGAGTCCCCCACCAGGAGTTGTTTCCTTCCCCTGCAGGGTCCTCTGCCACTCTCCTGTGGGTCTCCTTTGTGGAGGTTCCCAGCATCCTCCTTGGTCTCTACTGCGGGTGCCTCCATAGAGGAGCCACACTTTGCCAGAATGGCATAGGAATTGTGGAGAGGTAAAATTGGAGGGATGTGCCTCTATTCCACCGCCCTCACCCTCCCTGAGCCCACTGTGGTCCAACCACTCCTCTTTCTTGGCAACCTCTGAGGCAATGGCAGTGGCACTGGTGGTCCCTGGATGGAAGAGGAGGTCCCACAAATCCTGGCCAACTCAGCCTGGAGATGAGCAACCTTCTCCCTCAGCCTAGAGAGGTGTCTGTAGATGGGACAACACCGCATCCTCCAGAACGTCTCCCGGAAGACTGCTGCTCCACAGCCACTGCACTGCACCACTCCAATCATGTCTTATTTCTGGCCCTTTAACTGTTTGCAATTCTTACTCTTTCCTCTGTTTTTTTTTTCTCTCTCTCCTTACTTTCTGCCTGTGTGCCCTTTAAGCTCCTGATTGTCCTGTTCTGAGACAAGAATATCCTATATTTCTCAGTAGACCACTTACTTGCTCAGAGGCAGACTTCCAGCAGCTAGATGGGGCCAGAGAGTTACTCTTGCCCTTCTAGGATGGTGGGTCTTTGGTGGTTCTGTGATCACTCACTTCCTGCTCCCAAACAGGAAGTTTCTGTTGTCAGTCAAATCCTGTGCCTATAAAAATAGAACTAGCTTTGGGTGGGGGGTGGGTGGAGGAAGGAGGGCAATATAGTCCCAGTAGAGAAGTTCAGTCACACAGCAGTCCTTTCTCCTGGTGTCTTCTGCCAAACTATTAGCAGAATCTTTCTAAGGTAGTCTTTAAAATGTAGCTTCCTTCTAGCTAAGCCACTCCCCCTTTCTACAAGTAATTTAAACCTCACAGCTATTAAGTCCTTTCAATCACCTGAGATTTACACCTAGATAACTGTTCAGATACCCATTCAGTTCAGTTAACCCAGACAAACACACACTTTTTTTTTGTTTTGTTTGTTAGTTTTTTTTTACCCTAAATTAAAGGTCCAAGTACAAAAGTTCTTCTTCTTTAGTCCCAGCAGAGAAGTCCAGTCACACAGCAGTCCTTTCTCCTGATGTCTTCTGCCAAGCTATTAGCAGAATCTTTTTAAGGTAGTCTTTAAATGTAGCTTCCTTCTAGCTAAGCCACTCCCCCTACTTACTAGATCTTTCTACAAGTAATTTAAACCTCACAGCTATTAAGTCCTTTCAATCACCTGAGATTTACACCTAGATAACTGTTCAGATACCCATTCAGTACAGTTAACCCAGACAAACACACACTTTTTTTTTGTTTTGTTTGTTAGTTTTTTTACCCTAAATTAAAGGTCCATAGGAACAAGAACCCCAAGACAGAGTACTGGCTTGGAGAGTTTAAGCTGGGCATTACTTCTGAGGAAAGAGATCTGGGAGTCATCATAAGGAATCTAGCCAATGTGACAAGGCCTAAAGTAAGACAAACAGGAGGCGGGGATGCATTGGCATGAATAATGACAGCAGAAGAAGGGAAGTATTGCTACCTCTCTATAGATCACTGGTGAGGCTGCTTCTGGAGTACTGTGCCCAGTACTGGAGACCTCACCTGAGGAAAGATAAGAATAGGCTGGAGATGGTGCAACATAGGGTGACCATAACAATTCAGGGTCACCTGGGTAGACCTTCCTAGGATCGGCTTAAGACACTGAACATGTACTCCTGGAGGCCAGACAGGAGAGGGGAGATACGAATGAGACCTACAAGTTCCTGAAAGTAATGAACAAGTTGAACTGTGAGGAATT
The DNA here is from genome assembly GCA_016271365.2 of Neoceratodus forsteri. Lineage (NCBI taxonomy): Eukaryota > Metazoa > Chordata > Ceratodontiformes > Ceratodontidae > Neoceratodus > Neoceratodus forsteri. The sequence goes on along the minus strand of CM057456.1, from coordinate 171,828,832 downwards.
ACTCAGCAGGAATAGTGGATGAAGAACACCGGGATATGCGTGGAAACAGGAGGGGGGGAGGATCAGGAGGGATGTCATAAAGTTTTATTTTACAGAGAAGGTGGTTAAACAGTGGAACAGCCTGCCAGCTGCTGTGGTGAGTGCCAAAACTATTAATGGCTTCAGACACGGCTGGGGCAGAGTAAAGGGCTTAGTGGTTACTCAGGACAGTAGCAGTGAAATGGAGATGATGGGGTTGGATAGTGTTGAATAAAACCTTGTATAGGCAAAAGGTCTTGGGGCATGATAGGGTGTTATGAGCAGGCTAGGTGGACTATCTATGGCTATGTTTTTAAGTGCTTTTGATCATGCAAAACATGGAGTAAGGGCCACCATGCATACGACCCACAGGACCACTTGTAGAAGCAATTCTTCCCTTACATGCCTACTGTTAACTCCCCACAACCCCCACCCCCCCCACCAGCTCATAGAACTTGTAAAGGCAAGCAGTAAAGGGTCAAAGTGGTGCAACTGAAAGATGGTCAGAAAGAGACAGACTTGGGGGAAGAGGATATGTAGAACAATGATTCCTTTGAAGGACTGTGGCTATGGATGAGGTACTGCTTGATACCGGGGAAACTACTAGCCTACAAGAGAGCAGGAGGGGCATTGAACTGCAGGGAGGTTGGCCACTGAGCAGCAGAACAACTGTCTCACTGAGGTTATAAAGCTATGGTGGAGGACTTGGAGGAGGACTTCTGGCTATAGCCCCTACATGCAACTGGCTGGCAGCAGAGCATAACTCCATGCACCTGGCATTATGCCATGCTGACATATGATCACAGTTACAAAGCCCAGTTTTCCTTCTACTTAGCGTTGGATGGATTTTTAAAAATCTGTTTTGCTCACTTTCAATGAAATTGCATAATTTTCATGAAACTTCATGCAATTTCAGGCATTGAATACACTATACAATACCATGTAGCTTTTTGTGTAGGTGAACAACATTGCATAATTTAGCAGATTAAGGTTTATAAAGTGCATATTTTGGAAAGTGTTGTGTCTTTATACTCAACCTGTGGCTCTATTGCTTAAATTGCACGTTTTTAATCATTCACATTTTTAAAAAATTGACAGTTTGAGAAAAAAATTTAGTTATTTGCATACATTGCACATTTGTAAGAACTCACATTTCTAAAATGCATACTTTGGAAAAAATGTGCAATTTTGGGAATAAAGAAACTGAAATTATGCTGGATTTTAATGCAATTTCATAAAAATTGAACAAATGTGAAATTGGTTATTTTGTGCAATTTTGCAAGCGTACTAGACATTTTGCACTGCAGTACTTCTAACATTTGGATTAGAGGGTTTCAGTGGTGCCTCTTTCATGGGGAGATCCCTGCCACCTGTGACATGTGACTCTGTGTACAGTAAAATGGGCAACAGAGCAACAGAAAATAGTCTAATTTGTGCCAGCACCTGTTACACTTAAAATGGAGCCTAAAGTATATTTCCTTCTGCCAGATGAAGAGCTACACAGTACTCTATTAGAAAAGAAAAAAAAAGTTTAAAATCAGTTTCATCTTTCTCTTGCTTCAAAAAAATCAAAAACTTTCAGGAAATTGTGTGAAATAGCAAGTCACTGAGGAAGAAAACTATGATGATAGCAGATTTTATTGAAATTTCCTTGGCTGAAGGGCTTTAGATTGCCAAAACTTGGTTTGGGGACAATGCCAGATCTGCTGGGTTCTTGGTCGGTCACTGCTAAAGACCGAAGCAAAGGGGAAGGGGTATTGTGTCATGTATCTGTTTTAGACATAATCTGAATCTCATAGCTTATCCAGTGAAGGAGACTGTCACAGAATAACACACTCAGATCACCATGTGTTTCTACTAAGGAAATGCATCTGCTTTATTATTCCTGAGTTCAACAGCCAAAAAAGGTTCCTTCCACACAAGACAAAGGTTTTTCCTTACACAGACATGCACACTGTACTAACAATATTCTTTAAATCTTCCCCTTTACAAAAACACAATTTTCTGCCATAGCTTTTTAACTGAGTGCTATGAAACTCTGTAAATTTTTTTAGCATTAATCAAATTCAGCTTCTTCACTTTGCATGTTGAATTCAAGTTAACACAAAAAATTAATGACACAGCTAAATTATAGCAACCTATATTCATAGTGCGAACTAAACACACCCCATAAGTATTTCAGTCACATTTAAGACTTTATGCAGTATAGTCCTAAACAGTCTTTTAACTACAGTATATTGTGCTGGCTTCAGTGGTGTTGTGCTAAATTTAGAAGTGAGGGGTCTCTAACCATGAACCAGGCCCCCAAACCAATAGGCCTGGGATCTGTGGGCTGCCTAGGCTCCCAGAAGCTATCAGGTTTATAATGCATTCTGGTACATTTTAAGGGTCATTTTGACACTATGTGGCTGTTTTTAAAGCCTTATTTGACTTGTTACAAACAACCAATATCACTATCAAAGTAACTAGCTTTTTATTTTCTTTAAAAACAATTTTTCAAATCTAAAACAACTTCTTGATCACTATCAAGAAGCAGAAACCATGTACATTTTTAATTCAGAAAATCCAGCAATAAAATGTTCACATTGGCAACTGTATTGCACATAGGATTTACATGTGTTTAAAACAAAATACAGGTTAAGGAACCAGATCATTTTGGAGATAAGACAGGCTGCCACAATTTATGAATTTTTTGTCTGTTACTATGTCTCTTGTCTCAAGCAAAACTATGGCTACTGGCTAGCAGGTGTCAGTGTGACTCGGTAGAATATCTTCCTCTGGGCCAGATGGTTTTGGGTTCTAATCTCACACTGGGATTGGGTTCATAATATAAACGTTGTGCTGTGAGATCATGAGAGGGTGAGGATACAACAAAGTGGCCCAACAAATTGATATGTAGTTCCCTACAGTTCGGATTTCCATGTTGGCTCCAGTTGTGTCTCCTACCCTCCCTCTGGTGCAATGCCATCTCCACCCCCTCTCCACAAATGCTCCCAAGTACCTTCCACAATGCAGTAAACCACCAGTATCCAGAGGGAGAGGCAGACAGATTGATTTTTAATTTAGTATAGCACCTTTCCTGAGCCTGTCCGAAGACTGAAACCTTCCGTATTTTATATCTTTAGGGAGTCACCTAGCACCCTATCAATTAAATACCTCTCCCTCCAAAGCTAAACTTCCACCTTGGACATCCACTACTTTTTTACTCCCAACAAGGAAAGCAAGTGATTTACACAAACATATTAAACTCTGGCCAGAGTACGCTACATGCAAATTCCACATAATTAGGTTTTATGTTGCCGAAGTCAAATTAATTATCTACACCTTTTAGCTCTTGTACCAGTGTGAAAAAGCAAGTTGAGTAGTCCCACCAAAAAAAAAAAAAAAGTACATTGTATATGAACTCCAGGGGAAAGGCTATTGAATCTTGTTTTGTACACAAAAAATATTTGTGGTAAATTGGGTAAGACATTGGTTGGGGCCCGGTGGATAGGTGACCAAGGGTATCGGCTATCTGTCTGTCTGTCTGTCTATCTATCTCTATCTATCTATCTATCTATCTATCTACCCATCTATCTGCATATCAGTTCCACCAAGCCACATTGAAAGAAATTTCACCGACAGTCCCTACAGTGACACAATGCCACCGACATCCCCGACACCACCATGTCCCAAGAACAACCTGGGAACACACTGACACTGCCACAGTTCTCAGTATCAGTGCGGTGTTGGGTGCCCCCTCACCCCGGCCCCCATTTCATATAACAAACTCCACATCACACAGACAGTGGAGAAATGTCCAGTCCTGTTACCGGCACACCATTCACTGTAACATTCTGTCTGCAGCAAATACAGCTCACCGCAATTGTGGTCATTGCTCCTGTGTTGCTGTAGAGGTTTTGCTGTTACAGCATCACTGTAACAACTTTGCACCCTGTATACCTCTAAAGTATCTTTGCAAAAGGAAGGGTTAGCAGTATCAGATGGTACATGTAAATCTTAACCATGAAGCATGCCTATCATTCTAAATGTCACAAGCTTTAGTAAAAAAAAAAAATGAATGAAATGATTCTGAAATTTCCATAGGGTTACATAGTGACTTGGATCAGAACACTTCAATCAGCCCTACAAAAGTTTCCATATGAGGTCTCTTGTGATCAGGTCTGCCTTTGCAGCTTGGGTTTGCGTATCATCAGCTGAGTGGTGGTTGTGCAACCAAATTGCACAGCCAAGTATTGATGTATGATTTGGGATCCTATTCTGACAGTGGTGGTCCTTGGAGTTTCATAGACATGAGGGCAGATACTTGATGAATCTGAAGTTTTGTGCAAAATGGCAAAATTATTATATTCATCAGACTAAATCCTCACTCATATTCAGATGAGCTGTATGGAATCAATTTGGTGCAGTTTTGTGGTGATTGTAGTTCCTTTGGGGTTCCTTTGGGGATTTCGGAACACTGAAAGCCGAGTAAGACTGTCTGACTCACTGGGGCTGCTGGGAGCTGCTGTGAGCTGCTGCTATTGGCCGTCACTCACTGCAGTGCACCCTGATTGGACCCTTGTTATTTTCCTGCTCAGAGATTGGCCTGCTGAAACTTTCCTGACTTGGGGCTGCTGCGCCCACTGACTCCAAGTGGTAGCGGCTAAAATTTTATGGCCAGCTACGAGCTGCTCTGACTGGACTATTCATTGCTGAATTTTCTGCTCTGTTCTGTATATTGTGTTGAATCCAAGGAATTTGTACTGTTTGTCTAAAGTAGTTACTGCTCTCCTGTGCACTGTGTAAATTCTGATTTATTTTTTCCTTTCTCCTCTGTTTCCCGGGGCTTGAGCCACCCTCTCCCACTCTCTGTATCCCCATTAAAATACCTGCTAATTTCTCTGTCTGTCTACTATTTGTCATCTGCCCCCGTGGCACAAAGTCAGGGCTTTGTTATTCTCCTAATAACTTCCCTTGCCACTGTGCCCCCCCCACCATCTCCTCTTCTCTGTCTGCCAACTCCAGTGCTCAGCTCCCGGCCCCCTGATTTAGCTCCCTCATCACCTTTCTTTGATCTAGCTCCCCTCTCACAGGTAACTCCTTACTTCTCTCTCTCCTCTTCCAGATTCTGCCCTTGACTTTTGGGCCACGAGTCCTCCGTTGGACTGGCTGTGGCTCAGCACTTCCAGCCGCTCAGCTGCACACCTCTTGGCCACCCTCAGAACACCAAAAGCTGGATATGACTGTCTGACTCACTGGGGCTGCTGTGAGCTGCCACCATTGGCCATCGCTCACTGCAGTGTGCCCTGATTGGGCCCTTGTTATTTTCCTCCTCAGAGATTGGGCTGCTGAAACTTTCCTAACTCAGGGCTGCTGTGCCCATTGACTCCAATTGGTAGCGGCCAAAATGTTATGCCTGCCCCCCCTCCCCACCTCCAACCTTAATTAAATAGACCCTCCCCATGCCCCCTTAGTTGCCCCTCCTCCTTGTTCATCTTCTATAGGGTGGCTTGCCAGACCCTCCTCCATTCGTCCTTCCATCTCGCCCTTCCACACTTTTACTCCTGTCTCACAGTACCTCTGAGTTGCCGTATCCCCTAGAATTTGCAGTGCAACTGCCTTTCTGTCTGCTTCACTCCTCGTCTCACCTGTCTCTGTTGCTTTTTTCTTCCCCACCTTGCCCATCCCGCACCTTTTCTCCTCTGCCTCCTCTCTGACAGCTAAGCATGTACCCTACCTGTACTCTGTTCCCCATTCTCCTCTTCCTTGTTCTCCTCCTTCCACTACTCCACCCTCCCAGTACCTGTTTCCCTTCCCCCCCAGCAGCTACCTACTCACTTCTACATATCACCACCTAGGTACCCTACATCTAGAACTTAGTCACCCACCCTGGGCCCTGCCTACCTCTAAGGAATTGTCCTCTCCCACCTATGGCCATTGGGTACTCTCCTCTTCCACTTATACTGCTTTCACCCTGAACCTTTGTCTTCACCCTATGACACATTCTAGCGAGTCATGTTCATGCATGACACAAAGGCGTAAGCGCCTGATTTGGGTACTATGTATGGGGCACTCTGAAGCTAGTGCTTCTTCTCCTGCTTTTGTCTGGCAGCATTCATCCAAATCCTGACCCAGCCCCTACTAAGGTAACAAACCAGAACAGACAGACAGGTTCCCTCTCAATCATCTCACTCAACATTTGTAGTCTCCTTCACAAAATCGATGCCCTTCAGACTTTTGCTAGCCAGCACAGTATGGACATCCTAGCAGTTGTTGAAACCTGGCTCTCCCATCAGTCCCAGACCATGCTATCACCGTCCCTGGGTATAATGTGTTTCGGCTTGATCAAACAACAAAAATAGGTGGTGGTTGCACATTATACTTTAAGGATACCATTTTGGGACACCACATCAGCATTGCTCCCCAAACCACTACGGCTCAGATTCTTCCCATCAAAATCCTCCTTGGTGCTCACAACAAAGCCCTCACAGTTATCACGATCTGCATTCCACCTAAAGAGCAAGATAATGGCCTTAATGCAGTTCTGGACTTTGTCAGGTCTCTCCCACCAGACACTGAATCTATCTTTCTTGGTGACTTTAATATAAATTGGCCTGCTGCTGAGGCAGGGGCACATAGGGACTCTATAGCAGTGGCAAACCTCACCCAGATGGTTGACTTCCCAACCAGGAAAAACTATAAAACTGGCACCAGCACCCTACTAGACTGGATCCTTACCAGACACCCCATCTGGATTAAAAACACCACTGTCCTCCCTGACTCACTCAGTGACCACTCCCCTGTCAGCTGCTCCTAGTCCAACAAATTCATCAAACCTCCCCAAAAACCATTACCAGCAGAGTTCTACCTCATGGTCAGCAAACTCGTCTCAAAACCCACCTTCTCCAACAGGACTGGTCACCAATCTTCACAGTAACAAATGTGAACACTGTCCAGGACCACTTTATCAAAATCTTTAATGAAGCCTATGACAAATTTGCACCACTTAAAAAGTGAAAAGTAAAAGCCTTCTGTAACCCCTGGCTCTCAGGAGACCTCCTAAGGCAACTAAAGGCAAGGGATCATCTTTGGGAGCTTGCTAGAAACACTGGGAGGCAAACTGACATCTCTAACTACAAACGTGCATGGAATGACTGCACCAAAACTATCCGGCAAACAAAATCTGCCTATTTCAAGAGTGCTCTTACTAACTCCTGAGGCAACATAAAAGAAGTCACCTGGAAGCAGTCTAAATCCCCCCATCTATGCTCTGCATAAATGGTGATACTACACTTGACCCAAAAATCATTGCTGACACATTCAATACTGCCTTCACTGACCTCAGTACTGTACTTCCCCCTAATTTTTCCAAAGAGAAGGACACTCCAATGTCCCCAATCACCTCTGCCACCACTAGCCACCCCTCTTCTACTTTAAATCGGTCAAGATGTACCAGGTCGGCAGCTATGTTGCCAAAGCCATTAGCAAGTCCAGATCCAGCAATGACTCACTCGACCTCAAACTTTTATCCCTCACCCTTGAAGAAGTTCTAAGACCACTGACCAGGATTTTTAACTTCTCCCTCAGCCTTGGCCAGTTCCTGAACAAATGGAAATCTTCCACTGTAACCCCTATACACAAAAGTGGTGTCAAAACTGCCCATGACAATTTCTGTACAATCTCCATCCTACCTCCACTCTCCAAGGCCCTGGAATGTATTGTCACAGACCAGCTTACTGAATTCCTGTCAAGCACAACATCCTGTGCAGGCAGCAACATGGTTTTAGAAAGGGTCATACTACTTTCACGGCACTACTTGAATTTACCGGTGCCATCCACCTCTCACTGGACAACGGTCAACAAACAGGGTCTACTTTCATCAATTTAACAAAGGCCTTTGATACCATAAACCACTGTCTCTTGCTTGTACAGCTCCAAATCACGAGGCTGTCACCCAATTCCATGAACTGGATCAAAAGCTACCTAAGCAACCAGTCCCAAAGAGTGAAAATAACTGATATGCTCTCAGATGCCAGACCAGTCTGCTCTGGTGTTCCACAAGATTCAGTACTGTGCCCCTCCTCTTTAGCCTATTCCTGAACACACTGCAGGATTCCTGTCCAGAACAAATCATGCTCTGTGCAGATGATGCAGTTATCCTAGCCTCCCACCAGGATCCAAAACAACTGCAAGGAAACCTCCAGCGGGGCTTCACATCAGTTGAAAACTGGTTTTTAAAGCATAAACTGATACTAAACCAGAAAAAAAAAACAAAGAACATGATTTTCAGCAGCTCCCACAACAAGAATAAACAGTATCACCTCTCCATTAATACCAAACAAGGAGTCACTCTTGAACAAGTCCATACCTTCAAATACCTTGGCATCACCCTAGACTCCAAAGTCTCCTATACTGCCCATATTAATAATGCTGTGAAAGTGGAAATACCAAGCTGGGCCTACTGTTCCATCACAGGAAACATCTAACCCCTGAAGCCTTGTCTGTCACCATCCAGAGCTCCATTGTGAGTGTTATTGACTATGGTCTCATTGTTTATGGCTCTGCCACTGCCTCCTCCCTCAAATGTGTTGCTACCTCTCTCAATAAAGCCTGTCATCTCATCACAAGTGCCCACCATCTCACCCATACTTGTGACCTGTACTCTCTAACTGGATGACTGCAACTCAACAACTGAATAAAGTTTCAAACCTGCATCACAGCAAAGAAAATAATGATTGGCATCGCTCCCCTTGGAGTCTGCTCCCTCCTCAAACCCAGACTCAACAACTGCAACACCAGGAGCTCAAAACCCCAATTCCTGCAAATCCCCCACTGTCGCACAGCTCAAGGCCAAAGGACATTTGCATACAGGGCACCCAGCTGGCTGAATATTCTCACTAATGACATCTCTGCCTCTCTGTCACTGGGCACCTTCAAGACTAAGCTCTGCCTCTCCCTTGTAGCCTCAAGCACCTGTGATTGCCCTGCTTAAGCAATACTCCCATCACTGCTGCCCTTAGTCTCTGCTGCCTGTTGTTGACCTCATACCAAGCACTTCATCATTCCAAAGCCCATCAAATGCAATTACCCTTGTTCTGTCCTGACAAAGCCCCATAGGCTGCAATACTATATCCCACCTCCCCATGCCCTCTCCTCCCTACATCCCCATTCCTTTGTGTATACACCTCCCAGTGTTTCATGTAATGTCCTTGCAATTAATGTGTTATGACTATCGGTGTTACTGATTGTTGTATACCGTTATTTGGAAGACTGTAAGTCTGCATTACTGACTTGGAACCTTTGTAAAAGAGCCTTGGCTCAAAGGTATTTTGTAATTCTAGACTCAAATAAAATAAATAAAAACAAATTATGCCCAAGGTCATCAACATAATCTCTGTAGGTATTTAAAATAGAAATTGTTGGCAGTTTAAATCTCCTGTACAGAGATATCATTTGCAGTTCACCATATCCTGGGTAAAGTTCAGCAGGCCACTGGTCACAGTCAAGAACACTCAACTCTTCCATCAGACAGCCATCATTTTTCTGATCATCAGACACAAGTTCCTTGCTTGATACATGTGATGAGGATGCAGTGAACATTCACAGTGTTAAGTTGTTGACTATGCTTGTCAGGAACTGTTGATGGTTGATGTTAATGATTTTGTTGTTATCTGTCAGTGAAAAAGATCCAGATTTCCTCTCATTGATAGCAACTTCTGCTTCAAGAGTTTTTGTTCCATGTTGTTGCTTGAGCCTGTCTGTGAAATGAATACTATGCCGAATGAGTTTGTCTGCTTGAACAATTGTAATGTTGCATTTCTGAAGACACTCAGATAGCAGAGAAAGTTCATTCAGGATATCATACATCAGCATGAGATCTAGCAAAATCTGCGTAGATGATAGCCTTCTAAACAATCCATCACATGTCCTTCTGTCTGCTGGTTTTCTGTTTTCTTCATTCATTGCAGATTGAAAATGATCCACAAAATGCATCAGAACTGTACCATACAGCAGTAACTGTCAAACAGGAAGTGGAAGCCCACCTCATGCTAAGAACAAAACCAATTTTCATTGGTCTGTTTCATTGGCCAGTTTTTGCTGATTTTGTGGATATTGACTATATACAGAATACAATTTGTCCATAAATATCTGAAAATGATTTATGCCACTTGTTTCTGAGGCAGCATCACTTGCTGCCAGCTCCAGTCTGTGATTCAAGCACTGCCAGACAATGACATGGGTGTATTTTTCAAGAATTCTTTGTGCTATACTCGATCTTCTGCCATGCATGACACTTGCCCTGTCACTAGTAAAAGCCACCAAGTGTTGTTTCAAATAATGATCACTGAATCTGTATTTGTCTAAACACTTCAATAATTGCTCAAGGATAGTGTCAGCTGACCAATCTGGTAATTCAATCAGACAGAGGAACATGAAATGTGGAACTTTGTTTTTCTGATGTTCACACTTGAAATTAACAATAAGCATCAATTTGCTACTCAGGCTTGTTGACTCATTTCAGTGAGTACAGACATTTTGCAGTTATTACTTACAAAGTGCTGACAGATTTTCTTTGACATTTCTGAACCAACGTGATCAATTATTGTTGTAGCACTGTACCTAGAATGCAAACCAAATCCAATGTCAATGCCATTTATCTTCTGAAGCTGTAACAAGCTGAAGAGATCATAGAGTGGCCAATCATTTTTTGTAAGGTAATATTCTGATCAAAAAATAGCACAAGTGGTTTCAAACTTTGATGCATTCAACTTATCACACATTTTCTCAAGAGTTTGTTCCTGTCACTTTTTACATAATTTTTTTTGCAGCAGTATGTGCTTTTGAATGTTGGTGCAGCAACATTTTCTTACACAAAGAGTTTAATTTGGTTACTCAATCTGATCCACTGAATAAAAGCTTTAAAGGAGCACCATTTACTAGATATATTGACTCCTTGCATATACTTAAAGGCGCCAAGACCCCCGACACATAAGCAGATATTGCAACCAAGTATGCCATTACTGCAGTCAATCCAAGGATAAACATTCTGTTTCTCCCACTACATTTCCAAAGTTCCAGTTGAAGGCCACAAGCATTCCCTGTTGGGTTGATCTTCATGATCTTTAGACCAATCATGTGATGATGATGAATCACTGCTTTTCATTCAAATGGTGGATTATTGTCCGCTAAATTTTTCCATGCCAGTTTCCTCATGATCGATTTTCTTAAAAAAGAAGTTATGCTTTTTTGCTTCCCGAGAGCCATATCATAATTTCAGCAGACCTTTTTAGGAAATAGAATGACAACAGAGTACTTGCAGCTCCGATTGTCTTGGAGTCAAGACCTGCCCAGAGCTGAGACCTGGAAGGACCACATGGTGATTATTGGCACAGAGGTAGAGACATTGGGGACAAAGAATCAGGGAAAGTGTGTTCCAGAGCAATGCCGATGGTTAGTTAGGCAGGGGGGCAGTTTTAACATGAAACTGTGTAGCCAAGCACTTGTAGCTCCGATCATCCTGGAGCTGAGACCTACCTGGAGCTGAGGTATGAAAAATCTCACATAGGATGCAGGGTAAGTGTTGGCACAGAGTGACAGGCACTGGCAAGACTGGCTCAGGTAGGAGGGCTAGTGTCAACATTAAAGTGTGTAGGCATGCACCAAGCCTGGCCTTGACTCTTTCCTTCCTCACCCATTATGTACAGCAGGGATCAGTCAGAGTCAATAAAGAGAGAGAGAGAAAGAGAGAAAGAAAGACTGAGAGAGCAGTGGCCATCACACAAAGGTAAAGACAGAAATCAAGTGCTTGAAATGTTTGTATTTAAAACAAACTTCATAGGTCAGTTTGTTACACAAATTCTGAAATAACTGTTAGTATAAAAGTAATGAAATTATTATATATTTAACTGAACTGCTTTTAAATGCAGCAGGATACACATAAATTTGTCATTTTTAAATACAAAAAACCTTTTCCTTATTTGTATTCTTTAATTGAATAACCCATTATATAGTTGCAATAACCAATAACCGGGCATGGGGTTATGGGGAATGAATGCACGTCCCTGGTGCTGTGACTTACAACACACCCAGTGCATGCATTAATTCCCCATATCTCCATGTCCTATCATCGGTTATTGCTTGCCTATTTCCTTACTGTGAAAGCCCCAGGGGAATGAGGAAGCTACTGTAGTTACTTTTCTTTGGCTCAGATGATGTCATCATGACTCACCACTTAACAGACTTGGCAGACATCTTAGGGAGAAACCAAGGCTGTTTTCTGAAAGTGAAAGACTGATGTTTACATTTTTCAAAAGCTATGAAACTACATTTATATTATTTACTGTACATAAATGCAGTTTTAGCATAAATGTAAACAGTAGCCTCTACTTTACTTTGTTATGAAGCCAGATTTTGGAGTTTGCAGTTTTAAAACACTGCTTGTTTAGGTACCCTTTAAAGTGCTCAAAGATGTTTCTTTGTCAGAGTATAGATAAAAGCCTCTGAAGGAAAACAGAATTCTGTTTAAAAGCTGGCTTTGCCCACCTCTTTGCATGAGGTCACCTAGCTCCTCCTCTGTTTATGAAAAATCATACACCGAGGATATTTTATCATATTAGAAGGTAAGATAATTAAGGTTACATCAGCAGAAACTCCTTTCATCTATAAGCAGTATCCTCTCTCACACAGACATCAAAGCACTTATGTCTTTCTGTCAGATCTCATGGAGGTGCAACATGCTTTGTATCATCATGTGAAAATTTAACTGTGTTTCCTCTGAACGTTATAAACATTTATGATTTCCCTCTTAGCAACTACAGCTATAATTAACTCAGACAAACAGGAGATCCTTGATTAAGGTCTGGTCTACTCTGTAATTAGCTTCTGGCCTTCCAGGTAACACCTTGTATCTAAAACCTGTGTGTGTGTGTGTGTCATACTCACATACTGTTTCAGCATTTCTCATAAAAGACAGTCCATAACCCATTTTTATATTACAAAAAATGATACAGTGATCAGAACAAGCTGTCCAAGTGTCACAATTGTGTTATCACAGACCTCACACAGCATCCCAGTGATACCAATGTGAAAGATGATACCACAATGCATTGGAATTTAAAAAATCCATTGTGATACCAACAACAATGGTACAGCAATGATGTGTTTCACTTGCCATTGTGATGCCACTGAAAAATTGGTATCACAATGGCTACAATGGTAACAAACTGGAACTGAAACAAATCCATTGTGCTACCAGTAAGAGAACCCTCACTGGTACTGCATTTGTATTTATAGTGGTATGTCCATGGTTTACACATGGTACTTCTATGGTTTTCCAAACTCAATTTAGTAAGGGTCAGCATGAGTCAATCTTGTGCCTTGCATGGCTCACTTTGATGATATTTCAGTGCCGTATAGTCCAGGAGTATGAGCAGAGAACCACTCTGCATATAGACAGATAGCTATATAGATAGCAGCAGGAGAGGTATTAAGGAGTCAAAATAGCTAATGTCCAACAACAACAGGGCATTCCAACAATACAAACACAATCACCAAGGAAAATGCAGCTCCTTACAAACTACATGACATCTGACATAGGACACACTAAACACAAACAGTCACAAAAAGAAGTACTGGACATGTACAAACAAGCAGCATGGCATTCAAACACATATCACTACATTAAAACTTCTTGCTTAAAACAAAATTGAAACAACAGCAATATTAACCCTTTAGTACCTCCTTTCTAAAAGCAAACACATATTCTCTCTCAGCACAAATGTGATTTTTAAAGAATCATGCTTTAGAATTAGTTATTAATTTGCATCAGTGGAACCAAGCACTTCAGTTGTTGTCACTTTGTCATGCCAGCCCAAGCCATCACTGTGTGGATCTACGACAGTCAGTTGACAATTTTGTTGTCGACCAATATTACAGTGACTCCTTTACACTGACTGCATTTGCAGTAGGCATAAAGGGAGTCACCTCAACGTGCACCTCCCAGTAATTAAATAATCAACTCTGTGTCAGAGTTGTTTCAGTCACGGTCAAGTTGTTGAGGAAGCATTGGTATACCTCACTGCATCACCCACAGTTCCCAAATTAGTCAATCATGTGCTTCACTCCAGCCATTCATCAGTCCAAGTCAGACTAGAATGCCATTCGCTCGAAGCTCAGACTTCTGTCTTTTGGAGCAAAGGGCATGATGATTTGACTTGTGGAGTGAAAGGCCTGTTGGTAGGAGGAGGGGATCTAGAGAGAAACAAGAGCATGTGCTCCCCAAGCTAGATCACAGACCTTTTCTCCAAATCCCCACCAAGCCACACAAGCAGGCCCTTTGCTCCAAACATCTCCACCAAGTCAGACCAAGAAGCACATCACTCCAGCCCCCCAACCAAACCACATTAGCAGGCTGCACAATCCCAATCTCTTATGGCTGCTAAATTAAAGGGACGGGGAGAGCTGATGTGTGAACAAATCAGTTTCCAAATACAAACCAAGGCAAGGATGATAACCAGGACGCAAACAAAAAATTACAAAACAAAGTGTTGCATTTCAAATGATTAAAAGCACATGTTTGAGACAATATTTGGACAACACATCAATTTTTAAACAACTTTGGAGAGTCAGAGTTAGACCAAGAGGGTCTGGCTTTTGAAGTTAAGAACTGGAGATTGAAGGTCTGGAGCAACAAGTTGGCTGGTCAAGCTTGGGAATTCCCCAAGCCAAACTGGCAGGTACTTTTCTCCAATTCCCCCTCCCCTCAATAGCAACAAAGAAGCAGTACTCTTAGCCTGGAACCAAAGTGGGACAAATCAGTTTGTGAGCTGGTGGTCAGCTTGGCCCCCCTAGCTTTTAAAAACTGGTAGCCAAATCAATATTTGTTAATGACCATGCTTTTTAAAGATTCAAAAATCACTTCCATAGGCAGGCAGCCAGTTGGCTGGTAACATTTGAAATCTGGTATTCAAACCAATTTTTTAGTTGCCATTGGCTACTTGATTTGTCCCACCCTCTCTGGAACACACATTGCCATGTACCATTCAATCAAAAACACTTCCAAGACTATGGACCCCTACCCCAAAAAGCTCCATTTTAAGCCAAACTATTAATCACCATCCCTACAACCACACAAGATCCATAGAAACATAGACTTTGATGGCAGATAAGGACCATTTGGCACACCTAGTATGCCCATTTCTCTACCTACAGAATAAGCTGCAGATCCTAGTTAACCAACAGCCTATTTCTTCCTACCCACCACAGTCCATATATATTTTAACAACCCCAAACATAATTTTTAAATCTCGATCTCCACCATCCGCACACAAATGCTATTTACCCCCCCCCCCAGCTTTTGAAGTGATGGGCCATGGTTGATGGGAGGCTTGGAGTGAAGGGCCTGCTGCTCTGGCTTGGTTGCTCTTCAAGCCAGACCAACAGACCAATCACTCCAAAACAACCCCCAAAGCCACACCAGTAGTCAATGTATTCCAAGTATCCCCCCAGCCACACCAGTAGGCCTTTCATGCCACCCCTCAACCTACCAGGAGGTCTAGCAGTCCAGTTCCCCTGCAGCCATTCTTACAGGCTGAATCCCAAAAACTGACCAGCAAGTCATAACGTCCAAGTTCCCCCCACACACACAACACCAGCAGGCACCATTACTTCCACAATGCCCCCTCCACAACACAAACCCTAGCCATACCAGTAAGCCATTCACTTCAAATTCCCCCCCAAAGACAGACCAGGAGACACATTGCTCCACTTCACCCACAAGCCACACCAACAGGTCAGATTCCCAAGCCAAATCAGCTTCTTTTGCTTCAAGCACCACCACCTGTAGGCACTTCACTCCACCCCTCCAACCAACCAGCAGGTCCATCAATCCAAGCCCCCCCAGTCACACTCAGGCCAGATCACAAAGCAAGACCAGCAAACCTGATTTCAGCTCCAATCCCACTCCCAAGCACACAGTGAAAACAGGCACAATTACTTCCACAATGCCCCCCACAACACAAACCCCCAGTGACTCCAGTATGCCCTTCACTCCAAACCCTCCCAACCAGACAGACCAGGAGGCCCATTGCTCCACTTCCCCCAAAAGCCACACCAAAAGGCTAGATTCTCAAGTCAGACCAGCTCCTCTCACTTCAAGCCCCCCCCACCAGTAGGCCCTTCACTGCACCTTCCCACCAACCAACCAGGATGTCCATCAATACAATCCACCCCACCCAAGTAGTGTTGGCTTTACAGTTTTGAAAGGCCCCCAGTGAACTGATGGCTCTGGGACCCTAAATGTATGGAGAACCATGATATGCCCCAATACACACACAGTTATCTGTATTGGCTCGGTAACACCTGACAAACTCAAAACAAGGAAAGGCATCATAGAAAATTTAGTCCATATAAAATATTGCACATGACTAGGAACAGAATATTGCATATTATTAATTTGTTTCTCAACAGTGTAATGCCACATAATACTGTACTACAGTGTCAGTACTGGGTAGGAGCCTAAGTCCCTGGTGTGGGACTAGAACACCTTACCTTCCTATCTTCTAGCCATAGAGACAAACATATCAACAGAACCACTAACATGGTACTTTCTTTCTTGAATCAAGACTCATTAGTGAAGTAAGGCTTTGATATGTTTTCACAGCCCCTTTTCAAACTAGGATAGTCATTCAAAATGACTTCCAAACTCCAGCACCTGCCTCCACCTCATCCCGACATGTCATGTAGAGCATTAGGAAAGCAAGCTTTTTAAAAATGAAAGCGTTCATGTTTTTCAATGCCATGTTACTGCATTTATCCTCAAAAATACTGTTTCTGAATTAATGTTTTTCTATAAGGCAGTATTCTGTTTTTTTTGTTTGTTTTTTTAACGTACATAAGACTACAACAAATTCTACATGAATCAAAACACTAAGTATAAAGACTGTTAGTTGGGCCTCAGTCCTACAAAAGATCACTAAACTCTGCAACTGCAGCTACCCCAAGGCGTACATGCTTTCTAAAAATATTTTTACATTATAAAAATAATGCAAAAAACAAATGATAAACTGCATGCTGTTACTGAAGAATATGTATTACAATCTCTATGCTAACTGATGCTGCCTGTGATGGAATTTTCATTTCTACTTTAGTACTGTGTTGGGTTTAAAGGAAAACTATATAAAATGATAATAACTGTCACCTGCCAACTCCTGTTCCCTGACTAGCATGTTTAACTTGCCATAAATTAATTTTGTGTTATTCTTTACAAGGTTTCGTGAATCCAAGCACCACACCAGTTAACACTTTCTTCAAGCATTAACAAACTTAGGACAGGCAGAGGTAGGGATGACATATTTTGCAGGTCTTCCTTGAGTCTGCAGAATTCTGCAGGCTGCCATCAGCACAGTGGGATTTCATATGTAAGGGGAGCACCATGACTACATTGTAACTCTCTCTCTCTGTTATTGACAATGATTTGAGAGCTCATAAGCAGACTTGATGGGGAATAGGAGTCAACCATGCCTGAAAGTGAGACTTTACATACTTGAGTGAGAAAGCAAGGGTGGCAGCAAGGAATATTGTTAAATTATGACAAGTAAGTTAACTCATTGTACCCAGTGTGGCCCTTTTGTATCAGGTTAAGCAATGGTTGATGCAGACTACAAAGGGAGCTATTAAGTTTAATGGGTCAAGTGGCAAATGGTGTGGAGGTGATGGACTGCAGGCTAAGCAAACAGCTAGGAAGAAAAGCAACTGAACTGTGTTTCGATTGCATCCTGTTACAGTAGTATACATACTGCTATCAGAAGTGTTTGAGTGACATTCCCTATCAACATGAAGCAAGTGGTCACCTCTCCCTTGTGACCACACAGGATGACACCCCTGTCTGAGCTGATAAGGACATGCCCATATTGTGAAGTTTTCTTTGCTGAAACTATGATTTTCTTACTTTGTGTTGGCTCAAAAGCCTCTTCTTGAGTCTTTGATGCAATTTTTTCTTCTGGTAAGGAACCACACTCAGATTGTGACGTCCTACAAGTGTCAAATGAAGGTTGCGGTGTGGCCAGCAGTTGGCAACTGAACATGAATTCTTTAAGGGGACTACTCAGCAACCCAGGAGAAATACTGAGGGACCTTAAGGTCCCAATTTAGCAATCTGCAAAGTCAAATCAATTTGTAAGTGACTTTCTTAGTTCTAATATTATTTATTATCTGTTTGATCCTACAGCCCCCCCCCCCCACCTGCCATGGGTCCATGCTCTAGTTCCCGGAGTCCCTATGGCAAGCCCTCTGATGACACGAATGATGGACTATGCTGCGGGGGATGTCTATGTCCCAGCACCTCTAGTGATTGAATTCTACTGTTATAGAAAGCATGATAATGCTTATTCAAGAGTTACTGATCATGTTACCTCAGTGCGATCGGTACCAGTTGAATAAGTGCAATTATGCATTCTATAACAGTAGTATTCAGTCACTAGAGAACCAACTTACAAACGTACACCATGGCGTAGTGTGTCCAGTCATGTCATCAGAGGGCTGGCAACAGACTCTGGGAACTAAATGCTTTCATGATGTGTTGGGGAGTAGGGGTCATAGAATCAACCAGATAATGAATAAAACTGTAACGAAGTCACTTAAAAACATTATTTGACTTTCTAGATTGGTAAATTGGGACCTCAGGGTCCCTCAGTATTTCTCCTCCTGGGGATCTGAGTATTCCCTATGATTTTCAGTTTCCACAATGTATGATCTAGGAAGCAAGTCTTTTTGCTTCACAGCTGCTATTGAGATCCATTTTTTTCACCACCTACTGTACTTTAATTCTCACAGAATCTCCAGGCTAAAGCAATGAATATGGCTCAGCTCCATGTGCCTATTACAGAGCAACCAATTCCACAACATTTTCCAAATGTGGTCACTTAGGTCAAAGATTTTTAGACAATGTTGGCTATGTAGTTCACAGTTGGTGTGCCGTAAGTGGTGGCATTGATCTTTTCTCTGTAGCTACTATTGGATTTGCCCTGTAACTAAGGAGAACAAGAAAAGGATCATTATTTTAACAACTTCTTTGTCATTAGAACAGATGTTTTTGCCTTACCATTAGACTGGAAAAATGTAGACTTGAAGTGATGTGGTCCAATCCATATTGCTCCCAGAAGACCTGACATTCAGATGCTGTGAACTGCAGCCTGTTATCCGAAACCAGTTGTTCCAGGGTCCCAATGTGAGAAAATATGTAGCCGAGCTTGGACACTTCTCTTTTGCAAGTTGTGTCTGGCATACGTACTGTACAGCCTTCCTGAATCTGGAAAAGTAGTTGAGGACTATAGAAACATAGAAACATAGAAGGCCCATCCAGCCTGCCCATTTCTTTTTCTACCTTATAAATGTGCCATCGGCTTTTGCTCTGTCAGTGGCCTATCTATTCATACTCATCTGTATTGCTCCCTTATTCCTATCCCATGCCTGTTTGAAGCCCTGCACTATATTCATATCCGCCACTTCCTGAGGTAGGCCATTCCATGCATCCATCACCCTTTCTGTGAAAAATAACTTCCTCACATTACCCCTTAATCAGCCTCCCTCTAATCTCATGCTGTGTCCTCTTGTCCTGCTATTTTTCTTATATTGAAACATGTTAGACTCTTTCACCTAGTTAATGCCCTTAAGGTGTTTGAATGTTTCGATCATATCACCTCTTTCCCTCCTTTGCTCTAGGGTATACATATTGAGCTCTGTTAATCTGTCCTCATATGTTTTCTGATGCAGTCCCTGCACTATTTTGGTTTCCCTTCTCTGGACTGCCTCAGTTTGGTTAATGTCTTTCTAAAGATGTGGCCTCCAGTACTGCATGCAGTACTCCAGATGAGGCCTAACCAGTGTCTTGTAAAGAGGGATTATTACCTCCCTCTTCTGACTTGTAATACCCCTACTAATACACCCTAACATCCCCCTAGCTTTACCTACTGCTTTAGTGGTCTGCTTGGATGACTTCAGGTCATTGGTGATGATGATGATGATGCCCAAGTCTCTTTCTTCCCTTGTGACTGCCAGCAACTCCCCTCCAAGCCTATAGGTGGCTTCAGGGTTTCTCTTCCCTATGTGCATGATCTTGCACTTCTTTGCATTGAACCTCAGTTGCCACCCTTCTGACCATTTGCTAGCTTGTCCATATCTCTTCTCATTCTGTCCACCCCATGTGGATCATCTACTCTGTTGCAGATCTTGGTGTCATCTGCAAACAGACAAGCCTTACCCTCCAGTCCATCTGCAATGTCACTGATGAAGATATTGAAGAGGACTGGCCCCCCAGGACTGATCCCTGACGTACTCCACGTGTGACTTGCATCTCTTCTGACTGTAGACCATTTAACACCACTCTCTGTTTTCTGCCTGTCAACCAGTTTGCCACTCAGTTGACCAACTTCTGACCCACCCCGAGCCTACCCAGCTTATTAATCAATCTTCTATGTGGAACAGTATCAAAAGCTTTGCTGAAGCCAAGGTAGGCAACATCAACTGCTCCCCCTTGGTCCACCACTCTGGTTACCCAGTCAAAGAAATCTATGAGATTAGTTTGACAGAACCTTCCTTTTGTAAACCCATGCTGTCTTGGATCCTGTGCTCCTGTGGATTCCAGGTGTGGCACTATCCTTTCCTTAAGGAGTTCCTCCATAATCCTGCCCACTACTGAGGTAAGACTGACTGGTCTGTAGTTCCCGGCCTCTTCTCTTCTCTGCTACCACTCTTGTGGAGCGGGATCATATGAGCCCTTCTCCAGTCTTCTGGGACCTCTCCTGTGCTCACAGACTCACTAAACAGTTCTGATAATGGCTCTGCTAGTTGCACCCTTAGCTCCTTTAGTACCCTGGGATGTATGCCATCAGGTCCCATTTCCTTTTCCACCCTGAGCTTATCAAGCACTTGTAGGACCCTTTCTTTTGTGAAAGGACTAGTGCTCACCTCCCTCCCCCGTGTCCATGGTGCTGAGCTGTGTGCCCTGCCCTACCTTCTCTTCAGTAAATACTGAGCAGAAGTATCTATTTAGAATAGATGCTTTTACATGGTCCTCCTCCTCACACACCCACTTATCTCATTTGATCTTAGCCACACCACCTCTTGACTTTTTCCTTTCACTAATGTATCTATAGAAAGTCTTGTCACCTTCTTTTACTGTTTGTGCTAGTGTTTCCTTGGTTTGGGCCTTTGCCTTACTGCATTCTTTGCTTCCCTTAAGGAAGTTTGGTATGCCTCCCTATCTTCATCCTGCTGTGTTCCCTTATATTTCTTGAAGGCCAGCCTTTTGGCTCTGACCTTTTCTGCTACTGTTTTTGAGAACCAAAGTGGTTTCCTTCTTCTTTTGCACTTCCTTTTCTCACTAACACAATGGGATGTTGCTTCAAGTATTGCATCCTTAATGCTTGCCCACTTTGACCGTACCCTCTCACCTGTATTTCTTTTTGCCAGAGCTAGCTTAACTCTGTTGGCCATCTTACTAAAGTCAGCTCCTCTGAAGTCCCATAGTTTTGCCTTGGAATGGGATGATTTAGTTGTAGTGGCCAAATTGAACCATACCATGTGATAGTCACTGGCTTCAGGTGACCTTCTACCTGGAGATCTGTGATCCTTTCCCTGTTAGTCAGTACTAGATCTAGGATAGCCCAGTCTATTGTGTGTTGTTGTACCAGTTGTTTGATGCCCTCCCCCATGCAGGGAATCCACTGTGTGTCTAATGCTGGCAGTTTTTCCTGCTGGTATTGACCAATCTGTATCTGGCATGTTGAAGTCTCCCGTCATCAGAACCTCGCCTTTAGCTGTCATGTTTTGTATATCTTCTAACATTAATGTGCCTATGTCCTCCTCCTTGTCTGGGGCCTGTAGACAACACCAGTTGTTATGGCTATCCCATTTCCTGTTTCCAGGGTGACCTACAGTTCTTCTGGTTCCTTACAGTATGTGTTTTCTGATTTTGATATTTTCATTGACAAGCTAATGTTGTCTTTTGGTTTCTCAAATGTCAGCTGTTACTTTTTCTCATGGTCTTTCTGGACGATAGGTTCTTATTAGGGGTTATCGGTGATGTGTTTGTCAATCTATTTGACAGAGTTTACATAACGCTATCATATTTATTTATTTATTTAAATTTGGAAATCTCCATTGAGCACAAGTGCTCTTTTGTAAAGGTTTCACATCTGACAAGTACAATGAATGAAAAATACAACACACTATCACCAGCTCATGAACAGCCTGGTCAGGTACAAGCAACAATAAATTATCAGTCTGGGAAATATCTTTATATCTTTAATGTCCTCATCTAATCCCTGAGCACCAAACTGACAGTTTGGCATGTTCCATGCACTTTAAAAGACCCTGATGACTTTGATGAATCCTCTCTAGTACTTTCTTTTTCAGTGCAACAGCTACCACAATACAAGTTCTATAAATTAATAGTCCATCAATCTCAGTCTACTGACCTCATTTGGCATTGAAACGTCTTCCATAGGCATGAACTTGATGAAGATATTTTTGCTGTGAATGTCTGGTATATAGCAGAACTTTCTATATTTGATTATCAGTTGATGATATCTGTCTTAACTGGTTCAGTGTTTGTGTAGAGGCTGGCCCTGGCCTGTTTATCTCTACAACTTCCACAAACAATTGTACTTCTTTCTCCAGATCTACAGTACTGATTCTAAAGTAACGATGGAGTACCTGAATAATGTGTCAGCAACCAGTAGATTTGTTCCCTGGAGAATACTGTGCTGAAGGATTAAACCTCATCAATGTGACTAGTAGGTGCTAGCACTGTAGTTGCA
Source organism: Neoceratodus forsteri (assembly GCA_016271365.2). Classification (NCBI taxonomy): domain Eukaryota; kingdom Metazoa; phylum Chordata; order Ceratodontiformes; family Ceratodontidae; genus Neoceratodus; species Neoceratodus forsteri. Next base: position 171,806,015 of record CM057456.1, on the reverse strand, counting down.
CTTTGTTCGAGTCTTCGTGGTTGACAAGTGGTACTAAAGGCTTATGGACAGTTACTACCCTAAGGGAGTTTAACCCATATAAATATCAGGAAAACATCTCACAAGTCAATTTGCTTTCTAAATATTCATTTTCTATCTGTGTATATCTGCTCTTTGCTGGCATCAAAGTTTTTGAGCAAAAAGCAACTGGTAGCAACTTTGAATTGTTCCGTTTTAGCAGTACCCCTTTAATGCCATAGCTGCTTGCATCTGCATTCACTTTTGTAGCTTTTGGCACATCATAATACACTAACACAGGTACTGAGGAGATAGCTTCTTTTATCTGTTAAAGGGCCTATTCTTGGGCTGGCCCCCATGGCTAGTGGTGGGCGAGTAGGATCAATCCGCTCCATGAAGCATTTCATGGAGCACAGGCAGATTTGTGGAGTGATCCGCAATGAGAAACAGAGTACTTCGCAATATAATGAGGAATGCAAAGTGCATTAGAAACAGCGACTTCACGTTACTCCGCCTCCATTGGTCACTACTCTTTCAATTCTTAAGGTGAATTACATTTGTGGCAGTTCACTTCGCCTCACTTCACCTTGTTTTTGAGCTCCGAAGGTGGATTTTGCAGTGATTCATGGAAGTGCAGGTCACATGGGCTCTATATTGATCTGCGCAGCCTCAGTTTGGGGTAGTATGAGTAGGAAGGAGTAGAAGACAGTGTGCTCTGATAGCTGTCTGTAGGAATCTTTTAAAAGCTGTTCAAAAAGCATTTTTGCTTTTTTGGGGGAGATCCAACTGTAGTTCATCGACTGGAGGAAACTCTCCTGTGCTCACATCATCGAGCATTTTTATTTGTGTGTGGATTTTGAACGATAATTTACAACATTGAGTGTGTGTGGTGAAAGACAGTGAAGTGTGCTGTGTGGGGGAGGGGCGCATTTGTGTGTAGGTAGATTTAAGTTGGAGAACTAGTGATTTCTTTGTGTTTTGGTTATATGTTTGTTATATAACTGACTGTATTACAGTACACATATTAAAATTGTCAGTAATAGTACAAATTTTCTTGCTGTTTGTTGTGTGAATATGGTGTAGCATTTCATAAGGTCAGGTTGTTCAAATTACAAATTTACATTACTTGGCAGTACACTGAACTTTTGCATTTGCGTCGCATTCCTCATTCAGCATTGTACACAAACCGTTCTGTGTTGTGTGTGCAGTGTTGCGTGCATCAAATATAATACACCTTTTAAAATTTGTGACACAAACTAGTGTAAGTGCAACTAAGTGCAGCAGTGAGAACCTGCTATCCACTGCAGCTGCCTGATTTTGTACTGTGATCGTGTCCACTGTTCTTAGTTTTGCTGCTTGTCGTGCCATAAAAATCAGCACTGTCTGTATTCAGAGCTCCCCCCCACCCCCACGTTGAAAACATATTTTTCACCAGACTGGATTGTTTTTGTGACCCCATCAGCACCACTGGTTACTGAAGTTATTTTAATTCCATGACAGTGTCACATAGTCTGTTATCTGTGCTGAAGCCACAGTTGTTTATTTTGCTTCACATCCAGCCAGCATCCCTCCAGTCAGAAAGTGAACGTATCAAAATCTGAATTTGGTAATAATATTTGTGGTTGATCCCCAAAATGCCTGCAAAGAGATGTGCAAGTAAAGTTGTTTCTGGCCATGGCAATGTAGGCAGTAAGAGGGTCTGTGGGCGTGGTAGTAGTACGCAGATGGAGAAGTGCATTGCTGATGTGAGGAAAGGTATTTCTCCTGCAATGTTTTTTACAGCCCAATCAGTAGCTTCACTTATAGTTGGAGGAGATGATGTTTTCCCAGCTGGTGGTGTTAGTGTTACTGGTGTTAGTGGTGGTGGAGGTAGTATTAGCATTGTTGCATCAAGTTCTAATTCCGACCAGTGTACTGTATCCAAACATATTGAGTGTGAAGCAGTGCAAGTGAGTGACAGTGTAGATGATGTCATACTTCCCAGTAACATCCCATTAACTGAACCTGATTCTGATGATCATGTCAACAATAGCATACAATGTGATATTCCATCCACCGTGGCACTTAACATCACTCATTTTCCATGCAGTGATTCACAGTGTTGTGAAAAAATATCAGGTGATGGTGGTGTAGATACTGATGATGAATGTGATGATGATGATGATGTTGCTGTTGTTGCAACATACAGTCCACATGTTAGCATCCAAACAGAAGATGTGGATCTGTGTGACAGTGACGTTGATGAATATGATGATGATGTAATTGACTCCAGTTGGGAACTGGAGAAAAAGAAATTAAAAGTGGCTGTGTCTGAGTCTGTTTGCATGAATCCCCCCCCCCATAAAAACTTGTGATCTACCGGTTTTAGTTGATGATGATGATGATGATGACCCAGTACTCAATATGATAGGTAGTCATGGTGGTCAGTTGCAGTCCAGGTGTGCAGTGCCAGAAATATCACGTGCCCCCCACTTCAGTGCTTAAAATAACAGCCTTAAATAAGCCACATCATCATGGACATGTTAAAAGCAGAGCATCACACTCCCTTGTTTGGGATTTTTTTGTTCAAGATGCAAATGATGATTCAGTTGCAATCTGCCAGGTTTGCCATGTGCGTATGAGTCAAGGTAAAAAGGGGAGCCATCTTGGGACAGGAGGACAGCATATGCATCTTAAGAATAGGCACTTGGCACTGTGGACCCAGCACAAGCTGGCAGCTAATACCACAGTTAGGCATTCACCCGTGTCACCAGCAACCATAGCGAGCATGTTGTCCCCTTCTGTGACTGTTAAGCCCTGTAGGAAATTAAACATGTGCAGTAGTGCGGTAATAAGAGCAGAGGATTACTACAGGCATGATGAGGTGGAGGACCATAATGACTTTGAAATGTTGTCCAGTGCTGGAGAAAGTAACATTTTTTGTGGTGGTGGTGGTGGTGGGGAATGCAGTATGTCTAGTGCAAGTGGTACATCAACCTCGGTTGGCAAATCTGGAAAAATAACATAATTTCTGGGGTTGTCATCATTACCTGTGCAACCGTCTTCATCAAATGTCCACATTCCACCCCCCTGTAAATGCAATTCATCACAGAGCACAACCATTTGTGACCAACAAAACACCCCATGTAAAATGTTTAAGTCAGCCCACGTTACAGTGTTTTTGCACATAAGCTGAAGTACCCCCCCCCCCATCATACAATGTCTCGTGAACTTCATGCTGCTGTAGCGGAAATGCTGGCAATTGATTTTTTGCCCTTCTCCTTTGAGGAGAATTCTGGGTTCTGGCGGTTTGCTGCCCGTGCCTGACCAAAATGGAAAGTCCCATCCAGGACATACTTTTCTACCTGTGCTGTTCCCGAGTTGTTCAGCACTGTGTCTGACTCAGTAAGACATGCCCTTCAACATTCCTCTTCTCCATTCATCCATTTAAGTATGGATATGTGGACAAGTGGCAAAACAGCAGGGAGTTCATATCAGTGTAAAACTGCACACTGGGCGCAGGTGCTGGGGGGTTGTTTGTGATGCTGGTAGTGTGAATAATCAGTGCAGTAAGGTGGATTGTCATGGTAGCAATCTTCCTGGAATCCGCCAGCATAGAACAATTGCTATGCGTAGTGTGACCTGTTCACACACTGGTGAGAACATGTTGGACATGGTACTGACTGAAATTGACAGATGGCTAAACCCTCTGTCCCTGAGAGCTGGGTTCATAGCAAGTGACAATGAGTCAAATATGGTGAAATGCATCACGAATGGTGTTTTTTTTCATGTTCCATGCATGGCCCACTGTTTAAATCTTGTGGTTCAGGAGTTTCTGCATCACCCTGACATAACGGAAATGCTGACCATTGCAGGACGTATCTGCTCTCACTTTTCAAGATCTGGAAAGGCCCGTGACCAACTGCGGCAGTTGCAGATACAAAACAGCCTGCTTCAGCATCGCTTGAAGCTGGAAGTTGTCACCCGATGAAGCTCCACGTTATACATGGCAGAGAGGTTGTATGAACAATACAAAGCCATCTCAGAATATCTTGTTATGCACACTAGCCGTGACAGTGCTGGGGCCTCCATGTCGATGAAGACTGAAGAGTGGCGCCTCATGGACTCTGTAATAACAATTTTACGGCCTTTTGAACGTGCCAGACAGGCAGTGAGTGGCGAGTCTGCCTCTATTAGCCAATCAATTCCACTGCTGCGGGTGCTGAGGCAGACATTGGTGAATGTACAGAATAGCCTTGATGTTGCTGGAGACGGTGGTAGCAGTATGTTGCTGCAACACATGCTGACAGTATTCGACCAGAATCATCACATTGTGAGCATTCAGCAGAGTGACAACTTTGCCAAGGTAACAATGCTGGACCCATGATACAAACGTGGAATTGCATCAGTACTGGAGGGAGGGCCTGAACAGGTAAAAAATATCAGTGGTCAACTGGTTTGCTTGGTTCATGGGGCACAGAAGTCACGTGCCAAGGTTTGCAAACCTCAGCAGCATAATCCAGCTGAAGGTGTAGCTGGAGGACCAGCAAGCATATCATGCAAGGGTAAGGGGACTGTAGTTCTAGGTGGTCTGTCATCCAAAGTGGGGGGCATCAACCCACTTTGGGAGGCTTTGTCCCAAGTGGGTATTTGTGAAATAAATGATTCTGGAGAACAGGCTGATGCATCAACAATTGGACTTAGCGTGGCACAGAGAATGGTTGAGTCATATTTGTCTGAAAACAGGCATCTGACAATAAGTGAAGATCCTCTTTTGTACTGGAGTGGAAAGGTCAGTGAATGGCCAGAGCTGACTGCAGTGGCACTGAAGTACCTCACATGCCCACCCTCCAGCGTAAGTGTTGAGAGGGTATTCAGCTCAGCAGGTGCAATAGTCAGGGATCGTCGGACAAACCTGTCTCCTGCAAATGTTAGTTTGCTAACATTCATTATAATGAATGAGAGGCACATACCAGCACAGACTGCAACCTCGGTATTCATACCCCCGGCCTAGTCATGGTGGTCTTGCTGATGTGGAAATGGAGCATCCTGGTGGCACTGGCAGTAGACCCCGGAGTCAGTTGAAAAACCAATTATGACTGACTTACCACACATTGTGACTGATTTTTTCAACTAGTTTGAAATTTCTGACTTCAACTAACTGAAGAAAATCCAACCAAGTTTTTCAACTTTCACCATGGTTGAATTTTATTATGCAGTAGTTTGTCATTCTTTTTAAACTTCGTATCTTTTTTTAATTAAAATTTTGGCTATAAAAGTTAATGAAATGTGTGGAAAAGCCCCCCCCTCTTGAAATCAGTGGGGCATGCGCACACACAACCTTCACCTTCTGACTTCACAAAACAGGGCTGCGTGTGCCTACGTGGGAGCGTGTTGGTGGGTTAAGGTCAGTTTTTAGCATCTGAGATTTAGCAGCATTATACCTTCAGAAATGGGCAGAAACAAAAGGAATTATTTATGCCCCTCCACTCTGGGGCAGGTGAGGTATTGCATATGTTGGAGGGAGCAGCAACTAGTCAGCAGCAGCTAAGAAGCTGTCTGCTCTTTAAAATGCAAACACAAAGTGCAGTGAAACAACTCCACACACAGCGGGGATCCACTAAAGCACAATAACCAGTCAAAACAACAAAATATACTAAGTCCCTGAAAGTAACAAGCTGAAGCAGGCAGTAAAACAGTATACGGTATAGAAAAATAAGCAGCAGTAGTACTAGTTATTTAGGAAAAGAACTGAGAGTCTAAAATACAGTATAGGTAGGGCCTCTTAAACACCCCACAGAAGCTAGAAGGTAATCTTTTGCAAACAGAGCTAACCATCAATATATGTTAGTTTACTAGTAGTTGTAGAATATGTGAGATTAAAAGCAGTTTATGGGAGGACCCTTAGAAATACCTCCTATATGGTATACCAGAACTGAGATGTATCCATAGTTTAAATTTAAAGCTAAAAAAATTCATGCATATTAAAAAAACATTTTCTGACACAGTTTCTGAACTTATTTTGGCTTTCAGCATGTACACTAATGTGTTTTGTAAAATATTTTATTCATCTTGCCGTGACGACTTTAATAATTAGTCTATCCGATTCCTACAGTGGCAAACAACAAACATTTTGTCCACTGGACCCGACCAAGCATGCGCCGCGCTCCGGCCTCCTGTGGGTCTGGGAACTCACCAACTGACCACCTGCGCCTGGCCTGCTCCACGACCTCTTGGGGAGTCTGACCTACTCACAATGCCACCACAGTCAGAGAGAGCCCAGCCATGCCACCAGCAGTAGATCGATGATGATTGATCGCCTTGGTTTTTCAAGTTTGGCCCCCTGGGCACCACAGCTTCCAAGCCTCAACCATCCAGAAAAGCCAGCCCAGCATGCAGCAGACACACAGGCAGACTGAGTAGTCTGTGAGAGACCATCCTCCTCCTCCTCCTTCCTACTGCCCACTGCCCAGCCCTGACGGGCCTTACATACACATCCCATACAGTACCTTGCTCACTGTAGTAGCCTATTGCCAGTTTGGTCAGGTGTCGGGTGATGATTCAGTCAGTGTCAGTCGGTGGCTCCATGGCTCAGGCTACCACTGCTGCTCTACTCAGTGGTGGTGCTGGTATTTTTTTGGAGCTGTGTGCTCCCTCCTCCCAACCTACACAGTCGGTCCCCAACCCAGACCCATGTCCCCACTCCGATACTCTGTGCAATGGAACTAGTGCACCTACCACTCCTCCTCCTCGACAACTCTGAAGACCTTACCAAGATGGAGTAAGAGTCATCCGATGGGCCTGACCAATGGGGTCACGGGCTGATCCCGACCATGACCAGACCACTGACTTGCTGGCTTCACACGATTGCTGCCTGGCTTTGCTGGAGGACTGACTGGGACCTGCATGGCCACAGACTAGTCTCTCTCTGGGCATCGGACACGTCAGGACAGTGGACACAGTTAACTTATTTATAAATTAAAGGCCGAACCATCAAACTTCATCCCTGCAGAAAAACGTTGCTCACTCCGTTGCCCACACACCAACACAGATGCCTCTTCTCCTGAAATTCTCATCTCCTATGTAGGCATGCTGTCCCCGCCACCTTGTGCAGCCAGTCACAGACACTCTCAAGCTCCTGGCTCCTCCTTCTAGCTCTCCTAATTGGTGGATGCTTCATGTCCAGCAGCCAGGTGTGCATTTTATTGGCTGTAAGGCTCGGTGCTGGCAGTTGAGGACTGTTACACTGTCACAGTCCCCTTGGCCCCCTCCTCCCCCCCAGGAAAGAAAAAAAGAGAAAATACACTGCAGTGCACCACAAAAACAAACCTGGATTGGTCATGGAATCATCAACTGCAGTGGATTTCAGCTCCACTATTTTATGACTGCAATCCAATGCAATTGCAACTGATTGCAACTGCATTGAATTACAACTGACCATTTCAACTGCCGATGACTGCTCCGGGGTTTAACTGGCAGTGGCTGCCTGAAATGGCCCACCACTGACGTAGATGACGACACAATGGAGAAAGAATTTTCCAGTGGTCAGACTTCAGACATCAATGACTGTGAGGGCAGTTTTCTTTATGAGGATGGTGATGTGGTTAATGTTGGCAGGTTTTAACTGCAGTATTTAAATGGTGGTGTGCCCCCCACCCCGGACCACCACCACCCCCGGGACTGATGTTATGCAATTTTGCCACCATGAGTCTATCTGCCCCCCACGGACCACCACCACCTCCACCTCCACGAGGACTGATGTTATGCAAGTCTGCCACCATGAATCTGTCTGCTCCCCATGGACCACCACCACCACCACCAGGACTGATGTTATGCAAGTCTGCCACCATGAGTCTGTCTGCCCCCCATAAACCACCACCACCACCAGGACTGATGCTATGCAAGTCTGCCACCACCATGAGTCTGTCTTTCCCCCACAGACCACCACCACCACTGGGACTGATGTTATGCAAGTCTGCCACCACCACGAGTCTGTCTGCCCCCCACGAACCACCACCACCACTGGGACTGATGTCATGCAACTCTGGCACCATGAGTCTGTCTGCCCCCCATGGACCAACACCACTACCGGGACTGATGCTATGCAAGTCTGCCACCATGAGTCTGTCTGCCCCCCACAGACCACCAGTCCACCAGTGCGCCACCACCACCAGCTTCTTAATATTTAAACCATAAAGTGAGTATGTGCACTCATGTTTGTTATGCTGCCTCACTTCCTTACATTGTATGTTTTTTTCTGTAGCTTTTCAGAGCTGCAGTGGCAAAACACATACAGTACACTTCTTTTGTTTCTTTTACAGGAGAACAAAAACAGGCTCCATCGCTAATACTTGTTGGGAAAGATGCTGTAGCTATACGGTACAGAGAGGAACCAATGTAATGTCCATGTGAAATCCATTCTGGTAAGTACGAAGATTTTATTTCATCCATTTCATTGCTTTGTAAAGACTGCTGCAAATATTGCACACAACAGATTGTCTTAGTGGTTGACAAGATGTGTCTCTGAAATGTAACTTGACAATAGGGATTGAGATTTGAGAACCAGGGAGGGACACATAACAATGAAGTTGTAACTTGTAAGAAGTCATTCATTTCTTTTTTTCGGAAACTTTGAGATGCTTTGTTGTTCTGTCAAAGTGGCCTTACACAAAAAAGTTCTTCAACATCAGGCACACCCCTCCCCGAGCTTGGGCAGACATGCAACACGCAGTAGTCATTTCATTAGATGAACATGACCATCATTAACAACCGGACTCCAGAAGGATGCTGATGAAATCTGTGAAGAAGTGAAAAAATAAGAAACCATTACAGACAAAACTGAAAATATGATTCCCCCCACCCCCCCAAAAAAAGGAAATACTTACCTTCATGTGCTTGAGAGTTATCCGTTTCCAGTTAAGTGCAAACAATTCTCAATGAGCACTGGAATATGCACACCAAAAGTTTATGAATCACCTGTGTGATGCAGAACAATAGCATGAGTACATGTCCATGTCAAGTTCAACCCCCCTCATCATCACCTACAAAATACACAACCATATATCTATATATATATATGTACTCACCAAGGCTACCATTAGTGTACATCCAAAGAGCACCTTTCAATCTAGTTGAGATGATCACTTTTCATTTGGTGGAAACGTCTCGCACAACACATTGGACCAGCAACATGAACCTCACAGTCATCATTTTATACTGTGGTATGTGCTGAAACAGTCTATTTTCACTTCGTTACCACTTGACAATTTTCTGCACACAAGGAGGACACATTGTGGGCCTGCAGAAAAAATCTGGGGACTCTGTGCCACCACTGCGCACATGACTGAGTGTGCCATTAATTCTGGGGGACTTTGTATGTGCTGAAACAGTCTCATTTCACTTCGTTACCACTTGTCAATTTTCTGCACACAAGGAGGACGCATTGTGGGCCTGCAGAAAAAATATGGGGACTCTGTGCCACTTTTGTGTGTTCTGTGATTGTTGATGTGAGTTCATAGTCATGATGTCATAGTGACATTTTTACAATTAAAGCAGCATTGCAAGAATGTCGTCACAGTTCTGAACTGTACTTTTTTATGCTACTTTAAATTGCCACAGCAACCACTACTTACATCTGAGTCGTCAGTGACTTGAATGATACGATTCTTCTCACAATTTGTCTGCTTCTCTTACTCCTACTTTTTTTCATGTATGAAAACAAAATGATCACGTCTTCCAATATTTTTGCGACCAGGTTTGTATTTATTTGCAGCTGCTTTTCAATAACTGTTCTACCGTGGTGTCATATAAAACACTGACTGATGCATAACTGTTAGTTAACAACAGAAGTTATGTATGACAACTACTTGATGTGATGGAGAAAAGCAGAGGAAAACAATGACAAAGACCTGGTCACTCTCACTGTCTGCAGCACCAATTTAAAAGGAATGCTCTTATTATTATTTCTCACATGTAAAAAAGTAGTACAGCACACTCAACTACTGCAAATTATCATATCATTCCAGTCAGTCAGGATGTAAGTAAAGGAAGTTGTAACATAGCATTAAAAAATATAGGTCAGAGTTATCAACAGATTGTTGCGCTGCTGCTTTACAGACAGTCACCACATTACATAGTTATGGTGATGCACATAAACTAATATGTGGGGGCATTACTACCACTGGAATATTTCTTGCTCCACAGAGTGCAATATATGTCTGTGAAAACCACCCATAATTTCATTACAGTGAGTCACATGGCAGAGGAATTAACAATCTGAAAAGCAACCCACATTTATGCCACACTTTCTCAGCAACGTTAAGACGTGATGGCAGGGGGAGCGCAGGTGCATGCTCCACTATACTGAATGTCCAGCAGCTATCCCAAGCAATGTTTCCTAATGTTATAAGGTTCACTTTGTGGTGAAATGTGAAATGTTTCCTCTAACAAGGCTCTTCTTACTGGAAACGTTGCCACACATTTCACAACAAACTGACCATTAACATAAAGAAACATTCGCAAACCTGCACAATCGGATATTCACTGCAAGGAGCACGCACACGTGCTCTCCCTGCCATCACGTCCTAATGTTGCTGAGAAGGAAGGCAGAATGTAGGCAGATTTTCAGAATGGGAATGCCTCCAACACGTGTCTCACTGTAGTGCATTAACGCCTGGTTTTCAAAAAAATGTATTGCACTATGTGGTGCAAGAAAGATTCCCCTGGAAGGGAAAATGTTTATGATTTAATAATAACAAACAAAAAACACACAACAAAAGTACAACACAGTAGTGGGGTGGGGTTGGGGGTGGAGGTGGGGGGGCAGAAAACAATACCCAGACTTACTATGGCTGTGGGATGCCGTGGTGGTCCAGCAGCAGGTGCAGCACTGAAATTATTTGCTGCTGCTGTGCTTCAACTCTGGTAACCTGCTGCTCCAAAGCACTGAAATGCTTGTTGTTTTCCTCCAGTGCTGCCCACACCAGGAAGAGGTCAGACTGGCTAACGGGGACTGTGCCGGGGTCCACTGCAGCAGGTAATCCAGGTAGTGGGGCTGGTGGTGGACAGGGTGGTGCTGGTGGCTGTGGTGGCAGTGGTGGTGGTGGTGGTGGAGCACCTGATGTAGCCCTCCTCCTCCTGCTGCGGTGGTGACTTCTGCAAGGCACATCTCCCACCCCTGCAGCACCCTCTGCCACTGCCATGGAAGGGCCAGCAGGTGGACACCTGGCCCCTTCCTTGGCAGCCTGCCACTCTGCCCTGTGGTGATTCATCATGAGGGTGCACTCGCCACAGGTCCCCAAATGTGTCCCAGGGGGCCCACAGTGCACCATCACACCACACACACAGTACTGCACCACTGTGCTGTCTCCCCCCACACAATTAAAAAACTCCCACACTAGGGAGCTGTGGGGGGGACCAGACACAGTACGCACTTGTCAGGCATGAGTCCCACCACCACCCACAATTGCCAGGGCCACCTCTTGTGGCTGTGGAGGTAGTGGAGGGGGGTGCTGCTGGAGCCCCAACAGCTTCTGCTAGTGGTGGTGATGGAAAAGGTGGATGAGCAACAGCCACCGGTGGCATTGGTGCTGCTGCTGCTCCTGTTGCTTCCATGGGAGAAGCAACACTGGCCAGGAGTCTGGAGCAGTCCAACATAACACGACTGCCCCACCCCCCCATGGGTCCGCACTCCTCTACTCCTAACACTCCCACGTGCCAGCGACTCACCTTCTCTGACTCCAACGTGAACCTCCATCCTCCTGGGTCCACGGGACAACACACACACACACACACACACAGACAGTGGACACACACACACACAGTCAGTCACACATGCAAAACAAAAACAAAACTTATACAAAAAAATTCACTAACCAAAAAAACACTTAAGACAATACAAGCACTAAATAAAATAGCTTTTAAAAAGGCCATTTGATTGTTATGGCAGTAACAAGAAACGACTCCGAGAGCCAAGCAAACTCCTCTCCTCTCACAATTTTGCTTTCTCCCTGTACAAATGCAAAGAAGAAAGTGAAACTGCTTCTCTGACTCACTTCCTTCCTGCCTGGCTAATGACTTACAATACTGCAGGCCATGTGATGTGCCTATTTTCTTCCCACTTCGCCTACTTCACATTAAGGCATAATGAGAATGCGAAGTGGTAATGATAACTCGAAGTGAGCACTTTACAGGGTCCACTTCGTGTTGTGTTCTGCGGATGTGAAGTAGACACTTCACGTCCACTTCACTGGCGGATTTATAATTCGCTGCATCTCTACCCATGGCCAGACCATATTCATTTTCAAAAGTTCATAAATGGGCTGAGTGACTGTAGAAATGCTCTGCAAGTACCTGCACAGATAATCAACCATACACTGCAGTTGACATAGCTTCTTAATATTGTGTGTGTGTATGTTGGTGGGGAGGCACAACTCTGTAATAGCTTCAACCTTTTCGGGATCAGGGCCAAGCTCTTCTTGTCTGATCTGATGACCCAGAAAGATAAGCTCAGCCTGATGCAAGAAAATTTCTCCAGGTTTAGTTTTAGACCTAAAAGGTTTTATTCATGTAGCATGTCACAGCTTCAAGGATTTGTAAAAGTTATATAATTTATGTTGGAATATTTCTGGCATGCTTGTAATCATAAACAGGAGCCTACGAAAACTGTATTTCTCAAAGGGTATGATAAACATTGTGAGCTTTACACTTTCTTCTTTTAATGGAGCTTGCCAGGATCCACTAGCAGAATAGAAACATAGACCACGACAGCAGAAAACCATAGGTCCATCCAGTTGCTCATATTCTGTATAATCTGTAGAACCTTCCCTGGAACCTTTTGTTCCTCAAGGGTAGTAATCTTCCCCGTCCTATCCCCTTACTCCTCCTTAGTCTTGTTGCCCTGAGCAACTGATATTTACGTCATACTGTTCCATGCCTGCTTGAATCCCCTGACTGTGTTAGCACCCACCACCATAGCCGAGAGATGTTCCAAGGTAAGGTTCCACCACCATTTCCATAAAGAAGTTCTTCCTCACGTCTCTCCTGAACCATCTTCTGTTAATTTCTGCTCATGACCATGTGACCTTGAGTTGGTATTCAGGGTAAATAATTTTCCACAGTTTACCTTGTTAATTCCTTTAAGGAACTTGAAGGTCTCTATCATATCTCCTCTCTTTCATTCTGGTTTCCATTGAGTACATATTTATTGCCTTGAGGCACTCCTCATAGATCTGTCGTGCTATCCCTGAAACATTTTTGTTACATCTGCACTGCACTGTTTTTAACCTATCCATGTCCTTTCTGAGGTGAGGACTCTAGAACTGGATGCAGTACTCCAGGTGAGGCCTCACCAGAGATCTGTAGAGGGGGAGTATTACCTCTTTTATTCTGCTATCAATACCCCTATGGATACATTCTAGCAACCTGTTAGCCTTGCTATAGGCCTTGTTGCACTGGCTTGTTTGTTTTAGGGAGTTAATGATGATAACATCTAGATCCCATTCCTTTTCTGTAGTGTTAAGTCTCACCCCACCCATCCAGTATTCCATCCTGGGGTTCCTTTTCCCTAGGTGCATTACCTTGCACTTTTGGTATTGAATTTTAACTGCTAAAACTTTGACCACCCCTCTAGTTTTTGTAGGTCCCTCTGCATATCCCTCATTCGCTTATCACTATCTACCCTCCCTCATAGTTTTGTGGCATCTGTGATGAGATACAGCTTACCATGGAATCCTTCACCAATGTTACAAATGAACATGTTGAAGAGGACTGGACCCAGGACAGATCCCTTTGGAACTCCTTTCATAACATCCCTTTCCTCTGATTTAACCCCTTTGACCACCACCCTCTGCTGCCTCCCTTCTAGCCAACTAACCACCTAGTTCACTGTGGATTTAGCCACACCCAGGTCTTCCATCTTTTCGAGCAACCTTCTGTGTGGTACCAAATCTAAAACCATGCTGAAGATATAAGCCTCCAGGGATGAAAAGACCTTTGACCCTATTAATGCTTGCATATCTTCTAATTTAGGAAGGACATATTTTTTACATAACACTGCCTCATGTAACCTCTTCAAGTCAATATACATATATGTATATCACAATTTCGTTTAGTGATTGGCACAATCAGTGCATACCAAGGTTCTGGCTCTGAAATGTTTATAATGATGCCCATTGTTTTCATCCTGTTTAATTCAGCTCTGATGTTGGGTTACATGGGGACTGTTATTCTTCATGCCACATTGACACTGAATGGTCCAGCATTGTCCTTCAGAGCATTTTTTTACAGGATCCCCATTTAGGAGTCCAACAGTTCCAAAAATGCTATTGTTAACACCTTCCGCTCTGTGGATCAGGCCCATTTTGGTAGCTTTTTCATAAACCAGAAGGCTATCTATTGTAGCTACATTAACCACAAAAATATTACATAATTGTATTAACCTTAAACTTCAGACCTTGCTATTAACTGATGATTATACAGCAGAACTCCCACAGGGCCATTCAGAGTGACACTGGACTGGTTTAAAAGAAGTCAGACTAGCAGATTATTGCAAGTTGCTTCAGATAGTATGGTTGCATTGGCAGATATTTCTCTTTAAAATGTCCACTATTTTTCCCCCCAATATTCAGCTTCACTCACTAAGGTGGGTCTGAATCACTGGCACAGTAGATCAATTCCAGGAAAAATTAACTGAGGACTGGTATCAGCTGCTACTTCCTGCACACTCGTTAGCCAGCACACCACAGCAAAATGCTCTCTTTTCTTGAATTTGCTACAGTACATGCCAACGTTTTAGCTGGACAGTAATCATGTAGGCCATTGTCACAATTACATTTTCAACTGTGTTTGGGTTACGCAGTTTAATGCTTTACTTGTGTTTTTGTCCCAGAACCTGTCTGTAACCCTTTTTCCAAAATATCTCTTTAGCTTTGCCTTACCAAATTTTACTTCATTCAGGTTTTCTCACTCCCATGCTCTTTCATATTCTGGCCTTTAGTTATTTCATAGTAATGGGCTATCTCAGTTTCAAAGGCTAAGGTCAGGTCTGTCTGCAGCTGCAGTTTCTCTGACTGCGCTCTATCCAAATAGCTTTTTACAATTCTACAGTGTATCTGACATATTCAAGCTACAATTGTACAATATCACTGATATTTTCATCTTCACTGGGGTCAAAATCTTCTACAGTATCTCTGATATATTCTTCTTCAGTGGGTCCAGAATTAGTTCTCTGCTAAATCACACAACCATTGAATGAAACTTTAAATTGACTCACCCACTTTTTGAATGTTTTGATGGAAACAGCATGTTCATAGATAATATTTCCTTTCTGGAATGTAGAATTATTGCCCGTCAGACAATCACGGAACCACATAAAAATTATGAGCATCATTCCCTACCACAAAGGAAAATGACTGGAAAATGTTTTTTTCTTCTGTTCCCATGGCATATATCAATGAACTGACCTGCAAAGCCCCATCTTCTTCAGTGAGTTTTATTGCAATCAGGAACCAACTGAACACTGCCTCCATTCTGGCTATTCACCTGGTTTTCCAAAATTTAAACTTTCTGGCGGTGAAGCATCACCATATCTGACCTCGTCAGTCTTTCTACTCTGTATTGTAATAAATGAGATCACCAGCTATATCATTTCAATCCAGAAAGTATTCTCTATGCTTTCACTTTTTACACCTTGTTACAGAATAACACACACACCACCATGTGTTTCTGCTAAGTAACTGCATTTGATTTATTATTCCTGAGTGGATCAATGACCAAATAAAAGGTTCCTCCCCACAAAGGGGAATTGTCCCCCCTTACACAGACATGCACACTATATTAACAGTACTACTTATAAAATCCAGGTAATTTGAATGTGTGGCTGCAAGGGGTAGTGTGGGTGCAGAGTATATCATCCTTGTAGTATGTCAATCTCTGGGCATGAAAATGAGTTCCTAGAAGAGTTTACAGATTTCACAGAAGGACTGTTATTAGATTTCCCCAACTTTTTGGTGTTGGAGGATTTCAATGCAGAGGCTGATTATGGGCACTTACAATTTGCAGAGCAATTCCTCCAGTTTATAATATCACTGGGCTTTGTGCATGTGGTTGCCACTGCAACCCATCAGCAGTACAATACCATGAACCTGGTCTTCTTGCTGGAGTCTGACATTTCGATTGTCAAGGCTGAACCATTCAAATAGTTGGATTGTCATGCTATTCAGTTTCATTGGGTCCCCAAATTGGGGTTTCTGTGATAATAGCGAATGCATAAAAGGCGATTACCATTATCACTCAGTCAGAGTGCCGAAAACATTTTTGGCACTCTGACAACCCTAGCACCTCAGGACAATGGCACCAGGACACTATTTACTGCACCCCCCTACTTAAGGATTCACGGCTCCAGGGGGGTGCATGTTGGGGGGAGCAGAAAAAAAAAGGTTAGGACCGGTCACAATAAAGTTGCACCACTGCATGGACCTGAACCCAGTACCTCTCCCACCGCATCCACTCACCAACCCCCGACACCACGATGCAGCTCGGCCAGCCACTGCAGCACCACCCCCTACAGCCTCTCCACCCCCTCCCAGCCCATGCTCGCATATGCATAGTGACATCCTGTCACTCAGTTCGCCCACAGACTCATCCGGGTCACCCAACCCTCCCCATCACTGTGCGGGATTGCGCCAGAAAGGAGTCACTGTAACGGACTGTGCCCTTCCTCATGTGCCCATCTCATGGATTACCCCCAAATTGTTCCATCTCCTAGGGACATGGTCCAGTACCATTCTAAATATAATCTTGAACAACGTAAGCTCAAGGTGGTGCTACACATCTTAGGAATGCTGTCAACTTGCACTGAGTATGCCAAGAAAGCCATTGAGACTTATAATGTGACTCATGGCTGGCTTTGATTTCCTATCACCTTTTCTTATCCAGCCACTGGCCTACTACCAGTGATCACAGTAGTATAGAGATATGTTTAGGCAGCTGAATGAAAAAAAGGCTGAGGCTGGAGCATTCAAGGATGAAGCCCAGGCTTGTACAGGACTGACTGGTTCTGAGAACTTTTTATGACAAACATCAGAGAGCAATCATTAGGGAAAAGGTTCAGTCCCTGTCATACAGTAGGTGATTGCAGCAGGGAAAAATTGGGAATCTTATCTCTTTCTCACTGAAGGCAGGTTATTATGCCCACCCTCTCTTTTGTCTGGGAGGGTCTTCCAGCTGAGAAGTGTGAATAGATTGCCCATGATGACACCTATTAGGTCTGGAGTCACCTACACTTTCAGGACCAACTTTAATGGACTATCAGAAATGCATGGTGGCCCTCTGGTGTCCTGAAAAGACATTTTTTTTTCCAATATTGGTGGATGATATGCTCTGGTTCAAGCCTGAGCTACACTGTGTGGAGGACACAGGTCCTATTCACCTGTCCCTGTGCCCAGTATTTGCAAGGATTGCCTGGTATTCCTTGGAAGAGGAAATCTTTTCATCTGCTCTGAAAAGAGCCCTGGTAAAACCTCCCCCACAGAAACCATGATTAGAACTGGGAACCCTTGCAAACTGTAGGCCTGTTTCAAACCTTACATTCTTGGTGGAGATAACTGAGGAAGTACAGTAGTGGCAATGCAACTTGAGTCCCACTTGAAGAAATATGACATCTATGAGCCACTACAGTCTGGCTACAGCATCACTACAGTATCAATACCACTCTTGTCAAGCTGCTTAACCCACTCTTGGCGAGATGGGGGAGTGCTCTATAGTGGTTCTACTTGATATCTCATCAGGGTTTAATGCTGTGGACCAAGTGCTCTTGATAGATCACCTGAGGCAGTATAAGAGACCCACCAGTAAAGCTTTGGGATGCTCAGAGTCCTTCCTTTTCAAGCAGGATGCAGCAGGTGGTGTTGGGTAATTTCTTATCCTGGCCAGCTATGTTTGGCTGTGAAATTCCTTCAAGGGACACTGTCAACATTTTTGTATCAAACCTACATTATCTGATTGCTTATCTTCTGTAAAAGTCATTGATGTTGCTGGTTGCTTATTAGAACTGAAACACATGCTAATAGTGTAATAATAACTGGGTTTCCCTTTTTCCCATAGGGAAATTCATTGCATAATTTGCAATTATAAAGGAGTGTTTATAACAGCAAACATGCACTGTGTTTCCCTCGCTCCACACATGTGCCACTGCAGCTCTTCAACATGGACCACTGGCTGCCTTGTCTTGCCCCCATAGACTGAACTGCCACTCGGATTTGGCGGTAAGTGATTTTAAAAAACAAAATCAACTATCAAAAAAAAAAAAAAAACTTAACTTTTGACTGCTGACCAAAATAACTAAACAAAAAAACTTTTAAATGGGCCGGTCTTGTGACGCTGAGGGTTGAGGCACTGGATGCCACACCTCGCACCATGCCAGTGACCCATGTTTGGGAACAAGCACAGGACACTGGGGGTCAGCAGGGGTGGAGAGGGATTGAGCATCCCACTGCTCTCTTTCTCCAGGGAGGGGGGGTACCAGCAGTCGCTGAATGTCTGGCCCCTAGTGGAGGCTGGGGGGCAGCAGACTGATGCTGCAAATGTGGGCAGGGATGGAGCAGATGCCTGGTGAAGCCTCACTGCTGGCATCATTGCACACTCCATCACTGAGGGGAGAAAACGGGAAAAAAATGAGGGACCTCTGCCGCATGAAAGGATGATGATTGTCCCTTGCAGACCTGCCCCGGGAAGACACCTCCCTGAATCTGGATCCGGTCTGGTGGGTTGAGGCACTCCCGACTCCCTGACACAAAGGATAAGTTGCGGGGGACTAAGAGGGACGGTGGTCTCATACCCATGGGGCCGGCGTGGGGGGATGTCAGATACACGCAGGCAGAGTCCCTGAAGAGAAAAAGAACTAACAAAAAAAAACCCTTTTAAATAAATAAATAAAGACGACTGTGGATCGCACACTGAAACCTAACTGAACTGTGGCCATACTGGAACATCTTTTTATTTTATATAATTGTTGTGGCAAAAAAGGGAAACACAGCAATTATATAAAATAAAATTTGGGGTGGTGCAGAAACTCAAATTTTACACACATCATCAGTATTGGATGCCTAGTTAAACCCCAAGAGCAAGGCAAGGCAAGGTTTATTTAAAATGATGCCCATCACGGAGGCTCTGGGTGCTGTATAAACAAATCAAACTCAGAAAAAGAACAAGCAACAAATAAACACAATAAATTAAATCACACAATATAATTAAAATAAATCATGAAATAACTATAAATAAATACTACATAGATATCTAAAATCTAAAATCAAAATTGGCCTATGACCAAATTTAAACACAAAGATCAGCCTGGACAGGAATTAACAACCAAAGTCCGGGAAGGTTTGATTAAACAAAAAGGCCTTGAGGCGGGCTTTGAATACCTCTATTGAAGGGGTCTCTCTTACAGCTGAAGGTAGCGAATTCCACAGGATGGGGCTGGCAACACTTAAAGCTCTGTCACCAGCAGTTTTTAACCTCATCCTGGGAATCGCAAGGAGGCCCCTAGAGGAGGAGCGGAGGGAACGGACTGATACAGCAGGTGTAAGGAGGTCTTCCAGGTAGCCAGGACCCAGATCATGTGGGGCCTTAAAGGTGAGCAAGCCCACCTTAAAGAGGACCCTCCATCTAACCAGCAGCCAGTGCAGTTCATGTAGCACCGGAGTGCTGTGGCAGTACTTAGACTGCCCCGTCAACAACATGGCAGCTGCATTCTGCACCAGCTGCAGACAGCGGAGGGTACCTACATAGATTCCAAGATAGAGCACATTACAGTAGTCAAGCCTAGACATCACAAAGGCATGCACCAGGGTGGGAAGGTCCAGAGTTGGAACTAGGGGCTTTATCCTGGAGATATTCCTGAGATGGTAAAAGCTAGTGTGAACAAAGGATGACACCTGAGATTCAAGTGTCAATCCACTGACAAGGATAACACCAAGACTGCACACACTAGAGGAGGCCTTTAATGGTACAGATCCAAGAAAAAGTCCTGTTTCTGCACCATAGGCCATCCTATCATGCTGTCTGTTCGACTCCACCATCAGTACCTCTGTCTAGTCAGGATCAGTCACAACCACCTGGAGGCCAACCTGTCATTGATCTCAGCAAGGCAAATGTTAAGCATGTCCACCTCATTGGATGTCCCGGGGCAAAGGAAAGATACAGCTGGGTATCATTGGCATATCAATGAAAACCCAAACTGTTGTTCCTAATGAGCTCTCCCAGGGGCAGCATGTACACAGTGAACATTAGTGACAAGACCGAACCATGGGGGACTCCACATTATAGGCGGTTAGGGGAGGAGGAGACCTTCCCAATCACTACCATTTGCCTCCTGTTGGTAAGAAAAGACTCAAACCAGCAGATGACAGTGCCGGCAGGTCTGCAGAAGTCCCTCAGGTGGTCGAGAAACAAACGATGGTCCACCATGTCAAATGCTGAGGCAAGATCAATGAGAAACAAGAACTGTCACCTCACCTTGAACCCTCACCCTGAAGGGGTCATTATGCACCCGAACTAATGCAGTTTCTGTGCTGTGCATCGCTCAAAATCCAGACTGGAGAGGCATGTATAGATCATAAGCCACAAAGTGCTCCTTAAGCTGAAATGCTACAACCTTCTCTACAATCTTACCCAAAAATGGAAGACTGGAGATGGGACAGTAATTTGCCAAGATGTCAGGGTCTAAAGTTGGCTTTTTGAGTATGGGTCTCACTAATGCCTCCTTCAAGACTTCAGGAAAGATTCCCTCTGACAAAGAACACTGGACAATAAAGGCAAACACCAGGTCTACGGAGTCAACACATCTCATCAAGAAACGTGTCGGCACTGGGTCCAGTTCATGAAATGTGTGCTTCAGCTTGGAAGCCACCTGAATGACCTCAGCCACCTCCACTGGTCTAAACTCATTCCAACAAGGCAGAGTGCTTTCTGGACACCCACGGCAATCATTGATGGCCACAAAGTGGCTCACTGGCACAATGCCTTGCTGAACCGCAGACAACCTGTCCGAGAAGAACCGAGCAAACTCTTTCATAAAGCACCAGAAAAACCTTTTTTCGGCTGTAGACAGGCTGGGTTTAGAAGCAAGTCCACAGTCTGAAAAAACATAGCTGGTCAGTTCCTCCTGGCAGCAATCTCCCTCTGCCTTCTTATGGTTGATTGCCCCCTGGTAAACACCATAATGTGCACACAGGGCCAGTTTGTCCACCTCCAGCCCAGACATCTGACAGCAGCCCTCTAATCTCCGGCCCGCAATCTTTATCACCTTGAGCTCCTCATCAAACCAAAAGGATCTCTAGTGAGAGGATTTGGCTCATACACGAACTGGTGCGAGGGAGTCGAGCGCACCAGACATCACCTTATTATAGGCAGCGACTGCCATGCCTGCACCCCCAATGCATGCACTGTCTATACTAGACAGATCAGTCATGGCTAGAAAAACCTCCGGGGTCAAGGCCCTCAAAGGATGATAGCTAACCATCTCTGCAGGGTGAGGGCTCTTGGGAGGGGCACCAAACTGGAAATTCACAGTGCAATGATTGGACCAAACAACCCAATCAGTCCTGAGATTGTTTATCTCAAGTCCCAGAGGGAGAGAACACCAGGTCCAACATGTGGCCACCCTGATAGGTCACAGAAGAAACGTCTTGCAATAGGCCCAGAGAAGACATCATCTGGAGGACGTTGTAACCCAGCTGAGATGACTCATCATTGGCCCAAACATTGAAGTCCTCCAGTACTAAACATCTGGGGCCATCCAATGTTTCACCAATGATGAAGTCAGCTACTTCCTGCAGGAATTCTCCTGCTGCCATGGGGGGGGGGGGGCGGTAAATCAGGAGAACCTGCAACCTGCACCTGACCTCCTCAAATGGCCACAAATTCAACTGAACCTGGTGCTCTCACTGAGTGGGGGGTGAAGCCCAGTTTGGATATAAAACAGATGGCAATCCTCCCGCCCCAGCGGTCCACTCCGGGGCAGTGCACTACAGAGTAGCCCAGGGGGACAGCGGCCACAAAAACCAGGCAAGCATCATCACCCACCCAGGTGTCCATGATGCATGCCAGATCAACTGAAGAAATCAAGTCCACAATATTTGCAGTCTTGTTTCTGATTGATCTGGCATAGCACAGCACCACCCTCAGTGGAGTGGTGGACAGTGTAGTCCAGTGTATGTGGCATCCAACACCTTGGGTGTGTGTAAAATTCTTATTACACACACCATCCCATTTATTACTCTATATTTTATACGTGATCTTTTGTTCCAAATCCTTTATCTATTCTTGCTGCATACTTCCTGAACATTAGGAACACCCTCAAACAGTTCAGCCATTCATGGTGCAACAGTCTCATCACCTCCCACTACATCATAAGTGGTTAAAATGTTTTGCAGTGTTCCCAAATTTCACAAGAGGTGCAGTGGGGGCTGATCAAAGACTATAAACAAACATGTTTTTGTGTGGTAACACCAGAACACCAGTATCATGGTCTATATTTCACTTTTAAAAGAAAGATGGCATCAGATTCAACCAATAACTACATCAGCAAGCTCTACAGAATGTGACCGATTACTGAGTGTCTTTTATAAACTACAGACACTTTGTGGCCTAAGGGGGTTGACAGTGTCCTTTTAAGGTTTAATTCTGCCTCCTATGATGTTTGCAGTATACATATTTTTCATGGGATAGGTCACTAGACAATACAGCTTGGCATTCCACTGCTGCATAGATAATTCACTGCTGTACCTGTCAGTTGCACCAGACAGGGGAGATTTTATTTATTATTTGTAATTTTTGACCTGGAAAGTCACACTGAGCTGTGATAGTTTGTTTCTAGGTGCATCTTGGGGGATGGGTTACAGTGACCTATTTTAGTAATGAGGGAAACATCGAAACATAAAAACATAGACTTTGATGGCAGATAGGGACTGCTTGGCCCACCTAGTCTGCACATTTCATTACCTATTGGATAAGCTGCAGATCCTAGTTAACCAACAGCCTACTTCTTCCTACCCCCCACAAGAATTGCCTTATGTCTGTCCCATGCATTCTTGAATCCCAGCACTGTTTTTGATGCTATGACCTCCTCAGGAAGTCCATTCCATGCGTCCATCACCCTATCTGTGAAAAAATACTTCCTCACATTGCCTCTGAGCCATCCCCCCTCTATCTTCAAATTGTGTCCCCTTTTTCTTGTACATCTCTGTTTCTGAAAGATGCTACCCTCTTGGACTTTGTTTATTCCCTTGAGGTACTTGAAAGTTTCTCTCACGTACCCACCTCCCTCATTTCCTCAAGAGTATACATATTAAGCTCCTTTAGTCTCTCTTCATATGGCTTCTGTTACAGACCATGCACCATTTTAGTTGCCCTTCTCTGGACTGCCTCCATACTGTCTATGTCCTTGCAGAGATGGGGCCTCCAGAACTGCACACAGTACTCCAGATGGGGTCTCACCAACTGTCTGTACAGAGGGATAATAACTTCTGTTTTCTAGTGGTGATGCCTCTCCCAATACATCCCAGTATCCCCCAAGCCCTCCCTACTGCCTTCTCACATTGTTTGCTAACCTTTAGGTCATCTGATATGACTACCCCCAGGTCCCTTTCCATTTTTGTTATTATTACTACCTCCCCCAATTGTGTAATCTTCCCCTGGGTTTTTGATTCCCAGGCACATTACTTTGCACTTCTTTGCATTGAATCTAAGCTGCCATACTTCTGACCATTCCTCCAACCTTGCCAAGTTCCTTTTCATCCTTTCCACCCCTTCTCATCCTTTCCACCCCCCCTTGTGTATCAACCCTGTTGCAGATATCTGTGTCATCTGCAAAGAGGCATACTTTTCCTTCCAGTCCCCCTGCAAAGCTTAATCTGGTTCAAGGTCAGTTGGCATTCATCTGTATCCCCATCTCCCAGGTCGTGCCTGAAAATAGGCAGAAATTGTCTAGTGCACTTACCCAGTTAACGAAAACTAAATAAATCAATAAAATGTCACTTATAAAGACATTAAAAGGGACCAGGCCAATACTGAACCCTGCGGTACTCCACTAGTAACTCCCTTTTCTTTGGAGTGGACTCTGTTTACTATTACCCTCTATGTCATGCTGTCCAGCCAATGTTTTACCCAGGCTGCCACCTTGGGACCCACTCCCAAACTGGCTAATTTGTTTATTAATCTTTTGTGTGGGACTGTGTCAAATGCCTTGCTGAAGTCTAGGTAGGCCATGTCCATAGCCCCTCCCTGGTCTACTGCTTTGGCCACCCAGTCAAAGAAATTGATTAGATTCATCTGACATGACGTTCCCGCTGTGAATCCATGCTGCCTTGGATCCTGTGCCCCGCTGGCCTCTAGGTACTCAATAATCCTTTCCTTCACAAGTGATTCCATCATTTTCCTACCACTGAGGTCAAATTGACAGGTCTGTAGTTTCCTGCCTCTGTCTTGCTCCCACTTTTGTGAAGTGAAATAACATCTGCCCTCTTCCTGTCCTCAGGTACCACACCATCCTCCCATGATTTGTTAAAAAGAGAAGTCAGTGGTGTCACTATTTCACCCCTTAGTTCTTTCAGAATTCTGTGGTGAATCCCACCAGGCCCCACTGTTTTGTCCACCTTCAGTTTAAGGAGTTCTTTCAGAACCCTTTCTTCTGTGAAAGGACTGGTATTGACCCCCATCCCGAGTGCTTCTATTGATTGGATTAGGTACCTCCCACTCCTCTTCTTTTGTGAATACTGAGTAGAAGTATTCGTTCAGTATCCCTGCTTTTTCACTATCCCTCTTTGCCCACCCACTCTCCCCTTTCTTAAGCCTTACTATCCTTCCCTTTGTCTTTCCTCGCTCCCTAATGTACCTATAAAAGGTTTCATCCCCCTTCTTAACTGAGTTGGCTATTTTTTCCTCGGTTAGGGCCTTTGCTAGTCTGACTGCCTTTCCCACTTCCATCTGCTTTAACTGGTACAGTTCTCTATCCTGCTCCTTCTGTTTTTCCTTATACTTCCTGAATGCTATCTTCTTCTCCCTAACCTTCCCTGCCACCCCTTTTGAGAACCATAGTGTTTTTTTTCTTTCATTTTGATTTGTTTATTTGCTTCACACAAAGGCTTGTTGCCTCTGTGATGACAGTTTTGAAGTTTCCCCATTGTTGCTCCACTACTCCTTCTTGCCTGTTTGCTAGTGCTCTTCTGAGGCACTCTCCCATTTTGACAAAGTCAGCCCTCCTAAAGTCCAGTACCCTCAGTTTTGTGTGGCTTGACTCTGTGGCTGAGTTTTTTGTGAACCACAGTGTTTGGTGGTCACTTGTTCCAAGATGGCTACCCACTTCTAGAGCTGAGATTCTCTCCCTGTCCCCATTTGAGAGTACCAGGTTTAAAATTGCTCCCTCCTGAGTGGGTTCCAATGCTAGCTGTCTAATGCATGCCCCCTGTAGGACATTGAGAATGACCCTGCTCTTGGATGAGGCTGCAGCAATGTGCTCCAGTTAACATCTGGCATATGCAGGTCTCCCATCAACAATATCTCCCCTTTCTCTGCCATCCTAAGGAAGCCTTCTATCATTTCCTTGTCCATTTCCTCCCCTTGAGATGGGGTCTGTTTACAATCCCTGTGCAGATTGTGGTGCCATTTCCAGTCTCCAGGGTGACCCACAGTGCCTCCTCTTCTCCTTTTTTACCCTTTTGTTCCATTGCTTTGATCCCTTCCCTTACATAGAGAGCTACTTCTCCTCCTTTTCTACCCTCTCTGTCCATTCTGTAGACTGCATACCCTGGTATGTTGACATCCCAGTCATGGTTCTCTGTATACCATGTTTTTTGACTGCTACGATATCTTCCATCAAGGCCTCTAGCTCAGGAAGCTTGTTACCTAGAACACGACATTGGTACTCATTACCCTCCATTTTTTTATGGCCTTATCCCTTTTTGCCCTATCCCTGTCCTTACTGCCTTTGTGTTTTTCTCCGTTTACCCCTGCCCTACACCCTATCGACTTCTCTATCTTGGTGTTTACCTCACTAACTACCCTGATTTTTTTTGTAGAGTGGGCTAAGTTTTCTCTGCTCCTTTTCAGTGCCTCCCCCCTTGGCTAGCTTAAATGCTTGCCAATAAAGCATTTAAACTTATCACCTAGGATCCTGGTTCCCCTCCTGGACAGATGCAGACCATCACAAAAGTATAGGCCTGCATCCCTCTAGGTGGACCCCCAATCCCCAATGAAGTCAAAACCCTGAGCTCTGCACCAGTTTTTCAACCATTGATTGAATTCCATGATATGAAGCACTCTACTGTCAACCATGCCATAGACAGGCAGCACCTCTGAGAAGATTACCGTGCATGCTACTTATCTAAGGCCCCTCCCCAACTCCACAAACTCTTCCTGCACTGGTCTAAACCCTTTCCCAGCCAGGTCATTTGTCCCTAGGTAGAAAATGACATCCAGCTCTCTCCTCCATGCAGCTGCTCCCACAATCCTGAGGATTCGCTCCCTGTCCTTCCAAGCCATGGTACCAGGCAGGCACCTTACCTCCCTCTCCCCTCCTTCCCCTAGTTCTACCCTCCTAACAATGGAGTCCCCCACCAGGAGTTGTTTCCTTCCCCTGTGGGATCCACGCCACCCTCCTGTTGGTCTCTTTGTGAAGGTTCCCAGCATCCTCCTTGGTCTCCACTGCAGGTGCCTCCATAGAGGAACCACACTCTTCCAGAATGGTGTATGAATTGTGGAGAAGTACAACTGGAGGAATTCCCCTCTGTTCCACCCACTCTCACCCTCCCTGAGCCCACTGTGGTCCAACCACTCCTCTTTCTTGGCAACCTCTGAGGCAGTGTTGGTGGTCCTGGTGGTCCCTGGATGGGAGAGGAGGTCCCCCGAATCCTGGTGAATTCAGTCTAGAGATGAGCAACTTCCTCCCTCAGCCCAGAGAGGTGCCTGCAGATGGGACAACACCGCATACTCCAGAACATCTCCTGGAAGACTGCTGTGCCACAGCCACTGCACTGCACTTCTACCATCATGTCTTATTTGTGGCCCCTTAACTGTTGCTTTATATGCTTACTCTTTCCTCTCTCTGTCTGTTTGTTTTTTTATTTTATATACATTTTTTTTCTCTCCCTACTTTCATACTGTCTCCATGCCCTTAAAGCTCCTGATCTTCTTGTTCTGGGACAGGAAGTTCCTTTATTCCTCAGTAGTCTCCTTCTTACTTGCTCAGAGTCAGTCCTCCAGCAGCTGGGGGCTGGAGAGTTTCTCTTTTCCTTCTAGAATAGTGAGTCTTTTGTGCCTCTGTGATCACTCCCCTTCTGCTCCCAAACAGGAAGTTCCTGTCATCAGTCAAATCCTGTATCTATAGAAGTAGAACTGGCTAAGGGTGGAGGGAGGGAGGGTGGGAGGGCAATATAGTCCCAGTAGAGTAGTAAAGTTCTAACAACATCTCCTTCCTCTTGCTGTTCTCTGCCAAAAGATATCTAGGGCAGTTCTTAACTCCTGGCTTCCTGCTGCCTAAGCCACTCCCCCTAATTTACAGTTTCCTTCTTCACCAAGCTAACTGCACAGATAGCAATTCCCTTCACCCAACTCAGACAAACATGCTAACTCTTTTTTTGTTTGTTTTTTCCCTAAATTGAAGGTCCCAATAGTAAATTTCTACTTCCTTAGTCCCAGTAGAGTAGTAAAGTTCTAACAGCACCTCCTGGTATCCTGGAATCCTGGTCATGACTCTGGGGAAACTTCCTTACTCTTCCTACAGAGAGCAACATCTTTTTCATGTAGGGGAGGATGGAGGAGCTCAACATGGTGCATAGAGCTCATGAGAGTGTGAGTGGAACTGTGGTGGCAAACCACTTCCCCTCTCCTTGATTTGACAGAGGTTATTGACCAAATGGAGATTCCTGGCAAATCCTGTGATGCTGGAGATACAGAGCTGCAAGCAGAAGGAGAGAGGTTTATTACTAAATTACATGTAACACCCACCCCAATATGGGGGCTTACCTTAATGGCCTGTGTTGTCTCCCAGTTGCTCCTGCTGCCTCTCCTGGCACCTCATGTTTTCCCTGGAATTGTCCTGTGGTCTCACCACTACAGCCTGAGTTCCCAATTTTCTCTTGGGGCTCCAGGGTGGCCCTGGTGTTTGTTTTTGCCCAGGGTGGACTTGTGGAGTGGCTGCAGAGCTGCTGGCCATTTTCCCAAATGCTTTACGGCTGGTGATCTCTGGGCATGAAATCATGCATACTCTGTTTTCCAACAGCAGTTGCTGTCTAAGCAGTGGCTTCTCCAGTGGTCCCGGTCCCTGTAGGGAATGGGGGGGGCGGCAGTGACCTGGGCAGGGCCCGAGAAGCCATAAGATTTTGTAGCTAAAGAATGCCATGCACGCTGTGTTTCTCACTCATGAATATTAATGAGGTACATTAATATTCATGAGCTGACTGTCTTAGCACAAGGTATCCATAAATATTGGCGCTAGCAACAAGCAAGGATTTGCAAATAAATATAAAAAGGGTAAATGTTCGACAGGACACTAAAGGGGCTATCAATCAAAGGGGGCTATGTAAATAAATAAAATTGTTCTGGTTGCACCAGACTGTTAAATTGGGACCCTCATGAGCCACCTGTCTGTTGCTTGGGGACTGCTTATTTTGGCAGCAATGACAGGTGAGGGACTGCACATAAATGTTTATGAGTGGCAGCATTTAGAAGAGCACAGTAGTGGTTACTGAACTATGGGGCTACAAGTTAAATAAAATATTTTATTTGGCTGCACCAGAACTTTAATGTTGGGTCTGTGATGGACTGCAAGGGGACTCAGTGAAAGAGCAGCCATATTTGTGCAGCAGCAGCCAATTGGAAAGCCAGGATTTTGGGACATTGCCAAATGACTTATGGGACAGAGCAAAAGGCTAGTGGGAGAAAAGCAGGGACCTAAATTAGGTGCCAGAACATGGAGCCTATCAGGCATCGATGAGAAACATAGAAGCATAGAAACACAGACTTTGATGGCAGATAAGGACAGCTTGGCCCATCCAGTCTGCACATTTCCCTACCTATTGGATAAGCTGCAGATCCTAGTTAACCAACAGCCTACTTCTTCCTAACCCCCACAAGAATTGCCTTATGTCTGTTCCATGCATTCTTGACTTCCTCCACTGTTTTTAACCCCCAACCACCTCAGGAATGCTATTCCATGTGTCCACTACCCTCTCCATGAAAAAAGGCTTCCTCACATTGCCCCTGAGCTGTCCCCCCTTTATCTTCAAATTGGGCCCCCTTGTTCTTGCGCATCTCTTTTTCTGAAAGATACTACCCTCTTGGACTTTGCTGATTCCCTTGAGGTACTTTTTATTTTCTATCATGCCCCCCTCTTTCCTCAAGGGTATACATATTAAACTCCTTTAGTCTCTCTCATATGGCTTCTGGTGCAGACCTTGCACCATTTTAGTTACACTCCTCTGCACTGCCTCTATCCTGTCTATGTCCTTGTGGAGATGTGGTCTCCAGAACTGCATGCAGAACTCCAGATGGGGTCTCACCAACTGTTTGTACAGAGGGATAACAAATTCTTGTTTTCTACTGGTGATGCCTCTCCCTATGCATCCCAGTATTCCCCAGCCCTCCTTACTGCTTTCACACATTACTTGCTTACCTTTAGCTCATCTGATATGGCTATCCTCAGGTCCCTTTCCATTTTTGTTGTTATTAGTACCCCCTGCCCCATTGTGTACTGTTCCCCTGGGTTTTTGTTTCCCAGGTGCATTACTTTGCACTTCTTTGCAAGCCTAATGAATATTCATTTTTGGAACAGAGAAGTGATTCCAGCCAATTAGGAGCCCAGAGAGCTCCTCAAAACCCAGGGACTTTCCAGGCTGAGTTCAGTTTGGTGTAAGCCCCTCCAAAAATAGGGGACTCTGGCCCCTAGCTAAAAGAATGGGCCTAGGGTCACGTGATGGCAGCCTAAGCTGGAGCAGCAGTTCCCCGGAGCTCCGTTCTATACTCTCAGATTTTTTGCAAATACCCATAACTGTAAGTTAAAACTATCTTAATAACTGAGCAGACAGTGAGCCAATTTACCTTAGAAGTTCAAGCTCGAGTTTCAAATGGATGTCTACATGAAAAAAGCGCCACCAAGGCACTCTCCACTGCTTACTCCCGAAAAGGACAAGGCCGCAAAACGGCCTAAGCAGCAAGCTGCTAACTTACTGAAAATGCCCGAAGTAGCAGCAGCTCTCTCAGAGGAGAAGTTCCTAGAAGTCATGCAGCCGCTTCAGACAGCGATCACTAACATTTTGGAGGATCTTCAAAGGATCAAAAATTCAGTTGATTCCCTAACAAGGAGAGTCGGAGACTCGGAAGTTAGAATAATCTCCCTTGAGAAGAAACAAGACAAAAATGATCTGCAGACTGTGAACGTTGCACGAAGAATAAAGAAATTAGAAGACAAATTAGAGGATCTGGAGGGGCGCAGCAGGAGAAATAATTTAATTGTTATCAGTATACCGGAAAGAGAAGAGGAGAATGCAGCAATCTCATTTCTACAAAAACTTTGCCTTAAAATAGCCGGACCACCACCTCACGGAGGAGAGTACATAATCGAAAGAGCCCATCAAGCTCTGCGTCCCTTACCACCCCCTGGCTAGCCCCCCAGACCAATGATATTTAAGCTCTTAAACTTCTTGGACAAACAGCATATATTATCCAAAATTAAAGAAATAAGCGAAGTAACATGGGAGGGCAGAAAAATCCGTATTGCACAGGATCTTCCTCATTCTGTGCGTATGCGACGGCAAGAGCTTCACCCGCTGGTCTCTAAATTAGTGGCAGCAGCTAAGGCATTCAGAGTTAAATACCCTGCTATTCTAATGGTCAAGCATGAGGAAAAATGGATTTCCTAAGACTCTCCTGTACAAGCATTGCAAGGGTTAAAAGAAATCTATCCAGATTTGTATAAGTGAGACTGATATGACAAACTCTTGATTTACAGTAAAGGCTCATTTTCCAGCTGATGGTCTGACCAGTTATCATGACAGAAACTGAAAGCAAGTACTTGAAAAAGTTAATTACTGTGGCTTGCTGTTGATGGAGTTAATAATTGGAGAAGCGAGGCTGTGATACGAATTGTTGTTTGCACTTGCGGGTCTTTCGGGAGCGCGTATTGGACAATTTGGAGCCGTATCTGGATCAACGGGGGGAGTTCCGTTTATGCAGAAAGACTTTGTCTCAGAGGGAGATGCGTGAGTTATCTCTACCCTAGAGAGGAATTGCCAGCCAGGCTTTTTCGACTGAAGGCATCTAGAGACTTTCGCTTTTATTTTAATTTCAAACTTACTGTCCTTAAATAGCTCCCTCCAACAATTTAAAAAGGGAGAGGGGAAAGGAAATAAAAGGAGGGAGAGAGGAAGAGAAAGAGGGGGGTTCTCCATTCCTTCTTCTGCATCATAGAAATGGTTAATGAATCTGGACAATGTTCTGATACAGGCTGACGCTTGGACTTGTATACTTTTAAGAGTGGATGTGTTACAATAGCGAGAGCTGTATCAATGTTGGGATGTCTCCCAAGAATGATTCCGATGCTTAATATAGTTATCTGAGAGAGTTTTGTTTGGACATAAGAGACCTTATAGAGGCAACAAGGGGCCAATATATCAAACGAATATTATTTTACTTACACTTGACAGCCTTTAATTTTGAATTTGATTTGCAATAGAATTAAACTTAGGTGGCTGTCTATGCACCATCGAAGAAAACTATGCAATGTAATGTAAAGAAGGACATAAATGTGTATTGGTCTTGAGCGTTCTGTATCGCTAAGGCAGGGGAATCCCAAAGGCTTCCCCCCTTCCTTTTTTTTTCTCCTCTTAACTCTCTTTTAGAGTTTAGAGCCTTGTGCCTTAATCTATGGATGTATTAAGAGATTATCTCTATTATGCTTATTATCGGATTTAATTGATAACCTGCATGTGACAATCCAGATATAGTCCTCAATGAAATTGTCACTTTATTAATAATAAGCCCTTTAAGCGGAATAGTGATGCGCAGGTTAAAGCTCTGATGTTGTCAAATTGTTAGTACTTAATATTGATATACTTAGGGCTTAAAAGGTATGGATTAGATACTGATAAACATAGAGGCCCGGATATTCAAAAGGGTTGTGCCATGCGCAACAGGGTTACGCATGCGCAAGTCTGAAAATGCGCCATTTAGTGATATTCAGAAGTAGGCAGTTGCGCCCGCGAAAACATGCTGAGCAACAGCGCAATGAAAATGAAGGCATGCACAACCGAAGGGGGTGGATCCATGCATAAAGACCACAATGCAATATTCAAAGACTTGCGCGATGCACAAGAGCGGCACAGCCGGAAATTGCACACTATCGGAAATGAGCCAAAATAAAAAGGCTCAAGGAAGCAGTGCAAGAACGCTACCAGGCTGCCAAGTGGGAGAGAGAGAGAGAGAGAGAGAGAGAGAGAGAGAGAGAGAGCACAGCCAGCCAGCCAGCCAGCCAGACAGACAGCCAGCCAGCCAGACAGCAAAGGGCAGGCAAGGAAAGTGTGGGCCATAGTCTGTAGAGGCCAGCGGGGGTGCCAGTGCAGTGGAAGTAGCAGTTAGGACAGCGGGGGTAACACAGCACCAGCCAGGGGTCAAGCCAGGAGATGGACAGTGCCAGTTTACATGAGCTGTAATGAGGGTGAGAATGCAAGCTGCAGGGGGACGTGGCCGTGGAAGGGCCCGTCGGTGGTATGCCCCCGACAGGTGGTACCGTGCCCACATCAGCTTTGAGCTGTACACAGATGTAGAGATCGTGGGTCGGTACCGCCTGAACAGGGCAATACTGAGATGGCTCTGTGAGCTGTGCAGTGATGTGATGCAGGCACCCTCATGATGGAGTCACACTCTGTCAGTGGAGACCAAGGTGACAGCCTGCATGTGCCTGCTCGCCATGGGCACCTTCCAGAGGCTGACAGGGGACACCACAGGCATCACACAGTCGGCCACATCACGCATCCTCACCCAATTCCTCAGCGCACTGCTGTCACATGCTGCGGAGTACATCCATTTCCCCAGCACTGCGCAGAGTGTACAGCAAACATGCAGGAGTTCACAGGGTAGCACGTATGCCTGGCGTGCTAGGGGCCATAGACTGCACCCATGTGGCCATTCAGCACGCCACCTGGCCCCATGGCCTCGCATATCAGAACAGAAAGGATTCCCTAGTGTCAACTGCCAGGTGGTGTGTGATGCCACTGGTGCATAATCAAGTGTGTGCCTCACACCTGGCGGAGCACATGATGCCTTCATATGGTATCAGTCTGCACTGTGCCATCGATTGAGTGGGGACATCCCCACAGGACATCTAGTGGGTGAGTATACATGTATGGAATGCAAACCCGGGGCAGGGTGGGAAGGCCACAGGTGCCATGGTAGTGGCACACAGTGAGATGGCCAATATGGACCTGAACATGAGACTGATCTCCACTATCTCCACACAGGTGACAGCGGATACCCACTCCGTCCCTGGCTGCTCACACGTGCAGCGCGCCCCATGACCCCAGTGCAGCAATGCTATAATGAGGCACATGCCTGCACCCAACATCATAGGCGGGTGTTTGGGATGCTCAAGGCATGCTTCTGATGCCCTAGACACCTCAGGCGTTGCCTACAGTACAGTCCCAAAAGGCCTGTGGATATTCCTAGCCTGTTGTATCCTGCACAACATGGCCAAAGACCATGGGATAGCAGTACAGGTCGAAGAGGGACAGTGATGGGGCAGCCAGTGGCGCGGTGTTGATGGTGA
This sequence comes from Neoceratodus forsteri, assembly GCA_016271365.2. NCBI lineage: Eukaryota > Metazoa > Chordata > Ceratodontiformes > Ceratodontidae > Neoceratodus > Neoceratodus forsteri. Next base: position 171,772,225 of record CM057456.1, on the reverse strand, counting down.
TGAGCAGCCCCCTGGGATGGCGGGACCCCGACTGATCAGGCAGGCCCAGCTGCACCGGGACACCATCACAGAGGAGCACTATGCACAACACAGGTAAGTCAAGGAGACATGTGCAACCAACACTGTCCATGCGCAAACCACAGGCACACAGGGGAACACACCAGGGGTGCATGATGGTCAGGGGAGTGGAAGGGTCCAGGCATACAAACACACCATCAGAGAGGGGTGAGCACTCATATGGACACACACACCAGGCACAGAGCGTACATGGGCAGATGCACAGCACTGCAGAACCGACATTGCTAACACACAGCACCACCGACCACCCCCACCACCTGTACTGTCCAAGTATGTGTGTCAGATGCTGGGCACCCTTGCACCTTGGTGTACAGTACAATGCAGGCATCATCATGCACACGCACCTGTGGACAGCAGTTGGGTGGGTGTGCAGGTGGTCCGTGTGTCGGCGTGGTGAGCAGAACACCCAGCAGTGCACTGCCCACCGCATGACACACATTGCACACATGGCAGCACCAGACAGAGCCCACACTGGAGACAGCTCAGTCATGTAGCACTGTTCCACGGCCACAGCGGATGCATGGCGGCCCCAGCCATTAACAGCACTGGCAGGCTGAGCAGGGGCCACATGGGGTGGCACTGTTGCACCACCAGGGGTCCCTGCCCGAACACGACCTTGCACACACAGGGGTCTGCAGCATGCCCGAACAAACCTGCACCAGGGGTGCTCGGGATGCCCACAGCAGAACCCGGCATCGACAGGCCTGGTGTCGCACGACGCCGGGAACGGGGAGTGGAGAGTGAACTGTGTGGGGTGTGCGGTACAGGGGCACCTGACTGTGTGCCCAATGCGGCCATGACAGAGACCACTGCCTGGGTCAGCCTGTCAATGGCGGCGGTCACATCCGTCCACATACAGACCAGCTCAGCACGGTCCAGAGCACACTCCCTGCTGTGCCGCTCCACGGACACAGACAGTGCCTCCACGGACATTGCAACCCGCCTCTGCAGCTGTACTGATTCCTGCAGCAGGCGGGTGTGCTCGTCCAATGGGTACTGTGCCCCAACGGCATCCTGTCCCCCAGGGTGTGGAAGGTCCTGATGCACAACACCCCTTGAGGGTGGGTGCTGTTCACCAGGACCAGGAATGGGTGGATCAAAGGGCGGCGGACATGTGCCACCGCTTGACACTGTACCCCCAGACCTGGTGGGTGACTGCTGCTGCTGCCCCTCCAACTGCTGTGCCCCAGGGTCCACTCGTTCCACCGCTGTGCTGGCAACAGTGCCAGACACCTGCACAGCCACTGGTGCTGCCCCACTGGTGCTGACAGGCACAGCCTGGGACTGTGCCAGCATGCTGATACACAGGTTGGAACCAGAAAGGCCCAGGGGCACGTGCTGGCCTGCTGTGTGTCCGTCATGGGACACACACCTATCACTGCCCATTGCAGTCCTTGTATCATCAATGGTGCAGGTATGTGCTACAGCCATGGTCACAGCATGCTGGCATGCTTGCATGCCAGACTGCTGAGACACAGGCTGTGCACCCCCCACACCCGTATCACCGACACCAGAGTTTGCGGCCCAGGGTGCATGCTGCTGCAGTGCCTGCTGGCTGGTGATAGAGGTGGATGGACCCTCCTCCATGTCCAGCAGGTCATCAGCACTGCCTGGACCCACCACCACCATCTCCTGAAGATGAACAGGATCTGTAACAGAAAGAGAGTACATGTGAGTGCATGAGAACAACCTTCCCCCAACCCCCCCAAACACCACCACCATGTCATACCATGCAGTGAAGGGCTTCCACCTGTCTGGAATCCACCTCCTGGTATGCCCTCTACAGCACTCTGCTGCATGGATGCGACCAGTGTCTCCTCAGTCGGGGTCAGCTCCAACACCACTGGCAGGCCCCCGCCAGTGCCAGCCGCGATGCCACCCTGAAGGCTGCCACCTTCTCCTTCAACCTCCTGTGGTCTGTCCCCATCTTCTTCTTGCATTCCTGCACGGGCGCTGGTGGCTTCCGTGCAGGTTAACAACTCCAGCTACCCCTCCCATGCAGCGCATGGGACTGAAAGTGCCCTCCATCCACTTAGTACTGGCTCCTCATCCAGGTAGGCCTGGAGAGGGCCTCTGTCTCTGCTGCTGCTAAGTTGGGCCTCCTCCTACTCCCACCGTCCTCACCCTCAGCTTGGCTTTGCTCGGTCATGGCGATCTGTATGGAAGTGGACACCTGTCACTGTGCAGTCTACAGCATTTCCCATGACCATTGTCCAGAACATCACACAGCATGCAACTCACCTCTCACTGCAGTAACCGAATCCCAGCTGGCTGACCCAATGTCGCACATTTATAGCACAATACATGCAAATTAGGGTGGAGCAACTTTAATGACATGCAAATGGTGCCACTGCCTTTGAATGGCTGATCAGATAGTTGCATGTGTCGGCTGAATATACAAATCTCGCTTTGCTTGTACACGATAGTCGGCTGAGCCAATGGCGCAGATCTGTGACTGTGTGGTACACTGCATTGCGCATGCCCAGATAGCTTACGCAGGCGTCTGTTGCACTGCTGACGTGCTGAGTGTGATCGGCAATTCAGGCCATGGCCACCATTGTGCCAGTGGCGCTACAGCAATGGGCACTACATGGCGCTGTGGCACTACTGCGTAATAGTCCACTGTGGCACTGGTATGCAGCTGGTTGATCCGCAGGATGCCTATATGTCAGATGGGCTGTGCTAGCCTGTGCGTCGTACCCATGACAATGTGTAACCTTTTCCCCTGGCTGTTAGCCTGCCATGTGTATGTCCCTATTCGGCTGTCTGGTGACGGTATGTCAATAATGACGCTGTTCGAACAAGCGCAATTGGAACCTATGAGGTGGTCTATTGCTAACATCTCCACGTGGGGTTATGGTGCAGCGGAATCACATATTGCCTGCAGTAAAGTTGGTACCATGGCTGGGAGGGAGGCTGTGTCCTGGATCCAACTTAAGTAGCCAACCTGGTAGCTAGTGGACCCCACTATGGTGCACTTTATGGTGAGGCACCCCTCACCATTGCAAAGACAAGTGTGGCAGCAAGTGGCCACTGACCTGGTGGGGGTCACTGAGCGGTGCCGGTCTGCTGAGCAGTGCCGCACCGTACAGTGACCTCCGCCGGAGGATCCGGATGTGTTGGCGTAGGCTGCGGTCATGCCAGGCGGGTGTGGTGCCCAGGCCAGGTGAGTGTACCATCTATGCACCTGTATTCTCTGTAGGGGTGTGTGTGTGTTTTGGTGGCTGTGCATAGTGATGGCTCCGCCACGGTTGGCATGGTCAGTGTGTGCAGCTGTGAGATGAATGGTGTGTGCGGCAGGCACACTCACTGGGGCAGGGGCAGTCTGCTTTTGAGTCACACTGATGTTTGTCTCAACATGTCTCCCACAGGCTGGGATGTGAGGATGCAGGCCCAGGTTGATGAGGGCCATGCCAGGGCCCCGGTGCCAGCAGGGGTTGCACCCCAACAGCAACAGCAGTGGCAGCAATGGCAACAGCAGCAACAGCAACAGCAGCAGACACAGCTGCTTGTGCAGTGTGAGTATCATGACTTCATGGATGCTATTGCATGCTGGGGAGACCAGTATCCCTGCACAATACAACCATGCAAGAAAGGGGAGGTCATAATTCCACTATACAAGACACTAGTGAGGCCCCACCTGGAGTACAGTGTACATTTCTGGAGAACATACCTACGTAAGTACGTAGAGTGGGCAGAGAAGTTTCAGAGGAGGGCAACAAAGATGGTGCATGGCTTGCATCACAAGTCCTATGGAGACAGGTTGATAGAACTGCACATGTACTCCCTGGAGGGGAGGAGGGAGAGAGAGGATATGATAGAGACATACAAGTATCTTACAGGGAGGAACAGGGTGTAGGGAAAACTATTTTGCAGTGAGAAAGATGTTCCGGGACTAGAGGGCATGGGATGAAGTTGGAGGGAGGATGATTCAGAGGACACGAGAAAGAATGTCTTCACAGAGCGGGTGGTGGACAAGTGGAACACCCTGCCAGAGGAAGTGGTGGGGCTGAAACAATCACGGATTTCAGAATGCGGATAAAACCGGACTTCTGGAGGTCAGGGGTAGGGCAACAGACTTCTAGGACAACAGGTGAACTTACATGCTCAAATGCAGACTACTGGGTTGGCCATAGGCCCTTATCTGCCGACACTGTCTATGTCTCAATGTCTGTAGCATGACACAGGTGACATGCATCACTGTCACATATCACAGCACGTCTGTGTATGGTCACTGGTGGTCCATGCATGCACTGGGCACATAGCTGTGTAACTGGCATCGCACCACGTTGCCACGTCACTTGACAGCCTTGTTTGTGCTGTGATGGACATGGGCAGTGTGTGTGCAGTGGTGCGCATAGCTGGTGCCGCCTGTTTGTGATAGCCATGTGCATGTTCACGTGGGTGGGTGCATGCCATCACAGGTGCGGACATTGGGCCATATGAGCTTGCAGGTTGGGTGGTGTTCAGGGTTGTGGTCAGTCACAGCCATTGACTGTGTTCCCATTTTCCTAGGCCCCAGGGTTCTCCAGCGCATTGGGAGGGATGTCTGGGGCCTCAGATAGCTGCTTGCAGACAACCAGGCCATCCTGCAATCGATACACCGGCATGGCCTTCACAGGGAGGCGACACAGGGCAGGCCGACAGCACCCGGAAGCGAGTGGCAGCTGGCCCATAACTTCAGTTACCCTCCCACTTCTCCATCCCTACCACCCTGCCTTCCCTCTCAAGGTTTGTCATCCCTACCCCTTGAACACCCCTACCTTGTACCCCGTCCCCCCTTGTAAATAGTTTTATTGTTATGGTTATATTGTTTATGTCAATATACATTTCTATTTGATAAGAATAATGTGTTGGTCTCTGATTTGCAGCTGGCTATGGGTGCTCAGTTGCAGGGTGTATGTGCCATCTGGGGTGGTATGGTCCTGGATGTGTGTGTGTGTGCGTGTGTGTGTGCATGGGGAGGTATTCCAGCATGGCTGTGACTTTCTGTTGGTCTTTTGCGTCTGCTGCCACCCACTGCTGGGTGCACAGAGTGTGTCTGGCTTGTAGGCTTCTGTGCTGCACGGGTTGGCGTGTGCTGGGGGATCATGGTTTCCCGCAGTGCCAGTCACTGCACATAGGTGGTGTCTTGGGGTCACAGTGCAGGGTGTGCTGTGCGTATGGGGGCTGATGTGCACTGTGGTTGTCAACCCCTGTGTGTGGCACTCTCAGCCTGCCAGTGGTTGTGCTGGGTGTCATGGCTCTGCTATGCTTTGTTGTCTTGTCCCCATGGGCCAGTGGCTCATCCGTACACCCCAGTGATGCTGTGCTTGGGGTGTGCAGGTGTGGTGTTGGTTCTGCAGTGCGTTCCTGTGCCCATGTGTGGCATGGCTGGCGGTGGCCCCAGCCTGCCTCCTGGATGTGCAGTTCCATTGCTCTGGGGGGCTCTGCTTGCAGCTATGACACCTCTGGACTGCTCAGCTGGGCTGCCCTGGTTGCGCTATGGCGCAACATTTGTCAACTTCTCCATCCTGGTTTCGCTATGGCGCAGTATGTGTGATATTCAGACGTTGGTTGCTTGCGTAATTTGTTCTGCTCCATGTTTGAATATCGCACCTGTTGCGCATATGCGCAATTGGTTTGTGCTTGCTCCTGCTGTTGCGCTCATTTTGGGCGCAGTTTGAATATCTGGGCCAGAATTGTTAAGTATTAAGACATTATATTCTCTTAGATATATATATACAGGAGGACAAGTTAAGGGAGGGGGGCTCCGGGGAACAAACTGTTAGGTTGGGTTATGCTTAAACATAACTCATGTGGCATAGGAGATTTTGGAGTGCAGTAAATTTGAACTGGGGGTGTTTTTTTAAGTTGGGCATTACGAGTTATAAGTTTAATAACTATAGGGAGATGCGAGAGATTATTACTATGTGGGGTGGGTATAAGACTACACACTATCGATACCCAGAGGTCCAAAGTATACCAAAGTACATCTTGGCTCCTTCAAATAGAACTGTTCTGTGCTCGTCAAATGGCAGTTAGTCAAAAGCAGGGACTGTATCCCTTGAACGGTTCTAGCTGCTTGCCTACCCATCTATACTTCCAAATTGCCATAGTAGAACATGGGTAACCGTTACCGCTTTGTAAGTTGGAATATTAAAGGAGCCAAGGATAGGGTCAAAAGACAAATAATCCTGAAGCATCTACTGCAGTTGGGGGCACAAATAGTTTTCTTACAAGAAACACATTTGAAGAGAGAGGACATAATCCTTTTTAGAAGGTCATGGGTTGGACAAGTTTTTGGATCAGGGACAGCCACGAATAAAGGAGGGGTAGCAATATTATTAGCAAGAAATATCCCCTTTAAACTGACTCAGGAAATATGGGACCCAGAAGGCCGATATATAATAATTCATGGCTCATTGAAATCTTGTCCGGTCCTCTTTGGCTCAATATATGGCCCAAATAACGATTCCCCATCCTTTTTTGTACACTTACTTAATATCGTGTCGACCAATCCGTCAAAATTTACCATATTGGGAGGAGATTGGAACTTAGTGCTCCAAACAGATTTAGATAGATCTGATCGTGTGAGACGCAGCTTATACCCAGCACAGAGGGCAATGAAAGAGCTTATAAGTAGTGCTGCGCTAGTAGATGTATGGAGAGTCCTTACCCCCTCAGAAAGGCAATATACCTTCTTCTCTGCAGCGCATAGAACATATTCTCGAGTTGATTACCTACTTATAAGCTCTTTTGCAATATCCGGAGTCATTCCGGCAGAAATATCAGCTAGAGTTTTGTCTGATCATGCCCCTGTCAGCATGGGATATTGGCTAGGGGCAGGAGGTAAGAGATCTCCACAATGGCGATTGAATAGCCAGTTACTGCGAGACAAAATCTCCTTAGAACATATTATGGATTTCATTGCTTCTTTCCTTAGTAGTAATCAGGGATCAGTGGCTAAATACGACTTCATTTGGGCAGCTTTAAAATTCTCCTTGAGGGAAGAATTCATAAAAATGGCTTCCAAAAGAGTTAGGCATCAGAGGGCACAAATGGAGGATCTTCTTGTATCCATTAAAAACCTGGAACACAGTTTATCCCATTCTTCATCGGTAGAGATGTGGACTAGGCTTTATCAGCTACAAGCCCAGTACACAGGACTAGTATCTCAAAGAGCAGAGCTGGCCCTACAAAGAACCAAATTTAAATATCTAGAGATGGGGGAAAGAGCAAGTAAGTTACTTGTGATGCGAATCCGTCAAATGGAAGCTTCACAATTTATTGCAGGAATTTATACAGGGCAAAATGGTCAGGTCTGCACTGACCCTCAAGAAATTGCGAAAATGTTCGGATCTTACTTTCAGGATCTATATACAGTAGACCCAGCTCTTCGACCTGCTAAAGAAGGAATAAACTCCTATCTCAGTTCTGTAAATCTGCCTAAGATCACAGCTGCAGAAGCGGCTCTCTTAGGTGCCCCAATATCCCTAGTAGAAATTCAACAGGCTGTCCGGCAGCTACCCCCAGATAAATCACCCGGACCGGATGGATTACCAAGTAACTTTTATAAGGCCTGCCAATCTATAATAATACCAGTGTTAAAAGATGTTTTCGCTTATTGGTATGATAATGGGATATCAGATCCAAGTTTTCAGGAAGCTGTAATATCCCTAATTTTAAAACCAGGGAAAGATCCGCTAGGTTTTAGTAGTTACCGCCCTATATCTTTATTGAACACAGATATTAAAATCTTAGCCAAAGTTTTAGCAAACAGACTCTCAAAAGTTATGGGCAATCTCATAAGCCATGAACAAGTCGGATTTATGATGGGAAGATCATCTCAAGATCATATGAGAAAATTGTTACATCTCATTTCTGTTGCCAGGGACTCCAGCACACCAATGGTGCTGGTCTCCCAAGATGCCGAAAAGGCATTTGATAGAGTCTCTTGGAATTTCCTGTTTGCTACTCTAACCTCAATTGGATTACCCAAAGAATTTCTGAGATGGATACAACTTCTATACTCATCCCCTTCGGCTAGAGTTAAGTGCAATGGGTTATTGTCCCGCTCTTTCAATCTAGCTCGGGGTACAAGACAGGGATGTCCCTTGTCCCCCCTGCTGTTTAACATATATTTGGAGCCTCTGATCCTTAGATTGTTGGGCAATATTAATATTAAGGGGATCCAAGTAGGAACTATAAGGTACACCCTCTCGGCGTGTGCAGATGACATATTATTACATGTGGAGAGGCCAGGCCTTTCAGTCCCAACTATTTTAAGTGAGAGAGAGGAATACGCTAAAATATCATTTTATAAATTGAATCAGGCTAAAACTAAGATTTTGCCTTTAAATAGTAGAGTAAATAAGGCGGAACTCTCTTCCCTCGGCCTCTCTTAGGAAGCGAAGTACATAGTATACTTAGAAATCAAGATTTTCAGAGATCTTGGCACTATAATAAGAGACAACCTTGATATCCTAGTCAAAACAATAGCCGGGGATGTGGAAAGGTGGTGCTTACTTCCTTTTTCCTTATGGGGTAGGCTAAGCATAATTAAAATGAATGTCGTACCAAGGATACTATACCCATTGGGTATGCTGGGTACTTACCTGCCAAAAGCATGGTTCTCTAAATTACAAAACATAGTGAATACTGTCTTATGGAACAAGAAAGGTATCCGCAGATCCTATCTTAAATTGACAGCCCCGAATTTCAGAGGAAGCCTTGCGGCCCCCTCTTTTTTCCTTTATTACGTAGCACAACATATGAGCAAACTGGTCTTTTGGCACAAGGAGATTGAGAATTCAGAGTACCTCCCCTTGTGGCTTTCTATAGAAAAATGCTTAGCCTCCCAAGCAAAATGCTCGTTGTGGGGTCTCCTATAGAAACATAGAAACATAGAATTTGACGGCAGATAAGGACCGCTTGGCCCACCCAGTCTGCCCATTTCCCTGCCTACTGGATAAGCTGCAGATCCTAGTTAACCAGCAGCCTACTTCTTCCTACCCCCATCCCCTAGAATTGCCTTATGACTGTCCCATGCATGCTTGAATTCCACCACTGTTTTTGACTCCACGACCTCCTCCGGAAGGCGTTCCATGCATCCACAACCCTCTCTCTGTGAAAAAATACTTCCTTAAGTACCTCTGAGCGCCCCCCTCTATCTTCAAATTGTGCCCTGCTTGTTGCTACCTCTTTTTGAAAGATGCTACCCTCTTGGACTTTGTTGATTCCCTTGAGGTACTTGAAAGTTTCTATCATGTGTCCCCTCTCCCTCCTTTCCTCGAGGCTATACATATTAAGCTCCTTAAGTCTCTCTTCATATGTCTTCTGGTGCAGACCCTGCACCATTTTAGTTGTCCTCCTCTGGACAGCTTCCATCCTGTCTATGTCTTTGTGAAGACTGGGTCTCCAGCACTGCACGCAGTACTCCAGATGGGGTCTGACCAGCTGTCTGTACAGAGGGATAATAACTTCCTGTTTTCTACTGGTGATGCCTCTCCCTATGCATCCCAGTATCCCCCCAGCCCTCCTTGCTGCCCTCTCACATTGCTTGCCCACCTTTAGGTCATCTGATATGACTACCCCAGGTCCCTTTCCATTTTTGTTGTTGTTAGTATCTCACCCCCCATTGTGTACTCTTCCCTGGGTTTTTGTTTCCAAGTGCATTACCTTGCACTTCTTTAGCATTGAATCTAAGCTGCCATACCTTTGACCATTCCTCTAACCTTGCTAAGTCCCTTTTCATCCTTTTCACCCCACCTTGTGCATCAACTCTGTTGCAGATCTTTGTGTCATCTGCAAGAGACATACTTTCCTTCCAGTCCCTCTGCAATGTAAACATAAAGACATTGAAGAGGACTAGTCCTAATACTGAACCTGCGGTACCCACTAGTAACCCCCTTTCATCAGAGTGGACTCCATTTACTATTACTCTCTGTGTCCTATTTTCCAGCCAATTTTTACCCAGCTGTCATCTTGGGACCCACTCCCAGGCTAGCTAACTTGTATATTAATATCTTTTGTGTGGGACTCTGTCAAATGCCTTGCTAAAGTCTAGGTAGGCCATGTCCACAGCCCCTCCCTGATCTACTACTTTGGTCACCCAGTCAAAGAAATCTATCAGATTTGTCTGGCATGACCTTCCTGCTGTGAATCCATGCTGCCTTGGGTCCTGTGCCCCTCTGGCCTCTAGATACTCGACAATTCTTTCCTTCAGAAGTGATTCCATCATTTTTCCTACCACTGAGGTTAAACTAACAGGTCTGTAGTGTCCTGCTTCTGTCTTGCTCCCACTTTTGTGAAGGGAATCACATCTGCCCTCCTCCAGTCCCTCGGGTACCACCCCATCCTCCCATGATTTGTTAAACAGGGTAGTCAGTGGTGTCACTAATTCTACCCTTAGTTCTTTAGAATTCTGGGATGAATCCCATCAGGCCCCATTGCTTTGTCCACCTTTCAGTTTTAAGAGTTCTTTTTCAGAACCCTTTCTTCTGTAAATGGCTGGTATCAACTTGTATCCAGTGTGTTTCTACTGTTTGTTCTAGGTACCCCCGCCTTTGTAAATACTGAGCAAAAATATTTGTTTAGTATCTCTGCCTTTTCACAGTCTCCTCAGCCCACCCTCCCCTTTATTAAGCCTCACTATCCCTCCCTTGGTCTTCCTTCGTTCCCTGATGTACCTATAAAAGGTTTTATCCCCCTTCTTAACTGAGTTGGCTATCTTTTCTTCGGTTTGGGCCTTTGCTGTTCTGACTGTCTTCCCAGATTTCTTTTGCTTTAACTGATACAGTTCTCTGTCCTGCTCCTTCTGTGATTCCTTGTACTTCCTGGAAGCTTTCTTTTTCTCTTGAACCTTCACTGCCACTTCCTTTGAGAACCATAGTGGTTTCTTATATGGTTTAGTTTTGTTTATTTGCTTCACACAAAGGCTTGTTGCCTCTGTGATGGCAGTTTTTATTATTCCCCATTGTTCTTCCACCCCTCCTTCCTGCCCATTTGCTAGTGAATTCCTTAGGCACTTACCCATTTTGGCAAAGTCAGCCCTCCTAAAGTCCAGTACCTTTGCCTTTGTATGGCTTGACTCTATTGCTGTGTTTATTGTGAACCATACTGTTCGATGGTCACTAGTTCCCAGACGGCTACCCACTTCTACATCTGTGATCCTCTCTTCATCTCCATTTGAGAGAACCAGGTCTAAGATTGCTCCCTCTCTAGTGGGCTCCAATACTAGTTGTCTAAGGCATGCCCCCTGTAGGGCATCTAGAATAACCCCACTCTTCAAAGTGGCTGCGGCAACTGCACTCCAATTAACATCTGGCATATTCAGATCACCCATCAGCAATATCTCCCCTTTTTTTGCCATACTAAGTATACTTTCTATCATTTCCTTGTCCATTTCCTCCCCCAAGAAGGGGGTCTGTATACAACCCCTGTGCGGATTGTGGTGCCATTGCCAGTCTCCAAATTTATCCACAGTGCTTCTTCTCCTCCCTGTTTTCTTTGTTCTGTTACTTTGATTCCTTCCCTTATGTAAAGAGCTACCCTCCTCCTCTTTACCTCTCTGTCTCTCCTGTAGATAGTGTATCCTGGTATGTTTACGTCCCAGTCATGGTTTTGTGCGAACCATGTTTCTGTGACTGCCACGATATCCAGATGTTCCTCCTCCATCAAGGCCACTAATTCAGGAAGCTTGTTACTCATACTACATGCATTGGTACTCATTGCTTTCCATTTTTTGATGGCTTTACTTTCTGTTGCAGCATCCCCCACTGACCTTTCTAACTCGGTCTTTTTCCCATTTAGTACCCTGTTTTGTAGGGAGAGGCTGGGATTTTCCTGCTGCTTATCAGTGCCTCCCCCCTTGACTAGTTTAAAAGCTTGCCAATGAAGCATTTTAACTGATTGCTCAAAAGACTTGTTCCCTTCCTGGACAGATGCAGACCATCCTGCCAGTATAGGCTGGTGTCCCTCCAGGTGGAACCCCAGTCCCCAATGAAGCCAAATCCCTGTGATCCACACCATTTTTTCAACCACTCATTAAACTGCATGGTGCAAAGTACTCTTGCCTCACTCATGCCATTTACAGGCAGCACCTCTGAGAAGGATACTGTGTGTGCTACTTGTCTTAGGCCCCTCCCCAGTTCTACAAAGTCCTTTTGCACTGCTCTAATCTCATGTTGAGCCAAGTCATTTGTCCCTAGGTGGACAATGACATCTAGCTCAGACTCCCGTGCAGCTGTTCTCGTGATCCTGAGGATGCGCTTCCTGTCCCTGCAAGCCATGGCACCAGGCAGGCACTTTACTTCAATTTTCCCTGCTCCCCCCAGTTCTATCCCCCTAATAATTGAGTCCCCCACCAGGAGCTGCTTCCTTTCCTTGTGGCATCATCTGCCTCCTTCCTGTGGGCCTCCCTTGTGACAGGTGTCCTCAGCCTCCTTAATCTCCTCCGCGGGTGCATCCATAGGGGAGCTGTGCTCCCTCAGAATGGTGTATGGATTGTGGAGTGGAACAACTGACTGGGTGTGCCTCTGTTCCATCCTCCTCACCCTCCCTGAGCCCACTGTGGTCCAACTGCTGTGCTTTCTTTGCAACCTCTGAGGTAGTGGTGGTGGCTCTGGTGCTCCCTGGATGGGGGGGTTCCCTTCCTACCATCCAGTCTAGCCTGGGGGAAGGTTCTCTTACTGCTGTCCAGTGTGGCCTGAAGATGGGCAACTTCCTCCCTCAGGGCAGAGAGTTGTCTGCAAATAGGGCAGCATCTCAGCCTCCAGAAATTCTCCCGGAAGACTGCCACCCCACAGCCATTACATTGCACTACTCCCCACATGATTATGTACAATTTGTGTGTGTGTGTGTGTGTGTGTGTGTGTGTGCTTGTGTGTGTGATTGGTTTGTTATATAGAAATATATATATATATATATTATACAATGTGTATGCGTATATTTTCAGTGCTGTATGCTAGAGAGGATATGACATTGATATGCACCTTGCACTCTTGAGGAAATGATGGCAGAACCCCAGGTATAAAGGAACTATTTCCAGGGTGGGTGGGTGAGGGTGGGAAGGGTTGGCCTAAACTGTGCCCTCACAAAACAATCGGCTAAGAGCTCTGACCCACCGCAAGTATGAGTGCCTTCCTGTCTGCAAGATACTATACACAACAATTTGACAGAGAAAATCCCCTGCTAATCAAACAGAGAAAAATCCAGACATCCAAGTCAGACACAGGTAAACCTCCCCAGCCCAAAAACTGCCTGGTGGTTTGTGCTCTGAAAGCAGTCAGCCTACCAAAATAAGTCAGCTGTGCTTTGAACTCTTCCTGCACTGAAAATCTTAAGAATTGTAACAAGACTGTCTTTTCCTGATAATTGTAAATTCCTTATTTCACCTTTCAGTTAGAAGCAGCCTCCACTTGCAGTATATCTGCTACAAAGCAAAGACAATTGAAAGGTTCCCTTCCCTCTGTTGTGAGCACAACTTGCTTTCTTGCAAATCCTATGTTCAGTATTGCAGCTCCCAACAAGAGATAGTTTGACTAGGAAAAATATTAGCTGTTCTGATGAGTTTGCTATAAACACTTGCTTATAATACTATTGTTCTCAGGACTGTTACCCAAGCTATTGGCTGATTAAGTCTCTGTGATGTAATCACTTCCTGAGAAAGTCTGGAATTGCCTTTTAAGGCAAACAAAGATAAACACAGAAAACAGTTTACTGTCTGGGTCAAATACACAACCTGTACCTGCACTTATTTCAGGATTTGTGACAAATGTTTTGCCCAGAGTTTAAAATCTTCCTGCACTGAAAATCTTAAGAATTGTAACAAGACTGTCTTTTCCTGATAATTGTAAATTCCTTATTTCACCTTTCAGTTAGAAGCAGCCTCCACCTGCAGTATATCTGCTGCAAAGCAAGACAATTGAAAGGTTCCCTTCCCTCTGTTGTGAGCACAACTCGCTTTCTTGCAAATCCTATGTTCAGTATTGCAGCTCCCAACAAGAGATAGTTTGACTAGGAAAAATATTAGCTGTTCCCCTATACGCTTCCCCATCTCATATCCCTAAGTCAATTAGAAATAACCCCATGGGTTGGTCATTGAAGGCATCTCACCAGGCTCAAAAATACTTTGCAGTGAAGTGGTATCAGTCTTTAGATCAGCCAGTCATTGGCAATCCACATTTTAAGATTAATGGTGCACCAATACCCCCCAATTTTTGGCCTCAGCTAAGCCAATGCAAAGCTTCAGATATATGGTCGAATGGGAAGCCACTTTCCTTTGATCAATTCCGGAAATTCACTGAGGCATTAGATAAAGAAGTGTTTAAATATCTCCAAGTTAGTAAGGCCCTCACTTCCTTTTTTTCCCAGGTTCCGCCGATGGATCCAGAGGAAAAAGAACTAACTACACTCCTTCAGGCAGCCTCCCAATCACATTCAGTTTCTAATTTGTACAAAACTCTCCAGGCATGGGACCTTAGATTGCCGTCAGAGGTTTGCTTCTATTGGACAAGAGAGTTAGGAGCCCCAGAGTACCCTAATCTATGGAGAAAACTCTGGTTATCAATGTACAAATTCATAAAACAAGATAGACTTAGATTAGTCCATTTTAATATTATGCAGAATATCTATCTTACACCAGCTAAGCTCTTCCGATATGGGACATTAAATACTCCAACGTGCGGCAAATGCAAGGGTGATATTGGCTCACTCTATCATATGATATGGTCGTGTCCCCATGTACAGACATTCTGGCAGTCTGTTAGTAACACTTTAGACCCTATCCTTGGCTTGAAGGCCTTATTTACCTCAGAAGTCTGTCTAATAAACTATTTCCCAGGTGATATTCCCAAAGTTAGGAAAGCACATATGATACTTATCTCTGCAATTGCTAAGCTGATAATTATGAGACATTGGACAGAAGATAAGTCCCCTAATGTAATGGAATGGTACAGAGAGATTGTCCAGGCGTTACAACTGGAAAGACACATTGCATCCATGCAAGATAGAGTAAAAGCTTACTCATCTCTTTGGGGTAGCCTAGAGACTCTACTGATAGCCTGGAAACCATAATGATTAAATATATTTTAGGCGGGACATGCTAAAGTTAAATAATAATGTGTAGTCAGGGAGGAAGGGTAGGGGTAGGGGTTTAATTGGAGTTTTGTATTTTGCACCTACTACTTTGTTGTGATTGTGTATTGTCTCATGTACTTTAATTAGTGCTTAAAACTAATAAAGCTTGTTAAATAAAAAAAAAAAATAAAAGAATGGGCCTAGTGTGTTGAGCGGAAGCCCCTCCACAGGGAAG
The DNA here is from genome assembly GCA_016271365.2 of Neoceratodus forsteri. Lineage (NCBI taxonomy): Eukaryota > Metazoa > Chordata > Ceratodontiformes > Ceratodontidae > Neoceratodus > Neoceratodus forsteri. The sequence goes on along the minus strand of CM057456.1, from coordinate 171,756,852 downwards.
GGGGAGCTTCTGCCTCCGCTAGAAATGAAAGTGGCTGCAAGTGACTAAAGTCATTGGCCTGTGGGGTTGCCAGAATTCATCCCCTAGTGCTAATCCACCTTACCACATTAGAAAAATATGCGAAAGAAGACAGCATCTGCCTGCAGTATTGAGAGAGCTGCAAGAAATGCTTCTGCCTCAGCAGTGAGAGTGATGATGAAGCCTGAAACCACCAAAACAGGAAAGCCTTCTGAATCCTTCTGAGTGAGTAAACGTCTACAGTACTTGCAAATTTAAGCTGTTTAGAAATCTGTTTGGGGCAGAGAAGCCCAAGAGGCCCCGAAGTGCCTGTTATCTGTCTGCACCCTGCATTTAGCCAGTGCTAAAGAAATGGGTGGACATTAGTGCAAGTGACCAGATAAGGGTCCAGTGATTCATGAAATGCTCATTGTGATTGTACAATGTACCTACAGGACTGGAAGGGAAGATCCCTAGCCACAAGGAACTTTTCCTGACAGTGCTTGGGAGGCCAGTGCATGTCCGATTGTCCAAGTTGGAGCTGCTAATGACAGCAAAACCAAAAGGGACTGTGATATTGTGTCTTAAGCTTGAGAGATGCTTCAGTGATCATTTGTACTATCAAGTCAAGTATGCCGAATGGTTGAGAGCCAAGCCTCAAGCTCTGTCTAGTGTTGTGTTAAAAATTTAAGCTAAGCTCCTAGGTGCTTTTGCATAGACTGTGAGAGTCTGGGTCACCCTAGCCTTGGTGGAAAAGCACCTGTCAGTGAAAGTCTGTACCTACAAGCTAAAGGACCATGTTGGCCCCACTGGCACATGGTTGAAGGAGCTGTGACCACTTAAAGCATCTAACTTGAGATAAATATAAATGTGCTGAACTTGTAAATGTGCTGAATGCTAAAAGTCTGTTTCCAGATTGGTCTGGGATTTCAGCCTGGTAGTGTGCCAGCTAGGCACTGCCATCTGTGCTTCCCCTGAGGGGTATATCCTAAGTGTGGGGGTCTGAAGCGTGCCAGCCGGGTCTCAGCCCAGGCTGCATGGAATATGACTGTAAGCCCAGAGAGAAGGGGCACCAACTTTACAGTGAGAGAAGTTTCCAGAAATGCAAGCTGCCAAGCCTGTTGTCCAGTGGTCATCCTCAGCTCCTGCCTGTATCCTCAGCAGTGCTTGTCAATTCCAGATGAGGTCTTCAAAACCGTGAGTAGGCAGACTCGCCCTCTACCAACAACTGGAGAACTGTAAATAGTTATACAGAGCTTTGCCAAGTGCAGTTATCTAAAGTATGAGCCTGCATAATTAAAAGAGAGAGAATGTTTCTGCCAACTTCGGTAAGGATATGTCTCAAGAATCAGGATAAAGTTAATCTGCTTTTTTTTAAGGGTGCCAACTCAACTGCAACATTTACAGGCCTACAGCTTTAAACATTTTAGTACTGGGTACCCAGATACATTTTTTTTAGAATTGCAGGGTTCTAATTCATACTGGGACTGGTATTTGTGTGGGCATCTAATATAATGTTCTGCCATCCAATGCAGCTAGCTAGACTGTGACAGCCAGATCAGATATGCTGAATACTTTAGAGGCAGGTGGATGGCCATTGGGATTAATGCCTAGATTTTGAAAAATGACAAACTGATTATTTTGATTACTAATGCCAATCTAAACCAATCAATCCAAATCTAAATATTAAACCTCAGATTCCATTCTCCCTATCCTAACCCTCACCCCTTGTAGATAAATTATTGTTTACTGTTTTTGCATCTATCTGTTGTCATGAGCATATTGTTAGTGAGCATCAATAATTCCCAAAATAAAATGTGGAGTTTTGGTTATTGGGTCATGTGTGGGGTGACTGTATGATAAGTTGGGGTGGAACAGCATCCCAGGGGGTTGTACCTAGTATTATTGTAGCCCACTGAAATGTATACTCTGGGTGCATGCACTGCGTATTTATGTGATCTTGGGAAAAAACCAGTTTAGTGTTTCACAAAGGAACCCAGGCCCTTCAACCATGGTTTGGTCAGCCAGGCAGGGATAGTGTCACCCTCAGATACCCGGTGCCAGGGTTACATGAATGGATGCACTGCTGGGATCTCCTGTATGCCACGTCATGCCCAGCATGGACCCCCCTCCAGGCTCACTAAGCATTGTGATCCTTAAAATGGCAGCTGTCCATGTAAAGTAATGGAAAAGTGTTTTGCCATCAATTTCTGCCTGTAGTCATTATTCATTGCTGGTCCATGAAGTATTTAAGGGAGTTCACTCCCTAGTGGCCAAAAGTGGAAATGCACCCAATATTTATTCCAGTACAAAATCTAGTAAAGCCAAGGGTCCCCAGGGAAAATGAAATATCTGAAACATGCTCACAGTTGTTTTGTAAGTGTTTTATTGTTGCCTAGATATAATGTAGTTGCCTAGATTAGGACTTTATGACAACCAATGCTAGCTAGGAAGCCATATGTATAGTTCAGACTTTTTTAAATGTTTAAAAGCTGTTGGGACACTTCTTGTATGCCAGGCCATACTATCTGCTTGATGAGGATGCCAAGCTTTCTCAGGCAGGGGAGAGTGTAACTCCCACCTCCCAAATGGGGGGCTTGCCTAATGGCCTGTTTTTTCTCCTGGTTGCTCCAGTTGCCTCAGGTTTTCCCCTCACCTCACCACCACAGCCTGAGTTCCTGATTTTCCACTTGGCCTCCAGGGTACCCCGGTGTTTGTTTTTGCCCAGGGTGGATTGCTTGAGAACTTAGCCAGCCCAGTGGCATAGAGGGTAGAGGCCCCCATACCTCACCTGCCATCATGCCGGTGACCCAGGATTGGGAATGACCCTGGGTTGTTCTGGGCTTGGCTGGGGGGAGGTGGATTGAGTGTCCCAGCAGATGCTCTCCTCCTCTTCCTAGGAGGGAGGGCAGACTGCACCATCACAACACTGCCACCTAGGTGACCATGGGTGGTGGTGCAGCCAGAGAAGCAGTTCCAGGTGGGGGATGCTCCCTGGTGGGAAATGTAAGCTTGTCCTCTGATGTGCATATGTCCAACCGCCTACTCCATGGAGCATCTGTGGGGACCTGGGGAGAACATCAGAAAATCACCGCTGGCTACAGGATGCCACAATGCAGAGCTCCACAGACCCGAGACTGCCTAATGGGCATGAGGAATACTGATATGAATGTGGCACCAGAAGTGGGCTTGGGGACCCTCTAATAACCCCTGCACAGGTGGCAATCTGTGGGGCACTCCAAGGTCCTAAGGTAAGTCCCAAAGATGGTTGGTGATGGGGTAGGGAGAGCCATGAGGGCTGAAGGGGGATGGCAGCAGAGGAAAGAAAAAAAAAGAAATATCTCAGGAACTTGACAGCATGGCAATCACAAATGGTAACGCACATGGTGACACAAATGTAAATAGTAACACAAACAGTAAGAGAAATGCAAGCTCAAACATTAATGAAAACAGAAATGGTAACGCAAATGGCAACACAAATGCTAATGGCAACAGAATCGTAAACATTAATGAAAACAGTAATGTAAACGGTAATGCCAAAAGAAACGCAAACGGTAAGAAAAATGCAAACGGTAACACAAACACAAACAGAAATACAAACAGTTAAGGAAACAGTACAGCAGAAGGAAACTGTAATGCAATCGACAACAGAAACGCAACCAAAAATGCAAACGCTAAGTGAAACAGAAATACAAATGGAGACAAAGTCACAAACAGTAACGGTAATGCAATTGTAAACGCAAACAGTTACAGTAATAACAACGATGACGCCAAAGCAAACAGTAACACAAATGGAAACGCAAACAGAAGCGCATACGGAAACACAAATCGTAGCATGCATGGTCACGGTACAGCAATTGGAAATGCAAATGATAATGGTAACAGCAATGATGATGCCAAAGGAAACGTAAACAGAAGTGTGTAAGCAAACGCAAATTGCAATGCACACAGTGATGCAAAATGAAATGCAAACAGAAACAGTAATGGAAATGCAAATGGTAACAGTAATGCAAATGCAAGCACAAACAAAAATGCAAAGGGTAACGCACACGGTGGCATAGACGGGAACGCTAACACAAACAGTTATGGAAACGCAAGTGGAAACTCTAACTGTAACAGTAACGAAAGTGCACACCCTTTTTTTCCCCAAAAGCTGCACAGAGAAACATGGTAAATACAAAGAATGTATGCATAATAATAATAATGGGTCTCGGAGCAGAAAATGAGCACTTGGAATACTAAATTGCTTTTATCTCAGGAACCGTACTACGTAGAAAAAAAATTAAAATTTCATATAATTTGTGACTTTCCTGGCTAGTTTTGTACTTAGCCCCCTAGTGGGGGGCTAAGCATTTTTTTGGCAAAAAGTCTGTATCTCAAAGCGTTTTCGGGAAACGGCCCCCAAAATGTGTGGCATACTCCATAATGTTGGCCTATGGGAAAAATTGTCAACTTCGAAGTACTGTAACTTTGCAACCTTCTAATATTTTGTCACCAAACCACCAAAAGACACATCTGTGGGATCTTGGCTTTCTTTCCTCCAACTTTCAGCCCAAAAGACCAAACCGTTCTTTTGCAGCAGGGTAGCAAAGATTTACTATTCTTTTGGGCATAGTGTCGCAAAGTAGTGTCGCAAATCACGATGCTTTCGCAAAATAATCATGAAAGTGTCGCAAGTGTGACACTACTTTGTGACACTACAGTTTACAAAAATTTGAAAAACATATTTCTGGGGTGTTTAACCCCACCAAAAAGACATGGCTAGCATCCTCAGGGCTCGACTAGGTGAACACAAAAAGAATTGTGTCCCTAGAGAGTTCCAAATTTAAATGCCAAGCATTTCTGTGACCAGTAACTGAAAAAAATGGCTGACTCATGGCACTACAGGGGTCATTTGCTACACCAAAAACCTGCTCAGGTTCCAATTCTTGTACCACCCATTTAAGAAAGAAAGTAGTACTCTGCAACCATTAAGTAACATGAAAGCATATTTATTTGAGGGCGGAAAACATTTCTTGGAGGACGGTAAGGCGGAGGAGACTATTTACACCTTCAGTCAGTTCCACGGACAGAAAACATGACATCACTCCTTTTGTACATGCAGAACTCCTGTAGGCTCCGCCTACAGTCATAAAAACTGCATTTGAGACCCTGTTGAACTTTTTGTTAACTTTTCCTATTGACTATAATGGGAAACTTGTTTTTTGAATAACTTTTGAACAGTTTAATATTTTTTCACAAAAGCTTCGAAAGGCACATAAGGAACACCGGCCGCATGTTCCCTGAAGGTTTCGGACTAGTCACGCAAACTGTGCCACCTGTAGGTGCAAGCAAAGAATGCACAAAAAAGCATAAATGTGACTTTCTATTGTGCTTTATAGCTCCACAACTGTATATCCCACCATTACAAAATGGAAAATCCAGAGATCTATGATGCTGCTCTGTACCTGCCATATTTCAGGCAAATCCATCATATGGTGGCAAAGTTATTAAGCTGCAAAATTTCACACTTTAACCTTAAATGGGGTATCAACCCTTACTATAGTGGCACTACCATGCCACTAATATATATATATATATATATATATGTAGCAGGGTTGTTGATCAGGAGACAATTAGCAGGCAGACTTCAAAATCAATGCATAAAAAATTGCCAGGCTGGCATTTATCATTTTATTATTTGTAGCATAAAATGATAATTATTCAGAACAGAAAATAAGAAAATTGTCATTAAGTCAATAACATCAATGCTGTCTAGGGTATAGACACAAGCCTTCTAAACTTAAGGTCTTGCACCTCTCACAGTCAGTTCTAGACTGACTCCTTATCTAAATTAAAGCCTCTAGTGGCAATCTTTTATCCTGTGTCCTAGTGACATCACTTCCTTGGGAAACACCCACATTATGTCTTTTAACTAAAAACACATCTCTATGAGGCTCATATACCAGCCTAAACATAAGAAAAAGGGATATTTCCAAGCCTTGGTTAATAGGAGTCCTAGCAACATTAACATAATATTTATTCTGGCCTGGCTACACAATTTTATAGCTATAAGGAACTTAATTTCCCCTAGCTCCACCTCAGGCAGTGACCTCACTAACTGGGAGTTCCACAAAAATCAGACAGTCTGTGGGCTGCCAGCCCTATAACAGCACCGTATACAGCAAAGGGGCTCCCCACAGGTAAAGAATGACTGTTTCATAAAAGTTATCCTTAGAGCTTTATCTAGCTTTCTTGTGTTTTCTGACTTACAAACTGGCACTCCTCCTGCACTAAACTCAGGTAAACATCTTGTAAATTTCCTTTGGTAAACAAAGCCCAAACATGTATTTTATTTTCTTCTACTTAAAGCAATGTGTACCTTACTAGGAGTTTAGCTAAACACCACAGATAATCTTAATGGGGGCCCAGAGTCCTACTGTCATTGTAACTGTGTTATTATTGTTTGAGGTATTTGTCTGCTCTTTTAAACTTTCATTAGAGCAGATGAAAACCCTATACCACACAGAATGGTGTATTTTAAAGTAGCAGCAACAAGCTGCTTAATTAACTGTCTTATTTAGAGCTGTAGAAAACAGTTCTCGACATTTGCCTACAGCTGTAAAGTGCAGCCATCAGCTTTTACTTTTCATTTTGTCCCTTTGCCAAGGGCAGTTTCTAGCAAACACAGGGAACAGAACACAAGGGGGACTGCTGTTCCTGTCCTGCACTTTTACTTTTTGTTTCTGTGCTTCCTAAGCATTTTAGTGAGTCTTTGGGGGGGATCTAGAACAGACTCAGGGCACCATTCCATGACAGGGGTCACCCGGTCACATTCCTCCCCACCTAAGAGGGCAACCAACTACTAGTTGTCCAATACCCATACCCATCCCAACAAGGGGCATGGTGGAGCTCTGGCCCACCCTCACCAAGAAGCTCCACCCCAGGGTCCCTTTAATCAGATTGCACAGTACTACCATTATACAATACAATACAATACAACATACCCTGGGGCAATTTAAACTGTTACCCCTAGAAATCGCTGTGCACCAGATAATATATTTCTGTCAACATCAGTACCACCCAATACAGATTGTACGTTCCATTAATATCATTATGAATTAATTTTCCATAAATGTACAAGTATACTTTTCCTATGAAGTCCCTGTTATTCTACAGCAACTTTACTAGTACCAGATCCTTTCTTTGACAAGGATTTACATAGTTCTCATCCTGACCTGCCTCTGTGTCGAAACCGCCACCTCTTCCATGGGTGCCATGAATATTGGCCTTCAACCCTGGCAGTGGTTTCACCCTTCCATAGCTCTGGCACCTTTCTCTGCCAATGATCGGCACCAACATTCAAATAGTTGGCCACCTGCCGATACATGCCAGGCCAATAATATGATTGAGTGATACAGGCCAGTACCTCTCCATGACATATTTTCCCCGACTGGCTGCCTCTCACAGTCTTCAATACCTTCTCTCTTAAACTCATGGGTACCACAACCCTTGCGTCCACCCGTTTGGTCCGGGGGTTAGGCCTCATATGGTAGAGCACCCCATTCTTCATTTCATACCACCTCAACAAATTCCTTTGTATCCTTTTATTAACCTGTTTTCCATCCTGAACTAAGACATGAGCCCCTAACCTAGATACTTCAGGATCTTCATTTTGTTCTTTTCCCCCAATTTACTCTAAGTAAGTCATTACATTGTGAATTAGAGAGTCCAATGAATTTTAAAGTCCCTTCAGCTCCTAGAGCCTTTTTTACTTTGCTTGTAGTCTTCACCCCTAGGTCCATAAGAACAGTCTTACCTGGGGACTTCTGCGGCATTACCACTCCATTGTCCTCAGTCCAATACATTCCTGGGGAAAATAGGAAGGATAGGAAGTTCAGATTCTGAATGTTCCATCTGGGTTGTCTCCATGTCCATAATCAAAGGGTCATCTCTCCTGGAAACATTCCTGGCCTGCTCCAACTGGATCTCCAGCTCGTGGCATCTCCGCTCTGCCTCCCTCCAGCATTGCTCTGCCTCCATCCAGCGTTCGTTCATCCATCGTAATAGCCTCCTCTGGTCTGCCATCTGGTTTCGTGGTGCCTCGCCCAGGTCACCATCTCCACATATCCTCATCTCCACTGGCGCCATGCACTTTTCTGCCTCTCTCCTGAGGTACTATTTCTAGTACCCCTGACTGAGCTCTCCCATCTATCCTTCAGACACTCAGCCAGGACTACCCTTCTGACACCAACTGTAGCAGGGTTGTTGATCAGGAGACAATTAGCAGGCAGACATCAAAATCAATGCATAAAAAATTGCCAGGCTGGCATTTATCATTTTATTATTTGTAGCATAAAATGATAATTATTCAGAACAGAAAATAAGAAAATTGTCATTAAGTCAATAACATCAATGCTGTCTAGGGTATAGACACAAGCCATCTAAACTTAAGGTCTTGCACCTCTCACAGTCAGTTCTAGACTGACGCCTTATCTAAATTAAAGCCTCTAGTGGCAATCTTTTATCCTGTGTCCTAGTGACATCACTTCCTTGGGAAACACCCACATTATGTCTTTTAACTAAAAACACATCTCTATGAGGCTCATATCCCAACCTAAACATAAGAAAAAGGGATATTTCCAAGCCTTGGTTAATAGGAGTCCTAGCAACATTAACATAATATTCATTCTGGCCTGGCTACATAATTTTATAGCTATGAGGAACTTAATTTCCCCTAGCTCCACCTCTGGCAGTGACCTCACTAACTGGGAGTTCCACAAAAATCAGACAGTCTGTGGGCTGCCAGCCCTATAACAGCACCGTATACAGCAAAGGGGCTCCCCACAGGTAAAACATGACTGTTTCATAAAAGTTATCCTTAGAGCTTTATCTAGCTTTCTTGTGTTTTCTGACTTACAAACTGGCACTCCTTCTGCACTAAACTCAGGTAAGCATCTTGTAAATTTCCTTTGGTAAACAAGGCCCAAACAAGTATTTTAATTTCTTCTACTTAAAGCAATGTGTACCTTACTAGGAGTTTAGCTAAACACCACAGATAATCTTAATGGGGCCCCAGTGTCCTACTGTCATTGTAACTGTGTTATTATTGTTTGAGGTATTTGTCTGCTCTTTTTAAACTTTCATTAGAGCAGATGAAAACCCTATACCACACAGAATGGTGTATTTTTAAAATAAAGCAGCAACAAGCTGCTTAATTAACTGCTCTTATTTAGAGCTGTAGAAAACAGTTCTCGACATTTGTCTACAGCTGTAAAGTGCAGCCATCAGCTTTTACTTTTCATTTTGTCCCTTTGCCAAGGGCAGTTTCTAGCAAACACAGGGAACAGAACACAAGGGGGACTGCTGTTCCTGTCCTGCACTTTTACTTTCTGTTTCTGTGCTTCCTAAGCATTTTAGTGAGTCTTTGGGGGGGATCTAGAGCAGACTCAGGGCACCCTTCCATGACAGGGGTCACCCGTCACTATATATATATATATATATATATATATATATATATATATATATTCATGGCAAAAAACTCTGTTTAATACATCAGTTAGGTTGTTCCACAGTGACAAAAGTAGGAAACTTGATGTTGGGTTGAAAGCCCCCCCTTGCACCCCCCACCCAGCATCGAGGTGTGCGTTGGGGTCATCGGTCCTAACTCTCATCCCATCCCATGTGTAAACAAGCTGAGGTGGTGAAGCATAGGAGAATGCGGTGAGTTAGGACAGACTACCCCTACACACACCCCGATGCCAGGTGGGGGGGTGCAAGGGGGGGTTTTCAACCCTAACATCAAGTTTCCTTACTTTTGTCACTGTGGAACAACCCTAACTGATGCATTAAATGGAGTTTCTTGCCATGAATTTCCCTTCTTTGTGAGAAAGAGGACTACAAGTAATGAAAGGAATGTGGTGGTGGGAGCATGGGCCCTTTGGGCCCTGCACTGCCACCACATTATTTTTTGCCACATAGTAACCGTAACTGCAATGCAAATGCAAGCACAAATGGTAACGCACATGGTGATGCAAATGTAAACGGTAATAGAAACGCAAGCGCAAAGTGACGCCACAGTGAACAGTGATGCAAACAGAGATGCAAATGCAAGTGCATATGAAAATGCAACTGGTAACACGCATGGTTGTGGTACCACAATTGGAAATGCAAATGGTAATGGTAACAGCAACAACAATGCCAAAGGAAACAGAAACGCAACTGCAAGTGCGTATGGAAATGCAAACCGTAACATGCACAGTCACGATACTGCAATTGGAAACTCAAATGGTAACAGTAACAGCAACAAGAATGCCACAGGAAACAGAAACACAAATGCAAGCACATATGGAAACGCAAACCGCAATGCGCATGGTCACAGTACCTCAATTGGAAAAGCAAATGGTAATGGTAACAGCAACAATAACGCCAAAGGAAACACAAACGCAAATGCAAGCATGTACGGAAATGCAAACCAGAATAAGCACGGTCATGGTAACGCAATTCGAAATGCAAATGGTAACAGTAACAGCAACAATGATGCAAAATGAAAAACAAATGCAAATGTAAGGGCGGATGCAAACTCAAATGGTAATGAGCACAGTGACACAAATAGGAACGCAAACACAAACAGTAGTGGAAACACAAATGGTAACAGTAACGCAAATGCAAATGCAAACAAAAACACAAAGCAAAACACACACGGTGGCATACATGTGAATGCTAACGCAAACGGGTATGGAAATGCAAGTGGGAACGCTAACTGTAACAGTAACGGAAGTGCACACCCTTTTTTTGCCCAACAGCTGCATAGAGAAACACAGTGAATTTTAAGAATGTATGCATAATAATGGGCTTTGGAGCAGAAAATGAGCACTTAGAATACTAAATTGCTTATATCTCAGGACCCATATGACGCAGAAAAAAAAAATTAATTTCATATGATTCATGATTTTCCTGGCTAATTTTGCACTTAGCCCCCTAATGGGGAGCTAAGCATTTTCCACCAAAAAGTCCGTATCTCACACTGTTTCCAAGATACGGGCCCCGAAAGGTGCGGAGGAAGCCACATTGTTAATCTATGGGGAAAAGCATCAGCTTCAGAGCAGCATAACTTTGCACCATGCAATATTGTGTCACCAAACCAGTGAGAGGCACATCTGAGGGTTGCTAGCTGTTTTCCCTCCAGATTTCATCCCAAAAGACTAAACCAGTGTTTTGCAGTAGAGTGGCAAAGAATTCCTGTAATTTTCCCCATAGTGTCGAATAGTAGTGTTGCAAATCATGACATTTTTGCAAAAAAAATCACGAAAGTGTCACAGGTACGACACTACTTTTCCCCAAAATTTAAAAACCTATTTCTGGGATGTTTAACCCCAAAATAAAAACAGTCCTATCATCCTCAGGGCTCAACTAGGTAAACACAAAAATAACTGTGTGCATAGAGGGTCCCAGTTTTAAATGCCAAGCATTTCTGTGATCAGTAACTGAAAAAAAAATGGCTGACTCATGACACTACAGGCGTCATTTGTGACACTAAAAACTGCATTTGGGACACTGTCAAACTTTTTAACATTGACTATAATGGGAAATTGTGTTTTGAATAACTTTTGAACCGTTTAATATGTTTTCACAAAATCTTCAAAAGGCACATCAGGGACTCCGGCTGCTCGTTCTCTGAAGATTTCGGACTGGTCGTGACTTGTGGGCGCGACCGTAGAATTCCAAAAAAGCATAAACACATGCGCAGATCATGCTTAATAACTCCACAGCTGTATATTCGACCAGCACGAAACTTGGCAGATCCCAAGGCATATGGGTCACGATTGAGTGTTCCAACTTTCATGCAAATCTGTCAAACGGTTGAAAAGTTATTAAGGTGCAACATTTCGAGTTTAACTTGTAAATGGCTCCTCAACCCTAATTATGGTAGCACTACCGTGTTAACATTATATATATATATATATATATATATATATATATATATATAAAATACCGCCCAGTAGGGCTGATATAGTTAGGTTGCAGTCACATCTATGTTAAACCTCAAAGTTTGCACTTTAATAACTTTGCAACTGTTTGTCCGATTTGCCTGGAATTTGGAATGTACAATTGTCTATGATGGACCTCTGGATCTTGAAAGTTTTGTTCCAGACAGATGTATGGTTGTGGTACCGTGGGGCACTCAAAATATAAAAAATTATGATTTTTTGCACATTTTTCAGTAAGCCATAATGGACTGAAGAATGCATTTGAGTGGCTTCAGATTTGCTTGTCTACATGTGGCCTGGGTTGAGCTGGTGCCTTTTGAAGATTTGGTGAAAAAGTATTGCTCCGTTCAAAAGTTATTCAATTTTCTCAAGTCCCATTATAGCCTATGGGAAAATTTATATGTGCATTGTGAAAACTTTTGTGATCACATTTTTGTTGTCGAGCTCCTTGAAATTGTTTTCATGCTGTCGCCATCTTGTTTTCAGTTAGCGAGAGAGAAAAAATGTTGTAACTCAAAAAATAATGCCCTTTGGTAAACACCAACCGTTATGTTTACCTAATCAGGCCCTGAGGAACATTAGTTTTTTTGTAGGTGGTCAGCAAATATGTTTTTTAAACTTTTGCAATTTTTTGATCCCTGCAACATTTTTATTGTCGCGAAAACAATCGTGATCATAAAAAATGTAACCGCGACAACATTTTTCTTTGTGCGATAACATTTTCATTATACATAGAAACATAGAAATATAGAATTTGACAGCAGATAAGGACCACTTGGCCCACCTAGTCTGCCCATTTCCCTACCTGATGGAAAAGCTGCAGATTCTAGTTAATCACCAGCTTACTTCCTCCTACCCCCCCACTAGAATTTTCTTATGCCTGTCCCATGCATTCTTGAATTCCCCCACTGTTCCTGACTGCACAGTCTCCTCAGGAAGGATGTTCCATGCATCCACAGCCCTCTCGGTGAAAAAATACTTTCTAACATTACCTCTGAGCCGTCCCCCCATCTTCAAATTGTGTCCCCTTGTTCTTGCACAACTCTTCTTCTGAAAGATGCTACCCTCTTGTACATTGTTAATTCCCTTGATAAACTTGAAAGTTTCTATAATGTCCCCCTCTCCCTCCTTTCCTCAAGGGTATACAAATTAAGCTGCTTTAGTCTCTCCTCATATGTCTTCTGGTGCAGACCCTGCACCATTTTGGTTGCCCTTCCCTGAACAGCCTCCATTGTAGAGATAGGAGTGCCTCAAAACCATTAAAGTAATCGTGATAACACTGCACAAACACATTTTCTAATGTGTTGTTTTCTTTGTCATTTCTTTGTGCCAAGGCGGATTGTGCTTTTGGCATGAAATTTTCAGGGTGGCAAGCCCTGGTCCCATAAATGTGCCTTTTGGTGGTTTGGTGCCAAAACATTCAGTGGGCCCATAGTTACAGCATTCCGAAGATGATACATTTTCCTATAGGATAACATTGTGGTGCCCATGACACCTTTTGGTGCCCATATCTTGAAAACGGTTCGAGATACAGATATTTTGTCACAAAAATTCTTAGTCCCCCTAGTTCCCCTATGGGGGCTAAGTGCAGAAGTATGTTGGAAAGCTACGAATACCATGAATTTTGAATTTTGTTTCTGCCTTGTATGATTACTGAGATATTTGGAAATCAGTGTTCCAATTGCTCATTTTCCTGTTCATAAGCCAGAATTATGCCCTCACAGTTAACACCCCCAGCGCTTTTCAGTGCCCGTATCTCAGAAATGATGGGAGATGCAGATTCGGTTGATTTATCTCTTGTGGATATCTCGTTGTCATGATTACAATCGCACTTGAATTTTTTTCCTAGCTGCTACAGTTCCCGAGATATTGGCAACTTTGTGTTACATGGCTTCCTTGAATATACTGCAGAGCTGCTGTATGGCTCCATAGTTATGTGTAATTTGGAGTGCAGACACCGGAGGGCCCGCACTCCCACCAACACATACCATTTAATATTTATATTACAGCTTTTCAAAAAGAAAGGAAATTCTTTCCCAAAAAACACGTTAATGCATCAGTTAGGGTTGTTTCCACACTGACAAAAGTGTGGAAATTCAACGTTAGGGTTACCACCGCACCACCCCATGCCCCCATCCTCAAAACCCTAACTCTGAATCCCCCACACACACATGCAAGACACATGCAAGACTGTAAGACACTATATGAGTCAGTCACATCTGTAAGCACAATAATCACTACACTGCACTCATTTCACAAAATACTATGAAATGAAAAAACAAATACAGTATGATCGACTCTATACTGCCAGCACAGTATGATGACACATTATTGCTGGCATATTTTCTTCATACAATGAAACCTAGTACAAATTTTTAAAATATTGATTTTTATGTGTCATAATTACATAATAGATTTTTTTTAAGTGAGATACCCATATATTTTGACTTACCAGAGCCTTATTGTTATATGCTCTATTATTTTCACTGGTGCCATATGCTACAATGGCCCAACATTTGTTGCTGTCCTTCTCATATACTGCACTTCTCAGTTAGGTATCACTGCTACCACATAGGCATGTGGTAGCAGGAAAGATAGAGCTGACACTGGTACTTTTCAGATACTGATCAGGTATGAAACTAGCACCATCACATGTTGTTATACTGCTGTGTTACCTGGAAATACTCATTAGCAGCATGTTATGGTTAGCTTTGGATGTTACAACTATTGCTTTCACATGTTACTTGTAAACTATACTACAAAACATTACTTTTAATATTACTACCATTTGTTATTAGGACTTACTCACTGTAGCAGAAAATAAATATGCAAACATCCAATGACAGTTGCTAGGGTCATCCAAACTCTCATTTCCAATCTTTAGATAACATAGTGTGTATTTCATCATTTAACAATTTAAATATAGGCATCTGCTTAAATCTTGTTATTGATGTTTGTAACAGAAAAATGCTTACTGTGAGCTATCACCTATGGCTGCCTAGCATGTGTGTGTATCCCCAAGGCACTCTCATGGCAGCAGAACTCATACAGTTGGTGGACCATGATGATGGATGTGTCTTGTAGTACATTTAGAGAGTTGTATGTTACTTCTGTTACCTGATACTGGTTGTCTCTGATTGGTTTTGTTGCCTTGGCTCTTCCCCTGCTTGCATGTCTGTGTGGGTGATTGGGAATGCGGATTTAGGGTTTTGAGGATGGGGGCGTGGGGGTGAGGTGGTGGGGTGGTAACCCTAGAGTTGAATTTCCACACTTTTGTCACTGTGAAAACAACCCTATCTGTTTCATTAACAAAGTTTTTTGCAAAGAATATATATATATATATATATATATATATATATATATATATATATATATATATATATATATATATATACAGTATATATATATATATATATATATATATACAGTATATATATATATATATACAGTATATATATATATATATATATATGATATACAATGGTGAGTTGTCAGATAATGATTGATCTATACGTGTTGTTGGTCCTCGGTAACCTCATGGGTGGCGTAAGCCACGAGCGAGATGTCTGAGGTCAAACAGCACGAGTGTAGATAAATCATTCATCTGACAGCTCACCATTGTATATTTCATTTATGCAATAGGGATGCTTCTGTCAGTGCAGGGACATTTTCTATTGATTGTTTATCTTTTTTTGCATATGTTTGTCAAAAAAGTGAACAAAAAGCTGCATTTTCTGCTCTTTTTTGCTAATTATAAAAAAAAATCTGTAAGGTATCTATAAATGAAATACCACTCATTTTGTAGATAAGTTTGTGCTGCACAACTTTCATGCTTACAGCACTATGTTATCGTTTTTCATTTGAAAGTTATTTGCATTTGAATATACAGTGCCTTCAGAAAGTATTCACCCCCCCTTGGATTTTGTCACATTTTATGATGTTGCAAAACTCAAATCAAAATACATTTATATGGGATTTTTTTGTCACGTATCTACACAAATTACTCTATAATGTCAAAGTCGAATGAAACTTCTGGAATTTTTTGTACATGTAATTTAAAATAAAAACCTGAAATGTCTTGACTTGATAAGTATTCACCCCCTTTGCTATGACACTCCAAATTGAGCTGAGATGCATCCAATTTCCTTGTGAGATCACTATAAAACTTGAATGGAGTCCACCTGTGGTCAATTCAAATGGTTGACATGATTTCAGAGGAAATACGCCTGTCTATATAAGGTCCCACTGTTGACAGTGCATGTCAGAGCAGAAACTACCATAAAGACCAAGGAGCTGTCCGTAGAACTCGGTGGTAGAATTGTGAGGAAGCATAGATCTGGGGAGGGGTATAAAAACATTTCTAGGGTGTTGTAAGTTCCCAGGAGCACAGTCAAGTCCATCATTAGGAAATGAAAAGATTACGGAACCACCCAGACTCTTCCTAGAGCAGGCTGTCCTCCCAAACTGAGCAACTGGGCAAGAAGGACCTTGGTCAGGGAAGTGACCAAGAACCCAATGACCACCCTGACAGAACTACAGAGTTCCATGGCTGAGATGGGAGAACCTGTCCAGAGGACAACAATCTCTGCAGCACTTCACAGATGTAGCCTCTATGGGAGAATGGCTAGATGGAAGCCACTCCTGAGAAAAGGCCACATAATAGCATGCCTGGAGTTTGCAAGAATGCACGTGGCAGACTCTGAGACCATGTGGCAAAAGATTCTCTGGTCTGATGAAACAAAAATTGAACTCTTTGGCCTGAATGCAAAGCGCTATGCCTGGCGCAAACCGAACGAAGCTCATCACCCATGTAACACCATCCCTACCATGAAGCATGGTGGTGACATCATGTTATGGGGATGCTTTTCAGCGGCAGGGACTGGGGCACTTGTCAGGATAGAGGGAACAATGAATGGAGCCAAATACAGGTACATCCTTGAGGAGAACCTGCATCAGTCTGCAATAGACCTTGGACTGGGGCGAAGATTTACGTTCCAACAGGACAACGACCCCAAGCATACAGCCAAAGCAACACTGGAATGGCTTCAGAACAAGAAGGTGAATGTCCTTGAGTGGCCCAGCCAAAGCCCAGACTTGAATCCCATTGAGAATCTGTGGAAAGACTTAAAGATTGCGGGTCACCGACGCTCCCCGTCCAACTTGAGAGGGCTTGAGCAAATCTGTAAGGAAGAATGGGCGAAAATCCCCAAATCCAGATGTGCAAAGCTGATACAGACATACCCAAGAAGACTCAAAGCTGTAATTGCTGCCAAAGGTGCTTCTGCAAAGTATTGACTCGGGGGGGTGAATACTTAAGTAAACAAGATATTTCAGTTTTTAATGTTTCATAAATTTTTGTTACACAATATAAATATTTTTGCCCCTTTAAATTGTTGAGTATGCTGTGTGACTCAAGGGAGAAAAAATAATTTGAATGGATTAAAAATTCTGGTAGTAACACAACAAAATTTGACAAAATCCAAGGGGGGGGGGTGAATACTTTCTGAAGGCACTGTAGTTAGTACTGGTACTGAGGCTGAACATTCTAAATGAGTTCTGGAGTGATTGTGACATATCCACTGTGTGAATAAATCTGTGATGATGAGTCTACTATGTGTATAAATGTAAAATTTTGAATTTACCTCATAGTAGCTCAGATTTATCACATAGGATTTATGTCCACGCCTATTGCATAAATATATATATATATGTATGTGTATATATATGAATATATATATATATATATATATATATATATATGTATGTGAAAATCTTGAGCCCACTGAGCCACCCCAAGATTTCTTACCTGGACCTGCTACAGACATGACCCTTGCATTCAGGCCTTTCTACTTTGAACCCCTCTGTCTGTTAATCAAATAGACTAGGCAAAGGGACCTCTGGTTGGAGAAGAGTCTACACATTGAGACCTCAACCATCTAGTTATGCAGGCCTTTTTCACCACCCTATAGAACCAGCAAGGCAGAAAAAATGCCATCAGAATAAAGTGGGTTTGGAAGACACCCCAGACAGGACTTATGTAGGCAAGGTTCTCAATAAATAGTCTATGAAACTTTTTGCCTCCGAAGTATATGCTCTTATACAGAACCCCAGGAGAAAAATGCTTATGATATTAGCTTTAAAACTGCTAAACACTGACATTTCTCAAATCAGTATCACACTCTTAAAGATATCCTGCTCCTGACTCAGTTTATTGCCATCCCTCTTACCAAATCAACTTTCAGATATGTCACTATCGTTTAGGAATGAAGGGGTGAATGTGGCTGACATTGTGTATATTGGTGGGAAAAATGTTGTGACATCAAGAATGCTTCCAAACCTATCATGGACGTAGATAATTTTCAGACTGGTGGCTGGAAATTTAGAGTTAAACTGAAGCAGATAGATAATGAATGTCAGCATTTACCTAGAATTTGTTTTCTGGGACAACACAGGGGTATACCTTTTTACCAAGGTCAGCCTAAATCTTGCTATAGATGTGTCTCCCTGCCATTTCTGAGAAGTACGCTGTTCAAAGACTGGTGCCATAATAGTGATGGACTCGATCTAAATTCAAGATGATACCTTAAAGAGATCTGGCACTCATCCCACAAACAAGCACAATAGTCTTTGGATGCTGTGCAATATCAGTATTGTCCCAGGATTCCCACCCAGAAATAACTCAGGCTACTACTTTGTCACTTTTGGATGCTCCCTGGCAAAATTTATTAAAAGGCACAATTATATATTTACATCCCAGTTTTATTTCTAACAATCAATATTTACAATTTAGACATATCAATCCACTATCATGTTATAGGACATAGCAATCCTGTCTTCCCTCTTGTGGTTCTTCCTTCTTGTTCTCTTCCTCATTCAAGGTTGCTTCTCGGGATCTGCACACTGTGATCCAGCACCCCCCCTTGCATCACCATAACTGGGTGACCGCACTTACCCTGACCTCTCCCTGCCACTAGGTGCGGACACAGTGATCCACCCCCTAGCTCTATATCCCTCCCTGCTCCCCCGTTACTCCCACTTCTGGGTTCCTTTGTCCCCATCCCATGGTGCCTACCCCCTCCCCCTCTACCTGCCCCCCTTTTTCACCTTGCTCCCAACCCTTTCTCCCCTTTTTTCTTTCATCTTCCTCCACCTTATGTCTGCCGGTGAGGCTCCACCTAGCCCCCTGGCCACCGGCCACCCATCTGTGGCACCACCTGGCCTGTGCTGGGGCCCCTTGGAGGCCACAATCCTTCCTTTTGCCTCCCCTTAGCTAGTGATTATTTCATGTTCCCACCTCTTTCTTGCAGGGAGCATGGGTGGGGAAATTTACAGCAAGAAACAGGGCTCTCTGAGGGTTGCAGGCCCTTATGAAGCCCCTAAAGACCCCAATCAGGACCCCATGTGGCCCCTTCCCTTGGCCAATAGCCAGAAAGCCCTGAGTCCTGGTCAAATGACACTCCTGTGAGGTCATAGCCCCTCTCCCTTTTTCTCCCAGTCTCCTCCCTCTCCATCCCCTTCCTTGTTCCTTTCAAGCTGGGCCCCAGGACAACCTGGCTTCCCTTTTAGTGGCAAGCTTAATGGTCCCTGGACCACCACGCAGAAATAACTCAGGCTACTACTTTGTCACTTTTGGATGCTTGCTGGCAATATTTATTAAAAGGCACAGTTATATATTTACATCCCAATTTCATTTCTAACAATATTTACAATTTAGACATATCAGTCCAATATCATGTCATAGGACACAGCAGTCCTGTCTTCCTTCTTGTGGTTCTTCCTTCTTGTTCTCTTCCTCATTCAAGGTTGTTTCTTAGGGTCTGGACACTGTTATCCAGCCCCCCCTCAATCACCATGACTGACTCACTACACTTACCCAGACCTCTCCCCCCCCACTAGGAACGGACACAGTGATCTACCCCCTAGCTCTATATCCCTTCCCCCTCCTCCATTATTCCCATGCCTGGGTTCCTTTGTCTGCAGCCTGTGGTGCCTACACCCCTTTTTCCCCTTGCTCCCAACCCTTTCCACTGACCCATCTCCAGCTTGTGATGGAAGATGGGGCTCCCCCCTTGCGGGTTAAAATCTCAGGCCTTTTTTATTAGTTTCCAACACTAGTTCCCCAAAGGGCCGCAGGAACAGGCACATGACAAACTCCGTCAGGTGCACTCCATCCAACCGGTACACCTTGGGGTGCTCGTATGAGATGTCCTTTAGCTGGATGTAAACCTCCCCTATTTCAATCACTGCCATAGCCATCTTCCTGTTCAGCCATTTCAGCGCCACCTCCACTGTCTTAACCCCTTTTGCTCCCCTCCACACCCTCCTGGATGTGATCTCGGATCAGCTGATCACCACCCCCAGTGACCATTTCATCATCCTCTCCAAGTCCGAGATCATGTTGCTCATTAGAGATCCCCATGGCAATACACCTAGATCATTATCCCCAGATCGCACTCGTAGCTCCTCCAGCAGGGGAAGCAACTGCAATCACCTCATGACCCTCAACCCTCTCCATAGCGCTTTGGTGTGCTCTGCCTCTGGGCACAACTGTGTCTCTCTCCTTGTGGCGGCTGCAAACCTCTCTGCCCAGTAGATGAACGAGTGCCCCACGATCCACACCTGTCTCTTGGAGCCCACTGCAGAAAGAGAAAAGGAACACAAATTAGCCATGTCAGCACCTCACATATCTCCTGTAACAGTTGGATTTACATCTCCCCACCCATTTGACCTCATCCTCCACTGCCCCCTAGCGGCCGCTCCAGATGCCTCACCTATCCTGAATGAGTTCAGGGTGAACTCACTGGGGTTCTCCCCCATGAACACCAATGCTTTCTTCAGCACCACTCCTACCTGGAACCCCGTTACCACGGACCTGTCCTCATGTAAGAACCATGTGCACTTCATTGGGCCTATTTCTCTGCCATAGTCCCCCATGGTCTGGACTACATACACTACTGCCCCCGGATGCCTGTGTACCTCCACTACAGTGCCCTTCCTCTGCTGGTCTGTTTTGGACCTCAGCAGCCAGATGACCACCCTATCCTCATCCAATTTCACATTCTTCCCTTGTAAACCTATGGCAGCTGCCCCCTTTTCGGGTGCCACAACCTCTCCGACTCTGCAAGCCCCACTGGCCATGATTGCAAAAACTGGGCATAAATAAGCAGGCTTCTTTTGCTGAACTGCAAATGTGGTCCAATGCCCACACCACCTTCTTGAGTAAAGGCCCCTTTATGGGCCTTCTCTTGTCCTGCCTTGCACCCTGCCTTCTCTGTCAATCCATGACCATCTGCCTGATGGCCCAGCCTCCCACAGCATCCAACCACCCCTGGTCCCTATTCATCCAGCTGATACCTGCCAGCTGAACCACCATGGTGGCATGAGCCAACACTTCCTCCCATTTCTCCACTTCGTACTGCATCACCTGTTCTTCTTGGACTGGCTCCACTGTATCCCAGCCCATTCTGGACCAAAATGTCTGGAAGCCTGCTCAAGCCCCCTCGTAGGCTTTCAGGGTGTTGGACAAACTTGATCCTCTGTGCAAAGCCCTGGCTTTCTCCCTCCAATCTCCCACAAGCAGTCTTGGACTTTGGTCCAGGCAGGTGCAGCATGTAGCACCAACTTCCGGAACCGCTCCATCTGAAAATGAGAAAGACAGTCAGCCACCTCATTCCGTATCCCCTTCAATGAGCCCTGCCCTAAAGGACAGGTTCAAATGCAACCCCAATAGCACCATGTGCCTTAGGACCTGCCCTACTGACTCCATATGTCCACTCTGCCTATTAATCACCTCTACTACTCCCTTATTGTCACACCAAAATAGAATGGACTGCCCTGTCATCTGGTCTCCCCACTTCTCCCCACACCTCCAAAGCTACCCATATTGGGAAGATCTTCAGAAATATGATGTCCTTGGTCCACCCCCACTTCTGCCATTGTGCTGACCATGCCTCAGAGATCCACTTGATTGGAAGTAAGCCCCCATCCCGAAACCCCCAACCTCATCTGTATACAGCTCCATGTCTGTATTGTAGGCCCACTCTTCTTGCCCAAACGTCATCCCATTGTATGACTCTAGAAAGGTCTCCCATACCTTGAGATCCTCTGTCACCCATTTGCTGATGTCCACCCAGTGGTAGGGCTGCTTCACCTTCCCCATGACCCTCCCCAGTCTCCTTGCAAATGCCCTTCCCAGGCTTATAGCCTTGCAGGCAAAATTAAGGTGCCCCAACAGCTGCTGTACCTGTATCAGTGGCACCCTCCTCCTCCTCCTCCTACCCACTATCACTAGCAGCCCTTTAAACCATGCCACCTTGTCTCCAGGCAGCCAAAAACACTCCTGCTCAGTGGTTACCTCAATTCCTAGGAACTCCAGCCTGCAGGTTGGGCCTTCCATCTTTTCTGCTGTCACAGGGATCCCCATGCTGTTGCACATGTCTTGGAAGTCCCTCAACATCTCTTGGGTCTCTGCCTGGCTGGCCCCAATCAACAGGAATTCGTCCAGGTAGTGGACCACCCTCCTGTGCCCATACTGATTCCCAAATACCCATTACACCCATGAACTGAAAGTTTTGAATGTTGAGCACACCACTGAGCAGCCCATAGAAATGGCCTTGTTGAAGTAAAAACTGCCCTCTAATTGGAAACCTTGCAGGTCCCAGTCAGATGGGCAAACTGGCAACAAACGGAATGTGGACTCAATGTCCGTCTTCACCAGCCAGGCCCCCTCCACCACCAGGATCAACTCCATCACCTGGTCTAGTGAGGTGTAAGAGACCATGCTCAGTGACTCTAGGATCCCTTAATTTATTGACCTCCGTCCGGGTGGGAAAAATGGTGTATGAGCCTGAACTCCCCCACCTGCTTCTTGGGAACCACCCGTAGGGGTGACACACAAAAATGTCTGCAAGGGTGTTCTTGTAGAGGCCCCTCCACCCTATCCACCCTAATTTCCTCCTGAATCTTTGCCTGGACTATGTCTTCCTTCCCTTTTATGGAACCCAAGTTCTTTGCCCACATCCTCAACTGTTTACCCTCGAAACCCTGTGGGAAACCTCCCCAAAAACCCTCCCTCAGTAGACTGGTTGCTTTCTGATCAGGGTATCCTTCTGTCCATGCCTCCACCACCTCTAGCTTGATGGTGGTGCGGGCCAGGATGTAGCCCCAGCTGGTCCCTTCCTAATTCCATCCATAGCTGAAATTTATCCCCCTCTCCCAGGGCCCTCCAGCCCATCCCCAATCTCCCCTTCCACCTCGAAAGGGCTGTTCCTGGAGCTGCCCCCCCAATTTCCTAGCTTTGTCACGCCCTTGCTTGCAGGACATTGAAGTGTGTGACTCCCCACAACGTGAACAAACATGCCTGAACTTGCAGCTAGGCCATGAGCTCGATGCCCTATTAAAGGCCCAACAGGCCTTGGCACCCTGGGCCGGTGCGACCCTTTTCCCCTGCTTGGCTACCTGTCCCACTGCTGGCCCCGAAAGGGTCCTTACCCACAACTCTGAGTAGATGCAATCCCTCCTCAGGTCCCCTTTTGCCGCCATTCTCATCCAAAATGTCTCATCGAATTTAAGCCACCCTTAACCCAGTTTCACCTTATACATGTCCCTGATGATTGCCATGTAAGTCAGAAGTAGGACTGCCAGGTTTGGCTGTTTCTCCAGCACCAGTGCACTGTATATCAGGAAACCAGCTTGCCATGTGTTAATGCTCTTCCCTTTGAACCTTGCCTCCTCCGCTTTGTGTCTTATCACTGCCAAAGCCACTGCCATCTCCGACTTGCCCACAGGACTCCTTTTGCTCATATTTTTTGGCCCTCTCCTCATCAACCAAGCCAAAAATATCAGCATAGTCTCCTTTCCATATCTTTTCCTTTACTGAGGCTGGCACATGGTCGCCCAACATGAAACCAGGGGGTCCATCATACAGCTTCTGCACCCACCCATGCTCCCCCCATTGCCCTTTCTGCCCCCCTTTCTTAATGGCCTGGAAGGCCCGTTCCATTTTCTTAACTCTTTTCTCCACCATGTCTTCCAACAAACCCTCGATATATAATAAGTCTGCTTCGTTGTTAACATCCACTTCATCCTTAGCACTATCCGGTCACAGTCCAGCTGGGACTGGTATCGGCTCGGCTCCTGCCCCAGGTGCCACTGGTGGGCTGGGTCCCAGCCTCTTGTTTGCCTTCCCTGTGCCTGCCCTCTCATCACGCTCCTTCTGCTTCCTCTGGGCTTCATCCTCCACCTCCACTCTCTTTGCTGCCTCCACCAACTCCGTCATCTGGGTCATCAGTTTTTCTGCTTCTGCCATCATTTTAGTACTGGACACTGGAGTTCTCTTGGGTGCCATCTCCTCTGCTTTGCTACTAGATTATACAGCAAGCACAAATGAAACACATCAAAAGCTGCAGCCTGCATCTCCCCACTCCTTGAGGGTTCTAGCCTCTTAATTTCTGAGCCTCCCTTTTCCTTGTACCATGTGGAGGGGGCCCATTCTGCCACCCAGCCTTCCTCTTATGCATGCAGTGGCTTTCCACGTCTATGCCCCATCTCACCCAGCACTCCCGGGTGATTGCCTGTGCCTGTGTCAGCCCCACCTGACACTTGACACCTGGCCCCATGCCGGTGCCCCGAGGTAACACCCCTCTGACAAGGGACCTCCCTGTGCCCTCCCACCCGATGCTCCCTTAACCCTGCACCATGCTCCTGGCATGCGGGATATGTCTCTCCTGCAGTACCTGCTGGCAGACGCTGGCCCTGCTGCATGCTGAGCCAACCCACAACCATGCACAACCATGCTCATGCCCTCCACCTCCTCCCATCCTCAGGTTCCAACCCTTTGCTTTCTTGCCCTTGCAGATGCATCAACATATGCCCTGGTACCCCCAGCCCCACTACGGCAGCCATGCCATGCAGACAGGCCCAGGCATGCTCCCCTCTCCACTCTTTGGCCTACTGGCCTCCCTGCCCTCGTGGGGTGGCAACAGTGCCCCCAACAGTGACCAGGCCTCCCTATTGGCCTCGGTGGCCCCCATGCTCCCTCTTCCAGCTGAAATGGCCCAAAACCTCTTCTACCTTACCACCCAATGCCTTTGGTCAGTCCTCCAGTCCAAGATGTTGGCCGCACCACACGGCCAGGCCTCTGTGGCCTCCCAGTGCATCTTCTGGCCTGCTGGTCCATACCCCTCTGCAAGGAAATAACAGTCAACCACATTCGTTCCCAGACTCTCCTCATTGCCATTATATACCCTGTAGAGCTGTATACCTTTGTGAAACCCACTGAGTCAACACTTCTTTGCAAGGAGGTCTGGACATTGATATGCCTGTTCTTTACTCTGCTTAAAATGGCCTATGCAGTTTGGCTCATCCCTCATCAATCTCACTGGCTGAAATGGCCCTAAAATCTCCCCTTCCATGTAGCTGCCACCTCATGGTGAACCTGCAGCCCCAAAATGGTGGCCGTGCCACTCGGTTGGGCCTCCATAACCCCTGACCTGTGTCCAGACCTTCTGGTCCAAAAAATACCTTTGTTGCTGCTGCCTCATGAGGCAGGCAGCATGTGGGAATCTCCCAACACTGTCTCAGTGGCCCCGCAACTTGAGCTTGGTTCTTGCACTCCTTTTGCCTGCAAAAATGCCATTTGGCCCTGCTGATGCAACCCAGAGCAGCCATGCTGCCCAAACAACACCATGCGGCATTACCACTCACTTCCCTGCCCCCAGCCTTGACAAACCAGCACTAACTCTTCATGCTGCAGTGAGTCTTTTCTCTTGTGGCACAAACACCCTTCTTAAGGGCACACCAAACCAAACCATGCTGCTGCAGAATGCCATGTGGTAGCACCAACATACTGCCCTGCCATCAGCCTCCACATTCCAGAGCTAGCTCTCCATGATACCTCAAGCCCTCTTGCTTGCTCCCAAACACCCTTCATCTCAAACATTATGGCTTTCCATTGGGCCTCCTTCCTACAGCAGCAAATGCAGCAAAATTCCAACCATGCTCCCAGCAGTCCAGACCTGCCAAAACACAACCTTCATTTGTTTACAATACTCAGTCCAGTCACTTCCAGGAATCAGGCCAAAAACCCTTAGCAGCAAACAGCAGAAAATTCCATTTTTGTGCACTTTCCTTCAAACAAGTGCAAATAAACAAGCCCACATGCCAGGGCAGGCCACCAGGACCATAGATAAGCAAAAAACTCAGTCTTGCTCTGGGCCCAGCAGTCAAACACTCTGCCCTACACTCCTCTGCTTCTTTCAGTTATGCCATTCCTGCACATTTCTTTCTGTTTCTGTTTATTTGCCTAAACAAACCATCAAGTCTGCATAACAATTCAGCCAATGTAAGCAAAAAGCAACCACCATGTTATAAAGGCCACCACCTCTTGCATGAGTGCCTTACAGAGAAAGGCCCCCAGTCCTTCAGTGCCTTCAGTGCCTTATCTCAAGTTGCCAACGATGTGCTGTAGTTCAAGCTCTGAAAGTTACAGCAAGAAAGATGGCTCTCTGATGGTTGCAGGCCCTTATGAAGCCCTAAGGGTCCCAATCAGGACCCCATGTGGCCCTTTCCCTTGGCCAATAGCCAGCAAGCCCCAAGTACTGGTCAAATGACACTCCTGTGAGGTCATAGCCCCCCCTTTTCTCCCTGTCTCCTCCCTCTTCCTACCCCCTTCCTTGTTCCTTTCTGGCTAGGCCCCAGGACAACCTGAATTGCCTTTTGGGTCTGTTAATGTGGATTTTTTTTCAATTGTGGAAGTAAAAATGAGAGCACAACCTGCAAAACACACTCCACCACTGACTCCCAACCGATTGTCTGGGCCTAAGTGTGATAAGCAGTCTTCAACAAAGCTGAGCTCTACTAATGCTGGGTCCTCAATACTCATAGAGGAGAAATTTATCCAAGCTAACACTGTGAAAAGAGGCTTTGGAAACACTACTAGCTGATACAAAAATAATAACACTGAAGATGGAGGAACTCACCAGAAGGATGTCTGACACAGAAGCTTGGATTTCCTCCATGGAAGATTGTCATCTGAAAATTGATCCGGAATTTCCAGCCTTGAGACATAAAATCTCCAAACTTGAGTCTAAACTTGAAGACCTTGAAGGAAGAAGTCACCGTAATAATACTGTTATTTATGATCTGCCTGAGCACTCTTAGGGAACAAATCCCATTCATTTTGCTCAAGTGTTCTGTAAAAATTTAGTGGGCCCTTCACCAAATGTTCAGTGTTACATTATTGAGCTCTGAAACCAATACCTAAAGTTTGTGAGAGATCTAAACCATTTATTATGAAGTTCATTAACTATTTAGACTGTCAGCATGACTTATTTAAAGTGAAAAACTTAGTTGGGATGGTAACAAGATTCACATTTCCCAGGATTTACCACAAGCGATTCATGCGGGTAGACAAGAACTTGCCCCTTTCATTTCTAAAATATTCACTAGTGCAGCCATTAAATTTAGAATGCTCTGCCTGGCAAGACTGTTGGTACAGAAGAACATTTCCTAGAACTCTTTGGACACTTTGGAAAAAGTCAAGAAAGAGCTGCCTGTTCTTTTCTCTGAGTTATTTTCTGCAAGGTGATCTTGCTTAAGGGGTTACAAGCATTTCTGTTTGTGTATGGATCGTTCTGATTCATATGAGCAAATGGCTATTTGTTCTTTTTCTACTCAAATGGTTCCTTTTATTCAGCCTTGTAATTGTTATAATATGACTCTAACTTTAGTTCATATTTGCTTTAATAATAAAATGCTCTCCTTTACTAAGTGAATAGTGCTGCTGCCAGAAGTTTCAAGAAGGAAAGCCGTCTTTGTTTAAACCTCATTGGGAGCTTCATGTTCAGCATTGCTGTTAATGTCTCAGTTTAACTTAGATCAGACACTAGAGTAAAACTCCCAGTGGAACAATTTGTTCTGTTACCCTTCCCTCCGATACTTGAACTTTCTCGTTTTGGGATAGCTTCCTTGAAATCTAGTTTTGAGAGGTGAGCTTTCAATATATAAACATGGGACTACCATCAAGTGAACAAAACTGTATTATATAATTTCAGATTTAAGTAGATTTTGTTGATCTGTTACCTTGCAAGTTGATAAGATTATATATCACAGCATTCTATTTGTTGCAGCTTTGTTGTACTTCTGATATAGTTTGGGGGTGACCTCTATACAATATAATATGGGAACACAAGTTTTCCTTATTATGCTGGAAGGGGTGTTTTGGTTTGGTCCATTATCCCTAAAAGCCTGTTTCCTTTTTTAAACCACTACCTTACTGTTTAGTTTTGTGTTTTTTTTTAGACATTTTGAGTTATTAATCATAATTATTGAAAGTTGATGTTGCTCCTTTAATTACAATACTGCTTTGGTGATTGCTCAAATTTAGTACTTGCTCCTTAAAAACAGTTTTCTCAGAGTCCCTAAATCTATGATTTGCTTTCTATCTGTTATTGAAATAGGGCTATTATATCCCAATAATCCATATTCTATTTACTTACTTATTTATGGAATTCAAATTATTTAATGAACATAAATGTTTATTTTGGTATGTTTGCTATGCCCAATAATGACTCTATTGATCTATTCTTCAAGATACGAAGATGCTATTAGCTATATACAGTAGTTAAATAGTTTAATCTGGTTTCATTCTGGATCATTTTGTTTTATTAAAAGCTGTGAGTTCATTTCACTCAGCTATAAATTTGAATACATATTTTAATTGGACATAACATAGATCTGCGAATAGATATATGTCTTCTTTTAGTTGGTTTATTCCCTGTTTCTTAAATTACTTGATGTTGCTTGTATTAAAAAAAAAGCACTCTCCTCCACCGTGTAAATAGTGCTGATTGCAAGAAATTTCTAGATGAAGAGCCGACTTCATTTAATCATCATTGGGAACTTCATGTTCGGCACTGCCATAACTGCTTGAGCTTAACTTTGATCAGACACCTTCAAGAAACTTCAGATGGAACTAATAATTTGGTTACCTTTTTTCCCAGAATTTGGACTTTCTTGATTAGAGATATCTTCTTGAAGTCCGGTTCTGAGATGTGAACATCCAATATATTAATATGGGACTACCATTGGGTGAACAATACTAAGTTATTGTACTATTCAATTTTAAGCATATTTTGCTAATCTGTTTCCATGCTAGCCATTAAGATTATACACTGCAGCATTTTATTTGTTGCAGCTTAGCTGTTCTACTGGTATATTTTGGGGTGAACGCTACACTATATAGTCTGGGAACTCAAGCTTTCTTTTATTAGTTTGCTCGAAAGCCACAAGTTTATAGTCATATTGGGGTTTGGACCATTTTTTCAAAAGCCTGTTTCTTTTTCTCACATTGTTACTTTAATGTTTAATTTTGAGGTTTTCCCAGACATTTGGAGTTTTTAATTCTAAGTGCTGCAAGCTGATGTTGCTCCTTATAATTACAACACTGCTTGAGTCACTGCTTAAATTTAACATTTGCACCTTAAAGACAGATTAATCAGAATCCCTAAATTCATGATTTGGTTACTGTTTATTTTTTGAATGAGGCTTTTGTATCCCAAAAACCCATATTCCATTTATTTATTTTTTTATAGGATTCATTGCTTAATCAGTATAAACTTTCATTCTGGTATGTTTGCTATGTCCATTGATTACTATATTGATCTATTCCTCAAGACTTTAAGAGGCTTTCATATACACATATATTTCAAACTGCCATCATTTTTTTTCATCATTTAGCAAGAGAGAGACCCCATCCACCAATACCACCGCCGACACACACAGTAAGTCAGAGACAGCAGCCAGTAGCAAAGCAATCTAATTTTCCACCAGATTTCCAAGATTTAAACCAGTCTCTTCATTTCTTTTTTTTTTTGTTCTGTAAGTAAAATGAACCAACAGCTTTGTTTTTACCACTCACTTAGTGAGGGGTCCCAACTACCGGTACCACTGTCAGTAAGGAGGCTGGCAAAAAGGAGTATCTCAACATTGATTTCATATTTTTCCTTTTTAACAGATTTCATTTCTTCATTAAAAAAACTAAAACATTATTTTGGACACAAAAGTGGTAGCACTAGGCTGTCATGTGCAGACCACTACTTAGCAAGTGACAACCATCCCACCCTGCCAAGCTCAACTAACTGCTCTTCAGTTATGTGTTCTTAGCCAAGTAAAAAAAAAGAAAGAACAGGTAAAATACTTCTCTCCCAAACCTTACTGTAACATCTTACGGCCACCCACTCTGTCAACCTTCTCCTTAACTCTTCACCACATTGCCAAGGGGTGCCAGCTGCCTTCCTCCTTTGTCTGTTGCATTTATCCAGCACCATGTCAGCTTAGTCAGGACCCACTCTGCCATTCACACTACCCCCTCAGCTGACCAATTGCATAAAACACAAAAATAACTTTACACACTGCAGCAGGAGTGCCAGAAAGCAACTTGAAACAAACTCTGGTCAGAGTCGATATGGCTGTGGAGAGCATTTAGGATACTTTTACTCATTATTTCTAATGAATTTGCAAAATGCAAATCTGCTGAAAGGCAATTTCGATGTGGTCTTCCTTTTACACATTTTTACAATGTGTTTTCTTAGAATATGCCTGCTAATTGCTATATGTTTAGCCTGGATAGTTCATAGAAGTAATGGCATCTTATTTTCAGAGGGGTTCTATATCTACATAATTTTATCCTGCACTACATAAAATCAGAACACACTGAAGACAATATTTTACATCTGGACTAGTCTACCCTGAATAAATACATTATAAAAATGTTAAAATCATCACCCTACTGAAAACAAGATATTGCATCTAATCGGGGACATCCTGAGTAAATACAGTGCAAAAATGTGTAAAATGAAGATCCCTGTGACAATAAGATGTAGCATCTCTCCTGTACTATCCAGGATACGAAATACAGGATGAGAAATATTTAAAGGAAATCTACTGCAAACTGAACTTCACTGTGTTCACTGACATAAACAAACAGTTTCTTTATTGTTTTATAACATGCTAGATTGCAGTATTTATTTTTGAATGTTGTGGCCATGAGGATGGTGTGTACAGTGTGTGTGTGTGTTGGTGTGTGTGTATGTGTGTGTGTGTGTTTGCTGTTGCTCAATATATTTTTTGCCCCCAAAAGCATAGTAAAGTATGCCTGCTGATTGCTATATATTTAGCCTGGATAGTTCATTTTAACAAGCTGTTTCAGTTTCCTAATGACCATCTAATAAGCAGCTTGGAGTTCTGTCTCCATCATTCTAAACAGAAAGAAGGGAGTATTTTATTTCAACTAGCATAGTGATTTATAGCTGTGGAAGGATACATTGAAAACTCCAAAAATGTGTTCCACGGTATTCCATTTTTCCATCTACAGACAGCAAGATGACTATAGGCTCAGCCCACAGTCATAAAAAAAGAAGCAACTTGGAAAGAAAAAAGAATGAGAACTCAGAAGTGGCAGATAGGGACCATGCATCACTCCACCAACTGAAACCCTTTCACTTTAGTGCAGTTTTTCACCCTGCATTCCACTCTTGCTTCCAGAGACAACAGTTCTATAATGATAAATGAATTAATAAATAAATTGCACCAGAAACAAAACAAGAAACATAGAAGGGACAGACAAATGGGAGGTGCAGCTCAAACAGAATGCTACAACACATATCAGTGTCCTCTACTGCTAATAAAAGTAGAGGGACTACTTTACAAAAAAAGGAGTAAACATTGGAATTGTAGTCATTTTTATAGAACTACTGTACTTAGTTTGTTTTTGTAACCCTATTAATAAATGACACAGTAAGCCCATTTTCTAAGCACAATAATACACTCCAGGATGGGCAGTTTGGGCAATATTGGGACCTTCCAGGGCCTCATTACACCCCTGGGTGGTCCGGTATTGCCCAATACCTCCCACCCTGTCAGGTATTAATGCTTGCTTAATAGTTTCAGTGATGCTCACTCAAACTTAAAGTTTAACAGCCAGACAGTTTACCTGTGAGCCTGGGTCAGAAACTTAATAAACTCAAAGAGTGAAATGGAAGAACACAGAAAAAAATTAAACTGGTAAAACCACTGAGGGAAGTAGGAAGCAAACTAAAATTAGTGAGCATTTCAGTATTGTAGGAAAAACAGAATTAGGAGGTAAAATCTTTAAAATAGAGAAAGGGGGAAATCCTGAGGTAGCAGAACTGTGAACAGATGAAGGGGTACAAGGGGGTACAGGAGATGGAGTCTACTTGTCTGACTTCCACTCCCAAAACCTTTCCACCCTATAACTCACAATCATCTCAAGAAGATCTTAACTTAGCTGTGACTCCACTGACGGGAGATGAAAAAAAAAAAATTCTAGCAATCCTGTGCCAATTAAATTAAATGCAACACAGGGACAGGAAAGTGTGCTGGATTACTACTATCCTAGCTATTCTTTATCCTTTAATTTTTCACTGGAGGATCCAACATTGGATCACTTGTACTATCCCCAAGTGGAGGAAGTAAAAATGATAGATGCTACCTCCAGAGCGTTAACAAAGTACACTAATCTGGGGGAAATTATTGAAGAACTCCAGAATACCATTAGTGGGCTGAAAAAATTAGATACACTTCAGAAAGCAGAAATATCCAATAATGTAAATAGAATGTCTGATCAATGCAGCATTGACTTGGACCAAATGAATAACTACCCTACTTGCCTGAGTGATGACCTTAGAAAGTTCATGTGTAATCCACATGCGGTTCATTTGGTAATCTAGAACATACAGTAACAGTCAAAAATGAGATGGAAACCATCAAAGAGAACATTGCACGTAATAGTTTTAGATTAGAAGCCATCCTAAATAAACTAAATGTATTAGTTACACAAAAAGGCCCCCCGTCAATAATTATGGAAGATTGTAAGCATGAGCGACCAGACTTCTCACCCACCATTTTTTAGGATTCCCCTGATAAAAGCAAGGGTAAAAAAAGGGGGAAAAAACTTAAAAAAGGAAAAATGCATCTGATGACAAAGAAAAAGACTCAGAAGATTTGCAAGTTGTTCAGCATATCCTCTCAATTAATTGTGAAAGCAAGAAAAAATAAATCTTGATTGTTCAGAACATAACTATGAATGAGTCTGTGCATGAATCTGTGGTAGATGTGGCTTCAATGAGTAGTATGTAATGATCAATGGAGTTCTCTATCTGTTACTTTACAAGAAGTTGGTCATATTAGAGCCACTGAAGTGACAACAATAAGAAAATTGGTCAATACCTGTAGTACACTGGAATTAGATGTTAAAGGTTTAAGATCAGATTGGAATAACTGGTATGAGGATACCAGATTTAAAAAAATCCTGGGAATAAAGAAATTAACCCACTCCAGGAAGTACATGAATCCCAATCTAATATTCTGCTTAAGAGCTCTGCACTTATGGATATTTACCAATGTGCAATACCTTGTTTATATGGTTACCACTTATAGTAGACCCAAGGTTAACTCTGGATAAGAACAATCATAACATTGTGCACCTGATAATGGCAGAAACAGGGTCCAAGGTACAGGAAGCAGATTTTATTAAAATCATGAAAGACAAGGATGAAGTTGATAAGGATTGTATTTATATATTTATTACATCTCCATGAATTGCCAATCAGATCTGGCTAAACAGCAAAACAATTGAAAGATGTGGTTTGGGTTTTAGGTATATAAATAGAGATAAATTAAAAACCAACAATTGCACAGTCTGACCTCAGGATTCCTAAATCAGTATTTTTGGGTTTAAAGGTCTGCCTAATAAAACCCAAG
This sequence comes from Neoceratodus forsteri, assembly GCA_016271365.2. Classification (NCBI taxonomy): domain Eukaryota; kingdom Metazoa; phylum Chordata; order Ceratodontiformes; family Ceratodontidae; genus Neoceratodus; species Neoceratodus forsteri. The sequence goes on along the minus strand of CM057456.1, from coordinate 171,723,106 downwards.
GGAAACTTAGGAGATCATTGCATAATTTATTTATGCATGTTCTCCAGGTACCCTCTGAGGTTTTAAAAATATTAAATGTTTACCACTGGAAAAGTGAAACAAAGCCAGGCAAACTGATGTCTTTTTGCAAGGAATAGAGGTAAAAAATATGTTAATGCAAAAAACCCTTGTCTTAGATGAGATAGGAAGTCACATGTTTGATAGAATAGTGTTGAATAACTCCTTAAGGTCTGACAAAAAAAGACATAGAACTGTCATTGACTCTTTTGGGGTTAAAAAAAGGTTTTCTAAGGAGACAAATACAAAGTTAAGATATATATTATTAGACATCTTTGAACACATATTGAATATACCAAAAGAGAATGACAATCTGCCTGTTGTTATGTGTATTGGTAAAGACCCTGAAAGTAATCAAATACTAATTACTGTTAAAAATAGAGATCTTTATGGAAAAATCTTGGATAACATAAACACTTTTGACAAGCTAGGCATCAATATTATAAAACATTAAACATCTGATGTGACATCTCCCTTTGAGAGACAGTCTAAAAAAAATTCTGGAATCGAACTCAAGGACAAACTGTGTATCAGAACAAGCCCCCCATCCCAAGCTACAAGTAATATCCAGCTGATAGCCTTCAACATCCCTGTCAGCAATAGGATTAGCCAGCTAGTTGACCATAATGGCTGATTTGAGGCCAAAAATAGTTTAGAACCCAGTAGCCAAGGGAACTCATCATTTAAACTGCTCTCCTAGAACATTGCAGGGCTAACATCAAGATATGCCAACATGGAATGGTGTTCATTTTTAAATACATTTTGTATTATATCTCTACAAGAAACTTGGCACAATAAAGATTCTGTAGTGTCCTTTAATGGACACAATAGTTTTCAAGTAACAGGCAGGAAATTGGGGAATTCTGGAAGACTGCTAGGGGGACTTGTCACCTGGTTTAAAATCAATAATGATATATCTGTTATTCCTTTATTAAGCACATCTTTTGCCCATGAATTCAAGGTATAAATACAGAAATTTAAGTTCTGTATTATTAACGCATACAGGTACATACCTCTGTCCTCTTCAAAATATTATAATATGACTGTATGGGAAGAATTAGAAATAGAAATTCAGAAAGTACAGGTATTAGCCCCAAAAGAAAAAAAATCTTTTATGTAGTGATTTCAATGCCAGGATTGGCCATTTTGATGCCTATGCAGATAATAACATCAATAACTGTATGTACCATGAAGCCTCTGAGTTCCCCAGGTCTTCCTTTGATACCAAAACAAATGTGGGGGGGTCAAAATGATATATATATTGGGTGGGATATTCAGACTGCACCAGGCAGGGGTGCAAGCCTGGGCGCAGTGCAACTGGGCTGCACCAGGGCAGGGACCAGGTGATATTCAACGGTGCTGAGCCATAACTCAGCACCATTGAATATGGCACTGAGGGTGCTCGCACAGCATATAGCACAGTAGCACTGTGCCAGCGCAAGTGGCAGGAGGGGAGCAGGGGGATGTGCCAGCACAAGTGCGGTTGCGCTAGGTGCATCAACCATGATATTCATCACTGGGCATGCAAATGAGGCCATTATGCATGCAAGGCACAAATGGGGCCATTTGCATGTCACTATGACCCCATTTGCATGTGGTGCAATGATCCCCGATGACTTGCACCTGGTGCCCTGCCAGGATGCAGCCATCAGGGACTGACGCCCTCTTGCCCCTCAATGAGCTCCACTCCCATTCTCCCAATTGTTGGCATTTGTAAATATAAGCTCTGGTGGTCCAGTGGACTGATCTCCTTCTCCTGAACATGGGCAGTTGTAAATATAAGCCCTGGTGGTCCAGTGGACTGATCCCCAGCACCCAATCATGGGCATAGGTTAAAAATCCCTGGTGGTCCAGTGGAAACCCCCTCCCCACCTGCCCACTGTGTCCCCCACCACCCTGCATACCCCAATCAGTGGTGGGTGGCAGCACCCTCCACGCACCCAGCCACCCACCAACTGACAGTGTATGGTAGGGTTGTACATTTATTGGTTCATCAGGGTTAAATGCATGAGATCATACTGTACTACACAGTCCTGAATTGTGAATGAGTGTTCATTCACATTCTGCACTCTGTAGTACAGTATGACCAGATGCCCATTGGCTCCACATTAGTGGATCAATATGCATACAGCCATACTGTATGCTGTCAGTCAGTGGGTAGCTGGGTGGCTTGCAGGTGGGTATTGCAGCCTGCCACTGACTGGTGGGGCAGGGTGGTGGAGACGTAGTGGGTGGGTGGGGAGGGGGTACCACTGGACCACCAGTGTGTCCATAGTGCATTCTGCATGCGATTGGGCACCAGGGGGGTTTCCACTGGACCACCAGGGATGTCTAACCTAAGGCCATGATCTGGTGCTGGGGATCAGTCCACTGGACAGCCAGGGCTTTATTCGTCTTATGCCCGTGATTGGGCAAGGGGGGGCACGTTGCCCCCTGGGCAGGGGGCATGGGGACTGCATTCTGGGTGGTCAGGTGGCCACTCACAGCAGGCAGCTGCCATGTTGCACCTTGCAACATGGCAGCTCACCTGTGGGTGGCCAGGATTTGCTGCTGGTTTTGCCAGGCTCAACATTGCACGAGACGGGTATGTGCCAGCATATGCGCCACACATCCTGGCTGAATATTGGGATGTGCTGCATATGCATGGGCACACCACATGTACTTGCGCTGCATATATTACTGGTGCACCCCGGCACATCAGGGGTTGTGCTGCGTAACCTGCCCTTTTGAATATCGCCCTGGGGTGCAATGGTGGGTTGTGCATGGTGCAACCCTTTTGCGCCATGCACAACTCCATTTTGTATCCCACCTATTGTCTACTTTTAGTCTTGCACCCATAAATGGAAGAATAAAAGGAGACTTCACCAATAATAACACTCATTATAGTGTATGTTAGAATGCTATAATCACCAAAAATCTAACATTTACCAGTGTTGTTGTATCATCGATGTGACATAATTTAGCTATTGTACCATCGCGGGTACATCACATCAATGATACGACAACATGGAACATCCTTGCACATGAATGTTAGGAAATGCTCAGCTCCTGTGGAAATGCCATGGCAGTGAGAGCTATTCTGATCATGATGTGGAAATGGATACGGTGGTGAGATCTCTGCCGAAAGACAACAGCACTGCTAAAAGAATGCAGTCCTGATGTTATGCTTAGGTGTGTGTTGCTGTATTTTATTAAAAAAAAAGCTAGTCTGTGAGAGGGGGAACGTGGATTGAGCAGGGCTTCTTCCTGTTGTGGGGGCATATAAGCAGCACCGCAGTGTTCTTTAAGTTTGTGAGGTATTTACAGTGGCATTCAAGAAACATTCAGTGTTGTTTAGTTGATGCCCATACACTATACAAGACAATGGATGGGCATCAGTTAAACAACAACATTGTATTCACTTCTCGAGGTTACATGACAACTGTAAACTTCTCGAGCTTCGCTCTTGAGGTTTACTTTGTTGTCATGTTAACCTCTCGAAGTGAATACAATGTTGTTGTTAACTGATGCCCATCCATTATCCTCTATATAACCTGAGTGGCCCTTCAGTACTAAATTTTATTTTTTGGAATGGACAAATGCAAAAATGGGATTCTTGTAGTGTCCTAAATAGAGGGGAAAGTGATAATTTTCCACTCAAATTTACATGGTCTGAATCTACCAATAACGATGATATAAATGAATTATCAAAACCATTCCAGAACTTTGAAATTAGGTACATTAAGAACATTAAATGGGACATAGTATGTGGCAGGACCATTATAAACTTTCTCAATGTACTACTATCTTCAAACTTGTTTCACTATCTAACTTTGGAGAATGCTACAGAAAGTCAAAATCAATTTTCGGAATGTTTTAATAGGGTTAGAAAGTTTCTTTATAGACCAGTAGAGAAGAAACCAAGAAGTAAAAATATTAATATATGGTGTGATAAGGACTGCTGTGGGGCTGAAAGCGACTTAACTAGGTTAGTCAGACAAGTTAAAAATTCTAGAGACAGGAGTAAATTTAAAGAGCTTAATAGAGCAAGAAACGAATACAAACTCTTCCTAAAGGATAAACAAAGAATCTTGCAAAAAAGACAATGGCTACAAATGCAAAATATTATTGACAATAAGGATGAACAATCTTACTGGCTAATGGTGGCTAAGGAACAAACAATATTAAATTTGTCCAGTACACCTACATTCCAATGGAGTGATAGATTGCTCACTACAGGAATATCTTTTATGATCCCAGTATCATTAGTTTAAGCCCGCCATGGAAATCTACTGTCAGCAGGACAAATTTTAAACTATTTACTGTACAGGAGATATATTTGGCCATTGCATCCCTGAAAAGAGGATAGGCACCAGGACCTGATATGATGCCACCTGAGGTTTTACTGGCAACTCCATCCTTATGGATGAAAATCTTGCTACCATATTTTAATACTTATTTCTTGAACAGAAATCTTCCAACTTCTTGGAAAGAGGCCATTATTATCTCTTTTTTATAAAAATTGACATAAAAGAGATCCCAAAATGTATAGACATGTCTCCCTTTTAGATATAACTGGGAAGGTCTTTTAAAAAATAATAATGTCAACATTAGTGGGTTGTACTGATAGGTTAGAAGGCCTTTCAGAACTGCAAGCTGGGTTTTGGTTCTGCTATAGTACTACTGATATCTCATTTGTGATATTGCATCCTTCTGAAAAATATGTCCCGTTAAGAAAGCAAATGTTATATGTCACCTTCATAGACTTTAGTTCTGTGTTTGACACAATTTCTAGATCTGCATTTTGGCAAATAATATTAACATGGGGAATAGAACCCGAACTAATAAGTACAGTATCATAATGAAGCTGTATATTGACACCTGGTCCCAGATTAAACTTGGCAATAAAGGACAGTTTTCATCTTCATTTTCTACCAATAAGGACCTTAGACGGGGCTGTGTACTATCACTCCTCATATTTCCCATTTATATTAACAACTTCCTTATAAAACCTGAAGGTTCCAAATCAGACTCACCATCAATTAATCATATATGCTGCCCGGCATTGGCTTATGCCGACAATTTAACACTTTCTGCACTTTCATAGTCATGTTTACAGAAAAAGCTGAACCACTTAATGACTAATGCTGGGAAATATAATTTAAGGGTTAACGAATCTAAGAGCCAGGTTATCATTTTTGGCTCTAAAAAGTCTAAATTAACATGCAGCATAGGAGAGAAAAAACTTAGCTCAGTAAGTTCATACACCTACTTGGGTCTAACATTTTCTGATAATTTCTCTTGGATGAAACACATGAATGGTCTAAATCAAAAACTTAAACAAACTACTAGCTCATTATTAAGATTAAACCATAAATTTCAAGGTAGCACTGTAGAGCTTTTGTTGATGGCCACCAGGGCAAAGTATTTTTTCTAACTGTTATACCAAGTGGACATATGGTAACTAGATAAAAAAGACCAATTAGAGATACCTTTTAATAAATTATATAAGTCATCTCTCTAGGCCTGTGTAATTCTGCCCCAGCTGCCTTAGTTAGGGCAGAACTTGGAATGACTAAACCATCAGCATTGGCAGAAGCCAAGAAAGTAAATTATTGGCTTAGTGTATCTAGAATGGGTGCTCACATACTTCCCAGGATGTGTCTGACTAAAAAAAAAAAAACCTGGCAGACATTGGACTGTAGACAGTCTAATTGGTTAAAATAATGTAAATGGTTAACTCAAGAGATATGGCTTGGAATTCTTAAAAAAACTATATACTGTAAATAAGGGGATACAAATTAGCCCCAAATATAATAATTAGGCAAAAAAATAAGATCATAAATATTTATGAGGTTAACAATCTAGAAAAAATAGCCCAGTTAAGAATTTCACTATGGATTGTACAACACGACATCAGACATGGAAACATGTATTATTTAGAAGTATTAATGGAACACACTCTTCGTAAATTATATACCAAATACCACCTGAAAGTTTTCCAGAGTAACATACAAAGGGCTAGATATTTAAAAAAGTGGAAAATTCAGCTAGATATTCTGATTGCACTATTTTGGAACCAGAAAATCTTTATCATGTTGTGTTTAATAGTCAGTGGTACAATAACTTTAGAAAAAGTGGCTATAGCCTTGTGGGACTCTAATCAATCAATAGATAAGGATACTTTATCTAACGTTTACAGTTCAAGATGATTATATAATATTTAAGGTGATGTGCTACCTGAGAGCTATTTCCTCAATTCGTCTAAAGCATGGCAATTGTAATACCAGCAAAACATAGTTTATAGATAATACTGAACAAATATTTGTGTATATGTAGGCCATATACTTACATTGCTATAATATTAATGGATAATGTATGTTGTATGGTTTATGTGCAAATCAATTTTAGGAAAGCTATCTTTTAAAATGGACCAAAAGGAAATTATTAGTAAGCAATTGTAAGTAAAAATGTGTTTATGATGTGCTTTGATGTATTTTATCTGTAATGTGATTATATTAATTGTGTAAGCCCTCACCCCTGCCTTTTTGCAAACGACAGGTGGTATGCTGTTGAAGCTGACAGCAGTACCAGCTGGGGGACTGGGTTCGGGGAGGACTAGGTTACTCGGCACAAGGGCTTAGGTTTGGCGACTCTGCATAGAGGCACCCAAGTAAATCCAAACACAGGAAGCAATAACTGTAATGTCCAATACCAGGAATGGGATTCTAAAGTGTGGCTTTTATTCACTTCCAAACTGAACAAATAAAGCATAGATGGACCACAATGGGGCTACATTCCTGGTAATGCACATAAAAGAAACAGAACATTTCCTCAACACTTCAGCCCTCAGACTCTGGACCCAGCAGGCACACAGCCCAGACCTGCACGCTGCTTTGGGTACACAGCCCGACTTGTACACTAATTGGGTTTTCCCTGGCCCGGCTCCCCTGCTGGCCACTTGAACCCCATCCATATGACATGGACACATTTTCCTGGTGGCTCTCTAAGCCACCTTAGAGCCTTTGACTCCTTAATGGAAATTTCCCTTCAATCTCACATCTGGGTACTTCCCTCAGCATTGGCCAAGTGCCTGAGGCAAAGTAAAAGGGCCACAGACCAAATCCGTAGAGGTGAACCTGGTTACTAAAGATGGGGGGTTTACCACCTCTAGCTTCCACAATCCATACCCGGCCATTTCTCTGGACATTAAACATCTCTTTCTGAAAAGCTTGGCAGTGTAGATAAAAGGGTAAATGCATAGCACATTTCCTCTAAATGTCTTAACTTTCCCCTTGTACTAGACTCGAACATACTTAAACATCTCTTTCTGAAAAGCTTGGCAGTGTAGATTAAAGGGTAAATGCTTAGCACATTTCCTCTACATTTATTTATTTAGCTTTTGTTTACCGGGTAAGTACACTAGACAAGTAGTATGCCTATTTTCAAGAACGACCCGGGAAAGCACAAAACATACAGTATACATACATGGCAACATTGGAGAAACAGTATGATACAGTAAAAAACAGCTATAACAACGCCTGTATAAGGGCAGAGATACTGCCACACATAGTACAAATTGTTACAGGACATAGATAGACATTAGAATCACTGAATACATATTTCATAGACCATCATGGACTCAGAGTCAATGTCTTGGCTTTCCCCTTGTGCTGGACTTGAACATACTTTTACTTTGGCTAAGCCTATTCCTCTAGGCCTCCCACTGATTAAGCAGTCCAATCCCCACTTCACAACAGTTCTTGTGAAACATAGGACCCATGCAAGAGCAGAACTCACCCTTTGGTTGCAGGTGCCCCACAGATGATTCTTGACAGCTTCTGGTGCCGCAACACAAATAAGGCAGCTTCTTCCCTAGCCGGAACCAGGAGGTTGCCCCTGGAATAACAGGCAAACCTTTTACCCCCATCCCCTCAGGGATGGGGCACAGAGACCAGAAACAGCGGTCTCCACCACTTCACGAACAGCTTACTGTGTTCCTCTTTTGGCGGAAACACACACCTCTCCCTTAAAGTACCTCTATATCAGAGCTTTAGGCTCCAAGAGCCTGTGCACAGACTGCTGTGCTCCTCTCTTCAAGACTGCTCACACACAACTGCTGCTCACTGTTCAAAAACTCCCAACTCCCAACAAGCTAGGAACACAGGAGGGGGAGGACAGGGAGGTGAGGTGCCTACCAGGTGCCACGGCATGGAGGGATGGAAGGAAGATACTGGGGATCACTGGGAAGGCAAGACAGGAGGGTGAGCTGGATGTCATTATCCACCTAGGTACTAATGACTTGGCAAATGGGGAGCCAAAGGAAGTTCAGGAAGAGTTTAGGAAACTGGGGAGGGGTCTCAAGCAAGTAGCTACTTCTGTCACTTTCTCAGAAGTACTACCTGTGAGAGGCAAGGGAGAGCATAGGAGTGCATGCACCAGGAACTTTAACTCATGGTTGAAGAACTGGTGCTGGGAGGAAGGGTTTGAATTCATTGGTGACTGGGACCCATCTGAGGGATGGAGGTTTGTTCAAGCCTGACGGCCTGCTTCCATCCTGAGAGGAATCCAAGCACTCAATGATAAGTTTAAATGCTACATTGACAGCATTTAAACTAGCAAAAGGGGTGGCAGGCCAGCAAGGATGGTACCTACTTGCTCACCCCCACAGCTAGTAATGGAACCAGTGAACCAGAGGAGGGCTATCTCTGCAAAGCAGTGTGCAAAACTTGGAGATTAGTGTCCAAAAGGTGGATAAGCAGAAAAGGCAAAATTCAGCAGAAGGGCAGACAGCAAGGAGAACCAGGGATAAATGACAACCAAGGAAGGGCTGGAGTAGAACAGTGAAGCAGTCTAGGGAGGTCAAATCATGGAAAGCCATGTGTGCAAATGCCAGGAGCCTTAGCAACAAGATGGAAGATCTGAGGCTGTCATGGTACAGTCAGACCTGGACATTGTGGCCATCACTGAAACCTGGTGTAATGATAACCATGACTGGAGATGGCCATACCTGGCTACAACATATCTGAAGAGACAGAGCAGGCAGGAAGGAGGAGGAGTGGCACTGTATGTGAAAAATGACATAAGGGCCACACAGATCCAGGAGGAACAAATGGGGGAGAGATACTGTGGGTTAAGCTGGAAAGGAAAATGGGGCCAGCCATCGCACAGGTGTGGTCTATAGACCACCAGCCCAGGAGGAAGAAACAGATAGGAGTTGATGCTAGCCATCCAAAGGATGGCTGACAAAGGGTGAGCTGTTACTGGCTGGAGACTTCAATATACCAGATGTGGACTGGAGCATCCCAGCAGCAGCATCAACTAGGAGCAGATTTATCCTGGACTCCCTTCAGGGTGCCTTCCTCAAGCAACTGGTCATGGAACCAACTCGGCAGAAGGCAATAATGGACCTTGTGCTCACAAACAGGGACAGTGTGATGGGGGTAACAGTGGGGGAGCACCTGGGTAACAGTGACCACCAGTCATTGTGGTTTGAAATCACAGAAAGAGCAGAACCAAACCACACAAAACACGATCCTGGATTTTAGGGGGCAGACTTGGGAAAATGGGAGATGCTTGAAAGAGGCATTAAGGAATGGGACAGAATCAGGGATTGAGGAACAGTGGGCAGTATTTAAATGGGGATTATAAGAACAACAGAATTAATCATTAGCAGGTTAGCAAGAGGAAAAGAAAGAGGAGACCATTATGGTTTCCAAAGAGGTAGCAAAGAAAGTAAAAGCCAAAAAGACTGCATTCAGGCAATACAAAAAGACACAGGCAGAGGGGATAGGAGAAGTACCAGGAGAAACAACAAAGGGCAGGGAAGTCAGTAAGGAAGCCAAAGCTCAGACAGAAGAACACATTGCAAAATCAGTGGTTAAGGGGACAAAACCTTTTACAGGTACATATGAAAAAAAGAGGACAAGGGAGGGATAGTTAGACTGAAGGGGAGGATGGAGCAGCGTGGAGGATGACAACAGTAAAGCTGACATATTGAACAGGTATTTCTGCTCAGTCTTTACTAAGGAAGAGGGGTAATGGTCTGAAGGAGTACAAGGGGTGAGAATGGTGCAGAAATGGACACAAGTCCCTTACACGAGAAAGGGTCCTGAAGGAACTGGAAGTAATAAGAGTTGACAAAGCAATGGGGCCAGATGGGGTGCACTCCAGGGTCCTTAAAGAACTAAGAGAGGTGGTGGCTGAACTCTGGCTATCCTGTTCAGCCAATCACTGGAAACAGGGAGGTACCCAAAGACTGAGGACAGCAGATGTAGTCCCCTTATACAAAAGTGGGAACAAAGAGGAAGCAGGGAACTAAGACCAGTCAGCCTCACCCTCGGTAGTGGGAAAGATCATGGAAGCACTACTGAAGGAGAGATTGGTGGAACATCTGGTTGTCAATGGACCACAGGACCCAAGGCAGCATGGTTTCACCAGGGGAGGTCATGTCAGACCAACCTCATTGAATTTTTGACTGGGTGACTAGGGAGGTGGATCAGGGGAGGGCAGTGGACATGGCCTATTTGGACTTCAGCAAGGCCTTTGACACTGTGCCACAGAAGACTATTACACAAACTGGGGAATATGGGTGTGGGCAGGACAGTAGTGTGGTGGGTAGGTAACTGGCTGGGTGGCAGGACACAGAGGGTGGTGGTAAATGGCTGTCACTCCACAGAGGGAAGAGTGACCAGTGGGTACCACAGGATCAGTGCTGGGACCGGTCCTATTCAACATCTTCATCAGTGACATTGCACAGGATATAGAAGGCAGAATTTCACTGTTCTCTGATGACACAAAGCTCTGTAACAGAGTAGAACACCAGAGTGTAGACAGAATGAGAAGGACCTGCAGAAACTTGAAGAATGGTCAAGGGTTTGGCAGTTGAAATTCAATGCAAAGAAGTGCAAGATAATGCATATGGGGCACAAAAACCCTGGCACAATATATCAGTTGGAGGGTGAGGATATAGCATGCACCAAGCAGGAAAGGGATCTTGGGGTTGTCATCTCTGATGACCTCAAGGTGAAACAGTGTGACAAGGCATCAGGTAAAGCAAATAGGATGCTGGGATGTATAGGCGGGGCATCACCAGCAGGAAAAGGAGGTCATAATTCCACTATCCAGACACTAGTGAGGCCCCACTGGAGTACAGTGTACAGTTCTGGAGACCATACCTACGTAGGACATAGACAGGGTAGAGAAAGGTTCAGAGGAGGGCAACAAAGATGGTGCATGGGTTGCATCACAAACCTATGAAGACAGGTTGAAGGAACTGAACATGTACTCCTGGAGGAGAGGAGGAGAGAGGGATATGATGAGACATACAAGTATCTTACAGGGAGGAAGAGGTGCAGGAAAACACTATTTTTAAGCCAAAAAGATGTTTCAGGACTAGAGGGCATGGGATGAAGTTGAGGAGGACGATTCAGAGAAACATGAGAAAGACTTCTCACAGAACGGGTGGTGACAAGTGGAACACCCTCCAGAGGAAGTGGTGGGGGCTGAAACAATCACGGGATTTAAGAATGCAATGGGATAGACATAAAGGAATTCTAGAGGTCAGGGATAAGGGGAAATAGACTTCTAGGAAAACAAACAACTTACAAGCTCAAATGGGCAGACTAGGTGGGCCATAGGCCCTTATCTGCCGACACTGTCTATGTATCTATGTATCTATGTAACATTCTAACCTAACACCCAACTGCAGATTCCAATGTGGCTCATGCAGCTGCGAAAGTTCTATGGTGATGTCATCCCTCAGTCTCAGCTGAGACTGAGAACAGAGTGAGACAGTGTGAAATCCATTTAACTGGAGTTTCACAAGCTGCCTTCCCTGCCTACCACTAGGTCTTACTGGGATTCTAGTAACCCCGGGTAACAGGGGTGTTACACTCACCCTGGGCCAGGAAAATGACTGTGGTCATTATTTACCTGGCTTAGGCCATCCCACCCTATGTGCTACCTGCGGAGGGGCATGATCAGGCCCCCTCCTACCATGTGCTAGCACAGGCAGGCAACACTAAGGGCCTAGAGGCCTTTGGCTGACATATCAGCCTCTACTCTACCCACTAACTATGGGTGCCTAGTGGCTCTGGTAGAACTGTCCAGAGCATAGCCCTAATAGATCAGCATTGCAGTCCCTATGGCCGTTCAGGACCACAGCCCATCTATCCCCCCTAGCCCTCTAGGGAAAATCTATCTGCCTCTAACTCAAACCCCAAAACAAAAACAAACCGGGGACCTCCCTGACCTTGGGCACCTTGCAACCACACACCAAGAACTAATATCATCTATTATATTACTCCCTCATTCCCCCACAACCACACCTGTGGAAGAAAAGGGTTACTACAGTAACAACAACAACAACAGTACTTTAAATACTACACACTAAAGTACTAGTGAGGAACTCTGATGAGCCCCTCCTCCTCTTCTTGTCTTCTCTTCTATCTTCTTCAGGATCATCTGCAAGAAAAAGAAAGACAACACACTCCTAATCTGCATACACAGTCTGTCTAAACCCTTACCATCAAAACACTGGAGAATCCAAAAGATTTTTTTTTAGAAAAGGTAGAAAAAACAGTACATACACTAGAAAACAGTAGAAAAACAATGACATTATTTACAATACACATTTGGGGGATGGAGTGCCCTAAAAGTCCCATCTAGTGACCACAGTGCTTGAAGGCTAGTCCAATAAAGAGTGTCTCCTGGGCTGGAGCCCGGTGAAGCACAGTTCTAGCAGGCCAAAGTCCCAAAGGGGAGAATCTTTGAGGACAGTTCACACATCTGGAGTCTGTTAGTGTAGGGTGTGTACTGCAATGTCATAAGGATAGAAAAGTTTGGACTTACCAGCCCCTTGTAGAAGGAATAACACACACCGACCTGCTCCTCGGCCGAGGCCTCTCCCTGGCAGCATTCTTCCAATTCAGCAGGGCGGACATCTTCCGGGAACTACAGGAGGGCACATCTGGACACTGCTGGGTTGATGTCATCTCTGGAGATGGAACCTTGGAACAGGAACAAAAAGGAAAACAGCTGATCTGACGTGATCCAATTACCAGGCGATGAATCAGGATACAGGTAGGCTGGCATCCTATCTGGATCTGAAGTCATCTGGTGGGCCAGTCGATGGATTCTGGAAAGTCAGCACACTGTAGAACTGATTAATGTGGGGCACCTGAGTCCTGGATGTCCATACTGGTGGAACAATAAAGGCACTGCAATGGCTGGTATGGCGGTATTGACTACCACTGCTCTGCTTCCCATCTGGTAGGCATGGGCACATTTGCAGGGAGGTCTTTGCATTGAGGCCAATAGTACAGTGAGTCAGGAGCTTGAATTATTACCCCATCTGGGCACACATAATTCACTCTGTGAAAGGTTTCACGTCCCTCTCCATCCACTATTCGAACAGTGTCCATAAACAGTGTCCTGCCTCTTTTCCACTGGCTGTATTTTTCATGAAACATTCTGTTCCTGACATGCTTGTTTGCACTAGGATGCACACATTTCATTGCTTCGGCCCAGATCCAGGATTTCCTGTTGTTCTCAATCTCCTCCCAGACTCTCAGAGGAAAGGTAGGAAAGGACTTCCCATAGATTTCATTCGCCTTCCTACGAACCAGTCTCTCCTCTCCTCTTTACTAGCCTTGGTCAACCTGAGACCACTGGTCTGGCTTGGGGGTGGCCAGTCCTGGTTCTGCCAGCTATGCATTCTCAACGAGATGAAAAATGGATCTCTGACTTCTTCTTCTTGCACAGCCAGGAGAGTGGCATCACCACTCTCATCCATGCATTCCTCTGAGGCAAGAGCTTGAGGCTGTGTGCCCGTTCCTTTTTCACAAGGCCACATAGGTTCCCCCTCTTCTTCTTCCTCACTGAGAATCTGTGCCCAGGAGTGAGCAGTCGTCCTCACTCCTGAGACTATCCGCTCTTCACTGGGCGTGGAGTTCGATACCTCCCATTCAAAGGCCTCCCTCATCTCGTCTTCTCTTATGAGACTTGGGCTAGGCCCCCCCTCCAAGGGTCTACTGATGCTGTATCTGAATTTTCTCTCTGTGATCCAGCATCTGAAACATCAGCATATGGTTCTGTCTGCAAATTTGCACCCTCTAGCTTTGTGCCACAATTCCCCAAGGGGCCTTCTTCAACAGGCTCCGCCTGGCGCTGTGTGCTGCCAACCGCAAATTCCTGAACTTTTGTCCATGTGGGAGCCAAATGAATCTTGGGTGCTTTATACAAGCCGTATTTCTCTAAGCACCCTGAATAGTGAGGTACCATGAAGACGTCCCTTCCAGCATTTAAGCATATTAAACACACTTGCACTGGGTATCCAGGAATTGCCACATGAGAAGGCAGTTGACCTTTCAATGTCCCTTAACTTATTTACTTCTGATGCTACCATAGCCCAGGCATGATCCAGGTAGCAGGCTGGTCCTGAGGCCATAACTACAGGGAAAAACAAAGAAATGCTCACTGTTACTGAAAGTCCCACTTCACTGAACACTTTCTTTTACTTTCAAAATGGCTCCTCTGCTGCTGCGTTTACATTACTACCCCACCCTGTAATGGCGGCAGCAGCAATCCTGTGCATCAACATTCATAAATTGGGTCAAGCCACTGCGCATCCGATTTACACATACTACTGATAACATTGCTCAAAACTGCACAAACTTGCACTGTTCTTTTTCTAACACATTTATATGATTTGCCATGGATTTTTCACTTGCTGAAAATGTTGCTTTAGCTCACAGTCCCTTAAAGCCTCAAGATGTCAAGCACAGGATTGCCTGTAACTAGTGCTGTACATTTTGCTACAACTCACAGTCTCTCTACTGGCTTTGAAACTTTATTCTGACACTGATCCCATAACTATGCTCACAGTTGATGGCTTAACAGACTTGCTCTTGCTGGTAAAACTTGACACAGTCTTTATTTGCAAAGCGACTACACTGCTGCACACATATTCAGCTGGCTTTCGGCAAAAATCACTTTTTGAGCAATTATTACTGTTGGTACTCACTGTTATCAGTAGCTGTTTGCTGCGATGAAAAAACGGCCTGCAGCCAGACTTGGAGGCCTCAGAAAGGAAGCGGGTGGGCAGTCCTGCTGATCATCTCTCCGATCACCACACTCACAATTCAGTCGATCGAGATACGGGTTGAGCCTGATTTTAAAAAGAAAAGTCTATTTTTTTTAACTTTTACGGCGCTTTTTTAATCACTGCGATGTTCCTCCACTAAGCCAGTATACACACTCCACTCACTCTCCCTCTCAAATGCTGGGCAGTCACTGTAGAGCTGACTTGGGGGCGGGACTGATTGCAGCCTCACCAATCAAACGACTCCATTCAAATGAGCCTCTTTCCCTCGCGAGTGCTCTTCTCCTCACAGCGATCATCAAGCAGGCGAATTTAAACTGCAGAAACCACTTTTTTTTTTTTGAACTGACTCCATGGTGGGAGCCATTTCAACCATTTAGCATGGCCATTAACACAGCAAGTCTCTCAGTTTACTAAAAAGCATTTCCAACATCCAGGACACAATTTTCCCATTGCTACCCCTAGTCTTCCACACTTTGCTTTATCACACACAGTTTTTTTTAAAAGCTGGAAAAAATGCTGTAAACATTTGATGCAGGACAAGGGCATACTTTTTCAGTTTTACTGCTCCTTGGTAAACAGTTGGCACCTTAACAGCAGCATATGAACCACAGCACACAGCGAACCACTAGTTAAACTTGCTTCAGCTTTTTGGGCTACCCACTGCCAGATAGCCAAAATGCTAACCCGTTGCCCGAGCACCTTTCCTCCCTAAATTAAAAATCCCACTGGTGCCTCCATTTTGTAAGCCCTCACCCCTGCCTTTTTGCAAATGACAGGTGGTATGCTGTTGAAGCTGACAGCAGTACCAGGTGGGGGACTTGGTTCGGGGAGGACTAGGTTACTCAGCACAAGGGCTTAGCTTTGGCGACTTTGCACAGGGGCACCCAAGTAAATCTGAACACAGGAAGCAATAACTGTAATGTCCAATACCAGGAATGGGATTCTAAAGTGTGGCTTTTATTCACTTCCAAACTGAACAAACAAAGCATAGACAGACCCCCACGGGGCTACATTCCTGGTAATGCAAATAAGAGAAACAGAACATTTCCTCAGCACTTCAGCCCTCAGACTCTGGACCCACCAGGCACACAGCCCAGACTTGCATGCTGCTTTGGGTATGCAGCCCGACTTGTACACTGATTGGGTTTTCCCTGGCCCGGATACCCTGTCGGCCACTCGAACACCATCCATATGGCATGGACACATTTTCCTGGTGGCTCCCTAAACCACCTTAGAGCCTTCAACTCCTTAAGGGAAATTTCCTTTCAACCCCAAATCTGGGTACTTCCCTCAGCACTGGCCAAGTGCCTGAGGCAAAGTAAAAGGGCCACACAGCAAAACCATAGAGGTGAACCTGGTTACTAAACATGGGGGGGTTTACCACCTCTAGCTTCCACAATCCATACCCGGCCATTTCTCTGGACATTAAACATCTCTTTCTGAAAAGCTTGGCAGTGTAGATTAAAGGGTAAATGCTTAGCACATTTCCTCTTCATGTCTTGGCTTTCCCCTTGTGCTGGACTTGGACATACTTTTACTTTGGCTAAGCCTATTCCTCTAGGCCTCCCACTGATTAAGCAGTCTAATCCCCACTTCACAACAGTTCAGGTGAAACATAGGACCCATGTAAGAGCAGAACTTACCCTTTGGTTGCTGGTGCCCCACAGGCGATTCTTGACAGCTTCTGGTGGCGCAGCACAACTTAGGAAAATAAGGCAGCTTCTTCCCTAGCCAGAACCAGGAGGTTGTCCCTGGAATACCAGGCAAACTTTTTACCCTCATCCCCTCAGGGATGGGGCACAGAGACCAGAAACAGTGGTCTCCACCACTTCACGAACAGCTTATTGTGTTCCTCTTTTGGCAGAAACACACACCTCTCCCTTAAAGAACTCTATATCAGAGCTTTAGGCTCCAAGAGCCTGTGCACAGACTGCTGTGCTCCTCTCTTCAAGACTGCTCACACACAACTGCTGCTCACTGTTCAAAAACTCCCAACATTCTAACCTAACTCCCAACTGCAGATTCCAATGTGGCTCATGCAGCTGCGAAAGTTCTATGGTGATGTCATTCCTCAGTCTCAGCTGAGACTGAGAACAGAGTGAGACAGTGTGAAATCCATTTAACTGGAGTTTCACAAGCTGCCTTCCCTGCCTACCACTAGGTCTTACTGGGATTCTAGTAACCCCAGGTAACAGGGGGGTTACAATTGTAAAGGTCTAAGACCAATCAATAGACTTGGAAAACTTGAATTATTGATGAGAACTTAACTGTTAATGATTATCAGATATATAATATATTGTTGGCCTTTGTTCTCTGTAAAAAACAGTCTGCTTAAAATCCTTGTTATGCACATTCCAAGGTGCTGTGGTGCGCTTTCCTATGGAACAGTCTACCGCTGCCTATTCACTTGTCCCCCTCCCACCTGTCCTTCAAAACGAACCTATGAGCCTGGCGCCTATCTAAATCCCCATGCAATTGTGTCCTGGACAACAAGTAGTGCCCACAAACTGCCCCAGGTGCTATTATTCTCTGTCCTGTTCCATCTTGACCTCCTAGTTGTCTTTGGCTTCCTCTCTCCTTGACCTACAAGGTCTTCTTACCAAGTCTGTCTGTCTGAAATGGATGTTTTGCTTCTAATTATAGAAGTTATTGCGTGTTATTTTTGTATCATTTATCCTCTGTAATCTGAGTTGTTACCGCTGCCTCAGCTCAAGTTACATTGTACCCCATTGACCTCATATTGAGGTTTTGTACAGACATGTTTGACTCAAGTTTTGACATTTGTCTATTGTTCATCACTGTGTAATAGCTACTACTGTCTATATAAATTTATGGCTGTTGCACTATGTCGGTGCTACCTTGTGGCCCAGGTTATGTCTGAAAATGGTCCATTGGATCAACACACTTACCTGGTTAACAAAAACAAAAATAAATAAATTAATTAATTAATTAATTAATTCTGAGCAGTAGTTCAGCACAGTTCAAAGGTCATATAATTTTAAATTCTTCACTCACCCAGCACCTAACTGATTACTAACTGCCCAGTGCCCAAATATGCACCTGTTAACTTGTAAAAGTCTGTAAATTTAATTTTGATCATAAAACAGAACAAAGAAATGGCAAGTTTTTTAATTTTTTTTAATTTTTTTATTTAGGGAGGTAACACTTCTGTGACTCCACTGTACAAAACCATATACTATGTATAATAAAATATGTGCAACCACACACTACTCAGCATGTGTTCCATCTCGGGGTTGAGATGACAGCATGGACCTCTCGAGCGTTACTCTCAAGGTCCATTTGCTGTCATCTCAACCCCTTGACGGAAGCACATCCTTGTTGTGTGTGGCTGCCCATACATTATTCTCTATATTTTGAAAAATGTCTATGCCCTACATTGACCCCTATGATGGCTTCAGATCTGGTCCACCCTGTTTCTTCACAAGAAATTATTAATGTAATCAATACTCTTAAAATGGATAAATCTCCTGGCCATGATGGTCTAACCCCGAATTTCTATAAAACCTTTTGTGATAACATTGTCCCCTTTCTTAAAGAGCTCTACACTTAAATTATAGAACATAGGATTACAGACAGTTCTTTATTAGATGCTATGGTAATTCTAATTCCTAAACCTGACAAACCTAAGGACCAACTTAGTAGCTACAGACCTACTTCTCTTATTATTTTTTTGCAATTTACTATGCTATTCTGCTGCACCTGTCACAAGGATTGGCTGTCCACAGAGCTCATTTCACCCCTGAGACCTACTGCACTGTGGCCCAGATCCCAGGCTTGCCCCCTACTGGATGGGTCTGCCAGCCAGACCCAGGACCACCAGACTTGAAATCGGCATTTCTCTTATTAATGGTGATATTAAAACTTAGGCTAAAATTCTGGCTCAGAGAATTAAGAAGTGTTGGTTGGGCCTGATATCTGCAGAAAAAGTTGGATTTATGCCCAGTAGATCACCTTCTGACCACATTAGGGAGATCACCCATATTGTCTCTGCATCCAGGGATTCAGGGATCCCCGCTGTCCTTGTTTCCCTGGATGCAGAGAAAGTTTTTTTATAGAGTCAATGTTTACTTTTTATTTGGAACCCTGAAAAGATTTGGTTCTCTGTTGTCTTTTCTTAGCTGGATAAACATTGTATGTACCCATCCAATGGCTAAGATTTATGCTAATGGAGTTTTTTCCTCAGTTATAAACCTATGTTCTGGTAGAAGACAAGGATGTCCACTTTCTCCTGTCTTATTCAATTTTTCTTATTACCTCTTCTTTTCTACTTGAAACATAATTCTGGTATTGGAGACTTACAGTTGATTCACATGTTTTAACTCTTTCCTCTTATGCAGATGAAATTCTGCTCCATATTTCTCAACCAACACTTTCGATATCAGTCATTTTAAAAACTATTGAAAAGTTCAGTAGATTTTCCAATTACAAATTTAAACATGCCTAAAACAGAAGTGATACCCTTGAATAATAAAGTGTCAAAAGATGATATTCTTAAATTTGTGTTTTTATGGTCCCCCAGATATGTAAAATATTTAGGGTTATATTTTTCTCAACTTTAACAACCTTCTTACCATTATTAAGCAGGATTTAGAAAGATGGAAGAAACTTCCTTTCGCGCTTATTGGCAGGATCAATACTATTAAAATGAATATTTTTCCAAGAGTATTCTATTCCCTAAACATGTTGAATCTATGCTGACCCCTTTCATGGTTTAATAATTTGCATTTGCTTGTAGCGAAATTTCTACGGCTTGATAACCCCCCCCCCCAGAATAGCATTCAGTAAACTGACTCTCACTAAACATCAAGGTGGTTGCAAACTCCAAAATGTTGCCCTTTACTACATGGCTAGATACACGAATAAATATTACAGATGGACTAATACTAGTAATGAGGAGCATCATTATCAACCAGTATGGCTGACTATAGAATGTTCAATGTTGAAGAAATTCAACATTTCTAATCTGTCTGTACCTTTTATTAAATTCAAAAACTTACCTCAAGCTTTAAAAAAGATCTATAATTGGTGTCTCATACAGAATTCATGAGCAATTGTGCAAATATTTAAACCTCCTATTAGTGCAGGATATTAATCAGCCTTTGCTTAACAATTATAATTTTAGATTAAATAAGAAACCTCTTTCTTTTCATTGGTTGCCTTCCCTTAGCAATTGATCAGTTGAATTTTTCTCTCCAGTGGTCACTTTCTCCCTTTAGAGGACATCAGATTTGAGTTAAATCTGGGTTGAGGTTATTTCATCAAGCTATTTGGCATGAAGCAAGCTGTATCGGCACACTTTGGTCCATTACCATTGTAATAAGGATTGTATAGCAGAGATCTCTAAAAGAGTTATAAATCCTCATTCAGTCTCTCTGATTTACCAGTACCTCTTATTTTTTAAATCTTCTGAGGTTTCAGTGGTCTCTAAAGTTTTGTGCAATTTGTCACTTTTTAAGGAGGTTATTTGGCTTAAGATATGGAAAGATTTATATAAATTAATTTCAAGTGATAATTTAAGGCTAATCCAAATACAAATTTTACATATGTACTATACCCCAGACAAACTTTTCAGGGTTGTTGCCATTTGCAATTTGTTTTAAATGTGGTATGAAGGTACCCTTCTCCATATTTTCTGGGATTGCCCACTGGTATTTCCTCTATCAATGGGCATTAAAAATAACTTGACTAGGGATCTTGGAGTTAATCATTTTATCAGGCCTTATACCTTCATTTTGGGGGATTTTAGTTGTCTAAATTCCATTGAGCTGAAAGTTTACTAATCTAGCATAGCTTTTTCAGCTAAAAAAGTTATTTCAAAACAGTGGAAAGACCATCTTATACCTTCTTTTGTTGAACAGAGGCAGGAAATGTTATCTAATCTTAGAAACATAGACTTTGTCAGCAGAGAAGGACCATAAGGCCCACCCAGTCTGCCAATTTTGCTAACTGAAAGCCAGACCGAAGATGTTAGTTTTCTTGGTTAACATTTCCCCTTCCTCAGTCAATAAGACCCCTGTGTCTATCCCACGCTTTTTTGAATCCCAACACTGTCCTCGCCCCCACCACCTCTTCTGGGAGTTTGTTACAGCTATCTATCACCCTCTCCATGAAGTATCATTTTCTGATGTTTTCTCTGAACCTACCCCCTCATCTGCATATCATGATAGCAGGTTTTTGAGTGCCTCTTCAGCTGGAAACTGTCTCTCACAGGTACCCGGTTTATACCCCTGAGGTACTTGAAGGTCTCAATCATGTTTCCTCTCTCCCTTCTTTTGCTCCAGTGAGTACATGTTAAGGTCCCTCAGCCTGTCTTCATATGACAGCCTATTATTGCTTTCTTCTGGACCATCTCTACTCTACCCACATCCATCCTGAGGTATGGTCCCTAGAATTGTATTCCATACTCAAGGTGTGGCCTCACCAGCTGCTTGTACAATGACATTATAACCTCTCTCTTCCTGCTGGTGATCCCCCTACCAATACATCTCAGCATTCTAATAGCACTCACCACTGCCCTCTCACACTGCTTTGCCACCTTGAGGTCATGTGAAATGAGCATACCAAGGTCCCTTTCTAGCTTGATTTCCTCTAGGACTTGCTCCCCCATCCTGTATTCTACCCTATGTATTTTGTTTACCTAAGTGCATGATCTTGCACTTTTTTGTATTGAAGGACATCTGCCACTCCCTTGACCATTCCTCCAGTTTATGCAGATCACTTCACATCTTTTCAATCTCCTCTGGAGTATCCACTGTATTGCAGACCTTCCTATCATCCATGAATAGACACACTTCCCCCTCCAGTTCTTTTGTTATGTCCCTTATAAAGATGTTAAACAGGAGCAGCCCTAACACTGACCCCTGTAGCACCCCATTGGTGACCATGCTCTCCTTGCATTAGAAAAGATGATTGCTGGTCTGAAACTTAATGTAACTGCCTTCACTGAGAAGTGGGGTAGGATTTACAATTCAGTAATATCCATGTAATCTAGATCTGGCAACTGGAATATATTCTTTACTTGACTAGTTTAGCTATTTATTCGCTCATTGCTGTACATGCTATAATATGCATTTCTTTGGATCCTTGTGGGATGAATGTCTGCTGAAATGTAAGTGATTTTCTGCTAGTCTGGGTTCCTTACATATAAGAATTTTTCAGTATGTTATATATTGGTCTCTGATTGGGGTATTTCTGTTTGGAGGGTGGGAACAGGGGGGGTTTGTTAAATTTAGATACTGTTTTATTTTGCAGCCTGTTTTGGGGAGTTTTCTCTTTTCTTGTTACATTTCCTCTGTGTAATTCACATTCCTCCCATTGCATTTTTTATTTTGTTGTATTGTTTATGATGATTTTGTATGCCTGTTTGTGAAACTTAATAAAGATTTGAGAATTTGAAAAATCAGTATTATTTTATTAAGTATAAAATGCAGTACAAGTGCAAAGAAGCAAAGTCCACAGGGGGACCCACTGGAGCCCAATTTTTCATGCACACCACTCCTGGCACTCTGTCAAGGTTATGATTCCCCCCATAGTCCACTCCTTCAAACGGGAGACTCTTAAAGGCATACTATCCATTTGATATATATAGTATACAGGTGACCATCAAAACCACAGTGCAAACATTAAAAATAGCAAAAAATGACATTTCATTATTGCCAAAATACAGTATTATTAAATTGCTCCATTTAAATTTTCAGAATCATATATTTTAGTATATATTATCTAAAAGAGGCGTTAAATCAATTGTTCTCATTCTCCATGGGTTCTGTATCTCATTAAATGTACCTGTAAGGGAAAAAAAAGACACATCAAAAATATTTTAGAACAACTGAATCAGTTCTGTTTAATCATTTAAACCCTGCCAGTTCAATGTCATCAAAAGAAAAATCCAATACTCCTTCAGCAGGGCCAATGTTTTATCTCTGTCCCCTCCCATGGAGCCCAAAGAATCTCTTTCAATTTCCCAAAAAGTGGGTTTATGGAGATCCTTATTTTCCATACTACAAACATGCATAACCAGGACTGATCTGTTATTTCCTGCTTCCACAGACCTCATATGTTCTCCCACCCTTCCTTTCAACCTCCTCTTAGTGCAATCAATCAATCAATCAAAACTTTATTTTTAAAAGGCGCTTTTCTCCAACCAAAGCGCCTGTACAATTTCATAAAACAATAAATAAACAAGATTAAAAATTATTATAAATCATTAAAAGCTATATTAAAAAGGTGGGTCTTCAAAGCTTCTTTAAAACTTAGGACAGTCGGGCAATTTCACACCTGACGAGGTAGAGAATTCCACAGGGTCGGGGCCATAAAACTAAATGATCTAGCCCCTGAAGTTTTCAAACGAACCCTGAGAATCTCCAGCAATCCCTCATCAGTGGATCAGAGGGGGCGGGAGGGACAGTAGAGAAAGGGAGCCTCTTTCAGGTAAGTAGATCCTGGTCGTGTAGGGCTTTATAGGTCAGCAAACCGACCTTGAAGGTGATTCACCAAAACACTGGCAGCCAGTGCAGTCCGCGGAGCACAGGCATTATATGGCTGGATCTAGAAGATCCAGTCAATAACCTGGCCGCCGCATTCTGCACAAGCAGCAGATGGTGAAGTTCAACCCCCGATAGCCCTAGGTACAGGGAGTTGCAATAGTCAAGGCGGGAGGTAACGAAGGCGTGGATCAACGTTGGAAGATCCTCTGGAGGAACCAGGTGCTTCACCCTGGCGATATTCCTCAGATGGAGAAAGGAAGTTTTGACCACCACTGACACCTGGGATTTAAGCGTCAAGTGGTCATCAATTATTACACCAAGATTCCGCACCTGATCTGAGGTTGTCAGCTGAACGCCCCCAAGCCATAAGCCTGAGGGCGATCCATCCGGCAGACCCACCTCACAGCAACCTTTATCCACGACTAACACCTCAGTTTTCTCCGGGTTTAACCTCAGCCAACTCCCATTCATCCAGTCCTGGATTTCGTCAAGGCAGTTATTAAATACCGATAAGGCAGCATCCTGGTCAGGCACAAAAGACATATACAGCTGGGTATCATCTGCATAGCAATGAAAACCCAAACTGTATCATCTAATAATCACTCCCAACGGCAGCATATACACCGCAAACAATATAGGTGTTAAAACAGAACCCTGCGGTACCCGGCAGGATAGGGAGATTGATGCTGAAGAAAAGATTCCCGACACCACCCTCTGAGTCCTACCCTCGAGGTAAGATCGAAACCACCAGAGGACCATACCAGATAATCCACAGATGGACCGCAGATGCTCCAACAGCACACCATGGTCAACAGTGTCAAATGCTGCAGAGAGATCGAGAAGTACCAAGATAGAAGGGTCCTCGATCTCGCTATTAGGAGGTCATTTAATACACGTAACAAGTGCTGTCTTGGTACTATGCCTTTCCTAAATCCTGACTGAGAGAATCAGAATATTGTTGTTGGTCAGATGATCATCCAACTGTATCATGACCACCTTCTCAATAACTTTACCCACAAAGGGTAAGTTAGAGACTGGTCTGTAATTTGCTAGACAGTTTGGGTCTAAGGAGGATTTCTTTAAAAGAGGCTTAACTATAGCCTCTTTAAGGGGATCTGGAAAGATTCCCCTCTCTAAAGACTTCCAGACTATCAAAGCCAGGACTAGGCCAATTTTATCCACACAATCCACTTAAAGACGTATGGGGCCAGGGTCCAAATCACAGTTGGTTGGTCGCAGCGCTCGGATGACCATCACAATATTATCGATTGTGCAGCCAACATACTGTAAAATGCCCCACACTTACAACTAGCCAAAAAAATTACATTAGTGGTATTACAATTTAGAAAATCTTTAGTCTGCACTACTTCAACTGATTTAGGATTATAAAAAGATTTGGTGGGGGGTGCTGGGGAGCCCGAGCAAGATAGGCATAGAAACATAGACTTTGATGGCAGATAAGGACCGCTTGGCCCACCCATTATGACCATTTCCCTACCTATTGGATAATCTGCAGATCCTAGTTAACCAGCAGCCTACTTCCTCCTACCCCCCACTATAATTGCCTTATGTCTGTCCCATGCATTCTTGAATTCCCCCACGGTTTTTGACCACATGACCTCCTCAGGAAGGCTGTTCCATGCATCCACCAACCTCTCTGTGAAAAAAAATCCTCATGTTGCCCCTCAGACATCCTCCCTCTATCTTCAAACTGTGCCCCCTTGTTCTTGCACATCTCTTTTTATGAAAGATGCTGCCCTCTTGAACTTTGTGGATTCCCTTGAGGTACTTGAAAGTTTCTGTCATGTCCTCCCTCTCCCTCCTTTCCTTGAGGATATACATATTAAGCTTCTTTAGTCTCTCTTCGTATGGTTTCTGGTGCAGACCCTGCACCATTTCAGTTGCCCTCCTCTGGACTGCCTCTATCCTGTCTATGTCCTTGGGGAGATGGGGTCTCCAGAACGGTAGCCAGTGAACACAGCAACCATAATTGAGCACTTACAAAAATGGTGACTCAGTGGTGTACGTTTTCAAGGCTACCTGGCAGGATAGCAACTGGATACCTGAGTGGGCAAGGTAGGGTGATGGGAAGTGTACACATGTATACACATACACACACACACACACGCATGGGGAGAAGAAGGGGAGGATAGGTATGTGGGAGGGAGTGTGGTGGGCAGCTGTTGAGCTGGTCCACTAGTGTGGTAGGGAGGGTGGTCAGTTGGGAGGTGCAGGGTTCAGGTCTGGTGTGGCGCAGCTCTTTTTTTGCTGGCAGGAGGCTTGTTTTCATTTAAGTATTTCACCCCCCCCGACATGCACCCACCTGGAGTTGAGAATCCTTTAGTAGGGGGTATGGGGGTGGTGCGAGGGGCATAGCCCCCTGCACTAAAAGGAAACCCATAGATCTCGTGCCTGCTAGCTGTTCACCATGAGTGTGCATCACCAAAACTCATTTTCAGCAATGTGCACTCACTCTAACAGTGATTGCTATTCCTCAATCACCGTTATCACATAGAACCCACCAGAACTGCACACAGTACTCCAGATGGGACTCACCAACTCTCTGCACAGATTGATGACAACTACTGGTGGCCGAAGTGGACTCAATCCACTCTGTGAAGCAATTCATGGAGCAAAGGCGGATTCGCAGAGTGCTCCGCAATGCGAAGTGGAGTACTTTGCATTATAATGAGGAACACAAAGTCCATTAGAAACAATGACTTTGCATTACTCTGCCTCCCCAGGCTACTACTCTGCCAATTTTAAGATGAAGTGCATTGTGAGCAGCGCACTTTGCCTTGTTTTTGAGCTCCAAAGGTGAGTTTTGCAGTGATTCATGGGATTTCAGGTCACATAGGCTCTATATTGATCTGCACAGCCTCAGTTTGTGGTAGTATGAATAGGAAGAAGTAGGAGACAGTATGCTCGGATAGCTGTCTGTGACAGGAATCTTGTAAAAGCTGTTCAAAAAGCATTTTTGCTTTTTTGGGGGATCCAAGTGTAGTTCATCGATTGTAGGAAACCCTCCTGTGCTCATATCATCAAGAGTTTTTGTTTATGTGTGGATTTTGAATGTTAACTTACAACATTGAGTGAGTGTGGTGAAAGACAGTGAAAGTGTGCTTTGTGGGAGAGGCGTATCTGTGGTGTAAGTAGATTTAAGTTGGAGAAATGATTTCTTTGTTTTTTGGTTATATTTTTGTTATATAACTGACTGTGGTAATGTACACATAGTAATATTGTCAGTAATATTAGAAATGTTCTTGCTGTTTGTTGTGTGGATGTGGTGCAGCAGTTCATAAGTTCAGGTTGTTTAAATTACAAATTTACAATACGTAACGTGGCATAGTACTGAACTTTTGAATCTGTGGTGCATTCCTTGTTCAGCATTGTACACAAACTGTTCTGTGTGTGAGTGTGTGTGCAGTGTTGCGTGCATCAAATAATACACCTTTTATTGTGCCACAGACTAGTATAATTGCAAGCGCAGCAGTGTGAACCTGCCATCCACTGCAGCTGCCTGATTTTGTACTACGACCGTGGTATCTGTTCTTAGTTTTGCTGCTTGTAGTGCCGTAAAAGTCAACACTGTCTGTATTCAGTGCTCCCCCCACCCCCGTGTTCAAAAGGTATTTTTTACCAGATTGGATTGTTTTTGTGACCTCATCAGCACCACTGAGTACTGAAGTTGTTTTAATTCCGTGACAGTCTCAGAGTAGTCTCTTATCTGTTGCTGAAGCCACAGTTCTTTATTTGGCTTCACATCCAGCCAGCGTCCTTCCACTCAGAGAGTGAACGTATCAAAATCTGAATTTGGTTATAATATTTGTGGTTGATCCCCAAAATGCCTGCAAAGAGACGTGCAAGCAAAGCAGTTTCTCGCCATGGCAAGGTTGGCAGTAAGATAGTCTGTGGGCGTGGTAGTAGTACACAGATGCAGAAGTGCACTGCTGATGTGAGGAAAGGTATTTCTCCTGCAATGTTTTTTACAGCCCAATCAGTAGCTTCACTCATAGTTGGAGGAGATGATGTTTTCCCAGCCAGTGGTGTTTGTGTTACTGGTGTTAGTGGTGGTGGAGGTAGTATTAGTATTGTTGCATCAAGTTCTAATTCCGACCAGTGTACGGTTTCCAAAAATGTTGAGTGCGAAGCAGTGCAAGTGAGTGGCAGCGTAGATGATGTCATACTTCCCAGTAACATCCCAGTAAGTGAACCTGAGGATTCTGATGATCATGTCAACTATAGCATACAATGTGATATTCCATCCACTGTGGCACTTAACATCAAGCATTTTCCATGCAGTGATTCGTAGTGTGGTGAAAAAATATCAGGTGATGATGGTGTAGATGCTGATGATGAATGTGATAATGATGATGATGATGATGCTGTTGTTGCAACATGCAGTCCACATGCTAGCATCCAAGCAGAAGATATGGATGTTTGTGACATTGATGAATATGATGATGATGATGTAATTGACCCCAGTTGGGAACCGGAGAAAAAGAAATTAAAAGTGGCTGTGTCTGAGTTTGTTTGCAGGAACCCCCCCCCCCATAAAAACTTGTGATCTACCAGTTTTAGTTGATGATGATGATGACCCAGTAATCAATATGATCTGTAGTCATGGTGGTTAATTGCAGTCCAGGTGTACAGTGCCCGAAATATCACGTGTCCCCCCACTTCTGTGCTTAAAATAATGGGCTTAAATAAGCCACATCATCATGGACATGTTAAAAGCAGAGCATCACACTCCCTTGTTTGGGATTTTTTTGTTCAAGATGCACCTGGAGTACTGCGTGCAGTTTTTGGAGGCCACACTTAAAGAGGGACATTAACCTCCTGGAGAGGGTCCAGAGGAGGGCAACCAAAATGATTTGGGGCTTGGGGGACAGGACCTATGAGGAGAGGCTCGAAGAGCTAAATATGTACACATTGGAAGAGAGAAGGGACCGGGGGTACATGATAGAGGTCTTCAGGTACATGAAGAGGGTAAATAGGGGAGGAACAGTCAGGGTGCTTCGAAGGAAGGAGGAAGGGGCCACTAGAGGGCATGGGTGGAAGCTGGAGGGGGGAAGATTCAGGGGAGAAAGGAGGAGGTGCTACTTCACTGAGAGGGTGGTGGAGCCATGGAATGCACTACCTAGGGGGCTGGTGGAGGCAGAGACAGTGGAGGGGTTCAAGAGGGGGTGGGACAGGTATTGGGGAAGGGTTCAGGAAGCAAAATCCAATGCAGCAAGAATATCCGGAACTGGGAAGGGAGAAGCCAGAGAAGGCGAGGGGAACAGCAAGGTCAGCACCCAGGGTGGGGGCTGACCAAACGAGCAGACACGAAAGACCGTTAGGCCTATTCTGCTGGCATTTTAGTATGTTAGTAAATGATGATTCAGTTGCAATCTGCCAGGTTTGCCATGTGCGTGTGAGCCGCGGTAAAAAGGGGATCCATCTGGGCACAGGAGGACAGCATACGCATCTTAAGAATAGACACTTGGCACTGTGGACCCAGCACAAGCTGGCAGCTAATACCACAGTGGGGCGTTCACCCGTGTCAGCGGCAACCATAGCCAGCATGTTATCCCCTTCCATGACTGTTAAGCCCAGTAGGAAATTAAATGTGTGCAGTAGTGCAGTAATAAGAGCAGAGGATTACTACAGGCATGATGAGGTGGAGGACCATAATGATTTTGAAATGTTGTCCAGTGCTGGAGAGAGTAGCAGTTTTTGTGGTGGTGGTGGTGGTGGTGGTGAATGCAGTATGTCTAGTGCAAGTGGTACATCAACCCCGGTTGGCAAATCTGGCAAAATAACATCATTTCTGGGTTTGTCATCATCACCTGTTAAACCGTCTTCATCAAATGTCCACACTCCATGCCCTGCCAATGCCATTCATCACAGAGCACATCCATTTGTGATCAACACACCACATGTAAAACGTTTAAGTCAGCCCACGTTACAGAGTGTTTTTGCGCATAAGCTGAAGTACCCCCCGAATCATACAATGTCATGTGAACTCAATGCTGCTGTAGCGGAAATGCTGGCAATTGATCTTTTGCCCTTCTCCTTTGTGGAGAATTCTGGGTTCCAGCAGTTTGCTGCACGTGCCTGTCCAAAATGGAAAGTCCCATCCAAGACATACTTTTCTATCCATGCTGTCCCCGAGTTGTTCTGCATTGTGTCGGACTCAGTAAGACATGCCCTTCAACATTCCTCTTCTCCATTCATCCATTTAAGTATGGATATGTGGACAAGTCACAAAACAGCAGCGAGTTCACATCTGTGTATAACTGCACACTGGGTGCAGGTGCCGGGGGTTGTTTGTGATGTTGGTAGTGTGAATAATCAGTGCAGTAAGGTGGATTGTCGTGGTAGGAATCTTCCTGGAATTCGACAACATGCAACGATTGCTATGCGCAGTGTGACCAGTTCACACACTGGTGAGAACATGTTGGACATGGTACTGACTGAAATTGACAGATGGCTAAACCCTCTGTCCCTGAGAGCTGGGTTCTTAGCAAGTGACAATGGGTCAAATGTGGTGAAATGCATCGCGAATGGTGTTCTTTTTTTCATGTTCCATGCAAGGCCCACTGTTGAAATCTTGTGGATCAGGAGTTTCTGCAGCACACTGATATAAAGGAAATGCTGACCATTGCACGACATATCTGCTCTCACTTTTCAAGATCTGGAAAGGCCCGTGACCAACTGCGGCAGTTGCAGATACAAAACAACCTGCCTCAGCACCGCTTGAAGCTGGAAGTTGTCACCCGATGAAACTATACGTTATACATGGCAAAGAGGTTGTATGAACAATACAAAGTCATCTCAGAATATCTTGTTATGCACACTAGCAGTGACAGTTCTGGTGCCTCCATGTCTATGCTGACTGAACAGTGGCACGTCATGGACTCTGTAGTAACAATTTTGCAGCCTTTTGAACATGCCACACAGGCAGTGAGTGGCGAGTCTGCCCCCATTAGCCAATCAATTCCACTGCTGCGGGTGCTGAGGCAGACATTGGTGAATGTACAGCATAGCCTTGATGTTGCCAGAGATGGTGGTAGCAGTATGTTTCTGCAACACACGCTGACAGTATTCAACCAGAATCGTCACGTTGTGAACATTCAGCATAGTGACAACTTTGCCATAGCAACAATGCTGGACCCAGGATGCAAATGTGGAATTACATCAGTACTGGAGGGAGGGCCTGAACAGGTAAAAACTATCAGTGGTCAACTGGTGCGCTTGGTTCAAGGGGCACAGAAGTCACATGCCAAGGTCAGCAAACCTCAGCAGCATAACCCGGCTGAAGGTGTACCTGGAGGACCATCAAGCATATCCTGCAAGGGAAACGGGACTGCAGTTCCAGGTGGTCTGTCATCCAAAGTGGCTGGCGTCAACACGCTTTGGGAGGCTTTGTCCCAAGTTGGTATTTGTGAAATAAATGATTTGGGAAAACAGGATGATGAAACATAGAAACATAGAAACATAGAAGTTGACGGCAGATAAGGACCGCAAGGCCCATCCAGTCTGCCCATTTCTTTTTCTACCTTATAAATGTGCCATCGGCCTTTGCTCTGTCAGTGACCTATCTATTCATAGTCATTTGTATTGCTCCCTTATGCCTATCCCATGCCTGTTTGAAGCCCTGCACTGTATTCATAGCCACCACTTCTTGTGGTAAGCTATTCCATGCATCTACCACCCTTTCTGTGAAAAAGAATTCTCACATTCCCCTTAATCGGCCTCCTCTAATCTCATGCTGTGTCCTCTTGTCCTGCAATTTTCTTATATTTAACGTTAGACTCTTTCACCTTGTTTATGCCCTAAGGTGTTTAAATGTCTCGATCATATCACCTCTCCCTCCTTTGCTCAAGGGTATACATATTGAGCTCCTGTTAATCTGTCCTCATATGTCTTCTGATGCAGTCCCTGCACCATTTTGGTTGTCTCTCTGGACTGCCTCAATTTGTTAATGTCCTTGTGAAGGTGTGCCTCCAATACTGCACGCAGTACTCCAGATGGGGCCTAACCAATGTCTTGTACAGAGGATTATTACCCTCCTCTTCACGACTTGTGATACCCTACTAATACACCCTAACACCCCCTAGCCTTACCTACTGCTTTAGAGGTCTGCTTGGATGATTTTAGGTCATCAGTGATGATGATGCCCAAGTCTCTTTCTTCCTTTGTGACTGCTAGCAACTCCTCCCAGCCTGTAAAGTGGCTTCAGGGTTTCTCTTCCCTGTGCATGATTTTGCACTTCTTTGCATTAAATCCCAGTTGCCACTCTTCTGACCATTTTGCTAGTTTATCCAGATCTCTTCATTCTGCCCACCCCATCTGGATCATCTACTCTGTTGCAGATCTTGGTGTCATCTGCAAACAGACAAGCCTTACCCTCTAGTCCATCTGCAGAGGTCACTAATGAAGATGTTGAATAGGACTGGCCCCAGGACTGATCCCTGAGGTTACCCAATTTGACTTGCATCTCTTCTGACTGTATACCATTTACCACCACTCTCTGTTTTCTGCCAGTCAACCAGTTTCCACCCAGTTGACCAACTTCTGACCCACCCGAGCCTACCTAGCTTATTTATCAATCTTCTATGTGGAACAGTGTCAAAGCTTTGTCTGAAGTCAAGGTGGCTTACATCAACTGCTCCCCTTGGTCCACCACTCTGGTTACCCAGTCAAAGAAATCTATGAGATTAGTTTGACAGGACCTTCCTTTTGTAAACCCATGCTGTCTTGGATCCTGTGCCCCTATGGATTCCAGGTGTTGCACTATCCTTTCCTTAAGGAGTGCCTCCATAATCTTGCCCACTACTGAGGTAAGACTGACTGGTCTGTAGTTCCCCGCCTCCTCCCTGCTACCACTCTTGTGGAGCGGGATCACATGAGCCCTTCTCCAGTCTTCTGGGACCTCTCCTGTGCTCAGAGACTCACTAAACAATTCTGCTAATGGCTCGGACTTAGTGTGGCACAGAGAATGGTTGAGTCATATTTGTCAGAAAACAGTTATCTGACAATAACTGAAGATCCTCTTTTGTACTGGAGTGGAAAGGTCAGTGAATGGCCAGAGCTGACTGCAGTGGCACTGAAGTACCTCACATGCCAACCCTCCAGTGTAAGTGTTGAGAGGGTATTCAGCTCAGCAGGTGCAATAGTCAGAGATTGTCAGACAAACCTGTCTCCTGCAAATGTTAGTTTGCTAACATTCATTAAAATGAATGAGAGGCACATACCAGCACAGACTGCAACCTCGGTATTAGTACCCCGGACTAGTCATGGTGGTCGTGCTATGTGGAAATGGAGCATCCTGGTGGCACTGGCAGTGGCTGCTTGAGACGGCCCACCACTGACTGAGATGATGACACAATGGAGAAAGAATTTCCCAGTGGTCAGACTTCAGACATCAATGACTGTGAGGGCAGTATTCTTTATGAGGATGATGATGTGGTTAATGTTGGCAGGTTTTAACTGAAGTTTTTAAAAGGCGGTGTACCCCCCCATACCTCCATCACCAGGACTGATGTCATCCACTGCCACCATGAGTCTGTCTGCCCCGGACAACCACCACCGGGACTGATGTTATCCACTGCCACCATGAGTCTGTCTGCCCCTGGACCACCACCACCGTGACTGATGCTATCCACTGCCACCATGAGTCCGTCTACCACCCGAACCACCACCACTGGGACTGATGTTATCCACTGCCACCATGAATCTGTCTGCCCCTGGACCACCACCACTGGGACTGGTGTTATCCACTGCCACCATGAGTCTGGCTGCCACCCAAGACCACCACCACTGGGACTGATGTTATCCATCGCCACCATGAGTCAGTCTGCCCCCCCGGACCACCACCACCAGGACTGATGTTAGCCACTGCCACCATGAGTCTGTCTGCCCTCCCAGACCACCGCCACTGGGACTGATGTTATCCACTGCCACCGCTGCTACCATGAGTCTGTCTGCCCCCCGGACCACCACCACCAGGACTGATGTTAGCCACTGCCACCATGAGTCTGTCTGCCCCCCCGGACCACCACCACCGGGACTGATTTTATCCACTGCCACCATGAGTCTGTCTGCCCCCTGGACCACTGCCACTGGGACTGATGTTATCCACTGCCACCATGAGCCTGTCTGCCCCGGACCACCACCAGCAGGACTGATGTTAGCCACTGCCACCATGAGTCTGTCTCCCCGGACCACCGCCACTGGGACTAATGTCATCCACTGCCACCATTGCCACCATGAGTCTGTCTGCCCCCGGACCACCATCACCAGGACTGATGTTAGCCACTGCCTCCATGAGTCTGTCTACCCCCTGGACCACCACCACTGGGACTGATGTTATCCACTGTCACCATGAGTCTGTCTGCCCCGGACCACCACCACCGGGACTGATTTTATCCACTGCCACCATGAGTCTGTCTATCCCCCAGACCACCACCACCGGGACTGATGTTATCCACTGCCACCACTGCCACCATGAGTCTTTTCTGCCCCCGGACCACCACCACCGGACCGATGCCATGTTAGCCACTGCCACCATGGAGTCTGTCTCACCCCTGGACGACCACCACCGGGACTGATGTTATCCACTGCCACCACTGCCACCATGAGTCTGTCTGCCACGCCAGACCACTAAGACTGGGACTGATGTTATCCACTGCCACCATGAATCTGTCTGCCCCCAGACCACCACCACCGGGACTGATGTTATCCACTGCCACCATGAGTCTGTCTGCCCCTGGACCACCACCACCACTGGGACTGATGTTATCCACTGCCACCATGAGTCTGTCTGCCCCCCCGGACCACCACCACTGGGAATGATGTTAGCCACTGCCACCGGTGAGTCTGTCTACCCCCTGGACCACCACCACTGGGACTGATGTTATCCACTGCCACCTTTGAGTGTGTCTGCCCCCGGACCACCACCACCAGGACTGATTTATCCACTGCCACCATGAGTCTATCTGCCCCTTAGACCACCACCACTGGGACTGATGTTATCCACTGCCACCATGACTCTGTCTGCCCCCCTCAGACCACCACCACTGGGACTGATGCTATCCACTGCCACCATGAGTCTGTCTGCCCCTAGACCACCACCACTGGGACTGGTGTCATCCACTGCCACCATGAGTCTGTCTGCCCCTGGACCACCACCACCGAGACTGATGTTATCCACTGCCACCATGAGTCTGTCTGCCCCACCGGACCACCACCACCGGGACTTATTTTATCCACTGCCACCATGAGTCTGTCTACCCCCCGGACCACCACCACCAGGACTGATGTTATCCACTGCCACCACTGCCACCATGAGTCTGTTTGCCACCCCAGACCACCACCACTGGGACTGATGTTATCCCCTGCCACCATGAGTCTGTCTGCCCCCCCCGGACCACCTCCACTGGGACTGATGTTAGCCACTGCCACCATGAGTCTGTCTACCCCCTCGACCACCACCACTGGGACTGATGTTATCCACTGCCACCTTGAGTCTGTCTGCCCCCGAACCACCACCACCGGGACTGATTTTATCCACTGCCACCATGAGTCTATCTGCCCCTTAGACAACCAGCACTGGGACTGATGTTATCCACTGCCACCATGACAATGTCTGCCCCCGACAGACCACCACCACTGGGACTGATGTTATCCACTGCAACCATGAGTCTGTCTGCCCCTGGACCACCACCACTGGGACTGATGTTATCCACTGCCACCATGAGTCTGTCTGCCCCCCCGGACCACCACCACCGGGAATGATTTTATCCACTGCCACCATGAGTCTTTCTACCCCCCGGACCACCGCCACTGGAACTGATGTTATCCACTGCCACCACAGTCACCATGAGTCTGTCTACCCCCTGGACCACCACCACTGGGACTGATGTTACTCACTGCCACCACTGCTACCATGAGTCTGTCTGCCCTCCCGGACCACCACCACTGGGACTGATGTTAGTCACTGCCACCATGAGTCTGTCTACCCCTGGACCACCACCACCGGGACTGCTGTTATCCACTGCCACCTTGAGTCTCTCTGCCCCTTAGACCATCACCACTGGGACTGATGTTATCCACTGCCACCACTGCCACCATGGGTCTGTCTGCCACCCCAGATCACCACCACCAGGACTGATTTTATCCACTGCCACCATGAGTCTGTCTGCCCCTTAGACCATCACCACCGGGACTAATGTTATCCATTGCCACCATGACTCTGTCTGCCCCCCTCAGATCACCACCACTGGGACTGATGTTATCCACTGCCACCATGAGTCTGTCTGCCCCTGGACCACCACCACTGGGACTGGTGTTATCCACTGCCACCATGAGTCTGTCTGCCACCCTGTACCACCACCACCAGGACTGATGTTATCCACCTCCACCATGAGTCTGTCTACCCCCCGGACCACCGCCACTGGGACTAATGTTATCCACTGCCACCATGAGTCTGTCTGCCCCCCCGGACCACCACCACTGGGACTGATTTTATCCACTGCCACCATGAGTCTGTCTGCCTCCCCGGACCACCACCACCACTGGGACTGATGTTAGCCATTGCCACCATGAGTCTGTCTACTCCCTTGACCACCACCACCGGGACTGATGTTATCCACTGCCACCACTGCCACCATGAGTCTGTCTGCCACCCCAGACCACCACCACTGGGACTGATGTTATCCACTGCCACCATGAGTCTGTCTGCCCCCCCGGACCACCACCACTGGGACTGATGTTAGTCACTGCCACCATGAGTCCGTCTACCCCTGGACCACCACCACCGGGACTGCTGTGATCCACTGCCACCTTGAGTCTGTCTGCCCCTTAGACCACCACCACTGGGACTGATGTTATCCACTGCCACCACTGCCACCATGGGTCTGTCTGCCACCCCAGATCACCACCACTGGGACTGATTTCATCCACTGTCACCATGAGTCTGTCTGCCCCTTAGACCATTACCACTTGGACTGATGTTATCCACTGCCACCATGACTCTGTAAGCCATCCGGACCACCACCACCAGGACTGATGTTAGCCACTGCCACCATGAGTCTGTCTACCCCCCGGACCACCGCCACTGGGACTGATATTATCCACTGCCACCCCTGCCACCATGAGTCTGTCTGCCCCCCGGACCACCATCACCGGGACTGATGTTAGCCACTGCCTCCATGAGTCCGTCTACCCCCTGGACCACCACCACTGGGACTGATGTTATACACTGCCACCATGAGTCTGTCTGCCGCCCGGACCACCACCACCGGGACTTATTTTATCCACTGCCACCAAGAGTCTGTCTATCCCCCAGACCACCACCACCGGGACTGATGTTATCCACTGCCACCACTGCCACCATGAGTCTATCTGCCCCCCCGGACCACCACCACCGGGACTGATGTTAGCCACTGCCACCATGAGTCTGTCTACCCCCTGGAACACCACCACCGGGACTGATGTTATCCACTGCCACCACTGCCACCATGAGTCTGTCTGCCACGCCAGACCACCAAGACTGGGACTGAT
The DNA here is from genome assembly GCA_016271365.2 of Neoceratodus forsteri. NCBI lineage: Eukaryota > Metazoa > Chordata > Ceratodontiformes > Ceratodontidae > Neoceratodus > Neoceratodus forsteri. The sequence goes on along the minus strand of CM057456.1, from coordinate 171,685,906 downwards.
GTTATCCACTGCCACCATGAAACTTTCTGCCCCCAGACCACCACCACCAGGACTGATGTTATCCACTGCCACCATGAGTCTTTCTGCCCCCGGACCACCACCACCACTTGGACTGATGTTAGCCCCTGCCACCATGAGTCTGTCTACCCCCCCGGACCACCACCACTGGGACTGATGTGATCCACTGCCACCTTGAGTGTGTCTGCCCCCCGGACCACCACCACCAGGACTGATTTTATCTACTGCCACCATGAGTCTATCTGCCCCTTAGACCACCACCACTGGGACTGATGTTATCCACTGCCACCATGACTCTGTCTGCCCCCCTCAGACCACCACCACTGGGACTGATGCTATCCACTGCCACCATGAGTCTGTCTGCCCCTGGACCACCACCACCGGGACTGATGTTATCCACTGCCACCATGAGACTGTCTGCCCCACCGGACCACCACCACCGGGACTTATTTTATCCACTGCCACCATGAGTCTGTCTACCCCCCGGACCACCACCACCAGGACTGATGTTATCCACTGCCACCACTGCCACCATGAGTCTATCTGCCCCCCGGACCACCACTACTGGTACTGATGTTAGCCACTGTCACCATGAGTCTGTCCACCCCTTGGACCACCACCACCGGGACTGATGTTATCCACTGCCACCACTGCCACCATGAGTCTGTCTGCCACCCCAGACCACCACCACTGGGACTGATGTTATCCACTGCCACCATGAATCTGTCTGCCCTCGGACCACCACCACCGGGACAGATGTTATCCCCTGCCACCATGAGTCTGTCTGCCCCCTGGACCACCACCACCACTGGGACTGATGATATCCCCTGCCACCATGAGTCTGTCTGCCCCCCCGGACCACCACCACCGGGACTGCTGTGATCCACTGCCACCTTGAGTCTGTCTGCCCCTTAGACCATCACCACTGGGACTGATGTTATCCACTGCCACCACTGCCACCATGGGTCTGTCTGCCACCCCAGATCACCACCACTGGGACTGATTTCATCCACTGCCACCATGAGTCTGTCTGCCCCTTAGACCATCACCACTTGGACTGATGTTATCCACTGCCACTATGACTCTGTCTGCCACCCGGACCACCACCACCAGGACTGATGTTAGTCACTGCCACCATGAGTCTGTCTACCCCCCGGACCACCGCCACTGGGACTGATGTTATCCACTTCCACCACTGCCACCATGAGTCTGTCTGGCCCCCGGACCACCATCACCGGGACTGATGTTAGCCACTGCCTCCATGAGTCTGTCCACCCCCTGGACCACCACCACTGGGACTGATGTTATACACTGCCACCATGAGTCTCTCTTCCGCCCGGACCACCACCACTGGGACTTATTTTATCCACTGCCACCATGAGTCTGTCTAACCCCCAGACCACCACCACTGGGACTGATGTTATCCACTGCCACCACTGCCACCATGAGTCTATCTGCCCCCCCGGACCACCACCACCGGGACTGATGTTAGCCACTGCCACCATGAGTCTGTCTACCCCTGGAACACCACCACGGGACTGATGTTATCCACTGCCACCACTGCCACCATGAGTCTGTCTGCCACGCCAGACCACCACCACTTGGACTGATGTTATCCACTGCCACCATGAATCTGTCTGCCCCTAGACCTCCACCACCAGGACTGATGTTATCCACTGCCACTATGAGTCTGTCTGCCACCCCCAGACCACCACCACTGGGAATGATGTTAGCCCCTGCCACCATGAGTCTGTCTGCCCCTGGACCACCACCACTGGGACAGGTGTTTTCCACTGCCACCATGAGTCTGTCTGCCCCTGGACCACCACCACCGGGACTGATGTTATCCACTGCCACCATGAGACTGTCTGCCCCACCAGACCACCACCACCGGGACTTATTTTATCCACTGCCACCATGAGTCTGTCTACCCCCCGGACCACCACCACCAGGACTGATGTTATCCACTGCCACCACTGCCACCATAAGTCTATCTGCCCCCCGGACCACCACTACTGGTACTGATGTTAGCCACTGTCACCATGAGTCTGTCTACCCCCTGGACCACCACCACCGGGACTGATGTTATCCACTGCCACCACTGCCACCATGAGTCTGTCTGCCACCCCAGACAACCACCACTGGGACTGATGTTATCCACTGCCACCATGAATCTGTCTGCCCCCGGACCACCACCACCGGGACAGATGTTATCCCCTGCCACCATGAGTCTGTCTGCCCCCTGGACCACCACCACCACTGGGACTGATGTTATCCCCTGCCACCATGAGTTTGTCTGCCCCCCCGGACCACCACCACCGGGACTGCTGTGATCCACTGCCACCTTGAGTCTGTCTGCCCCTTAGACCATCACCACTGGGACTGATGTTATCCACTGCCACCACTGCCACCATGGGTCTGTCTGCCACCCCAGATCACCACCACTGGGACTGATTTCATCCACTGCCACCATGAGTCTGTCTGCCCCTTAGACCATCACCACTTGGATTGATGTTATCCACAGCCACTATGACTCTGTCTGCCACCCGGACCACCACCACCAGGACTGATGTTAGCCACTGCCACCATGAGTCTGTCTACCCCCCGGACCACCGCCACTGGGACTGATGTTATCCACTTCCACCACTGCCACCATGAGTCTGTCTGCCCCCCGGACCACCATCACCGAGACTGATGTTAGCCACTGCCTCCATGAGTCTGTCTACCCCCTGGACCACCACCACTGGGACTGATGTTATACACTGCCACCATGAGTCTCTCTTCCGCCCGGACCACCACCACTGGGACTTATTTTATCCACTGCCACCATGAGTCTGTCTAACCCCCAGACCACCACCACTGGGACTGATGTTATCCACTGCCACCACTGCCACCATGAGTCTATCTGCCCCCCCGGACCACCACCACCGGGACTGATGTTAGCCACTGCCACCATGAGTCTGTCTACCCCCTGGAACACCACCACCAGGACTGATGTTATCCACTGCCACCACTGCCACCATGAGTCTGTCTGCCACGCCAGACCACCAAGACTGGGACTGATGTTATCCACTGCCACCATGAATCTGTCTGCCCCCAGACCACCACCACCAGGACTGATGTTATCCACTGCCACCATGAGTCTGTCTGCCCCCGGACCACCACCACCACTTGGACTGATGTTATCCACTGCCACCATGAATCTGTCTGCCCCCAGACCTCCACCACCAGGACTGATGTTATCCACTGCCACTATGAGTCTGTCTGCCCCCCCTGGACCACCACCACTGGGAATGATGTTAGCCCCTGCCACCATGAGTCTGTCTACCCCCCCGACCACCACCACTGGGACTGATGTTATCCACTGCCACCTTGAGTGTGTCTGCTCCCGGACCACCACCACCAGGACTGATTTTATCTACTGCCACCATGAGTCTATCTGCCCCTTAGACCACCACCACTGGGACTGATATTATCCACTGCCACCATGACTCTGTCTGCCCCCTCAGACCACCACCACTGGGACTGATGCTATCCACTGCCACCATGAGTCTGTCTGCCCCTGGACCACCACCACTGGGACTGGTGTTTTCCACTGCCACCATGAGTCTGTCTGCCCCTGGACCACCACCACCGGGACTGATGTTATCCACTGCCACCATGAGACTGTCTGCCCCACCGGACCACCACCACCGGGACTTATTTTATCCACTGCCACCATGAGTCTGTCTACCCCCCGGACCACCACCACCGGGACTGATGTTATCCACTGCCACCACTGCCACCATGGTCTATCTGCCCCCCGGACCACCTCTACTAGTACTGATGTTAGCCACTGTCACCATGAGTCTGTCTACCCCCTGGACCACCACCACTGGGACTGATGTTATCCACTGCCACCACTGCCACCATGAGTCTGTCTGCCACCCCAGACAACCACCACTGGGACTGATGTTATCCACTGCCACCATGAATCTGTCTGCCCCCGGACCACCACCACCGGGACAGATGTTATCCCCTGCCACCATGAGTCTGTCTGCCCCCTGGACCACCACCACCACTGGGACTGATGTTATCCCCTGCCACCATGAGTCTGTCTGCCCCCCCGGACCACCACCACGGGACTGCTGTGATCCACTGCACCTTTGAGTCTGTCTGCCCCTTTGACCATCACCACTGGGACTGATGTTATCCACTGCCACCACTGCCACCATGGGTCGCTTCCACCCCAGATCACCACCACTGGGACTGATTTCATCCACTGCCACCATGAGTCTGTCTTGCCCTTAGACCATCACCACTTGACTGATGTTATCCACTGCCACCATGACTCTGTCTGCCACCCGACCACCACCACCAGGACTGATGTTAGCCACTGCCACCATGAGTCTGGTTCACCCGGACCACGTCCACTGGGACTGATGTTATCCACTGCCACCACTGCCACCATGAGTCTGTCTGCCCCACGGACCACCATCACCGGGACTGATGTTAGCCACTGCCTCCATGAGTCTGTCTACCCCCTGGACCACCACCACTGGGACTGATGTTATACACTGCCACCATGAGTCTGTCTGCCACCCGGACCACCACCACCGGGACTTATTTTATCCACTGCCACCATGAGTCTGTCTATCCCCCAGACCACCACCACCGGGACTGATGTTATCCACTGCCACCACTGCCACCATGAGTCTATCTGCCCCCCCGGACCACCACCACCGGGACTGATGTTAGCCACTGCCACCATGAGTCTGTCTACCCCCTGGACCACCACCACCGGGACTGATGTTATCCACTGCCACCACTGCCACCATGAGTCTGTCTGCCACGCCAGACCATCAAGACTGGGACTGATGTTATCCACTGCCACCATGAATCTGTCTGCCCCCAGACCACCACCACCAGGACTGATGTTATCCACTGCCACCATGAGTCTGTTTGCCCCCCCTGACCACCACCACTGGGAATGATGTTTGCCCCTGCCACCATGAGTCTGTCTACCCCCCCGGACCACCACCACTGGGACTGATGTTATCCACTGCCACCTTGAATGTGTCTGCCCCCTGGACCACCACCACCAGGACTGATTTTATCTACTGCCACCATGAGTCTATCTGCCCCTTAGACCACCACCACTGGGACTGATGTTATCCACTGCCACCATGACTCTGTCTGCCCCCCTCAGACCACCACCACTGGGACTGATGCTATCCACTGCCACCATGAGTCTGTCTGCCCCTGGACCACCACCACTGGGACTGGTGTTATCCACTGCCACCATGAGTCTGTCTGCCCCTGGACCACCACCACCGGGACTGATGTTATCCACTGCCACCATGAGTCTGTCTTCCCCACCGGACCACCACCACCGGGACTTATTTTATCCACTGCCACCATGAGTCTGTCTACCCCCCGGACCACCACCACCGGGACTGATGATATCCACTGCCACCATGAGTCTATCTGCCCCCCGGACCATCACTACTGGTACTGATGTTAGCCACTGTCACCATGAGTCTGTCTACCCCCTGGACCACCACCACCGGGACTGATGTTATCCACTGCCACCACTGCCACCATGAGTCTGTTTGCCACCCCAGACCACCACCACTGGGACTGATGTTATCCACTGCCACCATGAATCTGTCTGCCCCCAGACCACCACCACTGGGACAGATGTTATCCACTGCCACCATGAGTCTGTCTGCCCCCCCGGACCACCACCACTGGGACTGCTGTTAGCCACTGCCACCATGAGTCTGTCTACCCCCTGGACCACCACCACTGCGACTGATGTTATCCACTGCCACCTTGAGTCTGTCTGCCCCTGAACCACCACCACTGGGACTGATTTTATCCACTGCCACCATGAGTCTATCTGCCCCTTAGACCACCAGCACTGGGACTGATGTTATCCACTGCCACCATGACTCTGTCTGCCCCCCTCAGACCACCACCACTGGGACTGATGTTATCCACTGCCACCATGAGTCTGTCTGCCCCTGGACCACCACCACTGGGACTGATGCTATCCACTGCCACCATGAGTCTGTCTGCCCCCCCGGACCACCACCACCGGGACTGATTTTATCCACTGCCACCATGATTCTGTCTAACCCACGGACCACCACCACTGGGACTGATGTTATCCACTGCCACCACTGCCACCATGAGTCTGTCTGCCTCCCCGCACCACCACCACTGGGACTGATGTTAGCCACTGCCACCATGAGTCTGTCTACCCCCTTGACCACCACCACTGGGACTGATGTTATCCACTGCCACCATGAGTCTGTCTGCCACCCCAGACCACCACCACTGGGACTGATGTTATCCACTGCCACCATGAGTCTGTCTGCCCCCCCGGACCACCACCACTGGGACTGATGTTAGTCACTGCCACCATGAGTCTGTCTACCCCTGGACCACCACCACCACCGGGACTGCTGTGATCCACTGCCACCTTGAGTCTGTCTGCCCCTTAGACCATCACCACTGGGACTGATGTTATCCACTGCCACCACTGCCACCATGGGTCTGTCTGCCACCCCAGATCACCACCACTGGGACTGATTTCATCCACTGCCACCATGAGTCTGTCTGCCCCTTAGACCATCACCACTTGGACTGATATTATCCACTGCCACCATGAGTCTGTCTGCCCCCCTGGACCACCACCACCGGGACTGATTTTATCCACTGCCACCATGAGTCTGTCTACCCCCAGACCACTGCCACTGGAACTGATGTTATCCACTGCCACCACAGTCACCATGAGTCTGTCTACCCCCTGGACCACCACCACTGGGACTGATGTTATCCACTGCCACCATGAGTCTGTCTGCCCCCCCAGACCACCACCACTGGGACTTATTTTATCCACTGCCACCATGAGTCTGTCTAACCCATGGACCACCACCACTGGGACTGATGTTAGTCACTGCCACCATGAGTCTGTCTACCCTTGGACCACCACCACCGGGACTGCTGTTATCCACTGCCACCTTGAGTCTGTCTGCCCCTTAGACCATCACCACTGGGACTGATGTTATCCACTGCCACCATGAGTCTGTCTACCCCCTTGACCACCACCACCGGGACTGATGTTATCCACTGCCACCACTGCCACCATGAGTCTTTCTGCCACCCCAGACCACCACCACTGGGACTGATGTTATCCACTGCCACCATGAGTCTGTCTGCCCCCCGGACCACCACCACCAGGACTGATGTTATCCACTGCCACCATGAGTCTGTCTGCCCCCTGGACCTCTACCACAGGGACTGATGTTATCCACTGCCACCTTGAGTCTGTCTGCCCCCGGACCACCACCACTGGGACTGATTTTATCCACTGCCACCATGAGTCTGTCTGCCCCCCTCAGACCACCACCACTGGGACTGATGTTATTCACTGCCACCATTGCACCATGAGTCTGTCCAGACCACCACATCCATCAGCCAGAGACAGAAAGCTTCTTAATATTTAAACCATAAAGTGAGTATGTGTGCTCATGTTTGCTATGCTGCTTCACTTCTTTTAGTTGTATGTTTGGTTTTCTGTAGCTTTTCAGAGCCGCAGTGGTAAAGCACATAAAGTACACTTCTTTTGTTTCTTTTACAGGGTAACAAAAAAAAGGCTCCATCACTAAAACTCATTGGGAATGGTACTGTATCTATACTGTACAGAGAGGAAGCGATGTAATATCCATGTGAAATCCATTCAGGTAAGAATGAAGATTTTATTTCATCTATTTAATTGTTTTGTGAAGACTGCAGCAAATATTGGACACTGGTTGTGTTAGTTGACAAGATGTGGCTTGGAAATGTAACTTGACTTTAAGGATTGAGATTTGAGATCCAGGGAGGGACAGATAACAATTAAGTTGTAAGAAATCATTCATTTCTTTTTTTAGGAAACTTCCAGATGCTGTTGTTCTGACAAAGTGACCTTATCCAAACAAGTTCTTCAACATCAGATCCCCCCCACCCAGGCTGGGGCACACATGCAACTTGCAGAAGTCATTTCATTAGATGACCATGACTATCATTAACAACCAGACTTGAGAAGGATGCAGATGAAATCTGTCAAGAAGTAAGAAAATAAGAAACCATTGCAGACAAACCTGAAAATATGCTTCCCCCCACCCAAAAAACAAATACTTACCTTCATGTGCTTGATAGTTATCCATTGCAAATTTCTACACAAAAAGTTCTAATCGAGCACTGGAATGTGCACACCAACAGTATCTGTGACCTGTGATACAGAATACCATGAGTACATGTCCTTGTCCACCCCCCTCACCTACAAAATACAGAAATATATATCTATATCAACTTACCAAGGCTACTATTAGTGTACAGACAAAGGGCACCCTTCCATCCAGTTGAGATGATCACATTGCATTTGCTCGAATCGCAGCACACATTGGACCAGCAACAGTTCGCTCATGGTCATTTTATTTTGGGGCACTGCCCACATTAGTGACTGCGCAATAACTTCTGGGGTACTTTGCATGTGCTGAAACAATCCCATTTCACTTCGTTACCACTTGTCAATTTTCTGCACACAAGGAGGACACATTTTAGGCCTGCAGAAAAAATCTGGGGACTCTGTGCCACCACTGCACACATGACTGAGTGTGCCATTAATTCTGGGAGACTTTGTATGTGCTGAAACAATCCCATTTCACTGTATAACCACCTGTCAATTTTCTGCACACAAGGAGGATGCATTTGGGGCTGGCAGAAAAAATCTGGGGACTCTGTGCCAACACTGCGTGCATGACTGAGTGCGCCATTAATTCTGGGGGACTTTGTATGTGCTGAAACAATCCCATTTCACTTCATAACCACTTGTCCATTTTCTGCACACAAGGAGGATGTATTTTGGGCTGGCAGAAAAAAATCTGGGGACTCTGTGCCACTTCTGTGCACATGACTGAGTGTGCATTAATTCTGGGATACTTTGTATGTGCTGAAACAGTCTCATTTCACTGTGTAACCACTTGTCCATTTTCTGCACACAAGGAGGATGTATTTTGGGCTGGCAGAAAAAATCTGGGGACTCTGTGCCACCACTGCGTGCATGACTGAGTGTGCCATTAATTTTGGGGGACTTTGTATGTGTTGAAATAATCCCATTTCACTTCGTAACCACTTGTCAATTTTCTGCACAGAAGTAGGATGCATTTTGGGCCTGCAGAAAAAATCTGGGGACTCTGTGCCACTTTTGTGTGTTCTGTGATATTTGCTGTGAGCTCATGATGTCATACTGACATTTTTACAATTAAACAGCATTACAAGAATGTCCTCACAGTTCTGAACTGTACTTTTTTATGCTACTTTACAATTTACCACAGCCACCACTAGTTACCTCCGAGTCGTGACTTGAATGATGTGGTTCTTTTCACTATTTATGTCTGCTTTACTTATTTGACTACTTTTTTTCATGTATGAAAAAGAAATGAGCACGTCTTCCAATATTGTTCGGACCAGGTTTGTATTTATTTGCAGCTGCTTTTCAATATCTATTGTTCTGTGGTGTCATAAAACACTGCCTGCTGCATAACTGGTAATTAACAACAGAAGTGATATATAACAACTACTTGATGTGATGGAGAAAAGCAGAGGAAAACAATGACAAAGACCTGGTCAGCACCAATTTAAAAGGAATGCTCCTTTCATTATTTCACACATGAGAAAGGGTAATACAGCAGACTCAACTACTGTAAATTCTCGTATCATTCCACTCAGTCAGGATGTACATAAATGAAGTAGTAACATAGCATTAAAAAATATAGGTCAGAGTTATTAACAGATTGTTGCACTGCTGCTTTACAGACATTCACCGCATTACATAGTCATGGTGATGCACATAAACTAATATATGGGGGCATTACTACTACCGGGATATTTCTTGCTCCACAGAGTGCAATATATTTCTGTGAAACCACCCATAATTTCATTACAGTGAGTCACATGATGGAGGAATTACAGATCAGAAAAGCCACCCACATTCTGCCACCCTTTCTCTGCAACGTTAGGATGTGATGCCAGGGAGAGCGCAGGTGCATGCTCCACTATAGTGAATGTCCGTTAGCTATCCCAATGTTTCCTTATGTTATGAGGTTCACTTTGTGGTGAAATGTGGGATGTTTCCACTAAAAAGGCTCTTCTTACTGGAAACGTGGCCACACATTTCATCACAAACTGACCATCATAACATAAAGAAACATTCAGAAACCTGCCAGACGATTGGATATTCACTGTAAGGAGCATGCACACTCTCTCTCCCTGCCAGCACGTCCTAACGTTGCTGAGAAGGGAGGCAGAATGTGGGCAGATTTTCAGAAAGGGAATTACTCCATCACGTGACACACTGTAATGAAATTACGGGTGTTTTTTACAAAAATGTATTGCACTTTGTGGTGCAAGAAAGATTCCCCTGAAAGGGAAAATGTGTATGATTAAACAATAACAAACAAAAAACACACACTAAAAAAAAAGAACACAGTAGTGGGGTGGGGTCAGGGTGGGGGTGGGGCAGAAAACAATCCCTCACTTACTATGGCCATGGGATGCTGTGGTGGTCCAGCAGCAGTGCAGCATTGAAAGAGTTTGCTGCTGCTGTGTTTCCACTCTGTTCACCTGTTGCTCCAAAGCACTGAACTGCTCATTTTTTTCCTCAGGTGTTACCCACACCAGGCTGATGTCAGACTGGGTTGCAGGGACTGCGGTGGGGTCCACTGCAGTGGGGAATCCAGGTAGTGGGGCTGGTGGTGGACAGGGTGGTGCTGGTGGCTGTGGTGGCAGTGGTGGCAGTGGTGGCAGTGGTGGTGGTGGTGGTGGAGCAGCTGCTGTAGTAGCCCTCCTCCTTCTGCTGCAGTGGTGACTGCGAGGCACATTTCCCACCCCAGCAGCACCCTCGGCCACTGCCACTGAAGGGCCAGCAGGTGGATGCCTGGCCCCTTCCATGGCAGCCTGCCACTCTGCCCTGTGGTGGTTCAGCATGTGGGTGTACTGGCCACCAGTCCCCAAATGTGTCCCAGGGGGGCCACGGTGCACCAGCACACCACACACACGGCACTCCACCACTGTGCTGTCTCCCACCACACAGTTAAAAATCTCCCATACTGGGGAGCTACGGGGGGGCTCCAGACACAGTCCTCATACATTGGGCATGAGTCCCACCACCACCTCCAATTTCCGTGGCCACCTCCTGTGGCTGTGGTGGTGGTGAAGGGGGTGCTGCTGGAACCACAACAGCTGCTGCTAGTGGTGGTGGTGGTGGTAGTGGTGGTAGTGGCAGAGAAGGTGGACCGGCCCCAATACTGAACCCTGCGGTACTCCACTAGTAACCCCCTTTCTTCGGAGTGAACTCAGTTTACTATTACTCTGTACCTCCTGTTGTCCAGACAATTTTGAACCCAGGCTACCACCCTGGGACTCACTCCCATGCTGATTAACTTGTTTAACAGTCTTTTGTGTGGAGCTGTGTCAAATGCCTTGCTAAATTATAGGTAGGGCATGTTCACAGCCCCTCCCTGGTCTACTACTTTGGTCACCCAGTCAAAGAAATGTATTAGATTTGTCAAACATGACCTTCCTGTTGTGAATCCATGCTGCCTTGGGTATTGTGCTCCGTTGGACTGTAGGTACTCTACAATTCTTTCTTTCAGATGTGATTCCATCATTTTCCCTTCCACTGAGGTCAAACTAACAGGTCTGTAGTTCCCTGCCTCTGCCTTGCTCCCATGTTGGTGAAGGGGAATCATATCTGCCTTCCTCCAGTCCTCAGGTACCACACCATCCTCCCATGATTTGTTAAGAAGGGTATTCAGTGGTGTCACTAGCTCTCCCCTTAGTTCTTTCAGAATTCTGGGGTGAATCCCACCAGACCCCATTGCCTTGTCCACCTTGAGTTTTATGACCCTGTCTTCTGTGAATGGACTAGTATCGACCTCCCTGTCCAGAGTGCTTGTATCATTTGGTTTAGGTATGTCCCCTTCCTCTTCTTTTGTGAGTACTGAACAAAAGTATTCATTCAGAATCTCTGCCTTTTCACTGTCGCCCTCTGCCCACCCCCTCCCATTTATGATGCCTCACTATTCCTCCCTTGGTCTTTCTTCACTCACTAATGTACCCATAAAAGGTTTTATTCCCTTCTTAAGTGAGTTAGCTATCTTTTCCTCAGTTTGGGCCTTTGCTATTCTGACTGCCATCCCCACTTCCCTCTGCTTTAACTGATATAATTTTCTTTCCTGCTCCTTCTGTGATTCCTTATACTTTCTGAATGCTTTCTTTTTCTCCTTAACCTTTCCAGACACCTCTTTTGGGAACCATACTGTTTTTTTCCTTCATTTTGTTTTGTTTATTTGCTTCACACAAAGTCTTTTTGCCTCTGTGATGGCAGTTTGGATTTCCCCCCATTGTTCCTCCATCCCTCCTTCCTGCCCATTTGCTAGTGCATTCCTTAGGCACTCTCCCATTCTGCCAAAGTCAGTCCTTTGAAAGTCCAGTACCATTGTTTTTGTATAGATTGACTCCATGGCTGTGTTTTTTGTGAACCACACTGTCTGGTGGTTGCTTGTTCCCAGATGGCTACCCACTTCTAAATCTGAGATCCTCTCACTGTCCCCATTTGAGAGTTCCAGGTCTGAGACTGCTCCCTCCTGAATGGGTTCTGACACTAGTTGCCTGAGGCATGCCCCCTGTAGGGCATTGAGAATGAGTCTTCTCTTGGATGTGGCTGAAGCAAATGTGCTCCAGTCAACGTCTGGCATATTCAGGTTCCCCATCAACAATATCTCCTCTTTTTCTACCATTCTAAGGATACCTCCTATAATTTCCTTGTCTATGTCCTCCCCCTGAGATGGTGGTCTTTATTCCACCCCTGTGCAGATTATGATGCCATTTCCTGTTTCCAAGGTGACCCACAGTGCCTCCTCTCCTCCCTGTTTACCCTTTAATCCCTTTACTTTGATCTCTTCCCTTATGTAGAGAACTACTCCTCCTCCTCCTCTTTACCCTCCCTGTCCCCCCTGAACTGTAGATTGTGTACCATAGTATGTTAACATCCCTGTCACAGTTCTCTGTGTACCAGGTTTCTGTGACTGCCATGATATCCAGGCGTCCCTCTTCCCTCAAGGCCACTAGTTCAGGAACCTTGCTAGCCAGACTATGGGCATTGGTACTCATTGCCCTCCATTTTTTGATGGCCTTACCACTTTTAGCCCCATCCCTGTACTTACTGCCTTTGTCTTTTTCTCCATTTACCCCTGCCCTTCCCCTATTGACCACTATACCTTGGTGTTAACCTCGCAAACTACCCTGTTTTGTGGTAGGAGGCTGGGAACTCCCTTCTCCTTTTCAGTGCCTCCCCCCAGGCTAGTTTAAAAGCAAGCTTGCTAATGAAGCATTTAAAACTATCATCCTGGTCCTTAGATCCTGGTTCCCCTCCTGGACAGATGCAGACCATCACGCCAGTATAGGCCTGTATCCCTTCAAGTGGACACCCAGTCCCCAATGTAGCAAAAACTCTGTGCTCTGCACCAGTGTTTCAACCATTCATTGAATCCCAGGGTGTGGAGTACCCTAGCCTCATACATGCCATAGACAATGTAGCACCTCTGAGAAGGTTACCATGTGTGCTACTTGTCTAAGGCCCCTCCTCAACTACACAAACTCCTCCTGCACTGCCCTGATCCCATTCTCAGCTAGGTAATTTGTACCTAGGTGGGAAAGTACATCCAGTTCCCTCTCCCATATAGCTGCTCCCACAATACTGAGGATTCTCTTCCTTTCCCTCCATGCCATGGCACCAGGCAGGCACCTTACCTCCCTCTCCCCTTCCTCCCCCAGTTCTACCCCTCTAATGATTGACTCCCCCCACAGGAGTTGTTTCCTTCCCTTGTGGGATCTGATGCCTCCCTCCTTTGGGTCTCCTTTGTGGAATTTCCCGGCATCCTTCTTGGTATCCACTGTGGGTGCCTCCATAAAGGAACAACGCTCCACCAGAAAGGCATATGAACTGTTGAGAGGTACAGCTGGAGTGATGCATCTCTTCACTGCCTTCACCATCCCTGAGCCCACCATAGTCCAACCACTCCTTATTCTTGGCAACCTCTGAGGCAGTGGTGGTGATCCTGGTGGTCCCTGGGTGGGGGAGGAGATTTCCCCTACTCCTTTCCAGATCAGCCTGGAGAAGATCAACCTACTCCCTCAGAGCTGAAAGGTGTCTGCAAATAGGGCAGCATCATAGCCTCTAGAATGTCTCCTAGAAGACTGCCGCTCCACTGCTAGTGCATTGCACCACTCCCCACATGTCTCTCTCCCTCCTTGTTGAAATTCTGTATTCTTTTTTTTTTTTCGCTATTAGGGAACCTCACTTCCCCTTAATATTGTATCCCTTTTCCTCTGCAAGTTATGTTGAGCTTAGAGTTGTGAACCTAAATTTAAATTACAGTGCTAGAAATACACTTTCCAGTGAGATAAATTCTTTACGGGTGCACAGTTCAGTTGTGGAAATCCCCAGACAACCATGGGTAATCCTCATAAGGATGACTTGGTACCTGAGGGGATGAAAAGTAAATCTGCTGTCGGAGCTCCCACCATGAAGTTGACCAATGAGAAAGTAGCTGAACCTGCAGAGGAAGCTGCAGAAGAAATGCTACAGACTTTGGGCATCAAAATCAACCATCTCATTCAGCCTATGGTTTGGTTAAAAAATTTGACACTCATACTAACTGAATTGTAGTTCTGGAAACAACTCTGGATTCCATCCAGTCTTCCACAGAACAGGCCAGTAAACAAGATGATGCAGCATTGGGGATGGTGGCAACTTTAACAGAAGAAAACACACTCCTTTGTTCGCACCTCGAAACCTGAGAAAACCAAGCCTACTCTGTGAATATACATCTGATTGGTATGACAGAAGGGTGTGAAGGGGATCTTCTCTCCCTGTTTCTGAAAGGCTGGCTGATTCAACAACTCAGGGATCTGTAGCCAGTTACCTGATATACATTCCAAAGACATATCGGGTGACTTCATGAGGCAGGCCTAACAACCCAGAGGCCCCTTGAGCTATGCTGTGATAACAGATGGAGTGGGCAGCAGAAATTTTTTTACTGGCTTTGGCTTGTCAGAAGGGCCCTTTACTACAAGACGGGCAGACTATGAGACTGTACCCGGACTTAAGCTATGCCGCAAGACAGAAAAAATAGAGATTTGATGAGGTCTGAGCCATGCTTAGGGCCGCTGAGACTGCACCGTGGCATAGTATTTCCTGCATGACTTCTTATCATTCAGAATGGAAAGGTGTTTCTTTTCTCAGACCCTGATGATGCACCAAAATGGTCGCAGAAGAATGCATCTTTGCAACAAGCTTCTGTGGTACACAAGGAGTTCTCACTTGAGGATGAAGCAACTTGAATTTTGACTCCAATGCTTTTTCTTGCCCTTAGTTGGAATAGTGTGGTAGGTTAGTGGCTTGTCCCCAGTTAAAGTTCTCTGATAAAGTTGTTGCCTTTACATTTATCTTTAGAATATTTTCTTTATTGGGGGTGGTCCACCATATTTTAAATGGAAATGTTGTTCCTCTGCTGGTGGTTGTTAATTTCTTAGTTACTGTATTTCTGTTTATCTAATTACAGTTTACTTAGAGCTTTTGGGATGCTCAGGCCATTTGTACAGTACTTGTTTGGTACTAATAAGTACAGCAAGACAGTGAGACTGCATGGTGTAATTCTCATATCCTCTGGGAGGGCGAGAGAACCTTGGACTCTTCAAGAATAGACTTTTGGAACTGACCCATGTAGTTCATGGACTCTTAAACAGCAACTGCCATTATTGAACTTTTGAGAGTTATAATTATGTTTCCTCCTCAGTGTTATATCTATATTGCACCACTCTGAATCTCTGAGCATATTAAGAGGAGTGGCACCCTCATTGGTTGTATTGCACTGCATGTTTGGTGTTTGAGACACTGCTCGTATGTACATTTGTTGTAAAACAATAAACATAAAGTACACTAAAAAAAAACAAAATTGGTCTAGAAACAAAAAAAAAAGTCTAGTGTGCTTACCCAGCCAACAAAAACTAAATAAATACAACAAAAAAGATTTGCCATTACTTATGATATTAGCTTTAAAACCGTCGAATCCTGGAATGTTTCTGGAATCAATATCACACTCTTAAGGATACGTCAATCTGGACTCCATGTATTGCCATCCCATTTACCAAACCAACTTCCAGATATGTCACTATCTTGTTTAGGAATGAAGAGGTTAATGTGGCTGATATTGTATATTGGCTGAATAATGTTGTGACATCCAGAATACTCCTGAACCTATCATGGACACAGAAGATGTTTAGCCTGGTGGCTGGAAATTTAGATTAAACTGAAGCAGACAGATATTGCATTTCAGCATTTACCAGGTATTTTTGTTTTCTGGGATGAGACAAGGATATACTTTTTTACCAAAGTCAGCCCAAATCTTGCTATCGATGTGGATCCCTGCAACATCTGAGTTGCACCTGTGAGCACACTAAATATGGTCTCTGCAGAGAATTGGGATATTCAAGTCTGCACTGTACGAACATCCCTTGATGCAACTTGCATGAGGATGAAGGCAACACCTTTCTGTCTTACCCCTGGGCAGCTCACAATTGCTCCAATGTTATGGAACATGATTATTATTTACCTCAGGCTCAAAAGAAAAAGACCTTAGATAACCAAAATATTCCATCTCTGTCAGATGTTGTTCCTCAGAAAGCAATTTCTCGTGTACCTCCTGATCAACAAGAAACATAGAAACAGAAACGTAGAATCTGAAGGCAGATAAGGACCACTTGGCCCACCTAGTCAGCCCATTTTCCTACCTAACAGATAAGCTGCAGATCCTAGTTAACCAACAGCTTACTTCTTCCTACCCCCCACTAGGACTGCCTTATGTCTGTCCCATGCATTCTTGAATTCCCTCACTGTTCTTGACTCCACAACCTCCTCAGGGAGGCTGTTCCATGCATCCACAACCCTCTCTATTAAAAAATACTTCCTCACATTACCTCTGAGCCGTCCCCCCTCTATCTTCAAATTGTGCCCCCTTATTCTTGCACATCTCTTTTTCTGAAAGATGCCACCCTCTTGGACTTTGCTGGTTCCCTTGAGGTACTTGAAAGTTTCTATCATGTCCCCTCTCTCCCTCCTTTCCTCAAGGGTATACATATTAAGCTCCTTTAGTCTTTCTTCGTATGTCTTCTGGTGCAGACCCTGCACCATTTTGGTTGCCCTCTTCTGGACAGTCTCCACTCTGTCTATGTCTTTGCAGAGATGGGATCTCCAGAACTGCACACAGTACTCCAGATGGGGTCTCACCAACTGTCTGTACAGAGGGATAACAACTTCCTGCTTTCTACTATTGATGCCTCTCCCTATGCATCCCAGTATCCCCCCAGCCTTCCTTACTCCCTTCTCACGTTGCTTGCCCACCTTTAGGTCATCTGATATAATTACCCCCAGGTCCCTTTCCATTTTTACTGTTGTCAGTATCTCACCCCCAAATGTGTACTTTTCCCATGGGTTTTTGTTTCCCAGGTGCATTACCTCGCACTTCTTTGCATTGAATCTGAGCTGCCATACATTTGACCATTCCTCCAACCTTGCCAAGTCCCTTCTCATCCTTTCCACTCCATCTGGTGTATCAACCCTGTTGCAGATCGTTGTGTCATCTGCAAAGAGACATACTTTTCCTTCCAGTTCCTCTGCAATGTCACTTATAAAGACATTAAAAAGGACTGGTCCCAGTACTGAACCCAGTGGTACCCCGCTAGTAACCCTCCTTTCTTCACTGTGGACTCCATTTACTACTACCCTTTGTGTCCTGTTGTCTAGCCAATTTTTCATCCAGGCTACCACCTTGGACCCACTCCAAGGCTGGCTAACTTGTGTATTAATCCTTTGTGTGGGACTGTATCAAATGCCTTGTTGAAATCTAGGTAAACCATGTCCACAGCCTCTCCCTGGTCTACTACTTTGGTCACCCAGTCAAAGAAATCTATTAGATTCATCTAACATGACCTTCCCATTGTGAATCCATGCTGCCTTGGGTCCTGGGCCCCTCTGGCCTCTAAGTACTCAACAATTCTTTCCTTCAGAAGTGATTCCATCATTTTCCCTACCACTGAGGTCAAACTAACTGGTCTGTAGTTTCCTGCCTCTGTCCTGCTCCCACTTTTGTGAAGAGGAGTCACATCCACCCCCCTCCAATCCTCAGGTATCACCCCATCTTCCCATGATTTGTTAAAGAGAGTAGTCAGCGGTGTCACTAGTTCTACCCTTAGTTCTTTTAGAATTCTTGGGTGAATCCCATCAGGCCCCATTTCTTTGTCCACCTTAAATTTTATTAATTCTTTCAGAACCCTTTCTTCTGTAAATGGACTGGTATCAACCCTTGTCTTCAGAGTGTTTCTCTTGTTTGGTTTAGGTACCTCCCCCTCCTCTTCCTTTGTGAAGACTGAGCAGAAATATTCGTTCAGTATCCCTGTTTTTTCACTGTCACCCTCTACCCACATTCCTTCCCCTTTATTAAGCCTCAGAATCCCTCCTTTGGTCTTTCTTTGCTCCCTAATGTACCTATAAAAGGTCTTATCCCCCTTCTTAACAAAGTTGGATATCCTTTCCTTGGTTTGGGCCTTTGCTATTCTGACTGCCTTCCCAGCCTCTTTCTGCCTTAACTGATAAAGTTCTCTGTCCTGCTCATTCTGTGTTTCCTTATATTTCCTGAATGCTATCCTTTTCTCCTTAACCTTCCCTGTCACCTCTTTTGAGAACCATAGCATTTTTTTCCTTCATTGTGTTTTGTTGATTTGCCTTACGGAAAGACTTGTTGCCTCTGTGATGGCTGTTTTGATTACTCCCCATTGTTCCTCCACCCTTCCTTCTTGCCTGTTTGCTAGTGCTTTTCTGAGGCATTCTCTCATTTTCTCAAAGTCAGTTCTCCTAAAGTCCAATACTCTTGCTTTTGTATGGCTTGATTGTATGGCTGTGTTTATTGTAAACCACACTGTTTGGTGGTCGCTTGTTCCCAGATGGCTACCCACTTCTAAATCTGAGATTCTTTCTCCGTCCCCATTTGAGAGTACCAGGTCTAAGATTTCTCCCTCCCGAGTGGATTCCAATACTAGCTGTCTGAGGCATGCCCCCGTAGGGCTTCAAGAATGACCCTGCTCTTGGATGTACCTGCAGCAAAGGTGCACCAGTTAACATATGGCATATTCAGGTCCGTCATCAACAATACCTCCCCTTTTTCTGCCATTCTAAGGAAGCCTTCTGTCATTTCCTTGTCCATTCCCTCCCCATGAGATGGGGGTCTGTATACAACCCCCATGCGGATTGTGGTGCCATTTCCTGTCTACAGGGTGACCCAGAGTGTCTCATCTGCTCCCTGTTTACTCTTTAGCTCTGTTGCTTTAATCCCTTCCTTTACATAGAGAGCTACTCCTCCTCCTCTTTTACCCTCCCTGTCCCTCCTGTAGATTGTGTATCCTGGTATGTTGACATCCCAGTCATGGTTATCTGTGTACCATGTTTCTGTGACTGCCACAATATCCAGGCAACCTTCTTCCATCAAGCCCACTAGTTCAGGGAGCTTGTTACACAGACTACGGGCATTGGTACTCATCACCCTCCACTTTTTGATGGCCTTACCCCTTTTAGTTCCATTCCTGTCCTTACTGCCTTTGCCTTTTTTAACATTTACCTCTGTCCTGCTCCCTAATGACTTCTCTATCTTGGTGTTTACCTCACTAATTACCATGTTTTGTTGGGGGTGGATTTCCCTGCTCCTTTTCAGTGCCTCCCCCCTTTGGCTAGTTTAAATGCTTGCCAATGAAGCATTTAAACCTCTCACCAAGGATCCTGGTTCCCCCCTTGGACAGGTGCAGACCATCGCACCAGCAAAGGTCTGCATCCCTCCAGGTGGCTCCCCAGTCCCCAATGAAGCCAAAACCCTGAGCTCCACACCAGTTTTTCAACCATTCATTGAATTCCCTGGTGAGGAGTACCCTAGCATCACCCTTGCCATCGAGAGGCAGCACCTCCGAGAAGGTTACTGCATGCGCTACTTGTCTAAGGCCCCTCCCCAACTCTACAAACTCCTCTTGCACTGCTCTTATCCCATTTCTAGCCAGGTCATTTGTCCCTAGGTGGACAATGACATCCAGCTCCCTCCCTCATGCAGCTGCTCCCACGATCCTGAGGATTTGCTTCCTGTCCCTCCAAGTCGTGGTGCCAGGCAGGCACCTTACCTCCCTCTCCCCTTCCTCCCCATTTCTACCTCCCTAATGATTGAGTCCCCCACCAGAGTTGTTTCTTCCCTGTGGGTCTCCTGCCACCCTCCTGGGTCTCCTTTGTGAAGGTTCCCAGCATCCTCCCTGGTCTCCACTGCAGGTGCCTCCATAGAGGAACCACTATCCACCAGAAGAGTGAATGAATGGAGAGGTACAGCTGGAGGATGCAACTTTGTTCCACCACCTCCCCTCTCTGAGCCCACCCTGGTCCAGCCTCCTCTTTCTTGGCAACCTCTGAGGTAGTGGCATTGGCCCTGGTGGTCCCTGGGTGGGGGAGGAGGTTTCACGAGTCCTAGCCAGGTCAGCCTGGAGACGGACAACCTCCTCCCTCAGACCAGAGAGGTGCCAGCAAATAGGGCAGCATCACAGCCTCCGAATGTCTCCCGGAACACTGCCGCCATACAGCCATTGCACTGCACCACTCCTATCATGTCTTATTTTGTGTCCCCTCTCCTGTTTCTCTGTATGCTTACTCTCTCCTCTCCTTACAACTCTCACCCTTCCTGTTCTGGGACAGCAACTTCCTATATTCTTCAGTAGCCTCTTTCTTCCTTGCTTAGTGTCAGACCACCAGCAGCTGGGGGGGAGAGTGAGCTACTTTTTTCCTTTAGGGTTGACAAAACCAATGTTTCTCTATGATCCTTCCCTTCCTACTGCCAAACAGAAGGTTCCTGTTGACAGTCAAATCCAGTGGCTATAAAAGTAGAACTGGCTTAGGGTGGGTGCATTGGATCACTCCCAGTTCAGCTTCCAGAGGGTCTCCAGGGCTTTTGAACCCCCCCCCCCTCCACCACCTCCAGAAACAAATAATGCTGAGGAAACAGCTTCTGAACCTCATATTATGGAGATTACTTCTGTGGTCTCCCTGCCTTTGGCTAATTCTCCTGACATGACTCCTATTGTCTCTGAACACTCCAAGATGCCTCCCCCACTTCTTTGGAAGACAATTTCCAGACTGTTACTGAACACTGTGGGAATAAATGTATACCAAGATCCTGTCGAGCAGATTTTGTTCCTTTGAAAAAACAAATTTGCACCATTACTACAGGAACAGCAGTGGGTGGACATGGAGTTGGAGGAAGATTCTTATTCCTCTTGCATTGCCTCCTCTCTACCATCTTTACAGAAAGGTGTGTCCTCAGAAAATTAGGATACAGGTTTTCAAACCTTAAAACACAAAATAAAGACATGGAAAACAAGATCAGAGTCCAGGAAAAGGAATCCTAACTAGCAGTCTTTTTTGTGTGCGTCTTTTACAGCCCCGTGACTAATGGAATCTACCCTACTCCTGGCTTATGCTTCCCTGAATGTCAATAGCCTTAAGGCTTTGAAATGTAGGATCACCACTTTTGCTATTTTGAGTCACCTGGTTTACAATATTATATTTCTCCAAGGTACCTGACTTCAAACCTAATCTGATATACAAGTGTCTCGAAAAGCTTGGCTATGGGGTGATTCATTTTTGTTCCATTGGGGGAAGATACTTGTACTTGGGTAAGGATTTGTTTCAAGAATCCACATATAACAGTCAATCATGTGGTGGATATGTATTCCATGTATGTTCTTTGACTGGTCATTTCTTTGTACAGTCACACTTTTCGGGTAATCATCATTTACGCTTCACAAACCAAAGCCTCAAGGGTTTATCTATTAAAGCAAACTCAAACATATCTGTTTTCTTCCTGGATTTTACTGTTTGAAGGTGATTTTGATTGCAGTTTGTTGAAGTGTGATGCAAACTTTCTTAAACAGTTATGCCAGCAAACAGGCTTGATGGATGCCCATGACCATAAGAATGCATGCCCAAAGCATACTTATTTTCAAGTTATTCTATTCTCAAGAATTGACCATTGGTTACTTTCAGCTAATCTTCTAGTTTCTAAAACTGAATAATTGTGATAGAAACGTCTGACTGTAAGCTAGTTGGAGTGCAGATAAAGGATGTTGCAGAGTCTGCCATTGGTTAAGGTTTTTGGAAATTAAATGTATTACTTTTAAATAACCCTTCTATTCCATATAAATTGAAAGACTTAGTGGATGCCAGATTATCAGTGCTTTGTCTTCATGAATCCATGGGGCACGATATTCAAAACCTTCCTGGGGCAAAAATAGTACTGCCCAGCATGCAAATGTAGCCCACAGCCAATAGTATGCAATATTCAAAGGAAGAGCCTGGGGCAAACAGTGCTGAATATAGTGGGCAAATAAAGGTGTGCAAACAGGGCTGTGAGTGCAGTGTGAAAATAGCCAAGCAAAGAAGACAGCTGTGAATATAGCAACCAGGCAGTTCAAACTGTAACAGTAGCCCTGAGCACACAGAGATGAAGTAAAGCAAAGGTGAACTATGTGGCCAATGTGGGTGCTAGCAAAGAAGAGGTGCAAAACAACTGCAGACAACATTGCAGGCCAAATACTGCAGAACTGTGCTATGGTTCTGACAAGTTTACCCGGGGCAAAAAAGCTTGCTCAGTGCTTACACATTTACCTAGGGCAAACACATTAGGCCGGGGCAAAGGTTTGCTATATTCAAAATTGATATGCAAATGAGCCTACTTGGGCAGTCCAAGGGCAAGCAGCCACATTAAAATGTCATTATGGCCTGATCTGCATGCATTATCATGTGTGGATTACCTGGGGTATTTCAGGGTGCACACAGCTCCACCTGTAGGTCAGAATGGAGCAACAGGCCGGTGACTGCAGGTTGTGTTTGCACACAGCACCACCTGTATGTCGGACTGGAACTACAGGACAGTAGCTGCAGGATGGGTCTGTACACAGCAACACAGACTATTGTGGCCCAGGGAACTAGCACCACAGGCACAGGTGGTTGTGCTGCATACCATTTACTTATTGTTGTGTCTGGTACGGTGTGTATCAGATGCTACAGCACCATAGTAGCCAGTATTGTGATGGACACAGCAATGCCAACTGTGTGTCAGGCATCAATGACTGCTGCTATCTACATAGTGAAAGGACCAGCTGGCTGGTGTGTTCTGACAGTGGACACAACTATCATACTGTCCTGTGACCCACATATGCTGTGCCAATGGCATGGGTGTCTCATAGTAACATACACATGCCTGGTCATGTGTAATGGGGTGTATGTACTGGTGTGTGGTATGTGCACTGGGGAAGCAGACATATACCATCATAGAAGCACACTGATGACAGGGGCATAGGCATTACTGGAACATGTCACTCTGTGGATGGCCCCAGACATATGGCGGCACCTACTATGTGGTGCATCCCGGGCACCTGTACATCCTCCCCTCAACACCCTCCATCCTATCAGTGCTGCATGAGTGTGCTTGAATGTGTTGGTGTACCCCTATGGGGGGAATGGTGGTGTGTGCTGCATTGCCACACTGACAAGGTATCCATGGGGCACTGGGGAACCCTCAAATGCATGGCAGAGTTGGGACTGGTACCAGATGACAGAGATGTGGGTGGTGCCATCAGTGTGCAACATGTCTCTTCCATGGCATATGGAGTTACCCAGGGTGGCCGTCCACCTTCTCTGCCTCCTCATTGGCTGCAGTCATCAGGTGCACCATGCTACTGTTGTTGCACACAACCTTGTTGCATGTTGCTGCTGTGTCCACATCCCCTCTCTGTGATTTTGCCCAGAGTTAAGACTACCTTTTTCTGGGCTGGGCGGTAATTTGCACCACGCTAAGTGTTGTGCAAATCCTCTCAAACACGCTTCACGTGATGCTAACATGCTGCATATAGCAAAGCACCTGTATTCATGTACATGCCCCCTCTCTTTTCCCAGTGCATACATTATAATTCTGCACGTCACTAATTGAGTTTGCCCATGCTATATGTTTTTTTGAATACGGGGGCCCACACAAACAGGGCGCAATCTCGGTGCAAACGGTTTTCATCAAGTGCAATGTTTTGAGTATTTGGCCCCTGATCTCTTGGTGGGAAGATATCAACAATGAATGTTTGAATCATTTTTTTTTTCAAAACATAGCACATGATTTGGAGAGATATAATTACCACAGGTATTTGGATAAGAGTACATTTGCATAAAATTAATCACACTTCATAATTCCGGTAGCCATCATTATTCAGAACAGATTTAATAGATAAAACAGGAAATGAAGACCTATCAATATTCTAGCATGAAATCTTTACAGATGGAACAGAAATGTTGTATGCAGGGAAGAAATTATCAAGTTTATCCTTTTGATAGTTTCATTCAATGGGTACAACATAAACTTGGTACACAGAGAACCATGACTGGGATGTTAACATGCAAGGGTACACAATCTACAGGATGGACAGGGAGGAGGAGGAGTAGCTGTCTATATATGGGAAGAGATCAAAGCAACAGAACTAAAGGGTAAACAGGGAGGAGAGGAGGTACTGTGGGTCACCCTGGAGACAGGAAATGACATCACAATCTGCACAGGGGTTATATACAGACCCCCATCTCAGGGGGAGGAAATGGACAAGGAAATGATAGAAGGCATCCTTAGGATGGCAGAGAAAGGGGAGATATTGTTGATGGGGGACCTGAATATGCCAGATGTTAACTGGAGCACCTTTGCTGCAGCCACATCCAACAGCAGGATCATTCTCAATGCCCTACAGTGGGCAAGCCTCAGTCAGCTAGTGCTGGAACCCACTCGGGGGGAGCAATCTTAGACCTAGTACACTCAAAAGGGGATGAAGAGAGAATCTCAGATCTAGAACTGGGTAGCCATCTGGGAACAACTGACCACCAAACAGTGCAGTTCATGATAAACACTGTCACAGAGTCAAGCCATACAAAAGTGAGGGTACTGGACTTTAGGAGGGCTGCCTGTCAAAATGGGAGAGTGCCTCAGAAAAGCAGTGGCAAACAGATAAGAAGGAGGGGGTGGAGGAACAATGGGGAAACATAAAATCTGCCATCACAGAGGCAACAAGCCTTTGTGTGAAGCAAATAAATCAACATGAAAGAAAAAAAACACTATGGTTCTCAAAAGAGGTGACGGGAAAGTTTAAGAAGAAAAAGGTAGCATTCAGGAAGTGTAAGAGTGGTAGCAGGGAGGAGGCGGGGAACTACAGACCGGTCAGTCTTACCTCAGTAGTGGGCAAGATTATGGAGGCACTCCTTAAGGAAAGGATAGTGCAACACCTGGAATCCATAGGGGCACAGGATCCAAGACAGCATGGGTTTACAAAAGGAAGGTCCTGTCAAACTAATCTCATAGATTTCTTTGACTGGGTAACCAGAGTGGTGGACCAAGGGGGAGCAGTTGATGTCGCCTAACTGACTTCAGCAAAGCTTTTGACACTGTTCCACATAGAAGATTGATAAATAAGCTGGGTAGGCTGGGGGTCAGAAGTTGGTCAACTGGGTGGCAAACTGGTTGACGGGCAGAAAACAGAGAGTGGTGGTAAATGGTATACAGTCAAGAGATGCAAGTCACAAGGGGTACCAGGGATCAGTCCTGGGGCCAGTCCCTCAATATCTTCATTTGTGACCTTGCAGATGGACTAGAGGGTAAGGCTTGTCTGTTTGCAGATGACACCAAGATCTGCAACAGAGTAGATGATCCAGATGGGGTGGGCAGAATGAGAAGAGATCTGGATAAACTAGCAGAATGGTCAGAAGAGTGGCAACTGGGATTTAATGCAAAGAAGTGCAAAATCATGCACATAGAGAAGAGAAACCCTGAAGCCACCTATAGGCTGGGAGGGGAGTTGCTAGCAGTCACAAAGGAAGAAAGAGACTTGGGCATCATCATCACTGATGACCTAAAATCATCCAAGCAGACCTCTAAAGCAGTAGGTAAGGCTAGGGGGTGTTAGTGTATTAGTAGGGTATCACAAGTCATAAGAGGGAGGTAATAATCCTCTGTACAAGACACTGGTTAGGCCCCATCTGGAGTACTGCGCAGTATTGGAGGCCACACCTCACAAGGACATTAACCAAATTGAGGCAGTCCAGAAAGGGCAACTAAAATGGTGCAGGGACTGCATCAGAAGACATATGAGGACAGATTAACGGAGCTCAATATGTATACCCTTGAGCAAAGGAGGAGAGAGGTGATGATCGAGGCATTCAAACACCAAAAGGGCATAAACAAGGTGAAAGAGTCTAACATGTTTAAATATAAGAAAATAGCAGGACAAGAGGACACAGCATGAGATTAGAGGGAGGTTTAATAGGGGAATGTGAGGAAATCTTTTTCACAGAAAGGGTGGTGGATGCATGGAATGGCTTACCACAAGAAGTGGTGGCTATGAATACAGTGCAGGGCTTCAAACAGGCATGGGATAGGCATAAGGGAGCAATACAAATGACTATGAATAGATAGGCCACTGACAGAGCAAAGGCCGATGGCACATTTATAAGGTAGAAAAAGTAATGGGCAGACTGGATGGGCCTTGCGGTCCTTATCTGCCGTCAACTTCTATGTTTCTATGTAAGGAAACACAAAAGGAGCAGGGCAGAGAACTGTACCATTTAAAGAACAAGGAAGTTGGGAAGGCAGTCAGAATAGCAAAAGCTCAAACTGAGGAAAAGATACCCAGCTCAGTTAAGAAAGGGGATAAAACCTTTTATAGGGACATTAGGGAACAAAGAAAGACCAAGGAGGGATAACGAGGCTTAATAAATGGGAGGGTGGGTGGGCAGAGAGGACAGTGAAAGAGCAGGGATACTGAATGAATACTTCTGCTCAGTATTCACAAAAGAAGAGTGGGGAGGTACCTAATCCAATCAATAGAAGCACTCTGGATAGGATGCTTGATACCAGTCTTTTCACAGAAGAAAGGGTTCTGAAAGAACTCCTAAAATGGAAGGTGGACAAAGCAGTCAGGCTGATAGGATTCAGCCCAGAATTCTAAAAGAAATAAGTGGAGAACTAGTGACACCACTGACTACCCTTTTTAACAAATCATGGGAGGATGGTGTGGTACCTAAGGACTGGAGGAGGTCAGATGTGATTCCCTTTCACAAAAGTGGAAGCAAAGCAGAGGCAGGAAACTATAGACCTGTTAGCTCGACCTCAGTGGAAGGGAAAATGATAGAATCACTTCTGAAAGAAAAAATTATTGAGTACCTAAAGGCCAGTAGGGTACAGAACCCAAAGCAACATGGATTCACAGTGGGAAGGTCATGTCTGATGAATCTAACAGATTTCTTTGACTGGGTGACCAAAGTAGTAGACCAGGGAGGGGCTGTGGACATGGTCTACTTAGACATTATCATGGCATTTGACACAGTCCCACACAAACGATTAATAAACAAATTAGCCAGCCTGGGAGTTGGTCCCACGGTGATAGCCTGGGTAAAACATTGGCTGAACAACAGGACAAAGAGGGTAAAAGTAAATGGAGTCCACTCTGAAGAAAGGGGGGTTACTAGTGGGGTACCACAAGATTCAGTACTCGGTCTGGTCTTTTTTAATGTCTTTATAAGTGGCATTGCAGAGGGACTGGAAGGAAAAGTATGCCTCTTTGCAGATGACACTAAGATCTGCAACAGGGTTGATACACAAGTTGGGGATGATAGGATGAGAAGGGACTTGGCAAGGTTGAAGGAATGGTCAGAAGTATGGCAGCTTAGATTTGCTGCAAAGAAGTGCAAAGTAATGCACCTGGGAAACAAAAACCCAGAGGAAGAGTACACAATGGGGGGGGGGTAGTAACAACATCAAAAATGGAAAAGGACCTGGGAGTAGTCATAGCAGATGACCTAAAGGTAAGCAAGTAATGTGAGAAGGCAGTAGGTATGGCTGGGGGGATACTGGGATGTATAGGGAGAGGTATCACCAGTAGAAAACATAAAGCTGTTATCCCTCTGTACAGACAGTTGGTGAGACCCCATCTGGAGTACTGCGTGCAGTTTCGGGAGACCCCATTTCCACAAGGACATAGTATGGAGGCAGCTCAGGGGAGGGTAACTAAAATGGTGCAGGGTCAGCAACAGAAGCCATACAAAGAGAGACAAAGGGAGCTTAATATGTATCCCCTTGAGGAAAGGAGGGAGAGGGGGGACATGATAGAAACCTTTAAGTACCTCAAAGGAATCAACAAAGTCCAAGATGGTAGCATCTTTCATAAAAAGAGATGTGCAAGAACAAGGGGACACAATTTGAAGATAGAGGGGGGACAGCTCGGGGCAATGTGAGGAAGTATTTTTTCACAGAGTGGGTGGTGGCTGCATGGAATGGCCTTCCTGAGGAGGTTGTGGGGTCAAAAACAGTGGGGGAATTCAAGAATGCATGGGACAGACATAAGGCAATTCTTATGGGGGAGTAGGAAGAAGTAGGCTATTGGTTAACTAGGATCTGCAGCTTATCCAATAGGTAGGGAAATGGGCAGATTAGGTGGACCAAGCGGACCTTATCTGCTGTAAAAGTCTAGGTTTCTATGCTTCTATAAAGCATGTTTATGACATCCAGGGCACCTTCGCATCAGGAAAAGAAGAGATTGGTGTAGTTTTTGATTCTCACATTATTCAGAACATTGGCACAGAATTTCCAGAGAACTTACAAATGCATACTTATAAGCCAGATAGTAATATAGCACAAATTTCTGACCATCATAAGCAGGTCTTGGAAGATAAGATTTCTGTAGCAGAATTAGGGGTAGTAATGAAATCTTTATCATTGGGCAAGGTGCAAGGTATGGATGGACTGCCTGGTGAATTTTATAAATGGCACTGGGAGCAGATGTCTGATGAATTAGTGGAATTATATAATAACATTTTACAAACATATGATCTCCCCATAAACATGTATATGGGATTTTGATCTTCTTATTTAAAAGGAGAGATAAAACATGTATTAACAATTGGTGTCCAATCACTTTGTTGAACACAGATTTTAAGATTATGACCGCACTCCTGAGTAAGAGACTTGCTGTGGTCATGGAACACTCTATTCACCGTGCTCAATCCTGTTCAGCTCCAGGAAGGAAAATTAACGACACCTTGATTTTATTGTGGAAAATAATAGAGTGGAGTAGTGAGGGGAAATCTTAAAGGCCTTTTGTTCATGTTGGATCAAGACAATGCTTTTAATAAGGTCTTGCATGCATATTTGTGGCAAGTCTTGTCTCATTGTGGGATACCCAGTGTCTTTATAAATTGGTTACATCTGTGTTATACAAATGCATCCTTGATTCACTGCATAAACGGATAAGGCTTTTGCTCCCCTCGTCTGAATCCTTTAACGTCATTGGCTGCTACAGACCTCCAACAGTGGGAATTTAACTCCTTCTTATGTTATGTGACGTCATTGAATTCAACTCCAATGAATCCATCATCCTTGGTGACTTAAACTGGAACTGCTGTTACCCAGAGTTGGGTTTTTCCCAGTTCATTATAGAGCCTACAAGAATTAACCATAAAAACAACACCAAGAGCATTATTCTGGACCTAATCCTCACAAATAGGCCCCACAAAATACTACATACAGCCATCTTCCACAATGACTTAAGCGACCACAATGTTGTAGTTTGCATAAGATCTCAAGTCAGACACCCCATCCAAGGCTAAATTTATCACAAAGCGCAACTTCCGCAAATTTAAACTGGAAGGCTTCCTTGACGATCTTAGGCACATCAACTGGCAAAGCCTTTACCTAGGCAGATTGGTAGATGTAGCCGTCAATACCCTCAACAGGATCATCACTTCCCTATCAAACAAACATGCCCCACTGATGAAATGCACTGTAAAGAAGGTCTCATATCCTTGTTTCACCTCTGAAGTCAAGGCTGCCTTAAACCATTAGGACAAACTATGAGCACTAATAAGACACTCTAATGCTCCTGCAGCATCCAGATCAATGAGCAACTCCTGTACAAAACTAATCCGAACAGCCAAATCTAAATTTTATGTGGATTCTTTAGAAGATGCCAAGGATAACTCTGCCAAAATTTTTCAGATGCTCTATCGTGTAGAGGGTCATAGAACCATCCCCTCCATCCCCAGTAAAATAATCTCTGATGGTATCACAATCCTGGACAAAGGTGCCATGTTGGAAAAGCTAAATGCACACATCACAACAGCGGGGCTAGCATTTGACTCTTTTCTGGCTGTTGGACTGGTCAACTGCCTCTTTCCAATGGATTCCCCCCTGGACCCTATCAGTCACAACTCCTTTGTCCTCTCTCCCCAGTAACACATAAGCAAGTTGAGGAACTCCTAAAAACCTTGGATATAAAAAAGGGTGCCGGTGCTGTTGGTATTGAGGCCACTTTCCTAAATATAGGGTTCCTCTACCTAACCGCCCCTGTAATGCACATCTTTAATTTGTCAATATCATCCAGTGTGGTTACCTCCTGCTGAAAGATAGCCTTCAGACTACCATTATTCAAGTCAGGTGACCCATGCGACTTTACTAATTATAGACCAATTTCCATCCTCCCAGTCCTGTCAAAACTACTAGAAAAATTAGTTAATACACAGTTAAAAGATTACCTTGAGAGCTCCAGTTTACTCAACTCCCTGCAATCAGGCTTCAGAAGTAACCACAGCACTGTGTCAGCACTGGCAAAAGTGACCAATGACTGGTTCTCTGCCATTGATAATAAGCAACCTACCTGAGCTGTGTTTGTAGACCTGAGTAAAGCCTTTGACATGGTTGACCATGCTCTCCTGCTTACAAACCTAAAAATGCTTGGAATGAGCAGTAACACATTAGATTGGTTCGCAAGTTATCTCTTGGGTAGACTTCAATGTTTTAAAGCTGATGGACTCCTCTCCCCCCTGCCACTTAGAAGAGGGGTCACCCAAGGTTCTATCCTTGGACTGCTGTTATTTTCTGTTTATATCAATTCCCTGTATAACAACATCCACAATTCCAAATTACACTGTTTCATGGATGACACCATCCTTTATACATCTAAGCCCTCCTTGACTGAAGTGCTAAATGAACTGCAGGAGGACTTTCACTAGCTACAGCAAAACCTCCTATCCCCAGATATCCCCAATTCCTCCTACACACAAAATAAATCAAGACCATGCACTTCCTCCCCCCCTAGCGCATACATCCCTTTTTCACCAGGTCATGCAAGCTCCAATCACAACCCTGTTAGGAGACACCCTTGAGGTTGTGGACAACTTTAAGTATCTAGGCATTTGGCTTGACTCCAAATGATCCTTTGCCACTCACATTGAATCTCTAGCTAAAAAGCTGAAAATAAGACTAGGATTCTTCTTTAGAAACAAATCCTTATTTCCCATAGAAATCAGGAAAAGACTGATACAAGCCACCTTCCTTCCACTCATTGACTATGCATTCATCACATACAGTAGCAGAGAAGCATGCCACCTCCACAAGCTCGACATCATTTATTGTTATGCCCTGCACTTCATATGTAAAGTGCCTTTTAGAAAACAACACTGCTCCCTCTACTCCACAGTGGGTTGGACTTCCCTCACAGCAAGAAGGCTGCTCCACACTGGCACCTGGGCATTGAATATGTTGTTACTCAAATTACCCCCCCAATCACTCCCCTCTTTCATAGATCCCACAGCTGCTACTCTCTGCATAAGAACAATCACATCCGTCTTATTTATTTTAACATCAGTTTAACAACCTTTGAGCCTGAGGCTCATTTACAAAGGTACCTCGTCAAGAAGGGAGACAAAGACATACATATAAGAGACAAAAGCAATACAGTACAGCAATAGGCACAGGCAGGTTACATGTAAGGTGAAGCACTCAGCAACACACTTCAGCAATAAGGTACAGTCATGTTACAGGGGATACGAACCATAACACAGTTATCAGCAGAAAAGTAGGATATGTGATCCCTTTTTTTTTTTTATTTTTGAAGTAGGAGGGTAGGACAGAAGAGATGAAAGGAGGCACAGAGGGGGGGAGAGAGCTGGGATAAGGAGAAGTGCAGCTCAGCAAGCTTTGTCAAGGGGGGTGGAGGTGGGGGGGTCAGGGGCAGTGGCAGGAGTGTGAAGTGAGCAGGTGAGTTTTCGTTTTCGGGCTGTATTTGAAGTTAGCCAGTGAAGGGGCATTTGTGATGCTAGCTGGATGGAGTTGTACCAGGAGGGGGCTCTATAGGGGAAAGCCCTTTGGCCCTGGGTGGTCCGTGCCCTTGGGACGACAAGGGCAGCTCTGCCGGATGCGCGAGTACGCACTGAGGAGTTGGATCGGTGAATAGAGTTAGCAAGGCCAGGCGGGGATAGACCATGGAGAGCTTTATAGGCAATTTGACAGGTTTGGAACAGGAGGCGCTCATCAAGGTTGAGTATAGAGGACATGGAGTACAGATGGCAGGTATGGGTGAGTCTATGGGCACTGGTAATAAGTCAACAGGCTTTATTGAGCATTAGGCATCCCTTGCGGCGGGCCGTCTGGTCTGCTGCGCCATACACAGGAAGGCCGTAGTCGATTAGGGATAATATCGAGGAGGTAACAGCCAAGCGGAGGGCATTTGCGGGGAGGCATTTTTTGTGCCGGTAGAGGATACCCAACCGTGCATTGGAGGCAGAGGTCAGGGCAGCGATGTGGTTATGAAAGGAGAGAGCAGAGTCGAAGATTATGCCAAGGTATTTATAAGAGCATACAAGTTCTATAGGGTGCTTAAGGGCGGAGTGGACAGAGAGAGGAAAGTTGCTGGACTTATTTTGAGGGTGTGTAAAAAGCATAGATTTAGTTTTCTTGAGGTTAATGACGAGACGGTGGTCAGAGAACCAGGTTTCAGCCGAGGTGTAGGCACGCTGGAGGGAGTTCTGGAAAGAGACGGGGTTACTGTCGGAGGCAAAGAGTACTGCATCATCAGCGTAGAGTACGACATTTCCTGCACATGCATTGGGCAGGGAGTTGAGGAAGAGAGAGTGCCCAGAAGTGCCCAGAACATATACATTACATGGTAGAGCTGCAGTTAGCCAAGCCATCCCGATTTACTGTAACAAAATGCAAACCTGCCTTAAGCTCACTGAACCAGTCCTTATTATTGCCTTTAAATCCTTGTTCAACAAGCTATACAAGGAAACCTGCTGCTGCCACAGTGGGTGGGCCAACCCACCCTGGCTAATCAGATTCAGCACTTTAAATCCTACCTTCCCCAACCCACCCTCTCACCATCCCCCCTCCATTTCAACGAGTAGCAGCATTTATCACCCCAGCATTTATGCCCACCCCCCGATTCATCCAGCAGCAGCAGCACCCACCACCCCGGTTGCTTTGGCCCTCCTCAGATTCCAGTCCTATGATCTCCTCTGGCTAGATTGTCTGTAATGAACACACTGTATGATACCCCCAAGGGCTGACCATTTTGGCACCTGACTCACTCCCTCCCACTTATCTGTCCCATACGGTTGTCTATTTATACTTCTACTCTTTCCATAGTCCTCCCTTATTGTGTCCCCCCAAAACAATATTCCAATGTCAGTGTACCACACTGAAATTCTGTCTCTTATTATGCTTGTATATCTGTGTTTATTAAGCTTGTATATGTTCCTCTTACTCATTGTATTCTACTGTTTATACTAATTGTAAGTTGCACATTGTATATTGCATTGTCCTATCAGGACATCCTTGTAAATGAGCATGCTCAATGGAGTTTTCCTGTGAATAAACTTGAAACTTGAAACTTGAAATGGGTGGTTAGGGACTGAACATCCAGTAAAAAAGGGGTAATGCATGGGTGTCTTCTTAGTCCCTAACTGCATATAATTTCTCTAGACCATCTTGTTTCACTTAATTAATGATTCCTCTGCAGTTATGGGAATATGCCAAGGGGATACGTCAGTTCCAGTAAAATCTCTGGTTTATGGTGATGACATGTGTCGTGCTTGCAGAACAATCTAGAAACAATGCTCATTTGATTTTGGAGTGTTTTGTAGTTTCTATTGGTTCTGGTATAAATTTTCAGAAAAGCTCAAGTCTGTGTCTAGGGGACTATGTAGTTTACCTACCAGATAAGATAGCAGGGATATATTTGGTAACCCCCACACACACACACAAAATACTGGGTATTTACTTTGGTTCAGTCAATATGGTCCAGTTAAACTGGAAAAAGAGTTTGGGCATAGGTATGAATAAAGTTCCACAGTAGAAAAATGGCCTAAGAGTAAAAAGAGAAGAATTTTTGTTATTAAGGCTTATTTGGTTCCCATTTTTAGGGCTGCAGTGGGCAGAATCCTGCAGACCTCATGTGATCGAAAAAGGGAGACTTTTTCTAACCTAACAACAGTGTGGAGTTCCACCATAGCTGCCTTATCGTCTGTGAGGTAGTCCGCCCGCTCTCTCCACTAGGAGTCCCACTGCACTATTTTTCATCTTCTATTATAGTAGAGACAGATGCTCTTTAAGGCTGTTCTCTGTTGTTAGGCAACCAGAACATACACAAATGAATCAATGGCCAAACCAGACATCCTCCACGCAGTGCACACACAGTCCCTCACAAACCTTCACTCTCGGTATCTGTAGACAAGAAATCACAAATACAAGATGCAGCAAACAACGTAAAATAATCTTAAGTAAATTAGAACAAGTCATGAATGCTTCAGTGACCATGAAACATGAGCAGCACAGCATAAACAGTCCAGCAATTCCAGAGTCATCATCACAGAGATCGTTAAGCAGCCTGTTATTGCAACAAATATCACACCCCATTCTACCAGAATAAAGGGAAATGGAAACTGCCAACTACTGTAAATCGAACTGAGCTACAGTAGCTGCATCTGAAACAAGCAATAAATTACCACACAGCCCTGTTTTGCAACATAAATAATTTACCCATCAAGCTATGTATGGCACTGCATAACGAAACAAACAGACTTGTTACTCCTACATTAAATTATAGCTCTAGGGCTCCACTCCATGGGGGTCATCCAGTCTTGACAGAATACTAAGAGGCACAGTGTGATGCAAGTTAAAAATGTATAAAATTTATTTAAAATCACCCACCAACCCTCCTTTTCTTCCCACCACCCACCCCCCACCCCCAAACATTACAGCAACACTGGGATGCCCAATCCCCCACTGCAGGAATCGTCTGTCTGTTTTTTGTTTTATTAAATCTGTAAAAAGAAAACCATTGATCAATGTCTTTTATGGCCATAAGACTCCCCCCACCCCACCATCCCACTCAGCACCTACCACCCCGCACTTACCCATCAGCGTCTAACACTGTAATCCTCTCTGGACTGCAGACACATCTTCACTCTTCAAAGCTGGACTGTGAACTGAAAGTGAGTCTAAAGGTGCTACCATTTGGGTAATGTACTGTCAATACATTAACTCTTGGCAGTTACTATGAACTACAGCTGGGGTCTCTGGTACAAACTCTGTGGCAGCATTTGCATTTGTGGCTAGGTACTCTCCACACCTATGGTTACTGGCTCTAAAATTTCATCTCACACAGCTACCCAAATTAACTTGATCATCATATTCCATGGCATCTCTGCTCCTCACAATAGGCAGGCACAAACAGGACACATTACACTGCAAGCTGTTGCAGAAACTGCCAACTAAATTGAACTGAGCTAACTGTGTCTGAAACACAGCCATAAATGACCACACAGCCCAGTTTTGGAACATAAATAATTCACCTATCAAGCTATAGAAACATAGAATTTGATGGCAGATAAGGACCGCATGGCCCACCCAGTCTGCCCATTTCCCTACCCGATGGATAAGCTGCAGATCCTAGTTAACCAGCAGCCTAATTCTTCCTACCCCCCCCTAGAATTGCCTTATGACTGTCCCATGCATGCTTGAATTCCACCACTGTTTTTGACTCCACAACCTCCTCCGGAAGGCCGTTCCATGTATCCACAACCCTCTCTGTGAAAAAATACTTCCTTAAATTACCTCTGAGCCACCCCCCTTCTATCTTCAAATTGTGCCCCCTTGTTCTTGCACACCTCTTTTTTTGAAACTGTGTGGATGGAACTGGACAACTAAATAAACAGACTGGTTACTCCTACATTAAATTAGAACTCTACTGCTCCACTCCATGGGGGGGGACATACAGTCTTGATAGAATACTAATGAATGCAGTGTGACGCAAGGTAAAAACCTGTAATATATATATTTTTTTAAATCACCCACCATCCCCTCCTTCTCATCACCCACCACCCCACTCCCCCCAAATGTTACAGTGACACTGTGGGGTGCCCACTCTTCTAGTGCAGGAATCCTTGGTCCATTTCTTTTTTTTTGTTTGTTTTAACCTGTAAAAAGAAAACCATCCATCGATGTCTTTTGTGACTGTTAAACTTCCCCCACTTAACCCTCCCACTCAGTACCTACCACCCCGCCACCCCAAGTCCTTACTTACCCATCGGGGTCCAATGCCATAATCCTTCCTGGACTGCAGACATGTCTTCACTCTTCAAAGTCAGACCGCAAACTGAAAAAAAAACAGGTATGAGGTTCAATGTATTTCAACAGTGTTTTGAACTTAGTGGCATAACTTGGCCATTTTTCCATATTTTTGGCCAACATTTTCAACATGCCTTTCTTGGGACCCCACCTCATGAACAGTTTCATTGACATTAGGTAAACCTGTCCTGAAAGGTGATTTTCTGATCCCTGCATGAAATCAGCTTTTGGGCAGAAGTTGACATTTTTTTCTTCCCTTGTTCATGAGGTGGGTCATTAGAAGGCTATGTTGGAAATTTGGTGTAAAAATGTTAAAAAAACAGCAAAGTTATGAGCCTACATTGAATTTTGTGAATGCAGGCTTGTAACGTTGGTAATTTTCAATATTTTTTCCCAAAATTTTCAACATAGCCATATCTTTACAGCACCTCATGAATGTGACAGCTGACATTTTCACATTGTGCCCAAACTGTTTTTTGTTTTGCATCCTGAAAGTTGATTTTGAAGTCCCTGCATGAAATCACCTTTAGGCCAGGAGCTGAACTTTGAATTTCCTCTGCCCTTCTTCATGAAGCAGGATCATAACAAGAGAATGTTAAAAATTCAGTGGAAAAATATTACAAAACAACAAATTTATGAGGCTATGTTACATTTTATGAACACCGGCTCATAACTGGTAATTTTCAAAATGTGTACCCCAAATTCAATACTTTTAATATCTGGTGGGATACACCCAAACCCTGGTCCTGTTGCACTGAAGCCGACAAAAACAGGGAAAGTTGGTAGTGGTCTCTCCATTATCACTCTAAATATCTGCAGCCTCCTTCCCAAATTGGCATCTCTTCAAACTCTCGCTGGACAAAAAAACCCTGATATACTAGCCATTGTGGAAACCTGGCTATCTCCCAGCACCCCGGATCATGCGGTCTTGCTTGAAGACTACAATCTTTTCAGACTCGACCGGGCAAGCAAGAAAGGTGGGGGCTGTGCTATCTACATAAAGGACAACCTCTCCTGTCAACACGGCAGCTTCACCCCCACAAATACGCAGATGCAACTCCTCCCTATCAAACTGCTTCTTGGTGCACAAAACAAAGTTCTCACAGTGTACAGTTTATATCCTCCAAAAGACCACCGTGCAGTATTAAGTCTGTACTTGATTTTGTTAGTCTGCAGCCCTCTGAAAATGAGCTCCTCCTCCTCGGGATTTCAACATAAACTGGCTCGCCTCTGACACTGGCTCTTACAAAGATGACATCCTAGCAGCAAACCTGACTCAGATGGTAACCTCCCCACCCAGAAAAATTACAAAACTGGTACAAGCACCCTTATTGACAGGGTTCTCACGAAATCACCCTGACCGGATAAAAACATTAAAGTCCTCCCTAGCTCCCTCAGTGACCACTCCCAGTATCCTGTACCTGGTCTAATAAATTTCTCAAGCCACCCCCAAAGTTATAACAAGCAGAGTATTGCCTTATGGGAATCTTATCAAGTTGAAAACCCATCTCCTACAACAGGACTGGATGCCAATCCTTGAATCAACTGATATTAATACCGCACTAGAATACTTCATTAAATCTTTCAACTCTGCATAAACTTATCGCCCAGTAAAAAACATAAAATCAAAGCGCTATCAAATCCATGGATTACTGCAAAACTACTTGCGAACTCAAGGTTGGGACCACCTCTGGGCAGTTACCAGAGACACAGAGCTCACCTCATGATACCCTAAAATCAAGCGAGCCACGAAATAGATGTACCTCACAAATTAGGCAAATGAAGAGTGCCTATTTCAAAAATGCCCTTGAATCCACCTGGGGTGATGGAAGAGCTTTTTGGGACAACATCCGAAACATAATGGGTAAACAATCAAAATCATCACCTACCATTATGAAAGTTGAAGGATACACCACTCTTGACCCAAAATCTATTGCAGATGCACTTAATAAGACATTCACAGACCTTAGTGGGGTCCTCCCCCCAGATTTCTTCTCGGACTTACCTGTACCTAGCCTAGTATCACAAAACACCCTCATGACAAACCACAATTTTACTTCAGAAAATCAAAATTACGCACGAAGCACACAGAGTACATAAGAAAGGCCTGCTCCAAATCCAGAACAAGTAGTGACACGCTAGATCTAAAATCCTGTCTCTCACCCTGGATGAAGTAATTCACCCCTTGCAAAATTCTTAATCTGTCACTTTGCCAAAGTCAATTTCCCATCATATGGAAATCTGCCATAGTTACGCCAGTGCACAAAGGGGGGACAAAACCTCAACAGGAAACTATCGACCAATATCAATACTCCCTCCCCTCTCCAAAGCACTCGAACGAATAGTGGCAGACCAACTCTCTGATTACCTGGACAAATACAATCTACTCTGTAATCAGCAGCACGGCTTTAGGAAAGGACACAGTACTACAACAGCCTTACTTGATTTCTCTTTAGAAGTCCACTCAGCCCTGGACAAAGGGTGCCAAACAGGTGCAGTCTTTATCGATCTTACAAAAGCTTTCGACACAGTCCATCATGGCCTACTTACCTCCCTACTTTCTAGCTTAGGCCTGGCCGAAGGTCCTTGTGCTTGGGTACAAAGTTACCTGTCCAATCGGTCACAGGCTGTAAAAATCTCTAATGAACTCTCCAACTTCAAACCAGTTCTCTCGCGTGTACCACAGGGATCAATTCTTGGACCGCTCCTCTTTAGCCTGTTCCTTAACTCCCTCCCAGATATCTGCCAGGAGAAAATAATCTTATATGCTGATGATGCTGTAATTCTCTCTTCCCACAAGGATCCAAACTCCCTACGAAAAAGCCTGCAACTTGCTTTCTCTAGTGTTGAAAGGTGGTTCCTGGATAGTAAACTTGTGCTAAACCACAATAAAACAAAAGCCATGCTCTTCTCCAATCACCAAAACAAAAATAGGCATATCTCCACTCACCATACAAACCTCTAGAGTTACACTGGACCAAGTAAATACTTTCAAATACCTTGGCATCACTTTTGACCAAGGGCTCACCTTTGCAACCCACATTGACAACACTGAAACAGTGAACCAACGCCTTGGAATACTATTCCGTAACCGTCAATTTCTAAATCAAGCGGCATTGAGAATAGCTATACAGAGTTCCATAATCTCAATCATTGACTATGGCCTTATTATTTATGGCTCAGCTACCTCCACTGCTCTAAGGCGTATCTCAATCACTCTAAATAAGGCCTGCCGGCTCCTCACGGTGGCTCATAGACTGACTCACACGTGTGATCTGTACTATGAATTAGGCTGGTTGAACCTATCAAATCGTCTTATTTATCTCACCTGCACAATGGCAAAAAAATCTATCTTGGGACTGACTCCATTATGTATTCAAAACCTACTCCGACCGAATCCTGGCTCACGACCCTCCACCAGATCTGAATGCCAACCTTTCCTGGTTCCGAGATGCCGGACTGCACAGGGACAAAGATCTTTCGCATACAGGGCCCCCACATGGTTCAATGCGTTAGTCCACCTACTCTATCCTCAACCTCACTTAAAGCTTTCAAATCCATGCTCTATGTCACCTCACCACCACTAGCAACTGTGATTGTGCTGAGATAAAGACTACTACTCCTCGTGTCCATCCTCACATCTGAGGTCTCTTCCTCCCTGACTAATGAACCCTCTGGTACCTCTACTACTTCCTGTCTCCCACCCAAACTCCACTCCCCCCCCTTTTTTCTGTCCCTCTCACTTACTTTCCCACTCACCACCTTCCCTCCTTTCTAGCCTCCTTTTGGCTCCTAATGATCACCCTCTCCCTGGAAGTTTCTTTAACCTCGAAACTGTCTACTCGCTTGAACCTGTTATAGCTTGTTTTTCTATGAAACTTAAAAACGTTACTGCCTTAAACTGTTAATAGCAAATTTATGATGTAACTTTCCTGTCTGGTTTTACCTGTAATGTGTATCGTGGTTTGTTAAATGTTCTTTGTGATGTGGAACCTTTGTAAAAGAGCCCTGGCTCAAAGGTATTAATTCCTAGACTAATAAACTAAACTAAACTAAACAAATTCCTCAGCTGCAGCCCTATCAGCTCTGTCCAGAACTTGTCTATATCTAAGCTATGTTTACCCTATCCCAAAAGATTTTGAGGCCAGTCTATATAGTTGTTTTTCTCAGTGTTTATGGGGAGGGGTGACATACTTGGATTTTGGGTCTGGGGGTGTTAATATGCTGAATCCATTGGTTTTCTTCTGTTTTCTTCTGAAGCACCTTTTTCACTTCTATTTGGTTTTAGTTTTATGATCAGCTACACCATTTATGAGTCACATGACTTGTTGTCCATTCCCATTACGTGCTTCAATAATGGTACTCTGGAAAGTTTACACTTAAGTCTAAGAGATCTCAAATTTTGCATCCTAATATGAATTCTTGTTTTTATAAAATTAAACAGTGACAAATTACCCATGCCCAGGTACTGAAGCTACACAGAAAAGTTCGTTATTAGATAATTCACTCACAAAACTTTCTGGACACACACAATTTCGACAGAAACTCAGCTCTTCAAATGTCTCTCATTAAGGCTCTACGATATCGGTTCGACAACACTTTTATCGACCGGCATCACAGCAACGGGATTTATGTCGACCACAAGTTGCAGTTCACATATATCCTGATTGTCTCCCAGTCTGTTTTTCTATTGGGGAGCTTTGCCTCCTGCACCCTCTATACTAATGATTATCAACTCTGAGTCTGAGTTGATTTGGGGAGTGGGTGCAGGACCCGGAAACAGTGTGTCCCTGTGTCAGGCGCACCAACATAGCGACCTGTCAGCGAACTGTCAATTTTGTCGGCAGCGAGGTAGGTTGCTGTGTTGGTGTCATCTTTGCGTAGGCACATCCATTAAGAATACCCTAATAGAACCTCATATGCCAGTGAAAATGTGAGACACTAATTGGCTCTGCTGTCATGGCAGATTACATGTTAAGAACAATCAAAAATATAAAGATACCCAAGAATATTACTGTCCATAGCTACTGTGTCAGTCAAACATTGTTGTAAACTATGGAACACTTGTCTTTTGAATGTCCTTATATGCATGATTTTTGGAATTTAGTATTACACACATGGAGCATGCCTTTGTTTTGTTCTTTAACCTATGAGGTGTTAATTATTATTTTTTTTTGTTAATTTCTTATGCTTCCCATGCCAACCAGTGCCCATCCACTGGTCCCCCCAGCTCTGTCACCTGGTCTCCTCCAGGACTTACCTTGTCCAGGACATGCCCAGGTAGCCAGATGTGAGACCTGAGGGAAGACTAGTGTCATGCTATTGTTTGGCAGTGTTTTCTTATTTTCTCCCCTTTTGTGGAGGAATGGATGTGCAATGGTGTCAATGGCAGCACCACGCACATTCTCATGCACAGCACGCTGGCTGTCTGCCCCACCTCTACCCCCCCCATTGTAGTGTTGGTGTTCCAACCCACAGCCACCTCTAAGGGCCAGGCTAACCCCAGCCACTGATCTTTTTCCTCCCCAGAGGAGGAGAGCAGTCCTTGGGATGCTCAATCCCCCTCCCTTCCCAGCCAAACCTCTGACTCCTGAGGACAGAAGTCTGTGCCACAAATGTTAGTGGTACTGTTGCATTGGCAGGCCAGCCTGTGAGGTGTTTATTTTAGGTATTTTTCTCCTGCATGGGTAAAATACAATGGGCACGATTCTATAAGCACCCCTATGTAAGTTGCAACTTGCAACATGCAAGGGGTGCCATTGTGCCAAGGACCCTGCACCTGATTCTGCAAGGGGCAGGGACCCTGCAGCTAAGTCCTGTGACTTGCAATGAATCAACATGTATGCCAAAGGAAGGGTGTACCTGAACAGGTCTGTGCAAGCCACAGGACAGTACAAAACAGGACACAAGTGCCCCCCCCGCCCCTGATCTGTTTAAATTATGCCCCTCAGGGCTCACAATGCCCCATGCCCCAATCCCGATCTGTGTACAGTATGCCCTGCAGGGCTCACCATGACCCCTCCTCCAAGCCTGAGTCCCAATTGCTGGCACACCCATCCACAAATGGCAACACTTGCCAGGTACCCAAGCCACCCCATATCATCCCTGGAAGTCTAGTGGCTCCCCACCCAGCAGTGCCAGCCAACCGCACTCCACCCCTGACTCGTACTCAGTCAGAGACTGGCA
The DNA here is from genome assembly GCA_016271365.2 of Neoceratodus forsteri. Lineage (NCBI taxonomy): Eukaryota > Metazoa > Chordata > Ceratodontiformes > Ceratodontidae > Neoceratodus > Neoceratodus forsteri. The sequence goes on along the minus strand of CM057456.1, from coordinate 171,643,049 downwards.
CAGCCCACCTTTCACCACCATGGCCAGCCACCGACTGAGCTCTGTATGAGCACATACTACTGTAAATAGTATTCACTTAATGAATGAATGATGTTCATTCATTGAGCACGTACTATTTACAGTAGTATGCTCTCGGAGCTCGATGGAAAGCAACCATGGTGGTGAGAGGTGGCTGTGCCAGTCACAACTGAGTATGGGCCGGGGAGTGGGATGGGCTGGTACTGCCAGGTGGGGGCAACTAGACCACCAGGAGATTAGGGCTATCTTGTTTTCATTTTGCATACCGCAATTCCAGGGCTCGGGGGTGGGAGGTGGGGTGCTACTCTGTGGGACTTTTACAGTTATTGCAGGGGATTGAGCATGGAGGGGGATGTGCTGACCCTGTAGGGGCATTCAATATGTATTTGGGGGATGAGGTGGGGGGGTCTGCATGCCCCGCTTGGCATTTATGTGTCTGTGGGGGATGGGACATTGGGGAGACATGCTTAGCCCTGTGGGGCTTTACTGCAACCTTGCTGTGGATCATGGCATGGCATGGGGCACAAGTCTTGGCAGCTGGCCTGGTGGCAGATCTGCACAACCCCTGGAGGATGTAAGTACACTTACACCAGCTAAAAGCTGGTGTAACTGTACTTTGGTGGATGTCTTCCGGGGGTTGTTTGAGAAAAGCAATCCTGGAGACTTTGTTGCTGCCCTTTCAGAATAGGGTGCAACCAATGCCGTAAACTCCCAGTGCCATGTCGCAGGGGGTTTAAGGCGTAACAGGTGGCGTATGTCCACTTTAGCACAAGCAGCTTGCTGCATGTTACAGGCTGCTTTGCAGAATACCATATGTCACAACTGCTGCCATAACTTGCTTCTTGCACCATTTATTTTAGCGCAAGTCAAGTTACGCAAGGCATATCCATTTGAGAATTGGGACCAATGCTTGTAGTCTGCATTTAATTTTTACTTGTTTTAAATATTGGATTTGGGCAAATAAGGTGCAGGTTTGTATTACAACAATATATACCTCAGTCAGAATTTTTGAGTATTATCTAATAAAATTAAACAAATTCAGGATTTTAAATTTGGTAAACAAAGTACAGATCAAGTTACTGTTTGGTGAGGGAATATTACACGGATTTAGTTTTCTGAACAGGACATTTGAAGCAGAATTTTTTTGTTTTGTTTTGTTGTTTTTTGGAAGTTTTGGGACGTAATATAGGAATTTTTGTTTTGTAATATCCTTTTGTTTTGATTTTTCCTTTCTACTTTATGTTAATTTGAGTTACTGTGGTATATGATTGTATTTTGTTTTGTTAGCTGTAGGTATGTTTTGATTTCCTGTTAAAAAAATTCCCTTACTTTTCCTGTAAGAGGCTTTGCTGCTTCCTGTTTGGGAGATGGAGGAGGCTGGCGTGCTGGAGACTGCTTGGGGGCCCAAATGATGGAGATAGCTTCCTTCCCTACACAGAGTACTGAGGGAGCCCCTGAGAACCTGCACAGTTCCAGACATTTGCCTGTTACAGATAGTACAGTGATCCCTGTGATTCCGGATGTGAGCAAACCTCATCTCTTCTCCCACGCTGATGTCTTCTTCTCAGACGCCAGCGACCATTGTTTTATTGCGGGAGTAAGATCCACCAACAACCCAGCACCCATCAGCAAGTTCTTTATGAAGAGATCCAGGCGCAACTTCAATGAACATGCCTACCTAAACAAGCTTAAGTACTCCCCTGAGTGGCAAGATTTCTACCTGGCCAAAACTATTACGTCAACTTACAATATCTTCCACAACATTCTATCAAAGGGCCCTTAATAAGTACGCTCCCTTATTAAAGTTCGAACTAGGACCAAAACCTGTAAATGGTTCACCCCTCAGATCAAGTCCTTGCTTCTAGAAAGAGATAAGCTCTGGAAAAAAGCACGCAGACTGAACACTGCAGAGGATTGGAACCAGTTCAGGAGACTATGAAATTTATGTACCAAAACAATCAGAGAATCGAAGGCCACCTTCTTCAAATCCGAACTCGACTCTGCCACAAAGAGCCCAATCAAGCTCTGGAACACAATCAGTGATCTGCTAGGCCACTCCCCAGGAAATTCACTCCCGACCAAGATTACCTCTGGCAACTTGACTATAACCGAAAAGATGGATATACTTGACGCATTCAATAACCACTTTGCTACTGCAGGCATGGCTTTTGATAACTCCCCTGCAAACATACTTCACTTCCAGACTGCCAGCCAACTGCCTGAAACTCCGATGAGCATACCTTTCTCACTTCAACCTGCCACACTGAAAGAGGTAGAGGACCTCTTGCTTCAGTTGGATACTAGAAAAGTGCTGGGGCCGACTCCCTTGACCCTTACTTCCTAAAAATTACCTACCACGACTAGCAATACCACAATTTCCACCTTTTCAACTTATCCCTGTCTCAGGCACCTTACCACCTATATGGAAGACAGCACATGTCATACCACTGTTCAAATCAGGTGACCGTGGCGATCTCAATAACTACAGGCCAATTTCCCTCTTTCCGGTCCTGTCCAAGCTCCTAGAAAAAATTGTAAATGCACAGCTGAGGACTCACCTTGAGTCTAGGGAACTGCTAAATCCTATGCAGTCCAGATTCAGAGCTAAACATAGCACTATCTCAGCCCTCGCCAAAGTTACTAACGACTGGCAGTGTAATCTTGAGAGCAAAAACTTTATTTGTGCTGTTTTCCTTGATCTAAGCAAGGCTTTTGACACCGTCGACCATAGTCTGCTCCTATCCGCCCTTCAAACCATAGGTGTGGACCCTCCTCTCTCGTTGGTTCACTGACTATCTTACAGGCGCCTTCAACAAGTTAAAGCCGAAGGAGGCCTGTCCCCCTTAAAAACTCTGCAAAGAGGGGTACCTCAAGGTTCTATATTAGGGCTCTTACTTTTTGCAATCTACATTAATAACATCGACTACTGTATAAAAGAAGCCAACATCCATCTGTTTGCAGATGATACAGTTCTCTATGTGAGTCGCCCAACACCTGAAGCTGCCTGCAATGACCTACAATCAGAATTCAACCTTTTGCAAAGCCAACTCCTCCAAAAAAAGCTACTCCTTAATGCCAAAAAAACTAAAGCGATGGTCCTCTCTCCTTTTATCCGTACAGCTAACCCTGTGTCCAGTGGGACAGTTCCCCAAATTACCATAGTTCTAGGTGAAAAACTAGAATTTGTTACAAAGTTCAAGTATCTGGGAGTTTGGATAGACCAAAGACTCTCCTTCATTGAACATATCGAGGACTTGCTAAAACGACTTCGGCAAAGGCTTGGACTTTTTTTTAGAATCAGCCAATTTCTCACCAGAGATGCAAGAAACAACTGGTCCAATCCATTTTCCTATCATTGGTTGATTACGCTGACTTCCTCTACAGCCAATGCCCCAACTCTTACATGGCTAAACTGGACACACTCTACCATTGAGCACTGAGGTTTATAATGGGACTCCCTTGACACACATCACTGCACCCTATATGCGGCAGTGGGATGGACATCACTAAAGTTCAGGCGCCACAGAAACGCATGTTCTCTGGACCTATAGAGCCATCTCTAATAAGCTGCCTTACTATATCTCCCTGCTGTCTTCCCTGGTATAATTGAAATACGCGTTAAAGTTACTCAGCTATTACGCCTAAAGTACCCAAAGCAAAATCCCGCCAAGCAGGGCAGCCATAAGTCATAGCCTACCTTATGGAACAATCTACAAAAACCTCAAATTAAGAATTCTAATCGGTATAAATGCTTTAAGATGCTTTATTTCCATACAATCAGAGAAGTATGTAACTGCTTCACCCACTCAGACCCAGTACCAGTGTCTGCACTGGTATATAGCCACGCCTAGACCCAATTTTAAGTACTGACCCCCAGCTTGCTCCTCACCAGCCTAATTGTTCTCTCTATCCCCTGTCTTATCAACACTAGGCTCATCCATCCCCTTATTCTTCCTTTCCCAACCTTGGATAGGAGCTCACCCCTGGGTTGTGACATCCTACTATGCCGTACTTTATAGCATTCAATCCCGGGCTCACATACCCTTTTCCCATCCACCTTCTCTACATCCAGCTTTACCAACTCCTTTCTGTGCACCGTGCCTCCTAGCCTTTCTCCCCTACCTTCACCTCTACCTGGTGTATATTTTTATTTTTATTTTTTTCTTCCATTACTTCCTCCTGCAACCTTAGATAACCTGCTTTATCTTCCTATAGACACTTCTATGTATGTAAATACTGTGTAATCTGTACAATATCTGTATAATTCTATGTACATATGAACTTCTTTTTCTTCCTCTCTGTGAAGAGTATTATCTGTATTGCCTTGTAAATACCTGTGTTGACCTGTATATACAATTGTGCATGCTCCACCTAGGTCCATCTTGCAAATGATCTTCTGCTCAACGATGAACGCCTGGTTAAATAAAGACTTGAGACTTGAGATGTGATGGCTGTGGCACTGCCTGAACCTTGTCACTTACCTGCCTCTTCAAAGGTGTTTGTGGCTCCCGCTGTAATAGAGGGCATGCTGGCAGTTTCTGCAGCTGTCCCCTTGGCAATGACCATCTTGGCATATGAGGAAGTCCTCCTGAACATTGTAAGGCCACTTGAGGAAGAACTCTTGATGGATGATTCCCTTAGCAGAGGGCAGCATCAGGGTTCTAGGACGTCAAAGGTTACCAAAGAAGAGCAACAACTCGACATGAAGCTTCATGGAAAAAAAAAAAGCCTTGCTCCAAATGATTTCAGATGGGGGAACAGAGCTGTTTAGCATAAAAGTTACAGAGTTAGCTAAGGGTGAAACCACCAGGTACTGCAGACACAGCTATTTCAGATTCTCATTTCTCTCCAGTTACTGTGACATTGCTGGTAAATCCTGGATTCCACCCTACTGAGACTTCCCAACCCATTCTTTCTAATGCAGCTGTAGTGAACTGTTAAACCTCTCATCAGTCAGGGGGATCAAAGGATCTGCTATGCAAATCAAAGAGATTGCTACAATGGCCACCCCCTCTGACACTGACAGCGGGTGGCTATTGCTTGGAAGCACTTAACATACTGTAGCACTGAATGATTTCCCTAAGACTGGCCTTCCCCACTGGCAGTGAAAATGCAAGTTTCATTGGTTTGCTGTACAAAAGTCCTTGTTTGTAGTGGGATCCAGCACCTCTTCTGACACAATCAAGGCTTCACTGGGGTTGAACAGGGGGCCCATTTGCAAACAGCACATGAAAATATTTTCAGCTTCCATGCGCTGTATGATGTGAATGCTGCTTTAAGGCAGGCTGAGTGGAAGAAATCTATGAGTGGGTCAGGTTGGAGTCTGGAGTCCTCCCCATTACAGTGTGACCCTGTAACTCTGGAAAAGCCCATCCTCTTGGACATTAATAGATCAGTGAAAAGTAGAATTTAGCAGCTGAGGGAAGCTCTGAGCCAGATGAGGAACTTCTTGTTTCTCAACAACCTGTACAGACTTCGGTGGCCCATTATCAGATAAAGATCTGAAACATGTCAGCAGTGCAGAACCAGATTGTTCTCCTGTGTGTGAGATAAGGTCTGACATGGCCTCTCAAGCATTTTCTTTGGAAACTCCTCACTCTAATTTCTTGCAGGATCCTATCTTTTTTAAACCAGGCCTAGATGGCAGTTCCACAGTGCTAGCCTTCCCCATAGCTTGGCTAAATGTATAACTCAGGCCATTAAGCACTGACAGATCAATAAGGCCCCCACTTTGTCTTCCTTGACAACTTCCTGTAGAAGAAGTACAGAAGTCATTGATTGTCAGATGAAGCATGCAGACATGACTATTGATGACTCTGGCACTGAGTTCATACATCACCTATGGACTTTCTGAGATTCTAACACAGTCATTATCAGTCTCGTTTCACCTTCTAGGTGATCAGTTTAGAGCTTGCCCTCTCCCCAACAGAAGCAAAAGAACTCACATTATTTTAAACCATTGGCAGAGCCTGATAAGTGTAAAAATAGAATGAGATTCCTCTATAAAGGATGCATGCAAGAAATCCTGAATGAGGAGTTTGTGACAAGGACTTAACTGAAGCAGGAAATGTGCTTTTTCACCTCAGAGAAATTTGTGCTGATTTGCTCTTTTGGAGACACACATTATGATACAAGTTTTAAATCTCCCGCTGGACTTCACAGATTTTGAAAGACGTATACTGCTGTAAAACACACCTTGATCTGGACAGCATTTCTGGCTTTCCCCTCATAAAGCCTTCTGTGAAACTGATCATGATCTTGTTAAAAAATGAAGGGGTCAGCATTGTTGACATTCTTTATTGGCTGATGTAACGCTGTACAGTACTAGAGAAACTTGATCCTTTTATTGTCACTGAATTTATGTGGACTGGGGGGGTGGTGGCTATCAAGGTCAAACTGTTATGCTCCAATACAGGAATGCAACATCTTCATAAATGCTTCATTCTGGGGATGGTGAGACCGAGGGATCCTATTCTACTCAGGCCAGCTTGAGGTCTGTTACATATGTGGATCAACATCCCACTTTAGATCTGCCTGTGATAAAGTGCATTGCTGGCTCTGCTCCAACTTTGGCCATCTCTGCTCACAGTGCCAGAATGTCAGGAGGTGCATCCTCTGCAAGAAACTGGGTCACTCATAGAGGTTCTGCCCTTGGACAGCTCATAATGAAGGAGATCTTATGGACCAAATGGAACATAACTGCTATATAAATTTTGTTGAAAGGGACAACCTGAAAAGAGATGGGAAGCATCCCCAAAGACACCAAGACCTGCTCCAGCTATGGAAGTTCCTGTTCTTGACCCTGATATGCCTAATCCCTTTTCACCTGTGCTGCCTTAGAATGAGGAAAGCAACAGGAAGTTCAAAGGATAACTGTGCAACATCTGCCTTTGGAGGAACAGTCACACCAGGTCATACTCCTCCAATTAAAGGGATCCCGTTTTGCTCTGGAGACTCCTTTGCTTCAGTCTTTGGTAGTACCTTAGACCACTATTGCTAATATAGACGTTGAAACTATATCTGTGGATGTGCCTTGTGCAACAAATGCAGTGGCCACTCCTGAAAAAGTTCAGGCCACCTCTATACCATATCCATTGACCCTGGTTATGGATTCCCTTCAAGTGGTAAACAGAAGACACCACACCAGGGGCAGCCTAAATTGAAAATGAAGAAAAGAGAAGCTCCTCTCCAGAACAAGTATGAAGTTCTATAGGAAAAGAAAAACAGGGGAGAGACAGAGGAAGAATCGGTGGGTCATCGGTGGCCTCTCAATATAATCCATTGTCCGAAAATGAAGGGGTTGCTACTGACCTACACACATCTAAGAATCTGATGTCAAAGCAGGAAGGAAAAAAGCAACATACATGGGGATCTTTTGTTTATCCTTCTACTTATTTTCTGTAGTGGGAGAAAATCCATAATTTCCAGGTGGTCACTCTAAATGCAAACAGTATACAATGTTAAGCACACAATGACCACCTTTTACAAATTAAAGAATTCTTCATGTGACATTGTGTTTTCACAAGACACATGGCTACATAGATGTGGTGAAGTACACAAAGCACAGAACTTTGGTCATATGGACACTCCCCCTGACTGACAGGAGAAGATAGAAGTGCTGGTTAAAGGATACACTTTAGTAGTTGGTCCTTGGATCTGGTGTAACTTTTCTGATTTGGTTCCTGGTCACATACCGTTATCAGACATTAGGTTTTGGGATGCAGTCCTCAGCTTGATTAATATTTGTGCCCCACAATTTAAAGCAGAAAGGGTGGAGTTAAGTTGAAACAGACCTTTCTGTACACCAAAAAAAGGACAATGTTTGGGGGGTCTTTAATTGTGGGTTAGTTATCTCAGATAGGAAGGCATGTACATTTAAAATGTTCTATGATTCTAATTTTTTGAACAATGTGATGGGCAAAGCAGACCTACAGGATGCTGCCTGTGCATTGGGGAGTCAAGGGATTCACACATTTTTTTTAAAGTGGCAGTATCAACACGGATTGATTATGCTTTTTGCTCTCCATTGCTGAATATCACCCATAGCCACACAATCCTCTTTGAAACTTCTGATCATAGGATGGTACAGGTTGAGTTTGGCATCAACCCCACACAATCATTTGGTTTATGATTTTGGAAGCTGAATATTTTTTATTAGAGAACAAAGACATGCAACATTAATTGGCACATGTTCTTGTGACCATGAAATATACCTTGGTCATGTATAACTCCCTGATGTTCTGGTGGGAAGACTTCAAATGGATTTAAGGTCTTTTTATTTTGCCACACAGGGGAGGATACTTGCCCAGACACACTATGTTAAATATCCAAATGATCGACCACAATTCCAGTGATTCCTCACATTATCAGCTACCCCACGACATGATTTCTCAGCCAAGCCAGTTGTTTTGAAAAAAGAGATGATATTGCTACAATATCAGAGGTAAGAATCTCTACTAATGGAACACAAATGCAATATGAAAGGGAAGGTGAACATCAACACTTTTGATGGTTGTATATCACATAAGAATGCCAAAATCTTCTCACATCTTAAGAAAGTGGAGGGGGATATGTTGGTAGATACCATAGCACAATTGTAATCCTTAGGGAGGCATACCCTATCTGTTTGTGGAATCCTGGCTCTCTCTACAGTTCAGTTTGCTGATTTTGTTCACGGGATTCTTGTCTCTGATCTCTGAGATACCAAAGTGGAGGGGCTGCAAGCTGATATAACTTCTGTGGAGGTTTTGTCTGCAATCAGCTCCCTGACAACTGGATCTGCATCTGGTTCTGATGGACTCCCAGCTGAATTTTGTCATCTGGTTGGGGAAACACAGAATTTGCTGGCAGATAAGGACCTCTGGCCCACCTAGTCTGACCATTTATATCTGCATATAGTATCACCACAATTACTACTTGACCTATGGCCCTTTCATCCAACCCCTCTTCCCTTTCCATTAGATTCCCATATACCTATCTCATCCATTCTTGAACCCTTCCACTGTTTTCACCCCCACCACCTCTGCTGAGAGGCTGTTCCAGGAATCCACCTATCTTTCTGTGAAGAAGCACTTCCTCATACCTCTCCTGAATCTACCCCACTCCAGCTTCATATTGTACCCCCTTGTCCTTAAGCACCTTATTTTAAAATACTTCCCTTCTGTACCTTATTTATCCCATGAGGTATTTAAAGGTCTCTATCATATCTCCCCTCTCCCTCCTCTCTTCCAAGGTATACATATTCAGGTACTTAAGTCACTCCTTGTGAGGCTTCTGATGAAGAAACTGCAGCATTTCAGTTGCTGTCTTCTGGATCACCTCCACTCTATCTATGTACTGTCAAGGATGTGGTCTCCAGAACTGGGTGTGGTACTCTAGTTCATTTCTTACTAGCTCTCTATAAAGAGGCAACACCGCCTCCCTCTTTCTGCTGGTGATACCCCTCCCTATGCGACCCAGAATCCCACTAGCCTTCCCAACTGCCTTGTCACACTGCTCTGCCACATTTAAGTTATCTGATATGATCATCCCCAGGTCTCTTTCCTGCTTGGTGGTCGTCAGCATCACTCCTCCCATCTTGTTTGCTGCTTCTTTGTTTCTGTGCCCCAAGTGCATTACTTTGCCCTTCTTCTCATTAAAATCCTGCTGCCTTACCCCTGACATCATTTGGGTTTTCTCAGGTCTATGCTTATCCTTCCAGCCCCAAGGTGTCAACCTATTGCAGATTTTGGTGTCATCCAGAAAGAGGCAGACCTTCCCTTCCAGCTCCTCTGCAATGTAATTTGCAAAGACATTAAAGAGGACCAGTCCTAGCACTGATCCCAGAGGCACTCCTTTAGTCCCTCTCCCTTCCTCTGAGTGAACTCTACCAGTCTCTGTCATCTAACCCCTAACCAATTTCATACCCGGTTAACCACCTTTGGACCCACTCCTAAGCTATCTAGCTTGCTTAGTACCCTCATATGTGGAACAGTGTTGAAAGCCTTACTGAATTTTAGATAGGCCATGTCCACTGCTCGATGCTATTCTAATTCCTTGGTAACCCAGTCAAAGAAATCTATCTGAGTCATTTGACATGACCCTTCCCCACCAAGGAATCGATGCTGCCTCAGGTTTTGTAATGATACTCCACAATCCACTCCTTCTGCAGTGACTCCATTAACTTTCCCAGTACTAATGTCAGGCTGATTGGCCTATAATAGCCAGCCTCTTCTCTGCCACCACTTTTGTGAAATGGGACTACATTGTCCTCTGCCCTCCTCCATTCCTCTGGAATCACTCCTTTTTCCAATGCGCTGTTAAACGGGACTGCCAGAGGTGCAGCCAGTACCTCTCTGAGCTCCCTTAACACCATTGGATGAACCCCATCTGGCCCCATTTCTTAGTCAACTTTCATATTAACAAGTTCCTTCCGGACACTCTCCTCTGACAGTGGATTAGTGTCCACCTCCCTCCACTTTTCCTTTTACTTTTTTTATGGCCCCCTCTCCTTCTCCTTCCTCTGTGAACACTGAACAAAAGTATTCATTCAGAATGTCTGCCTTTTCCTGTTCCTCCTCCTCCTCATAACCCCCCCCCTTCCCTTTTTAATCTTATGATCCCACCCAGGTCTTCCTCCTTTCACTTACATACCTAAAAAATGTCTTGTCCCACTTCTTCATCACCTGGGCTATATTCTCTTTCCGTTTGCCACTTTGCACTCCATACTGCTCTCCTGGTTTCCTCTTTTCCCCTTGATACATCTCCCTATCCTCCTTCTTCTGCATCTCATTATACTTTCGGAATGCTACTCTTTTAGCCTCTACCTTTTCTGCCACCTCTTTTGAGAACGATAGTGGTCTATTTTTCTTCTTGCTTTTTTGCTCACTAGCTTGACTGAGAGGTTTTTTTTTTTGCCTTCCCTATGGATCTTTTTAGCTTCTCCCACTGCTTCTTCACCCCAACCACATCATCCCCCCACCAGGTCATCCCTGAGGTATTCTGCCATCTTTTTAAAATCTGCCCTGCTGAAGTTCAGGACCCTCTCACTTGTTTGGTTCAGTTCTGCAGTCATTCTTATATTTAACCACACTGTACAGTGATCACTGTTCCCCAGGTTGCTTCCTACCTTGACATCTGCAACACTGTCTCTGTTAGTGAGTACCAGGTCCAGTACTGTTCCATCAAAAATGGGTTTGACTAGTTGCCTGAGAAATGCCCCCTGCAGGGAGTCCAGGACGTTCCTGCTTCTGGCTGAAGCTGCAGCTGGGAGGGTCCTGATACTCAAAGAAGAACTGGCTGAGCTATTTAATTACATGCTGTCCAATAATGTAATGGGGGATAGTTTACTGATGGGGGGTTTATTTTTTTAATACAATAAAGAGGACAATGTGAATTTTCAGAACTGGAGGTCTATCAGTCTTCTTAATTCTAATCTAATACTCCTTACATGCATTTTGACCTTCATATTGGTACAGGTAGCCCCTCTTCTAATTGACATCTCTCAGGCCTGTGGTATTCCAGCTAGGTTAATACAGGATAACATTCATGTTTTGCAGGAGGTGGTGGAGACAGAGTTAAGGAGTGTTCTCTGGTCTTCTCCTGGCACTTGACCAGGAGATGGCCTATAACCAGATCTCATATGATTACTTGATCCAAGAGCTTTCCCCCTATGGTATACCCATTAAATTGGTTTCATGGCAATGTCTGCTCTATGCCACTTCTCAAATTATGCCTGTATTGCTTGGATGACATGGGACTTCTGTTGATGTTAAAAAGGGAGTTAGGCAAGGGTTTCTCCTCAGCCCATTATTGTATGTGTTTGGATTGGACCCTCTACTTAGGAAAATTAACAGATCCACTAGAGTACTAAACATTGTCACTGCAGATCACATCACAGTTCCCACTGAGTTTGCTTATTCTGTTGATGACATCTGTTTATTGCTGAGGAACAATGAATATATGCTGCATGCAGTGGAAATAACTGAAGCATTTTCAAGGGTTGCAGGGGTAAGAGTTAACCTGTAGAAAAGTACTGGTTTGGATTTAGAACAGTTACAACATCAAGATCCAGACAACATGTTAGAAATAAAGATCAAGACTTACACTGTGACAGTGCTGGGTATTCACTTTGGATCAGGTCACTTGGCCACTAGGAAATGGGAAGCTAAGCTGGCAATAGACCATAATGTTTCTGAATGGAATAAATGGCTCAGGACAAATCCAAAAAGAGTCTTCATGTGCAAGACATTCCTAGTCCCCCTCTTTTTGTATACAAGTTTTGCATTCTCCCCACTGCAGAGCCTGGAAACCACACTTTACTCTGTTTGCTAGACTTCTGTGGGGGAATTGGTAAAACCCTTTAAAAAAATACTTAGAGGCCACTTAAGGAGGGGGTCTGGGAATGATAAATCCCACTTTTTTATTTTCTTATTTTTGGCATTTCCCTTTTTTTCTGCACTTTTTTTAAACCGCTCTTGTTGAGATCCACCAAGTTTTCTGTCCCTTTCAGGCACTCATGGTGTGATGCTCTTTTTGCCTTTTGGAAAGCACATTGCAACAGTCCTTTGGGTCGCACTTCTTCCTTGTTACTATGATATTTGAGTACTTTTTTTTTTAAGTTAAAGCAATGGAAACTGTCTGTTCTGCAGGATTCCTCTCTTTCCAGGATAAAGTTGTATGAATACATTGCCTCTTCTTTTTTCCAAAAATACGAGTTTTGACATAGCTAGCAAAATTCCACCTTCGGTAATTGTTAAACAGTTGAAAGACTCACCGGTAACTGTCAAAATTAGTGATGTGGTCTGGCTCTGCATCCATGGGAAGCTCCAACATAGAAATAGCAACAAACTTGAGAGTGCCTTGGACCATATCTGCCTCAGAGGTCATCGTATTCTAGAGTTGGTGAGGATGCATCACTTATTTTTTTCTTACCCATATGTTCTGGACACTTGTCAGGAACTGGGACACCTCTGGAAGTCACCTTTGTTTTTCACTGTTACATATGACATTTTAATGTACTGCTTTTTCCCCAAGAGCTGGTCTCTGTGGGACTATAGCACTTTATGTATCAACATGGCTTTCCTGAAGTGGTGCGTTTGGCAAGCACAATGCTCGTATTTGTTCCATCCAAAGATTATTTCATTAGATATTCTGTACATTAATGTCATGAAAGAATTACTGATTGTGCATTCTCAGGAATAGAAGTGACTGCCTAAGGAGCAGTTGTCTGCTCTTTGGAAACAGGTTACCAGGTTGTAGCATAAGGAATTGTTCTCTCTTGTTTTTTTGTGACCCTGCAATATGTTTCTTTTGGTCTAGAGGATGTCCATAGCGGTTACTGTTTGATTGATTTGATTGTTTGTTTTCTGTATTTATGTTTTTTTTATCAATAAAAGCCCAGCTACTCTTCATTGATAAGTGACATGTGATCCTTTACTTCCACCTGGACAGATGTTGTGATCATGCTTGACCAATGTTTTACTGATGTAAACAAGTTGATGGCCACCAGCTGTCTGAGTCTTAATCCAGGTAAGATGTAGATATTATTGATTGAACCAGGTTCCCATACTTTAACCACGAGAAACAGGGTTATCACATCTCCATCTTTAAACAGAACCCACCTCAAAGTCGTTGGTAGGATGAAAATTCTGGGGGTAATTCTGGACAGCAAGCTGACACTAGAACACCTGCTGTCTGTGGTTGTTCATACTGTAGTTGCTTTTTCCATGTGAAACATTGCACAGATCAATTCCTATCATGTGCATGGGGACCTAGTGATGTTAGTGCTTTCCTTCTCTATGTCTAGATTGGACAACTGTAATGCACTTTCCCTAGGGTTATCGGGGGGGGGGGTGATGCATCATGTTCAGCTGTTACAAAATGCTGCAACCCGGCTGATAGCTAGAATTAGGGTTTCCAAGCATTCACACTGGGTTTGTGCAAATTCCAATAATGTCAGTCCAGTGGTGCATCATCTTAATGGTAGGTCTCCTAATTTGCAAGGCCTACACTGTGTGGATTCTTGTTGCCTAAAGGATCTCCTGGTCTTATATACTTTTGGCCAACCTCTTCACTCCACTGAGGCAGGTTTGCTGTTGGTCCATCGTCCCAGTTAAAGCAAATGGGACAGAGTCTTTGTGATGACTGCACTGTCTGATTAGAGTTCACTCCCTCTCCACTTATGGGAGTCTTCCTCCATGGTGGAAGTATTTGAAATAGGAGTGAAAATCCATTTTATTTAGTTAGTCTAAGTGGGCAGCCTCTGAATATTGATACTAGGGAAGTAGAAAATGTGCTGGCTTTTGCTCTGTTTTCATTTCATAATATTTATTTGCTTTTATTTATTTACCATTACAAATGTTTGTTGAATGTGTTATAAAGAACCCCGACCTCTAGGAAAATTGTGCTATATAAAAAACATTCCTTGTCTTGTCTTTGAAGACAGCTTCTAGGCATTCTGTGACTGGAGATTACTACGACTATTTCCAAAGTATTTATGTTGTCTATCTTCAAAGTTTGGGCCAGAACCCTTACTGTAAGTTCATTCAAGTTATCCAATAACTATGATGCAAAAAGTCTCAAAATTCAGAGATTCTGTTCCCAAGCCATATTCTCTAAGCATTCCATTCTATGCTGAGTATTCAGAACAACCAGAATCTGAACTTCTGGTGTAATGCATATGGTACTACAAGCTTTCTAAGCATTCTCCTTGTTATTTTCCAACTTTTTAACTCAGTCAAAAAAGTACAAAAATGAAAAGAGATAGGAACCATACAGAGACAGTCCAGCGAGGAACTATAGAGACGATGTAGGGACAGCAGGAAAAATCATATGAGGAACATCTGTCCAGTCAGGACATGTACTTGTTGGAGACCAAAAGGGAAAGGGGAGACATAATTAAAACATTCAGATTCCTGAACTGAATAAATAGAATGAATTGTGAGGCTCTTTTCAAGTGATACAAATGATCAGCAACCAGGTGACAAAATGTTAAGCTGTGATGGTGAGGGAAGAATCAAGAAAGATTGGAGGAAATACTTATTTGCAGAAAGAATGGTGGATAGACAGAACAGCTTGCCTAGGGAGGTGTTAAATACGGAGACAACGACAGGAATAATGATAGGGTGGGTCAGCTACAAGAGTTTTGTGACAGCAATCAACAGACAGAGGGTAGAGAGTGAGGGGGAATGAGGTACTCATCCTAGGCCAGACCAACAATAAGTTGAAGCAGTTCATATATGACTTGTCCTATGGTAATTTAAGAACTGCACATATTGAGCTAGTAAAACACATAATTAAAAATATTGTATGCAAATAGATGAAAAATGTTAGATGTATGGATCTGCAAGTCATATTACTTTCAGAGTACAGAAGACTTGATCATATCTGGAAATGATATGTGGAGCTAACCATGGCCTAACAGAGAAAATGTTTAGGACAAATGCTTCCTGATTATAGTAAAAGTGAGCAAATCAGCATGTGTACTGTACATAAAACAAAAGGGTAAAAGTAAGTCATCGCTGAAAATAGCAAACAATAAGCCAGTCTGCTAGTGTAACAGTAGTGGTACTGCCTGCACAGTTGGTAACCCGGGTTCGAGAACAAGCCCGGATCACTAGAGGGCTAGCTGGCTTGCGAACATGAGCTGAGCATCCTAGAGGATGGTCTCCAAAGTAGGGAGGGGCAACACTCACTCTATGCTGTGCAACTGACTCCTGGGTGACCATTGGTGGCAGAACAAGCAGAGTCTTGCAGAGGTTTCGGATGTTGATGAGGTCCGACATGCAAATGCACACACATGCCTGTGTGAACACTGGGAGCACTTCTTGACCTTCAATAAGGGGAGAAAAGTGAAAAAAAGGAGCACCTGTCACTGTAGGAGGACATCCACCTCTTGCTGCAGGCCCACACACCATGGAGCCTGGCATTCTCCTTCAAAGGTCGACCCAGCCACCGCCAGGAGGTAGAGGGTTCCTGATGATGACCTTGCCCAGTGGGTAAGCCAGAGGTGTAAAAGTGAGAAGATAAGTCCGGGGGGAGCTGGATGAGTGGGGAAGGATTGATGGAGACCAGATGGCAAGAAGCTGAAATCATACTAAATAAAAAAAAAAGAAAATAGTTACAATAGACATTTCATTCATGGTTCTTCAGAAACTGTCTATAAAGAAATTGTAAGCATATTCATTTTTATTGTTGCATCCTTGTTCTAGTGTTCTACTAATCTTTGCATTTAAAAAAAAAACTTCAGTTTTACCTTATTCCAGTAAATGGACTAGTCTTCCCCTAAAATATAAACAGTCAGAGGTCAATAGGCTACTGTACTTGGTGTTCTATAGGGCTGGCTTAACCTTTAAGAGCTTAAATATTAGCCTGACTACTTTTTTATTGTAAGGGCTGACATTATAAGGCTGGCTACATTTTTAAGAACTTAAACATTAGCCTGACTTCTTTTTCACACAATGGCTTACAATACCTCTATAAATTAACCCATAGGCAGCAACCATCACACTATAATGTCCGACCTAGAAATGACACTGGCCACCACCAACCTTGTACTACATTGAAAGGCAGTCTTTTCATTGCTGTATTGTTTTGTGCTAAAATTTCAATGCTGTGTCTGCCTAGCATCAAGACTTATAGGGGGCTTTCTTGTTATTGTGATTTACCCAGAAATCAATGAATAAAATGTAGAAATATTGCTGTTTTGGTGAAGGGCTTTCCATCCTGCTAGAAGACTTCTTCTTGAGCTCAGCTGCACTCTAAGTGAGCATTCATCAGAGAACAATGAGGGCTTAATTCTGAACACTGGATCTGCCTGAATGCAGTAGCATAACCATATACACTGCAGTGTTTCTTTCCAGAGTATTAAGTATGACTGCTTTCTCAGCAGTTTGTCATAATAGGAGTTTTTTTAATGAGTGTCTTTTGAGGTATGTACTGCCATTGAGGGCAGGATATCATTTGTTTGTTTGTTTGTTTATAGATTATACTGCAAGCATGCAGTTTTATTCTGTTCTCCAGTTATGCCATTTTTGATTTTTTTTATTTCAATACTGTTTTTCTATCTTCATTATTTGTTTTTAATTACCTGTTGCCAAAAGAGTGAGTAGCACCCTTGTTGAGGAAATGGTGGTATTGGGTGTAGATGGGATTAAATCTGCTTTCCTGTTACAACACAATTTTATTTTCAAATGTTATCTCAGGTTCAGAATGACAGAGAGGATTCAGTGCCCAAATTGGTTTCTTCCTCTCCCTCATTGAGCACATGGTAATGGTTGTAAGGCAACATTCATGGCCAGTTGGTTGGAGACAGTAGGGGACTATGTTTAGTTACTGAATACTTATTTAAAGGAACTGGTTGGCAGAGTTGGAGTGAAACATCCCAAAACCAACAAACCCACAGAACCTATTCAATACATTTGGCTCCTACATGACTTTCAAATTGGAAGGTATAATTCACAAGTTCATAAAATTCTACAGGAGCTGAATGGCTTCTTAGCCTCACATCTTAGAGGTGAAGATCTGAGAGTTAGTGCTACTGCACTGAATTTAGGTGCCTGTGTGTGTAAAGTCATTCCCACCTACTTGCAAAGACTTTGCTGTTGCACTGACCGTACTGCTTTGTTTATAGCATTTCTACACTCCTTGACTGTCTCAGGGAATACACGGACTTACTAGAGGCCAATAAATCAGTTGAGAGGGGAGCTAAGTGATTTCAAAGCCTGCACCACCTGAACAAGGCTGCTGCAGTAAAGACCTTACTATCCAACAACCCACACCAGCTATTTGCCACCTCTTACTACAAAAAAGCTATCTGCCACTTCTTGCTATGAAACATTGCTTGCTTTGGGGAACAGGGGCATACACGATGCTCAGTGCATCAGTTGTTGGTGTGGCTAAGTGATTTGAAAGCCTACACCACCCAATTCATACACAAATGGATGGTGCTCATGCAAGTGGCATAAGCACCACTCAGAACATTTCTTTACTTTTACCTAGATTGTGTATTAAATAGCTGAATTAGTCTAGCCAGGACTACCAGTATATCTAAATTGTTTGCTGTGCAGGATTTAGATTACAGCCCTATTTCTGCAGTTTATATGCTATGCCTTGCTACTCTGAAACTTCGTTGAATTAGGAGAGCTATTGCACTTGTGTAAAGGTGTTTATAGAATAATATAATAGAGTCTGGTAATACTATTTCACTGACTGAGATTAGAATACTATGTCTCATAATACCATTAGAGTTTGAGATCAATGTTTTAATGCACTTTCACATTTTCAAACTAAACCTCAATTGAATTTTACACCTGGTTACACAGGGTGTGGCTATTGGGTCTGGGTGTTAATAATGTAAATGTTAGGTTTTAAATTAGGGGTGTGGGTTTTGATAATATTATGTGGGATAATTACCTTAGTGCACACACTATCTGTACTATGTGTGCTGGGGTACAATTCTTGGCTATGATATTTCTCCAATGGAAGGACTATTTCATATACTCCTGAAGCATTTCTTCACTCAAATTCCTTACTTATAAAAGAAAAATTATTATCAGGTTTAGCAGATCATGATTACACACAACTAGTGACTCTGAGCCTTTCAACAGTATTTAATATAAAGCAGAATTTATGTGGGAAGAGGTGGAGAACTAACAATTTGTACTGTAGAAAATTGTTGCAAAAATTATAAAGTAAGAAGGTCAGAATAGGAAGGTTAATTTTTTGAGTGTTCCTACTAATATGTAAGGGATATACATCCCAATCTTGGTTCTATGAACAGCAAAGTGCTTTCTGCAGAATTACTAAATGAAGGGGAATTAGCATAGCACATTTTAATGTTAAAAGCCTCAGCTCAAAAATAGATCATGTTAGGGAATGGAGATTAAAATGCAAATTGACCTGTTAATTATATCTGAAACATGTTTACATTTTAAAACAGTGGGTGACTCTATCAATATAGAGGATTTTTGAATATGGTATAGAGACAGATCAAGAAAGGATGGTGGGCTACAAATCTGTGGGAAAAATTAGTTGATGCTAATGCTTTAAGAATAACTATTTAAACTGAAGGCTTAGAATATCAGACACTGAAATTAAACTCCCATACTCCCCCCCAAGCTTAAGTTGTTTTTTTATATCTAACAAGCATTATTTGAATATAAATACTCACATGATATAGTGATCATGGTGGATTTTAATGTAAATTGGCAAAGTGTTACTGTTACCCATCCCTTAAAGGATTTTTAGGGAAATCTAGATCTGACCCTATTTATCAATGAGTCAACATGTATAAATCATAAAGATCTAATAGCTTCTACAATTATTGATTTAATCTTTACAAATAGTCAAGATACAAGCTCTCTAGAATTCTTTTGGACCACTTTAATGATCATCAAGTTAGTTTTTGTGTTTGGGCCAAAGAAAGATGTTTAGTTTCCAGCAAATACATTACCTATTGATCATACAAATATTTAGGTTATGTCTCCTTTTTATTGGCTCTTGAGATTATAGGCTGGACAAGATTAGAGTTTATACCTACAGGTAGTGATACCTGGGATTGTTTTTAACAAGATTTTATGTCAATCTGCAATGTACACATCCCAGAAAGAAAAAAAAAACTAAAAATGATAAATGCCCCCCATACAGTTCTAACTTAAACAACATAAAAACATTATACACTGTAGACTTTTGCTAAGAAATTCAATCATCCAATAGACTGGATAAATATGAAAAGATACATAACAGTGATACTAAAGAAGTTTTAAAATAACCAAGCAATATTATTATAAAACTATATTGGGAAAAAAAAAACGCCCAAGAAATTTCGGACAATCATAAAGAAATTGAAAAGCCAACCACCTGAAGATGTTCATAAACAATTTATAGTAGAGGAAAAAATGCATGACTAGGACTAGAAGTAGCAATAACATTTCAGAACTACTTTGTAAAGATGGGAACTGATGCCCTTAAATTGGATAATGATCAAAATGCGTGTCCCCTAGTTAACTTTGATTTATTAGATGAGTGCAGGAATATGCTTAAATTTAATAAAATTCAAATTGATGAAGAGATGAAAGAATTGAACAATACAGATATTTTAAAAGCAATAGGATGGGATTGCATCTTGCCTGTGCTGTTGAAATATGCTGCCCCCATAATCTGAGAACCCAAACATATATGTTTAACATGCTTTCAGTTTACATGAATTCCTAGTGGCATGGAAAAAGGCCAATGTAACTCCAAGCTGTAAATCAGGAGATATGTTAGATACAGGGCATTATCAACCAATTTCCTTGCTTTCAACAGTGTCCAACATCTTAGAGAGATTAATTAGTGCTCAAATGAAATATTTTTGGAAAAATAATAAAATCGTGAGAATAAAATTATGAGCAACTTCCAGTCTGGGTTTTGTATAATAGACAGTACCACTATAGCCCAAGTCAAGGTGATGGGCAAGATTCATGAGACAAAGATTCATGAAGCCTTGGGCAAGAGGATGTCACTAGGATTTTGATACGCTGGACCATGCCATCCTCTTGTCCAAGTGTAATGACCTTAATTTGTTGCCTACCACCCTGATATGTTTCACAGATACCAAGGGGATTCAACAAATAGTTAGTATGGGAGGATGTGCTTCAGGTAGGCCCCAAATTATATCAGGGGTACCTTGTGGGTCAATATTTCGACCCTTATTATTTAACCTTTTGAAAACTGAATATGAGTGAACATATATAGATTCTGGATGTATATATACATCCGCAGTCTTCTAAGGGTTAATGTCCATCTGAATTACCTCATGTTACATAATACTGATGCTAAAATTCATTTGCACATGGATGACACCATGTTATACACGTGGGGAGTTTCTGTGAAACAAATTAAAATGAAATAAAAAAAAATGCATTTGACCAGATTCAATACTTATTACTAGGAATACTATAAATGAGTTATTAATCCTAAAAAATCTGAAACTATGTTGTTCCAAGAGACTTGCATTTCCAATCTGGCTAAAGAACCATTGGTAGTGGTTACAAGAAATAATGTAATCTTACAGCAGCTCATGTCTTACAAGTACTTAGGAATTTGGAGGGTGAGAAGTGTATATGGGACATTCACAACAAAACAGTGGATAGCATAGAAAGAAGCTTGGGATGCTGTACTGAACAAACAAATGTCTATCAAGGGAATCATGAAAGCTAATTGTGGACTCTGTGATTGTACCAGTGTTTGACTATGGGAATTTACATCATATTGGGTAGGGAGCTAGCAAAGCTAGATGTAATGTGTAATAAATTTGCCTGTTTCATACTTGACTCCTCCTGGTTGACACATCACTGCTGCTTCTACTTAGAATCTGGATAGTTGAGACTGACTGAATAAATCTGCACCTTGTAAATTGTACCCCTTCATGATATACAGATAGGATTCCAAGCTTCTGTATATCTTAAATTATTTAAATCAGAGATAGAATAAACATGGATTCAGATCAGCACAAGGGGTGGAATTTGTATTACCCCCTCGGAAAACTACTACAGGGAAAGCTGCATTTTTTTATATAGGCTCAAAAGCCTGAAACACTATCCTTTTTTGATTTAAGGCCAATAAATTAACACACTCCACTCGCTCTCATGCTTCATCATCATGTGAGATTCCCATAAGGCCTCCTGTGAACTAATGCTTGCCCAGCTGTCCCTCCCATCTACCCTACCCTGACCATCTGTGTTAGAGTCATATACGTCTCCCCTCAACTCACCCCACACTCACTAATTTCATGCCTGTCTACCCTACAAACCCAGCTGCCAACGGCAAACTACTTCTTCTAGGTGATTATAACCTAGATTGTCTCTCCCCTTCCTTCAAGAACTCCGTCTCAAAAAATGAAGCCCTCAACCTGACCCAAATGATCAAAGAAGCCATGCGGTACAACCTCCATTCCCATAACCACTCACTCATAGACTGGATTCTCTCCTCCCATTCCCATAGAATCTCTACTGCAGCAGGGGTTCTGCCTGATGCACAAAGCGATCACTGTATCACAAACTGTGTCAGGAAAATCCATCTCCCTCACTCAGCCCCCAAATACCTGAACTTTTGCCCATTACACTCTCTAAATCCTGAAGCCCCCCCCCACATGACCTGAGCACAGTAGACTGGACTCCCTGCTATTCTGCACCCAGTGTGGACTCTGTCCTTACCTGCTTCCTATCCAAACAAACTCAGATATGGGACTATCATGCCCCTCTGGTCAGAACCAGAGTTCAAAAATGTCACTACCCCTGGATCTCTGAAGCACTGTTTGACCTGTGCAAGGCCTGTGACAAGGCCTGGTCACTCTGCACAGCCTCGCTATCCCCACAAGCACAGCAAAAATAAAAACAACAACTAAGGAACAACTGCACCATAGAAATTCATTGTGCCACAGCTGAATATTTCAAAAAGCACCTGCAGACCTCAAACACAGCCTCCTTCTGGAAGACAATCCATGCTCTGATTGACCTCCCTGCCCAAGAAACAGCCTCAGTCTTAAAGCAAAATGGTCAATCTTTTTCTGACCCTCATATTGTTGCTGACATTCTAAATAAATTCTTTGCAACCTGTGCCCTTCCTGACCACCC
Source organism: Neoceratodus forsteri (assembly GCA_016271365.2). NCBI lineage: Eukaryota > Metazoa > Chordata > Ceratodontiformes > Ceratodontidae > Neoceratodus > Neoceratodus forsteri. Next base: position 171,620,436 of record CM057456.1, on the reverse strand, counting down.
TTCCCCCCATCCATACCTCCTCATCATCCCATAACAATTTCATTTTTTCACCTGTCTTCACTCAAAAAATAGTACGCACTCTCTCATCACTAAATATCAACAAATCCAACCCTGATGGGATTCACCCCAAACTCCTGTGCATTTCTGCCCCAGAAATTGCAGCTCCACTAGCTCACATACTCAGTCTCTCATTCTCTACAGGAACAGACCCTCAGGCCTTGAAAATCATTATGGTAATTCCTCTACCCAAAGGTGGTGACCCCACGGTCCTGGAAACTATTGGCCAATCTCCCTTCTCCCAGCCCTTGCAAAATGGCAAGAATCTCAAGTCCACTCCAGACTGACTACTTCTCCTCCACCAGCTTCCTATATCAATTCCAATCTTGATTTTGCAAACATCATTCAATGATTTAGTCTCTTCTGCAAATCACTGACCACATCCACTCTGCCACAAACCAAAGCCAATTGACAGCAACCAGTTTTGTGGACTTGGCAAAGAAGTTCAACTCAGTCTCCAACCCCCTCCTCCTTACCAAGCTAGGAACAGTGGGTCTAGCACCCCTCTCAGTAGAGTGGTTCATCTCCTACCTCAAAAACTATCAGCAGTCAGTCAGGGTGGGTAACTTTGCATTCTCCCCCCCAACCTATTCTTGCAGGGGTACCACAAGGTTATATCCTCGGCCCCATCCTGTTCTCTTCTTTCATAAATGACCTCCCTTCAATATGCTGCAACACACAGATACATATATATGCAGACAATACCATTCTTTATGTATCAGGGTGCACCATCTTGGACACCGACATACCATTACAACAACACCTACTAGTGGTGCAGTCCTAGTTCTTCAGTAACCAATTAAAAATAAATACCTCCAAGACTGTGTCTATAATATTTGGTTCTTCCAAAAAATTGGCAAAATCGCCCCCCCCACAAGCTTTCAAAACTCTAGATGGCACATCTCTCAACTGTATCATAACTTACAAATACATAGGGGTCTGGCTTGATCCTCAACTTAACTTCTTTAATCACAATGTGCCCTATGCACTATTGTGCAGAGTGGCTATGCACCATGTATCTGTGGCTCTTAGCCACTCAGCACCCATTGCACCCCCCGCTCTGCATTCATCACTCAGGGTGCGCAGTCCCATGAGACCCGATCCGTCAGCTGCATGGACAGCAACACACCGGGGTGGGCAGAGGGCATGTTGGGGGTGTGCTTACACTCCATGCCATTCACAGAGGTGTGGAGTGCTGGGCAGGGCAGGCACACCTAACACTAGGTAACACCCAGCCATAAGGAATATGCGCCCCGCCCAGGATGCCGCTGCCAGCAGCTGCGCTGATGTGGGGGCACTACAAATCCTACCCACATGCCTCCCCAGCCCATGGATCATCATGGAGGGCTGGGTTAGCCGACCAGGCACCCTCCTACCCCAAGCTCACAGTGCACATTGTGTCCTTCAGCATTTTTCGTGCCTCGTGGGTGCAAGTGATCCATTCATGGACCAGGTCTGGACATCATCACATTTGATGCACAACTGGTGAGTGGAAATGTCCTCCATGTGACTGCACGCTGGGGGCCGGTTCCATGGGTAGGTGGTGGTGCAGAACTCAGCTGGCGGGTAACACACCTCTGGCACATATTACCCACCCATATGTGAATAGGGCCATTGACTCTATCATCTCCAAACTACACCTAAAACTCGATATCCTATACCGCAATATGTACTCCCTTCCTCTTTCCACCCACCAGGACTTAGTCACAAAAACAATTATCCTAATCTTTGACTATGCTGACATCATTTATAACAGTACCCCAGCCTCCTTACTCTCCTGCCTCGACACTCTGCTACATTTCTTCTGCCACTTTGCCTCTAATTCCCCCCACAGGACTCATCACTGCCAACTCTACTCTTCCCTAGGCCTCACAACTCTTTCACATAGGTGCACTATCCACTTCTTCTCTCTCTTAGCCAAATACTTGTTCAGCCTTCTTCCACCCTACCTATCGGACATACTTTCCCTAGTAGTCATCTCACCCTACAATCTGCATGACAGGGATGCCCGCACTTTCTCCTGCCACACCTACTCATCCTCAGCAGGTAAAGCTGCCTTTTCCTACAGGCTCCCAGCTATTTGGAACACTCAGACTCCCCAGTTTTTGGAACCTGCCTTCCCACCCCTCCATTAAACAGCACTTATGCACCCCCCTCTCATGTTCCTAATCGTCCAATTCTGAACAGTATGTTTCCCAGGATATTCTATAACAATGTCACCATGACCCAAATCATCTAACATCTATGTTGTAAATATACATTTTGACTCTTCCCATACTGTGACTACTCCATATAGTTGCCTGTTACCAACCCAGACTGTTTTTGCTATGTAAAATTGTATTTGTTTTTGTACTGTATTGTACTCTGTGTTTTCCTTATGTTACCCCAACCCTGGGTCACACCTGGAAATGGGCCTTGGCTCAGTGTGCTTTTCCCGGGATGGTAACCAAAATTTTAAATAAAATAAACATAAACATAAGCATAAGATAAAGACATGGTTATTAGTTTTTGGAAAGATACCCATGTTGGCATTGTATAGAATTAGGTGAAGTTTTTGTTAATACCAGGTAGTCATTTTAAACCTAAACCATTTAAGACAATATATATATATATATATATATATATATATATATAGAGAGAGAGAGCTATTGGTGTGATGGGGAATGTACTTGAGCAGTAATAGGAACATGCATTTGATTCATATACTGATGTTTGATAGCTGTTAAAGATATATTGATGAATGTATATCACTTAGGACTATGTAGTTGGTAACTGTTTTGTACTAAGGACCCCAATGAAAATGAGCTGTGCTCAACTAGGTAATTGGTAGTCATATCATGAACAAAATATATTACTACTAATACTGCTACTACTAGGTATACCGTCACTACAGCAACAACTTTACAGTGACATAGTCGATACCGACAACATTGTCACATTGCTGTAAAGTCCGCCTGGGACCCTGCCACCCTTCCCCAAGTCCTGCACCCCATTCCTGACTCAGCTCTATCTCAGAGTAGAGAATCCTAAAGAGGGGGTACAGAGGGAACAGCCCCATGCATAGGGGTGCAGGAGCACAGCCCCCAACAAAACAAGAAGAATGCACAGGCCTGCACCTTCCCGACTGCAATTGCGGTTGATGTAGTGGTTTTGGGGTAACGTCACGTTGACATGAAATTGTTGATGTGGCATCATGGATGCCTACTACTAGAGGGCATCTGTTGCAAGAATTAAGACAAGTGTTTAAAAGGGAAAAAAGAAAGTGCTTTCATATGTAAAGGGTAATGGGGATGTGGAATGAATTACCTTGGGCACCATCATGGTTAAAAATAAGGTGACATTTAAGAATAATCTGGATACCTCGATGGCATCCACAAGTACATTGTATTACTACCACTGACACAATGTGGAAACAGTTTATATGGTCTAATTTCCTTTTTCTGCTTCATAGACTGCAATATGAACCATAGTGCAATATAACTCCCTAATTCTACCACATGGAATTTTAACTTTTTAAATTCCAAAACTAGTGTCAAGGAAAAACAATTGGCTATATTTTAACATGCATTAAACTTAATGGGCACATAACATTTATTCAAGAATTATTGAGCGAAAATAGTATGCTGTTCCTCTAAATGAAAGTTGATACAGCTATCTACATCCTTGACAACATTTACATTTCCCCAATCATTACCAAATATTATTTAGTTAAATACTGGAAAATCCTGTATAGTGCTAGCAACTTAACACAGCTCTGCTGTTGGTGGGTGAAGTCAAAGAATTAGGATAACAGATTTTTTTTTAATTCTATGTAGGAGTTTTAACAAGCATTTTTACATTAATTGCTCTGTCTGTTTTTATTAACTTCTCCTACAGTAATTTAAGAATTGTTCATATTGAACTAGTAAAACCCTTAATTAAAATATTGCATGGAAATAAATGAAAACTATTAGATGTATGGGTCTGCCAGCCATGTTACTGTCAGCATACAGTAGATGTGATCATATCTGGAAATTCTATGCCTTGAGTTTTTGGATAGTATTTGCAGGGAGCTAACCATGGTCTAACATAGAAAATGTTTTGGCCAAATGCTTCCTGATTTTACTAACAACTAACAAGTCAGCATGTGTACTGTAAATAAAACAAAAGGGCAAGATTAAATACAAGCTGAAAACAGAAGACAGTGAGCCAGTCTGCTGGCACTGTGGTAGTGCTACGGCCCATGACAATGGTGACCTGGGTTTGGGAATAAGTCCGGGTCATCCGAGAGCTGGCTCAGGGAGGTGAGCTGAGCATCTCAGAGGATGCTCTTCACCTTGAGAATGGGGTAATGTTGACCTCCACTGTGCTACTGACAGCTGGATGACCACAAGTGGCAGTCTAAGTGGAACATTGAACTGAGGGCAGATGCTGATGAGCTCCGACATGTAAATGCACACACATACATATGTTCACAGAGGGAGTTCTTCTTAACATCCATTAAAGGGAGAATAGTGGAAAAACTCAAGCACCAGGCACAGCAAGAGGACATCCTCCATTTGCAGCAGGCCCCACACCACTGACCTTGACACTCTCTCTGAAGTGTCTATCCAGCATCTGTAGGAAGGTACAGGGATCCTCCTGATGACCCTGCCTCTGGTGGGTAAACCAGGGGCCTGATTCCAAGATGCATGGCACAACTCACAGGTTAATGCTAGTTGCGCCATGTGGCACTACACTAGGGACCCTGTGCTGTATTTCAAGACAGGCAGAGTCCCTGGCACCTACATCCTGTAACTTGCAGCAGCCACAGGCTAGCACCACAGGAATGGTGCAATGGACCTGGGCGATGCAAGTCACAGCCTACAGATAACTGCTCCCTGGAGCCCCCCCACCCAGTACACTGCCTCAAGCACCTGGGGGCATTGGTGGGCTGGCTGGATGGCACTGGCATTTAGGGGGCACTGTGTGAAATGGACTCTGGGGGTCCCCAACATTCGGGGGTGGGGGGCATGTCTGCACTGGGGGTTATGGGGAGATGGGCTATGTGCGTGCCATGGCTCTGTGGAGTGGGCATCCATCAAGTGGCACAAACCGATGCCCCTTAGACCATCTCCCTGCTGGTCTAACTCTGCTGTGCCATAGCAGCTCTTGGAATCATGTAAGTGGGTTATGGCAGCTGCTCTTTTGGAATAGGGTGCAGTTGCTGCTGTAACCCACCCTTGTTCCATGCTGCAGTGGGTTACGAGCATAGTGGGTGGCATAGCCCACCTTTGGCACAACCCACATGCAGCATGGTGCAAGCCATGACTTGGAATCCCGACTTGAGTAACGCATAGTGCAAGGTGCGATTTGCTCCATGGAGTTTGGTGTAAATTGCCTTGTGCCATGCATAACACATCTTAGAATAGGTCCCTAGGTGTATAAGAGGGAGATGGTAAGCCCCAGAGCAGGTGGGTCACGAGGCTGGATGAGTGGGGAAGGATGGATGGTGACCTGTTGACAAAGAGCAGAATATATACTAAATTAAACAAACAAACTAACAAACAAAAAACCCCAGAAAATAGTTACCATAGACATTCCAGCTATAGTTTTTCACAAACTACCTATAAAGAAACGGCAAGCACAGATATTTTTATTGTTTTATACTGGCTTTAGTGTTCTATTAATCTTTAAACTTAAAAAAATAAACTTTAGCTTTACCTTATTCCTGTAAATGGGCTAGCATTTCCCTAAAATATAAACAATCAGAGGTCAATCGGCTATTGTACTTGGTGTTGTACAGGGCTGACTTCAGCTTTAAAAGCTTAACGATTAGCCTGACTACTTTTTCATGTATTGGCTGACATTATTGCCCTGTCCACACTGCAGCCCGAAAACCCTTCTGTAACGTTACCGAGGGTGTAAACCACATTGGTAACGGTGTGCGTTTACACTGGTAACGTTACATGAGGCGTTTTTGTAACCGTTGTGAAACCGGTCCCGCCCTGGGACCGTTACCGGCGGTAGTGTGGACTACCGGTAACGGTCCCCTGCAGGGCACAAATCGCAGTGCGAGCTGCATTGTGGGATAGGGCGCCGCTGTAACGGTCGCCCAGATCCCGATGTGTGGACCGGTGGTGCCGGTCCTGTAACGGACACCGCTGAGGTGTGAACGCACTGCATTGCATCCGTTACCGGGTGCAAGCAGTGTAGTGTGGACAGGGCCTAAAGGGCTAGCTACAACTTTAAAACTTAAACATTAGCCTATCTACTTTTTCATGCAACGGCTCACAATGCCTCTCTAAACTAACTCTTAGGCAACAACCATCACACTACAATGTCTGACCTAGAAATGACACTGGCCTCCACCAACATTTTACTACACTAAAAGGCAATCTTTTCATTTCTGTAGTATTTAGTGCTAGAATTTAAATGTTTTGTCTGCCTATTATCAGAACCTACAAGGGACCTTGTTGTCAATGTGATTGTTCAACCACTAAACAAATAAAATGTAGTAATATTGCTGTTTTGGGGAAGGGCTTTCCATCTTCGTAGAAGGCTTGTTTGTGAGATCAGCTGCACTCTAAAACCCTGGACACACTGGGGAACTAAAAATGGTTTAAGTGCCTTAAAATGGTTTAAATCCTCCTAGCACTGTTTGCAGACAGACTACATACCTCTTAAAACATTTTAACAAAAGTGTTTTTAAACCCTGCTAGATATCTAGTCTTAAAACCATTTTTAAAAACGTTTTGAAGCTAACATGGTTTTTACTCACAGGTCTGTCCAGGAGTAAAAATGTTTTAAGCTGTAAAGTTTTAACTAAAACAGTTCTAGCTGCAGTGTGTCCAGGCAAGCACAGTTATGTGTGTTAGACTTAACACAAAATAGTTACAAGGAGAACAGGGTTAACACTAGCAGTGTGGCCACACTAAACCATTATCAAATGTGTTTACTGAGTAGTGTGGCTGCACTGAAATGGTTTAGCTAAACTGGTTTTAAAAACAGTTTTCAAAAACAGTTCTGTCCAGGGCCTAAGTGAACATTCATCAGTGAACAGTGAAAGCTTAATGTTGAACCCTGAATCTGCTAAATGCAGAGGCCATAACAATTTACACTGCACTGTTTCTTCCAGAGCATTAAATATGACTGTTTCATCAGCAGTTTGTCACAATAAGAGTCATTTATTTTTTTAGAATCAGTTTGTCTTGGAGACATATACTGCCACAGAGGACAAGAGATCATGTGTTTTGTTTGTTTATAGATTATACTGCTTTTCATGCAATTTTATTTTCTTCTCTAGTTAGGCCTTTTTGTATTTTGTATTTAAATCCTATTTTCCATCTTCATTATTATTATTTTTAAATTACCTGTTGCAAAATGAGTGACAAACTTCATTATGTAGGAAATGGTGGTCATAGGTACAGCATAGAGGCTAGTAAATTTCTTTCCTAGTTATAATGCAGTGATATTTGCAGATTTATTTCAGATTCTTAACGACAGAGGATGCATTGCCCAAATTCTTTTTTTTTTCCTCTCCCCATGCAGTACTCAGTAATGTCTGTAAGGTAGTATTCTTGAGCAAGTGGATAGAGAGAGTAGGGGACCATGCTTAGTTACTGAATATTTTTTTTTTAATGGGACTGGTTTGCTGAGTTGGGTAAAACATCTCAAAACTGACAAATTTTCAGAACCTATGCAGTACATTTAGTTCCTATATGGCTTACAAACTGGGAGTTATAATTTGCAATTTCATGAAATTCTACAGGAGCTGAATGGCTCCATAGCCTCACTTCTTTGACTTGAAGATTTGGGAGTTAGTGTTTCTGTATTGAACGCAGCTGCTAGTTTGCATAAAGTTATCCCCATCTGTCATTGTAACCATATGTCAAGTGCATCCATCTTGGATTTTTTTCAGTGCTGTGAATAATCTTTGTAGATGGCACTTTTATGTTAGCATTTACTATGGTAGGAGTTGGGGCAATCAGTTGAAAACAGGGTGGTTGAAAAAACAATCCTACAATGGCAGTAGTCATCCCAGTGCCCCCATCTCTCACCCACGGGCAGTGCATCCTGTTGGTCATTGATGTGGTTGTAGAATTTCTTAATCTTTCTTTCACCAAAACCACATTCAGGTCTGTATTCAGATGGGTGAGGGAGAAATAGTTGTTTTTATTTGGATATATGAATGTATGACCATATGTATTAGTTTGGAAGACACATATTGAATATTTATTATTTTGTTCCTATTGGTCACAACTTCAATCAATTGAAACACTTACATGGAGCCATCCCTGTCATCTCACTCTTTTGTTGTGGCTACAGTAGCTGTGCAGAACATGGTGCAAGTTGAACTGTAGTATTGGTAAACAAGGGAAGCCACTGTCATATCACATCTTAGATAGCAGCACAACATGTCTCTGTTCCTAAACATTTATAGCTTTTGTAATCTCCTTGAGAGAAAAATGTGGGATACTAGGTAGTGGATATGGTGTGGGGAGGGAGTAGGATGTGTAGAAACATACACTATGTGATGTAGGTATGGTGTGGTGTGTTGGAGCATTTATCATTTAGGTAATTTGTATTTTTTGGATCAGTTTGGGGGGAATGAGGGCATGGTGCTGATGTGTTTGGGTGATGGGAAGTGTGGTGTTGGGGTTTTGGGGATTGTAATCATTGTGTCATGCTGTTTAGGTAACAAGGCACATTGTGATTGTGTGCTGGGGGCATTGGGATTGGTACTTGGCTGTTTTGGGGAAAATGTGGTGTTAGTGTTGGCATGTTTGCGGGAATATGGGCTTAAAGAATGAGGGAGTGGTGCTGAGATGTTCATGGACTGAGGGTGTGGTGATGGGAGTGTAGGGGAACTCCAGACTAGTTATTAGGGGTAGTGAGGATGTGGAGCTGCAATGTTTGAAGACTTTCAGGCATGGAGCCAGGGTGTTTTCTGGGCTGGAAGTTTGTTTATGGGGTGATCAATATAGTTCTCAGAAAGAGTCAGAGAAGCAAAGAGGGCCTATAAAAAGGCTTTTATACCAGGCACAAAGAAACGCAGAGGGAGGGTGGACGGGAAGAATGATGATTTAAAACTAGAGAAGCAAAGAGGATGGGCATGGAGGGAAAAGCAGACACAGAGCTGCACAGAGGGAGTCAAGGATGGGCGAAAACAATTCTTCAGACATATTAAAGAAAAAAGGAAGCAAGAAGAAATTGTTTGGACGAGTGAGGGAGGGTACTAGAGGAAAACAGACAAAAAGTAGCTATCCTTAACAATTTCTTCTGCTCTGTCATTACAAGGGAAGTGAGTGGACTTCTGCCTGAAAGTAGCATCAGGGTGGCTGTCAGGAGAATTTCTGCAATGAGGCAGCCAGTGTTTCCCAGAGAAAGGATCCAAAAGGAGCTTGAAGTCATAAAGGTAGGTAAAGCCCCAGGTCCAGATCAGATATATCCAAGGGTGCTCAAAGAATTGATTGGGAATTGGCTGCGGACTGGCTGACCCTCTTGTAGGCAATTCAGAAGTTGTTCCAAAATACTGGAGGGTCTCAGGCATAGTCCTGCTATACAGGGTGGAAGGGAGGGAGGACAAGGAGCAACCCGGAAATTACAGGTCTGTCAGCCTTACCTCAGTAATGGGTAAACTGATGGAGTCACTGTTCATAGAGGACCTCATGGACTACCAAGAGGCAATGGTTTACAGGATGGTAAACAGCATTGATTTGTGGCAGGGGTGTCTTGTCTGACCAACCCAATAGTTTTTTTGACTGGATAACAAAGGTAGTACATAAGGGCCATGCTGTGGATTAACTCTACTTTGATTTCAGCAAGACTTTCAACTCAGTGCTACACAAAGTACTGCTGAAGAAGCTGTAGGACCAGGGTGCGGTTATGGACATAGTTAGATGGGTTGGAAACTGGTTCAAGGAGAGAAATCAGAAAGTGGTGGTAAATTCGGTCAACTAGCAGAGGTGTCACAGGGATCTGTCCTGGGTCTTGCCCTCTTCAATATTATCATCAGCGACATGAGAGGGCATCCTGGCAAGATGTGCCTCATCCCAGATTACATAAAGCTCTGTGGTAGGGTGGATAGCGATGAAGTGATCAGGGAGACGCAGAGCAATATACATAGGCAAGAGAGGTGGTCTAAGGTTTGGCAGTTGAAATTCAATGACAAAAAAATCAAGGTTATACACCTGGGGAAATAAAAGCCATGGCAGAGTAATAGTTGGGAGGGGTAAACTTGAGCACCACAGCAAAGGAAAGTGACCAGAGAGTCATCATTATTGACTTCCTTAAGCAATCAAGCCAGTTTAACAAGGCCTATAGTAAGGTTAATTGGAAGCTGGGGTTTATTGGAAGGGGTACTGACAGCAGGAAAAGGAAGTACTACTATGTCTATATACTGCAGGTTGCTGGTGAGACCACAGATAGAATACAGTGTTCAGTTAAGGAGTCCTCACCTAAGCAAAGACAGAGACAGACTGGAGTGGTGCAATGAAGGGTGACCAAGATGATTCAGAACCAAAAGAGCAGATCTTATGAAGATTGATTGAAGGCAGTGAACATTTACACACCGGAGGTCAGGCAAGAGGGGGGATATAATAGAGGCCTTCAAGTTCCTGATGGGAATAAACAAATTGAAATGTGTGAAATTATTTAGCAGGAGAACAGAGTCAAGAACTTGAGGTCACAGGTGAAAAATGGTGGGGGATGGTTTAATAGGGAAGTGAGGAAGTTCTATTTTACAGAAAAGGGGGTGGAGCTGCGGAACAGTCTGCAAGCAGAGATGGTGGACAGAAAGACTGCATATGGTTTCAAGCAAGGCTTGGATAGAGTGAAGGGTTTGGTGTTTGCCAAGGTCAGTAGCAGTAGGGAGAAGAAGCCTTGTGCTGGGTGTTTATGCAGCTAGGATCTGGTGGAGGGCCTGGTAGAGTGGAGTTTGTGTAGCTTGGGGCATGGTGACATGATTGGCTTAGGGCCTTGTACCAGTGTGTTTGTGTAACTGAGACATGGTTATTAGAGATGTAAATCAGGATTAGTGCTACCAATAAGATGTCTGGTGGAGAAGTGTTACCTATGAGCCTGTGTGTTGGATGATGGTTACCAGCAGGGCTGGCAGGTGGTTAAGGGTTTTAAATGGGGACTGCTTTACTTTATGTGGGGTTATTTGGGGCACTGTAGCTGTATGGTTGGATATGTTGGAACCTGGTAGGAGTGTTAATGTTGCTGAGTGACTGGTGCTGTCGAGTTTGGGGGACCATAGGACCAATGCATGGTGATATTGCTAACTGGAAGACTGCCGCTGAAGTGTTGTGGTGCCTGGGAATCCTATTTTGGATAGTTTGGGTGGCAGGGGAATGGTGCTGTGGCATTTGTGGTATAATGCTACTTGTCTAGGGTGGCAGTATGCATTGAGCAGGATTGTTTGGGCTTCAGTTTTCATTGACTTCTCCCAGTGATTATTTTCCCATGTGGCATAAATAACCCTCCACTGCCTACTTTGTTAATCCCATGAAGGTATTTGTATGCGCATTATGCCCCCTCTGGCTGCTTGCGTGCAGCGTGTGCTTTATGTGTTGAGATTTGACAACCTTCCTATGCCTGTCCTATCCTGCTGACCCTGGATCATTCTGATTACAGTCCTCTACACTGCTTCCACCTTGTCCCTCTCCTTCCTCAGCAGTGGGCTCTAGAACTGCACACAGTACTCCAGATGAGGATGTACCAAGGACTTGTATAGTGGCAGAATTATTACCTCACTTCTCTGGCTGCTGATCTCACTTCCTTTAAATTCAGAATCCTATGTGCCCTCCCACTGCCCTGTTGCACTGTGCCATTGCCTTTAAACTGTCTGAAAGTATTTTCCCCAAGTCCCTCTGCTCTGTTGTGCTCTCCAGCAACCCCACCATTCTGTACTCAGTCCTTTGATTTCTTGCACATTTATACATTACATTTTATATAACTGACGAGCATTTTTGCCTATAGTGAAACCCAGTTATAATTCGCCGTTATAACCTGTGGGTTATAACAGCAAACACTCACCAGGTTTGCTTCTGTCTACACATGATTCAGCCTCTGTTCTTCCCTTGCTCAGTGACATTCCTTAGTGCCAGACATTTCACCACCACTTGCACTCGGTGGTAAGATAATTAAAAAAAAATAACTGGGCTCATAAGATATCAAGATTAAACTTAAAAAAAAGGGAAAAAAGGGAAACATTTAGTTTTTTATGCAACCGCTTCTGACCGTGGACTGCATTGACACCCGACCAGACCGTGGCTGCACAGGAATGTGATTCTATTTTATAAAATTGCTGTGGTAAAAAAAGCTCACCAACAATTATATAAAATAAAACACGGGGCGATGTGTTTAACTCAAATTTTACACACACCCTTAGTGTTGGATGCTTAAATGTTTGAATGCAATAAACTACAATTTACCAATACGATATACAATACCCTAATAACTATTGCTATGTGTAAACAGCCGAATACTGTATACCCATGAGTTCCTATTTTATGTAATTGCATTAAGTTCATTATGTCTGTACTGTTATTCCCGGGTCGCCCCTGAAAAAGGGACGTTCGGGGCCCAGCGGGCCTACCCGGTCATCAAAATTCAATAAATAAATAAAATAAATAAACCCCTCGAGCTTCACTCTCTAGGTTTATGTAGCAGTCAACACTTTGGGTGTATGTAAAATCTCATTAACTACACCAGTCCATGTATTATTCTATATTTCTTGATACTGAATTTCAGCTGCCAAAACTCTAGGCCATTTCTCTAGCCTTTCTAGATCCTCTTTTATACTTCTTACTCCCTCCTCCCTCCTCACAGTACACTCTTCCACAGATTTTGTATCATCTTCAAAGAGGCAGATATCTTTTCCTAGATCTGCCACACCAATATCAAAACTAAAAAATATTAAAGAGGATCAATCCCTGTGGCAAGCCATTGGTGACCCTCCCTCAACACCCATGTGTTTTTCTATCACTTAGCCAATTTTTAACTCATCTTGTGATTTTACTTCCTACCTACAGGTTTCCAACTCCTTAGCCAGTCACCCATGCAGGCAGTGTCAAATACTTTGCTGAAGTCAAGGTACAGTATGTCCACTGTCAGTGTCTTACCAGGTTCATCTGACACTACCTCCCCATTGTGAAACTATACTGTCTGTTATCCTGAAGTCCATTCACCTCCAGGAATAGTTTCTAGCAGATTCGTCACTGTGGATGCTAAATTGAATTGCCTGTAGTTCCCAGGTTTATCCCCTTCCTCTTCCCTTGTGCAGGAGAACTACATTTGCCACCCTTCAGTCCTGAGTTACCACCTCTGTCTCCTGTGAAGAAGCAACTGGTCCAGTCATGTTCAATCAATCAGTCACTTACTCAATCAATTTAGTGGAAGGCAAATTGAGGGAAACCCCTATTTTACAATTGTAACCAGTTAAAGTACAAACATTAAATGATAAATACAAATCATACGTACAATAAGTAAGCAATAAGGAATGATGGAGTGTGCATGGAATACATTTTACAGCATGGCCAGGGGCATAATAAGGCACAAGGCCAAAGGCTGAGTGACTTTAGCTACTGGCTATGTGGCAAAATGTGTTCCACACACATCCTGAAGTGCCTTATTGTGCTTATAAAATGTGCTCCTTTTTTAAAAACTTTTTACAGTTGGGAAAAGCTTTTTTATATGTAGAAACAATAGATTTACTTGTGTACACTTATGATAAAATAGTTGTTCCACCCTCTAAAAATTATGTCATTGATGATGCCATTGTATTGTTGCCTACTTTCTTCTTCCTGTTTTTTTTCTCTGTTTTCCCCACATTCAATATATGGAATTTTTGTCATGGAATACATGGATTCAAAATTCTGCTCAGTTTCACTGCTAGAATGTTACTCTTCTTACATACTACACACACACACACACACACACACACACACACAACAAAGGCATCTGTTACAGCCAGAGACTCAATTATCTCACTATCAGGGCAAGGAGAAGAGTTTTCCCTGATAAGCAGGTAACGGTAGAAGGGGGATTTTTCATTGTCAGCAAAGAAACAGTTGTAATGAAAACTATAAACAATACTTAATGTTTCTAATTTGTTTATGTGTGTAAGGACAATATGATGAACAGGGAAACAACATTTAATTAGTCTGTTTTATTTTGTATTTAAGGTTGTTTTATCTGTAGGGCCCAGTGCAAGTAAATGTGATGCTTACAGTTACAGGGCAAAAATGATGGCTGCCAGATGAATTCTTAACATTCTATTAGCTTAATTCCAGTGGTGATCAGTGCACATTTGGCAACACTTTTTATTTTCCATGCGTGGAACATAACTGCTACACAAACAATAGCCAATCAGATTTCAGGATTTTCCCTTACCATTTTATAAAATACAATTTTCATTTGTAATATTCACAATGGTTATACAACAGTCATGAAATCTGAGATTTAAAATGAGAGATAGTTGGTAAAGTTTTGAATTTTATAACATTTTGTTTTTGTTACCAGGTATGTGGAACAGAGTATGCTAAAAGACAGGTACATAGCTTTGTATGAATTTTAGGAAGGGAAACTGGAAATAAATCATTAGTCCATAACCTATAGTTCAATACATCTTCTCATTGAACTATGAGAGCCACAGATGTGGTTCTCTGATGAACCTGACCTGCCAGACTGCCACCTTCAGTCCAGGTCTGAAGCCACCAGCCCCTCACAGAAATGCAGGTAGTCTGAGAGCCACAGCTGTGGTTCTCTGACAAACCCAACCTGCCAGACTGCCACCCACAGTCCAGGTCTGAAGTCACCAGCCCCTCACAGAAACGCAGGTGCGCACTTGTCCTCAGGGACTGATTACCTCCAGGAAGGGAGCCCTATCTGCCAATTTTTGTTTTCTTTGCATGAGGACAGTTGTCTCTGGGTTTAAATCCAGAGTCTTTTACTGCTGTGGCCCACTGGCTGCAGTCAGCCCCAGGAGCACTCCGATTGGCTCCATATAGCTCTGCACTGTTAATGTTTGATTATGTTGTGCTAGATTATGTTTTCTGTTAAAACTGTCTTGTTTGTATTTTATAGCTGAAGTTTTCTGATTTAATGTAAATGCCTGTATTGTGTTCCTCATAAGACCAGTAGCGATCTCAGCTCAGGCCTTTGAAACCCCCCTTCACCTTTTTACGCTAGTATTGTGTTTTAAATAGCCCTGTTATTGCTCACTCAGACTTGGAGGCACCTTTCCTAACATCTTGGTCTGCAGCACCCCCGTTTAAGCCAGTCTGCATTTCTTTTTAGCTCCACGAGCAGCCCCACCCCCTCTGACTTTCTTATTCAATTCTCCTCTGCCTTCTCCTTCCAGGTAGTCTGAGGACCACAGCTGTGGTTCTCTGATGAACTCCCGACCTGAACTGCCATCCGCGGTCAGATCTGAAGCACCAGCCCTCACAGAAACGCAGGTACGGACTTGCCCTCAGGAACTGATTACCTCCAGGAAGGGAGCCCTAGCTGCCAATTTTTTCACCCAGCCACCCACCCCTCGGTCCTGATTAAATACACATAAACCCCGACCCAGCTTTCTAGCTCATTCCTCTCTAGCTCCCCCCCATCCTTATTCCACTATGTGTGTCAAATCGTGGATCCTGTTCTGGTCCTTCTTCTATCTCATATCACATGCCCAATATATGCCATCTCAAGCCTTTATTACTGTGGATACTAATCTGATCTGCTCTGTAACTAGTTCCTGTTCCTACCTGGATATATGCCTTTTCAACTCCCCAATTCTTCAACACTATTTTCATATTGCCTTTAACGCTGGTACACGAAATGAATTACCACCTCAGCTTATGACTTCCACCAACATCATAGAGGCATCACCTCTACAGAAAGCAGTCAGAGTACTCGTCTCTGCCACGCTTAGTGGGAAGGGCAAAAAATGTTAGGGGCAGGCCCCCCCAGGACCGATGGCTCCTAGCAAGCGTAAAGGGGTTACCAGTATTAAGCTTACTATTGCCACTCTAAGAAAACTTTTACTCCTCCTTCTCCTGTGCTCAGGAAATATGGAGCTCAATCTGGGGCCACCAGCTGCAATCACATCACCCTCTGACCTTGCCACACTGAAAAGCATGAGTTTCCTGCACATTAATGTATGCAGTCTGTTAAAAAAGTTCTCCATGATCCAGGCCTGAGTCCTCCATACTCGACCAGACATCCTAGTGGTTTTGAAAACCTGGCTTAGACTGGCCACCTCCGACAGGGAAGTCAGTATCCCTAACTATTTACTATTTAGAGCAGACAGACACTCCAGGGGTGGAGGGGTTGCCATCTATGTCAAGGAAAGGTATACGGCATCCTGTCTGAGTTCTTTATCTGTTTCAAATGCTTATGAATGTCTGTCTCTTCAAGTCACCATCTCACACACTTCAACATTATGTATCATAGGGTGCTATAGACCTCCTTCTGCCAATCTACAATTGTTACCTCATCTGAGTAATATCATTGAACAACAATCCTCAGAAATAATTATTCTTGGGGATCTTAATTTAGACTGGCTATCTAAAACCGCTTCTCCTCTCGTAGCTTTCTGTGACACCCATGGATTATCGCAACTCATTGTCGAACCAACACGAGTAAATAAAAAGAACATGGATAACAGCTCCCTGCTAGATGTTATCCTAGTGAATAAACCACATCTCTTCTCCTTAGCCAGCACCTTCTTCAGTGATATCAGTGATCACTCATTTATTGCTTGCATAAGATCAAGCAACAAACCTACTACTTCGCCGAAGTTTGCTGCCAAGAGATCTAGACGGAACTTTGATCTCACTATCTGTTAAATGAACTGAAACACTCCTTGTATTGGCAAGAGTTCTATTTGGCGAAAACACACAATCAGCATTTGACATATTCAACAAAATGATCCTAGATGACCTAAATAAATATGCCGCTATAGTTAAGGTGTGAATAGCAAAAAATGCATGTAGATGGTTCACACCATTATTAAAATCTGCATTGACTGAAAGAGATAACCTATGGAAAAAAGCATACAAAACCCAGTCTGCTGTGGACTGGTGCAAGTTCAAAAGGGCACAAAACTCATGTACAAGAATGGTTAGAGATACGAAAGCTGCATACTATCATTCTGAATTTATCTCTGCCACCAAAAATCCTACAAAATTTTGGAAAACTGTCAAGGACTTGTCTGGTCACATGTCCAGTGGCTCACTGCCTGATGAAATCTCCTTAAACAATAACACCATTAGTGACAGACTGGAAGTTCTGGATGCCTTCAATAATCACTTTGTGACTGCAGGCTTAGCCTTCAACAATTCCCCTTCAAATTTGATATGCTGTCAGGTGGATAATCAAGGTGCAGATCCTAGCATCACCAATTCAGTCTTCTCCTTGCACCCTACTACTCTGAAAGAAGTTGAAGACCTATTGCTAAAACTGGATGTAAAAAAAAGTGCTGGTGCGGATACCCTCGACCCATAGTTTTTGAAGGTGGCCATCCATGTGTTAGCCGTGCCCATAACCCATTTATTTAACCTATCATTAACTCAAGGATCCATTCCTTCAATATGGGAAACAGCGCACTTCATACCCCTGTTCAAGTCCGGAAATCCCTGTGATCTAAATAATTACAGACCAATTTCAATTCTCCCAGTCTTGTCAAAATTACTGGAAAAAGTCATAAGTAACCAACTGAGGCAGTATCTAGAAGCTAACAACCTGCTTAATCCAGTCCAATCATGGTTTAGAGCTAAACATAGCACCATCACAGCACTTGCCAAAGTGACTAATGACTAGCAAAGCGAGCTAGACAACAGGAATTACACCTGCGCCATATTCTTGGACCTGAACAAGACCTTCGACACTGTCGACCATTCTCTGCTACTCTCTTCCCTGACCTCACTAGGTGCTGACCCATTATCTTTACAGTGGTTCAACAACTACCTCTCTGATCGTTTTCAGCAGGTGAAAGCGGAAGGAGATCTCTCAACTCTCAAACCTCTCCTAAGAGATGTTCCCCAGGGTTCTATCTTAGGACCGATCTTATTTGCAATATACATCAACAATATTGATGAAAGCATAACTAAGGCCAACATTCATCTGTTTGCTAATGACGCAGTTCTTTACGTAAGCGGCCCGTCATTACAATCTGCATGTAATGACCTTCAATCCGAATTCAACCTGCTGCAACACCAACTCCTAAACAAAAAAACTATTACTTAACTTCAGGAAAAAAGAAGCAATGCTCTTTTCTCCCTCTGACCAAATGATAACTTCAGTCCTATCAGATCCTGTGCATCAGATTACTACAACTCTTGGCGAGAAGTTGGAATTTGTCCCTAAATTCAAATACCTGGGAGTATGGCTGGACCATAGGCTCTCCTTTATAGAGCACATTGAAGAATTACTCAAAAAATTACGATAGAGACTTGGCCTGTTTTTTAGGATAGCCCGCTTCTTAACTAGAGATGCCAAATTACAGCTGGTACAATCAACCTTTCTATCCTTGATAGATTGTGCTGACATCCTCTGCAGTCACTGTCCCATTTCCTACCTCACCAAACTTGACACATTATATCATAAAGCTTTGAGGTTCATCACAGGCCTGCCTTATTCCACTCACCACTGCTCCCTATATCAATCAGTGGGGTGGAGTTCTCTTCAATTCAGGCATGATAAAAATGCAGCCTTATGGACCCTGACAGCCATCTCCAAAAAACTGTCCCAATACATTACAGACTGTCTTCCTATAAAACCAATAGGCAATTACACCCTGAGAAGTTGCAAAGCTCTCTTACTGATGGTTCCCAAAGTTAACTCTCGCTTTGGCAGGGCTGCTATAAGCTTTACACTGTCCTCCTTGAGGAATAAATTGCAAAAAAAAACTGAAACTGAAGTCACCCATCGGCATCTCATCTTTCAAGCTCTTATATTCACATCTCAGAAATGATCAGTGCAATTGTTTCCCATGACCATGAATTGTCATCATGCTAACCTGTACCATTTAACCATGAACAAATTACTTCTAGTGCTTGTCTCCTCCTTGTCCCTGGTCTGTCATCATGCTTTCATGTAACACCTTGATGCCTTTGTCCTCCCTTTGATACTGGTCTATCTTCCAGCTTTCTCCAGTCTTCTTTTCACAACTCTATACTGCACTCATCCACAATCTACATGCAATCATAATATAAAAGTCCTAACTCCCCTTTCCCTCTCCCCATAGGCCCCCACCGCCGCATCAGTTCTACTGACCCATCCTTGGGACTTCACTTCTCACAATGTTTATCCTTCACTTACACATTACATACCCCTCCTGGTACCCCATCTGCCATTAGTTGGTGGTTCTCCAAGACATTTTCATGGGTAGTACTAGTGACTGCCCCTGGTAAATGAACTAGCTGGTACTTCTATACAGAGAACATGGTTTATATACAGTTGCATGGTTCAATGGTGGACCTTCCCCCTTGTATTTGAATCCTCCTCTGTTATGGCTTGCCTTGTCTTCCTTTTATCATTTGACTCCCCTATTACTGCACCATTGTGTTTGTGTTTATATACATATTTACATGTATTAATATGTTTTTATGATGGATGTTACCCGATCCTCTTCTAACCAGGTCCATCTTGTAAAAGAGCTGTGCTCAATGATGTTAGCCTGGATAAATAAAGATTTTGATTGATTGATTGATTGATTAATAAAACAGACAAATATGTAAGAACTAGGCCATGTAGCTTTTATAAACAAAAACGTACTGGTGTAAAAGCCTTTTAGAAGTCAAGGGAAGCCACCTACAGGGGTATATAGCACACAGTGGTAGGTTTGCCAGTGTAGATCAGTTATCAAAGTGTAACACACTATGATACAAAGTATCAAATGATTTTAAGAGGGTGGTAGAAGCATTACAGTATATGCGATCTCTGTAGTCTATTTGTGACATAAACAAGGAAGGTGCTAGTTGTTTCCTAAAAGAAAAGTACTAAAAAGTACTATGATACAGCAAAAGGTCAATAACTGCTTTAGTTTACCTTAGAGGTATGCAATGTGGCTGTTGAATGTTAGAGCAATACGTAGATACACAGATTTTTATAAAAATCTACTAAGGTAAGACCTCAACCATTACTAGCAGTGACAGTAAAATGAGTATGCTTACTTAAGTTTATTTTGTTAAAAAAAATCCATTTTTTTTTTTAACATTTAGGAGGAGGTTCGGATTGATTGACTCAATCTAACTTGAGTGCATTTAGTCCTTTCAGCACAATTTCCTCTGAGACTGGATCTTCATGGATACCCTTCCCCCTTGCTATTGCTGCACACATTTGCTGTGGCCCTTTAGCCTCTTCTGTACTATAGAAAAACTGATTCTGCACAGCAGGACCAGCCGTCATGCAACAGAGTAACTTGCAGGGAATGGCATGTTACAAAATACTGTATCACAAAAGGGCTTAATTGCCATTAAATTACATTGTTCCTTGCAGCATACCGCAGCATGTTGTGATACACTGCAGCACTGATATTTTGAATCTGGGCTGGCACCGCTTATCTGCCTTCCTTTTACTCCCCTTCTCCCATCCTTCCCCATTTGTTGGGCATTTCTCACACATGTAGCGAAAGAATATTTTATCCCCATTCCTCATCCACCTTACTTTTTCCCAGCTCCACATCAGACTTTGCCTTTCTCTCAGGCTTTCTGGCCTCCTTCATCTTGTTTAGATTCTCCAGCGTTTCTCAGTCATGCTAACTGCTTTTGTTTTTTTCTGAAAGTTCTTCTTTTCCCTCATTGCTTAATCCACCTCCATGTGAACCAGTGTCCAGTATTGTACAAGTAAAGCCTAATAAACTGATCTATTTTGGATATGAATAAACAATGCTCATATTGTGTGTTTGATTCCCACATTTATTCTTACTATACCACTAGGGCTCAGAGTTTCAGCAATGTATGTCTGGATGGAGATACAACAAGATAATGAAGAACAGTTAGATGAAGTAGAGAAGGATGAAGAGGTTGGATGGTTGTATGGTCTCAGAACTGAAAAGCATAATGATTATGATGATGATGACACTGTTACAGACTCTGACTATGCCCTCTGGGAACAAGCCCAATAAGCAAAGAATTAAGTACACTTTGAGAAGACTGTGGGATGCTCTATGATGAAGCAGGACAGAATGTTTGTGACTTACCCTATTTAAAGTCCCTTATTTGTTGTTCAAGTTATATGTAAAGCAACTTACTTGAACTGCACATGATGCAGAAGAAGAGAAACCAGGGAGCAATGTAGAGAGCATGGATTATTTATGGCTTCATTAATGATGAAGATGATGATGAGAAAGATGACGTGCTTATTGATCATGATTATGTTCCTGAGAATGAGTCTGGTAATTAGAGTACACTTTTGAAGTGGTTTGCTGGTCTAAGGGTTTGATTCTCACTCAGAGTGTCAGAGTACCCTTTTGGAGGAGTAACAACTATTTAAATGCTGTTTAATTTTGTTTTTCAAAGTATATTAAGAACATTCTGCTAAGACCAGTTTTGCTTGCAGAAGAAAATGAGCCAAACAACTGCTCAAAAATAGAAACTCTCATATGGATCATGAGGAATCTACTGAGCTGGGGTGATAGACCAGAAGGTAGTACAGTCTGCCTGGCATTTATGTTACCATATCCAATGAGCCACTAGAATTTCTGCAAATTTTCTGTGCCTAGGATGAAGACTTTCAGCTGTCAGCTGGAGAGACCAATTAGTATACCATCTAATACTCAAGCCACACACCCATCTGAAGATCTATCACCCCATTTAAGGATGAGGCAGTGCAAGGAAGTGTCTGAAGAGGAAATTAACCACCTCTGAAGGCTACTTGGCCAGCAGTAGATTTCTAGGGAGGAGGGATGACAATCCATGATTACAAGCTAGTATGATGCTAGGGGGAGGAGAGGTGAGAGGACAGGTAGAGAAGGATGGAGCCAAGCCAGACTTTTGATATGAAGGAGGAACAGTGGCTGAGGCAAGGAACAAAAGTAGTGTGACATTGGGTGGTGCAAACAAGAGGTGGCTAGCCTTGCACAGTAGAGAAAGAAACAAAGGTCTGCACTAAGGAGTCTCACAATAAAAATCTCAGTGAGTCAAAGTAATTATGCCACACATTTATTATGGCTCAATGCAAGAGGGACAGCTAGCCCTGGCACTTCGAACATACTTGGTCTTCATCATGGGATGTCGAAGACCAAGTACAGTTGAAATACTGGGGCTAGCTGATACAGTGAGTGAGATTCCTGGCATTAAGGGAGAGGACAGAGAGGGAGAAGCATAGGGAGCAGTGGTGGGTGTGAAGGGACAGTACAGGGCAAAATATCAGAAGGAATGAGAAAAGGGGTTCAGTTTGCCAAGGGTGGACCTGGAGTGGCGTTGTAAATTATGTCACCACAGTTGAAGTTGTGGAGGATTATCTTCAAGATGATCTCATAGTGGGCTAACAGTAGGATACACACTTTATTCCTATAGAGTACATTGAGTTTGGGATGAAGCTTTGGTGGATGACATTCACAATCAGCAAGACAATGGAATGGATGTACAGCCAGATCTTGAGATGCTTAAAGGACAAAAGACATCCTTAATCACACTCCCATCAAGCTTAAGGAGGCAGGGGGGATGGAGTGAGCCTAGTGATCCTCTACTGGGAGCCAAAGGTCATGAGGACTTTTTCTTGGCATTGAGGGACAACTAGTTTTCCCAGAATCAGTGAGGGATATTGTTGAGGTCCCTTTGGAGAAAAGCATTAGAGCAGGGGCAGAGAAACCAGAGACGAAGAGCACCCTATCATCCACATACTTGTGGATGGATGCAGAGGAACAGGCAGCAGGAATGTCAGTCAGGAAGCTGAAGAAGAATATATGGCCAAGGACAGACCCTTGGAGCACCTCTAAGCAGATAGGAAATGGGGTGATAGGGTGTCTCTGAGATGGACAGCTTTAGATCTGCTCTCAAGGTACTGTAAGAGTGGAACCAAATGACTGAAGAGGCAGAGGGACTTGTTGCTTTTAGCTTGTCCAGGAGATGGGGGGATGAGCAACAGTATCAAAGGCTTTGGTCACGTCGACTAAGATGACAGAGGTGATTTGGCCCTGGTCTACTCTAGAAAGTATGGAGTCAGTGAGCCAGAGGGGGGAGGTGTAAATGGAGTTGGATTTTCTGAAACCAGACTGGAAAAGAGTGAAGAAAGAGGAGAAGGAGGAGGAGGAGGAGGAGTTGAGGAAGGGGGAAAGAAGAGAGAGTACAAGGTGCTCCTGGAGCTTAGCCAGGGTGGGCTGAGCTCAGGAAAAAACATGTACTCTTTCAGCTCTCCTCTGCAATGCTATTTTTAATGTTTATTACTACTTTACCTTGTTTTAGCAGAAGTCATGAGGAGTAGGAATGTATTTTCATATGATTTTTCCGATCTACAGCATATTGGCAGATGTATTGAGGATTTATAAATTTTCACGTGTTCATTTTACATCATCACTTTTAAATTTTATACAACACACTTTATAGTTACTAATCATTATGTAATTATTATGTCTTGCTATATTGTTCTTCAAACTTTTGATATAAGAATACCTAAAATTATGCACATTA
Organism: Neoceratodus forsteri; assembly: GCA_016271365.2. Lineage (NCBI taxonomy): Eukaryota > Metazoa > Chordata > Ceratodontiformes > Ceratodontidae > Neoceratodus > Neoceratodus forsteri. The sequence goes on along the minus strand of CM057456.1, from coordinate 171,596,791 downwards.
CTTAACATATTTCACATGTGTGAATAAATGAACAGGGCTCTAAATATATAATTTTATAATCATGTGAACAGTCAATAGTTCTGCTATTAATATGAAAAATTGCATTCCATTTTCATCATGAAAGGTATTTTTACTTTTGTAAACTGACAGAAATGTTGGCTATCCAAGACTGGAAGCTGAATAATACTCAGAGTAAACTTAGTCCAGGAGGACTGTCAGTGTTCTTCATAAAATGATGTTGGGTCTGGCATAATCTTCTCAATAGACCAGCTCTGTCCTCATGATTCAGCCATGTACCACTCTGCAGCTGTAGCTCACACCAACCAACACGGATGTGGTATGACATTATCCCAATGTAACCAGGTGTTGGGTTTAGGGTTGTTGTTGTTATTTAGTGCCCAGTACCTCCATTTATGTAACCCATTACCTGGTTAGCCTGGGTTCTGGGAGAAAACATTTGCTTGGCATCAGGGGTATGTTTGCACTGCTGGACAAGGGCAGACAATTAATTCTGGACACAGGAAGCAAGAACTGTGAATGTCCAAACCAGGAGTGGGATTCTAAAAGTGGGGCATTTATTCACTTGCACACAGGAATACAAAGCAAGATGGACCCCCAAGGGGCTACACTCACTGGTTATGCAGAACTATAGAGGTCAGAACACATCTTCTCCATCATCACAACAACTTTTACCCTCAGGTTCTGTACACACTTGGCTTTCAGCCCGAACTAGTACTCTCTCTATCCTGGATTCCCTGGCTTGGTCCTCGGCCAGCTCTGGCACACACTTTCCATTTTGCATGGCCATTTCTGTTGGTGACTCCCTCTTCCACCAATGAGCACATCCTAGCTCTAAGGGAAAAACACATATCCTTAATCTCACATCTGGGTACTTTCTGCAAACACTGGTCAAGTGCCTGGGAGAAAGCTATAGGTGCCCAAAGTGAATCCGTGGAGGTAAATCTGGTAACTCCAGAGGGGGGGTCTCCCACCTCTTGTCCCCAAATCCATACCCAGCCATTCATTTGGAGTCAACACCTTTCCTTTTGAACCTCTCTATATGTAGAATGCTATCTCAAAATGTATATCACACTTAACAATCTACTGTCTTTGGAAACTGGTGTCCTGACTTGCAGCATTCTTTAAGTGGCTATGTGCATCCCTGTAGACCCCCACTGATTAGATGCATGTCAAGCCATACACATAACTTCAAAGTACTGTACTTAGCTGTCGTTTCTTGACCCACAGTAGCAGATACTTTACACTACAGTCTCGATGAAAACATAGGCTCTCTGGCAGAGCAGACTCACCATGGATCACAGGTGCCCCAGGGCTTCTCTCTCAGGACAAAAACATACTTCTGGTGCCTCAGCATAAATATTCTTCTCAGGCAGCTTTTCTTCCTTCTGCAGGGCCAGGGGAATTGCCCCTGAAGAGTTGGTCTGGTTCTCCCCATCCCTGTCAAGGATGAGGCACTTTAACCCACTGGGGAATGGTCTCAACCACTTCAACAAGTATTCTTCTGTGTCCTTCTCTAGGGCGAGAACACACACCCTCTTCTGTGGTAGCTCTGTACAGAGCTGAGGCTATGAGAGACTGCCAGCTGCAGTGCACCTCCTCCTTCTGCTACAGACTGCTCCAGACTGACTTTGAAAACCCCAACATTCTAACCTAACTTCCAGATGCAACATTCCAATGTGGCTTATGCTGCTGCGAGAATTCTATATGATATCATCCCTCCAGCTCAGCTGAGAGTGAGGACAGAGTGAGACAGTGTGAAACCCATTTAACTGGTGTCTCACAAGCTGCCTTTCCCTGCCTGCCACTAGATCGAAGTAAGATTCTAGTACCCCGGGTGACAAGAGGTTACACCAACATAACTCATGTCATGAAGTGCCTCACAACCTAATTACTAACCTTCTCAAATGTTATGTTTTTGTTTTCTTTTAAAGGTCCAAGCATGTCACCAGCCATGATGTATAAGTAACCGTTGACCTCCCTTTTATCTCTAATCTCCTAAATTAATAATTATTTGTGACCATCTTTAGTCTTTTTACTTTTAGGACCTTTCCAAATAAGGACCTTTGATGTGGTTATTACAGGTGAACCTGAACTTTCTTCTTTCTCTTCTGGCCACATGTTATGATTACTGAGGCAGGGTATTGGATGGTCTAAGGGCTCTGAGGGTGGATAAAGCACCAGGTCCAGATGGCATATATCTGTGCGTGCTTAATGAAATGGCAGAGGTATTGGCTGGACCACTGATGGATCTATTCAATACTTATGAAAACAGGGGGTGTGCCACAAGACTGGAGGATGGCCCACATGGTGCCTCTTCATAAAATTGGTCCAAAGGATGATCCAGGTAATTACATACCAGTAAGCCTAACATCTATTGTGGGAAAGCTGATGGAGACAATACTTAAGGAGAAGTCTGGTCTCCTTCTTGGATGTTAATGGTCTCCAAGATGCTCATCAACATGGGTTTATCTCTGGAAGATCCTATCTGACTAACCTTGTTGAGTATTATGATTGGGTTATGAAGGAGCAGGACAAGGGTCATGCTGTGGATGTCATTTATTTGGACTTCAGCAAAGCCTTTGATTCAGTTCCCCATTGGAGATATAGTGGTAAACTAAGTAATTTGGGGGTGGGTACTAAATTGGCTAATTGGATTGTGAACTGGCTGCAAGACAGACAGCAGAGCATAGCAGTGAGGGGGAACACTCATCTCTGAGAACTGTGATGAGTGGGGTGCCACAGGAATTGATGTTGGGGTCAGTGTTGTTTGGGATTTTCATTGCGGACATCTCACATGGTGTCAAGAATAAGATTGGTCTGTTTGCTGATGACACCAGGTTGGGGGTGGTGGTTGATGATATAGAAGGTTGGCAGGAGTTGCAGGATGATCTGACTATGCTGACAGAATGGTTAGAGATATGGCAGTTGAGGTTTAATGTGAAAAAGTGCAAAGTATTACACTTTGGTGCAAAGAATCCCAGAAAGGGTTACCAACTGGGGGGATGCAGCTATGTACCACTGAAGAGGAAAAGGATCTAGGGGTGGTGATAATGGTGAATATGAACAATTCAGTGCAGTGCAGTAGGGCAGCAGCAAAGGCCAACAGGATGCTGGGCTGCATAGTGAGGGGCATCTCCTCCAGAAGCAGTGATGTAATTCTGCCACTCTACAAGTCATTAGTCGGACCGCACCTGGAACACTGTGTGCAATTCTGGTGCCCTTGTCTGAAGAGAGATGTGAGATTGTTGGAGGGGGTACAACCAAGGGCAATAAAGTTGATTCAGGGATTACAGGATATGCTCTATGAAGAAAGACTAAGGGAATTGAACATGTATTCCCTGGAGGAGAGAAGGGATCAAGGGGATATTATTAAGACCTTTAAATACTTAAAGAGAATAAATAAGTCTGATACATAAGAGACATTCAAGCTCTGGATGGGTAGGGACACGAGAGGGCATATACCTAGATTGGAAGGAGGTAGGTATAAGAGGGAAATGAGGAGGCACTTTTCACAGAGAGAGTAGTGGCAGTTTGGAACGCTTTGCTGGAGAAGGTGGTATCCTATTCAATGGTGGGTAGTTTCAAGAGGGGGTGGGACCCAATGAGAGGGGGCTTATTTGGGAAGGTGGAGAAGGGCCAGCTGTAAAGTAGGGTGTTAGCTGCACACTTGAGCAGACTAGATAGACCTAGAGGCCTAATTTCTGCTGGCAATTTTTGTATGTTCACATGTGTGCAACCAAGGACTCATGGAAGGGGTGCTTCCTCATAGAGCTCAAGCATGGCAGTCCCTCTCTCTCTTGCCTCCTGATTACCTTGGAAACATTTGTAATCTGTAGCTGTCCCATTCAAGGCACTGAGGAATAGTGCCAGCACCCATAACTTCATAACTGCCTTATCCTAGTGGCATCTCTGGTGGGTGTCTGAAATGTGCCAGTTACTAAGAAGCACATGGAAGCTGCAACTTTTACCTCCACAGCCAGGGAATGATTTTTGTGGGTCCCACTCTCTAGGTTGAGACAACTGTAGCATAAAACACAAACTTCTGCAGAGATCATCTATCTATGTGGTACCAAGACACAATCTACTCATCTGTGAGCCCTTCAAAGGTGTGTCAAGGATGGGACAATCTGTTTCATGCTTATGGCATTTGTCTTCCTCCGCAGCAATGATTTGGTCTGTAGCCTGCTGCTTGCTTTTCACTTTTTTTTTAAAAACACACTGTTCTTACTTTCTCATGTAGCAGAGTGCTAATAATGTAGATCCTTTGTGCTGGCACAAGTTTATTAAATCTTTGTTTGCTTGTTGTTTGCATGGTATATTGAGGCCCACTCCCCTCATTAGAATACTGACTGCATTATCTTTGCAATACAGTGCTATCAACTTTTGTCGTCATGTGACATATCACACATCTGCTGCAGTGTTCCTTTGTCTAGGCACTACAAGGAAACAATCTGCTAATCTGTGAATCTTAAAAGGTTTTTCATGGAATGTATATTGTTTTTTGTCAATATGGCCTTGGCACATGATTCCTGCCCTCCAACTTATCCATGGGCTGGATTGCTGCCAACATGGTAATATACTCTGCCATGTTTCTGTGCACACAGCCATCTCCCTCTGTCTCTCACTCTGCATCTGCAGTGAGGATCTGTTCAGTGACCTGCTGCTTGATTTTTACCTTTTTTTTTTAAAACATGATTTTATGACTTTCTTATGTAGCAGGGCACTAATACAATGGTGTCACCAGGATTAGACAAAGCAACAAAGTGTGCCAGTTTCCTGCATGAAAACTGACTTTGAATTGTACCATTTCCTGCAGAATTCTACAGAATTCTGCTGGATCAGGTGTATGAGCTTGGCAAGCCCCACTGGTGGTCATTTGCTCTGGCAGAGGTGTACTAAATCTTGCTTTGAGTATGTATTTATAGCCACTACCTTTGTTAGTGCACTGACAGCATTATCATTGCGCTGCAGCACTTGTCGGCTTTGCACAGCATAATTACGAGTGAGCAATATTCAGTTCAGTTCAAATGCCTAGAAATCCTGATACAATCTGGAAAATCCAATTAACATAGGTAAAACTCTAAATGAAAACAATACCTTTCCTATCCTAGTTACATGCTTTCTGGGACATTAAAATTATGTATAATCATTCTGTTGCCTTATGATTTCCACACAACTGCAACATACTGCTGACCTGCAAATATAGAATATCAAGGGCCATGCTATTTCTGTATTATTGCACAATGAGTACATTGTGGAAAAAAAGGTGACTTTTGCTTTTTTTCTGCCGACTAAAATCAGATTTCTCAAAACATATGTCTGTGGTGGGGGAATGGTTACCAAACTGAACCCCTGCATAAGTAATATTATGCTGATGTGTGCATATTGTACTGTAAATGTAATCTGTTAAAAATATATGACTCACACATCACTTAAATCCAACCCAAAAATTAACATTTAAAATTGTTTGAAAATATGAAAAACCTTTTTTTGTCACATGCTGAGTTTAATGGGCACAAAAGACAAACAGAACCTCATATTATAAAAGTAAAGTTTTCTTAATGTTCTTATTTTAAACTATAGTTTGATCCAGACTCAGTCCACTCCTCCCCCTTAGCTGGAGAGGAGGTGAAAGTAGTGCAGGAGAAGTTCAGGGGGTAAGGGAGGATCTTTAGAGTGGTGGCCACATTGGTAGCCTTCTCTGAGGTGCTACCAGTACCTACAGCCAGAACAGCAAGGAAGTGGAGGATAGAATATTGTAATGGCTGGCTATGAGGATGGTGCAAACAGGAAAGTTATGGTTGCACTGAAGACTGAAAGGAAACTTGGAGTGACTAAACCCTACATGAACCAAACAGGCTACACCTCTGCAGAGTTGTCTCCAGGGTCCTTAGGGACAGACTGGGGGATTACATAACTGGGGGCCTTAATTTAAACTGATCGGTGGGCAAAATAGGTCTGCAAGCTCTGAGTCTCTTAGAGGAAGGGCCAATAGCCCCCTCCCCCAATCTGGGAAGGTGGATTTGGGAGTAAGTCTTGGAATGGGAGGGGGCAGCAACTGGTAAGAAGCTGAAGGGGCAGAGGGTACAGACAGAGAGGGATTGGCTACTGGATATGGAAGCTTACAGAGAAAAATATATCATGGAAACTAATGGGGAAATGGGAAGAGCAAGGGGGGAGGAGGGTGCAGACAGAGGGGTACAAGAGGAAGGACAGTTGGGCTGGGAGGGAGAAGCTCAGATTCATGATGGAAAGTGGTGTCCCTGAACACACAAAGCCTTGATAACAAGATGGATGACCTGTAGGAACTGTTGATAAAAAGGAAGGTGGGCATTGTGGAAGTCATAGAGACTTGTACTACTCCAAACCATGACTGAGACCTCTGGAACCCTGGGTATAATCTATATAGAAGTGATGGGTAGTACAGAAGGTTCCCTAGTAGTGGTATATGTCAGAGAAGGAATACCATATATGAGGGAGAAGTCAGAGAAAGTGAAAGCTGAGGTGCTGTGGGTGCAGTTGCTATCCACTAAGGTGAAGAAGGCAAGACTGGAGGTGGTTTACAGACTGCCTAACCATGAAGAGGATAGGGACAGGAACCTGGGATCCATAATAAAAACAGCAGTAGGCAAAAGGGGAGATGATAGTTGTGGGGGACTATTACTAGCCTGAAGTGGATTGGAAGATCCTCTCCATGGCTGTAGGGCAGAGCAGATTCCTGACCCAGGGTGTCATGGTGCCCACTAGGGATGAAAAAATCCTTATCCTGGTACTGACAAATGGAGACCACCTTCAGGATATCCAGAATGAAAAGCCCTTTGGTTGGGAGTGACCATTACACAGTGTGGTTCAGGATGGTTATGGGGAGGGAGGAGGTACCCATAAAGACCAAGGTCCTCAGCTTCAGAAAGGTGGACTTCAGAAAGATGGGGGAGTTGCTAAGGGACCACCTGGCTGGCATCAGTGGAGAGATAGAGGTGGCATAGAAGTGGTGAGTCATTAAGAATGGAATACTGGCTGCCACAATAGTGTGTGTTAGGATAAAGGGGAAAAACTGAAGGGTCAAAAACCCAGATGGTTTAGCCGTGAGGTAGTCCAGACAGACAGAGACAAGAGGACTGCCTACAGGAAGTTCTGGAGAACCAAAAAAAAGGAGAAGGACAAGGCAGAGTACCAGTGGAAAACTATGGAGGCAGGGATGGTAGTTCAGTAGGCTAAAGCACATAAAGAAATGCATCTTGCAGAAGGGATTAGAAAAGGAGTAAAAGCCATTTTTAAATATATAAGCAAAAAAAGAGATATGAAGGATGGCATAGTTCATAATATGAGAGGGGGGGTGGGTGCGTGAAAATTGGGACGAGGCAGAAGTGTTGAATAATACTCCTGTTTAGTCTTCACAAAAGAGAGGGATGAGCCAGTACCGGGGGGGAATAATGGAAAGAAAGATAGGTGAGGACAGGAAGCATTTGTTATCCTGAGAGTAGACAAATCGATGAGTCCAGATGGCATCCATCCAAGGGAGCTGTGAGAAGTAGCAGAGAAACTCGCAGGCCAATTACTGACCTGTTCAATAGTTTACTTGTATCAGTGGTTGTACCATTGAACTGGAGAATGGTGCATGTGGTGCCACTCCATAAGATAGGTCCCAAGGATGACCCAGACAACTATAGACCAGTCAGCCTGAATTTAATCATGTTTAAGCTCATGGCAGCCAGACTTAAAGAGCAGGTTCCTACCTCTGAATATTCATTTCTTTTTTAAGGTCCCTCTGTGCTTTTGCTTCCATTTATCCTATCCCCATAGAGGTTTCTGTCTGAAATGCTTTCAAATAAAAATATCTAATCTAAAGTATTTTATTTTTCTTGCCTCTACGCCAAACACCTCACCAGCCAAGGATAACCAATACTCTTGCAAGAGAAGATGAGTGATGTCAGTAACTGTACGTGCTTTTGCAGATCATTCGCACTTACAGTGTCATACTGCCTTTTCTTTTTTTTTTTGTGGTTAAAGTTTTTATTGTTTTCAACTTATTAAAAAACATTGCATAGAAAAGGAGCATTTGAATCAGTACTTGCAACATGAATAGGCTGTACAGAGAGCTGGAACGATCAAGTAAGTAAACAAGAAACCACTGTGTTGCCTAAGGAGCACCTACAAAGACCTGAGCCATCTGCGGACTCCCCTTTGGGCTTACAACATTTACTCTAAGAGGTATTCTGCAAGGAAGACCAAACTGGCTGTGGCTCTTGTCGAACAAAAAGGATATAGTTGGGCTTACCTGGACCTCCCTTGAGAGTGGATCAGGAGTTTGGACCCAAATGGAGTCATAAGGGTTCCAGGACCAGCAACTTCAGAGCCAGACCTACAAACAGAACAAAAAAACACACACAAAGCATACTATCTAGACTTCATAGATTCTGCAAATACACGAGACAGCCTGTTTTATCATGCAGTTGTACTCTCTCCTGGACCACCTTGGAACCCGTGGGGAGCTTACTAAGCAGCTGCAAAGAGCATAGATAAGAGATAGGAGCTACAGAGGGCCATGTCAACCTATTCCCTCTCTGGGTTTCAGATACAGAATAAAGGGTTGCCAGATGTTTACATATTTGGGGAGGGTGTCAGCCACAATGTGTGACATTCTGGACCAGTTTGCGCACCGCACAAGGCTGTTGAGCACCTCTGGGATTGAGGGGACTTCCTGTGTTTTCCACTTATAATACTGCCTTCTTTTCAATTGAGGATTGTGGAGTTTCCTCTTCTTGCCCTGAAGCTATTCAGCTTTCAGTATTGCCATTGCCCTTTTGACTCGTTATTGCCTAAATGCATATAGTGTTTCTTGAATGAAGTCGTTGTTGTGACCCTGTAACAGGGTTATTTTTATCATTTTGTCCCCAGTTTGTACTGTGATGCTGTTTATTAATAGCTCTTTTTCCTACTGTACTGTGCTCCGAGTCTCAGCCTTTTGACAGGTGCTTTATTACACATTTTATTTTATAACAAGGTACAGTGTTAGTTACTGGCCCAAGCTTTGTTAAATGTGTCAGTAAGCACTGTTTTACCATTAACAGATAATGAATGCATAGCAGCATAGTAATATAGTTCTAGACATCCTAATACTTCTATTATAACAGCATGCTTTTACATGCTAGATCTTTCATAAATGTTCATAGATAATTATTAGTCATTTTTTATGTGACAAACACATTTATTTGCTTGCCTTATTGTATTCCAGTGTCATAGAGGATAATGTATGGGCATCAGTTAACAACAACACTGCATTCACTTTGAGAGGTTACCATGGCAACTGTGTAAACCTCACGAGCGAAGCTCAAGAGGTTTGCTGTTGCCTGGTAACCTCGAGAAGTGAATTCAGTGATGTTGTTAACTGATGCCCATACATTATCTTGTATAGTGTATGGGCTCTGTACATTGAAAATTCACTGCTGAAGGCTTACTTTTTGTTTAAAAATAAATAAAAAAGACAGGCTTTCCAACATAGACCTCCCCCACCCCACAACCAGTCACAATCAGTCCTGGTCCCTCTCCCGATCTCACCGACAACATTTTTGTCAAATACATTTAAACACGGCTGCTGTTTGGTAGGGGGAAATATGACTTCCCTTACTTTGTCTGGCCTTCCTTGCTTTTTTGTTCTTTCTTACTGCAGTGGCCATTTCCCAGAAATGTGGCACTTAACTTACGTGCATGTGCACCTGCGTTCCATGCTGTTGTACCATCGATGTGATGTCCTCAAGATGATACAACAACATGTGGACGTCACATCGAAGGTACAACAGCATTGTGTTTCCATCAATTTTTATACACAACATCCCTCTCCCATGCACTATATACTAATTATTATAAACTTTACTTTTATATTGCCATATTTAAAAGTGCCAGAAGGACATTATTAAAGAAAAACAATCATAACAGTGCCGTTTGCTGAATGTTGTCATCCTACTTCAGTTCCCTGTGATGTGGTGTCCATTTATCTTAAAATGAAGGATTTGTGGTTTTTTTCATCTTTTATTGCCCCCAAGGTGGTGTGAGCCATTTCTTAGCACTTCTGCTGCAATTGCCACAACTGGTATTCTAATGAGCACTTTGTGCTCATTCCCAGTGCCCCACTTCCTGCCACTGCTCCCTGCACGCTTGTTCAACTCTGACCTTTTGTGTTTCACCATTCCTTTAGAGCGCTTGTGGTCGCACCTTGCACCCAGAACTCTGCAGCAGTGACTGACAGTAAAGCACATCGGATACTGTTTTCTTTGCTAAATTGTGCTCATTTTGTTTGAGATCCCAATCAGGGCAGTACAAACCATTTTCCACTGACCCATACATGTGATATCGCCCTCTTTACGCAGGAGACTCCTGTTTTTTTTGACTGAACTCCCTCCCTCCCTCCTGGGAAACAAAATCTCCTGCTTAAGTAAAATTCTGTCCAAAATATCCATGTTTTTTGGGCAGATAAAGACACATAAAAATTAAATCAGTGATGAACATTGTATCTGATAACGTTATATAACTAGTTTTTTATTCTTTTTAGTGCTTATTCCTGACAAAATGAAATACATTACATTTTTGTAATGACTTTTTTCTTATTTTTTTTATGCCATTTAGGGACAAACTCACAACGTTATGGCATCTCCCTACTAGTAGGCCAATCTCCCTCTTAATTTGACCCAAATCTCCCTCTTAAGCAAGTTGGCAGGCCAGTCTCCCTCCTAATTTGACCCAAATCTCCCTATTAAGCAAGTTGGACATATCACATGTATGCTGACCGCTGTGGTTATCATGACCTACCTTGGCCACATAATCTATCCCTTGATCAGTGGGAAAAGCCTCTGCAGTCATCTATGTGGCACTTGGAGATCACTATAACATGCAATGTTAGGCACTGTGATAGGCATTAGTGTGATTTAGGGGACGTCGCACCAAGCTCCTACTGTCATTAAATATGGTAGTCAGTGTGAATTCAGGGACCTAACAGTAAGCTGCTACTCTCATTATCTCTTGTCCTTATTGTGATTTTGTGGACTTGACAGCAAAATTCTACAGTCATCATCTAATGTGACTGCATTAAACTTATTTCAAGTCACTTTTACCAGACCGCACTTTTCCATGTGTGTGTTTTCAATTGGAATATAGCAGTACACTGCAACATCTTCATTGATTACTCAGTGTCTGCAGAACATACACAGCAACCCCAAGTCCATGGTTATTGAACAGTACATGCTGATTGATTGCATCTCAGATACAGAGGTACTAGTAATGGAAAGTGTGGCAAACTGCAATGATGATGTACCAAATAATGATAGCAGGGCCCACCAGAGTGACAAAGAGAGAGACACTGATAGTAAAACCTCAGAGGTTCTCCTGGATATCTTGAATGAGAGTATTGGCTGCATGCATATGTGCCAGTACATGTTCCAACCACGTCGATCTCAACCACTGCCATCAAGTGACACATCAGAGGACAGCATGGATGCTGGTGCCAAAGCTGACAGTGCTGATGAAAATAGTCTGACTGACCTATCCTGGTGTACATGTCAGAACTGCATACTGATGCCTACAGTACGAGAGTCCCTTTGCTGCCAAGTAGTGTCTCACAAGCTTGCAGAGAAGCTAGATGGTATATCCTGTATCATCAGTCACAACCACTTTGCCATGGCTTGCCTTGAGCTCTTTGTAGTCCGGCTCGCCCTGATAACCATATGTTCTAGCTACCATCATCCTCACCCACCTGATCCTGTTCCCAATAGGTAGGCAATATTAAAAACTACCTAGAGAGACTGGAGGCTGAATTGGAGTGGTTCAGTAGGGAGATGTTGAGGGTATGGATGCGGGGCGGTAACAGGACCAGGATTGCCACCTCCAATGGGTAACAGGTGTTCATGACAAAAGGACTGGAAGAGGATAGGGAATGGAAAAAGAAAAGGAAAAGAGCCAGCAGCAAGTGGGAGACTCATAACAGTGGAACAAGGGTCAGCAAATGGTGGCAAAATAGCGTCAGTGACTAGGTTCTCAGTGGCGGCATCCATGGAGGAAGAAGATGAAGTGGCTGTCTGGATGGAGGCTTAAGGAAAATGGGGGAATAAGAACACAGACAGCAGTAGTCTGGCATATGGAAGGGTACAGGATATTTAGAGGGAAATGAGAGGAGGGAAAGGGTTAACATGGTGGCAGCTGAACAAAAGTGGAGGTTGGATGAGTGAAGAAATGGATTGGGGCGATGTGAGGGAAGTTGTGGAAGCAGGGGGGAAGAAAGGTCAATTTAGGGTAGCAGCAGGGGTTACATGTGATAATGGTGAAAGCCTAAAAGGCGATCCACCATTATTAAGAAATCAAGAGTGCTGAAAATTTATTTGGCACTCCTGACCTCCACCAGAAAAATAGTGCTGGGGACTTTGTTTTTAATGTTTTATGAGGGGACTGTGCCCCCACACCATCCCACAGGGAGGCTTCACCCCTGCACTCTCCTTCTTAGAGTTCTCAACTTCAGGGGGTGCACGTGCCGGTGGGGGGTGATAGTGGCAGGAGACAAAGCAAAGGTTATGGATAGAGACAGATTATTTTATTGTTGTGTTCAGGCTGGGAAAAACAAAAATGCACCAGCGCCGGACCCAGACAGTACCCTGCAGCCAACACCACCACCCCACCCCACCATGCCCACGGGGTCAGCTAGGCAACCCACCCTGGCACCACCCCTCATTCCTCCTGCCCCAGGATGCTCACCCTCCTGCATTGCGTGCATGAGCAGCGATATCCGTCAAGAGCTCCTCGCCGACCCCCAATCTGCTGCCCTACCCTATGGTAGACCTGGAGAAATGCACTTGGGATTGGGGCACCGTTATTGTAGGCACCCAATCCCCAGTGCTGATATCTCATGCTACCGCAGCAGCAGGGAGGAGGGTGGTAGTGGCTGGAGACAAAGCAAAGGTTATGGATAGAGACACAAATATGCAAAAGGGGAAGAGAGTTAATAACTGGGGCCTGACAAATAGAAAGACACAGGACCACAAAACATGAGCAATGTGGTGGGGTTTTAGTACTAGGTGAATGAATACCAAAAGTGTTCAGATGGGGAAATAAAGTGCAGTGTAGCTGCAGATGGGTGGAATCCATACCTGGAATGACAGCACGCAAGGTGGGTCAGTCTATTCTTAAGTATGCAAGGAGGGGAAGGGAGAAACCTGACTTTGTAGTAGTACTGTTCAGCTGGTACAGGAGAAGCTCGTGGATCTGGTGAAGTTGTGTGAGGAGGCGGGGGTTCACTGGCCTTCTCTGAAGTGCTACCTATACCAAGAGCAAGTACCGCAATGAGGATGAAAAGAGAGGAGTTTAACACTAGGCTGATAGCCTGGTGTAAGACCAAGGGATATGGACTGGTGGGAGGATGCAGCAGGACCTGTGTTAACAACAAACTGTTTGCAAAGGACATGCTACACTTGAGTAAGGAGGGGCACAAGGTATTAAAACAGAGTCTGTGGGAATATATAGCAACAAGGGTGGATTTAAACTTGTAGCGGGAGCAGGCAAGTGGGTAGAGGTCATGAAGGGTATACAGGGAGGACAACCAAATGGTCTTTACCCCCATATCAGGAAGTATAAAAATAGGGAGTGGTTGTCTGTGTTAAGTAAAAATGGTGGGCAAAATGAGAAGGAGTGGGGAATGAATGGAGGGTAGTCTACCTGAATGTAAGGAGCCTGGAGAACACAACACCATGGATTTGCATGCTGTCATGGCAGAGTGGGAGTTGGTCATAGCAGCTATCAATAAAACATGAGCCAATGACATTTTTTTTTTTTATTGTACTTGTACTCCCCAAGTCCACCTCAAAAATGAGCTTTGCTTAATGGTGCTTACCTGGTTAAATAAAGATTTTGATTGATTGATTGATTGATTGAAATACCTGGACTGGGACCTGGAGATCACAGGGAGCAGTATATTCAATGTGGATATGGACAAAGGGGAAAAGGTGGTCATTTTTGTGTGTGAGGGGATAAGGTGTGCCAGGATGGAGGGGGAGGATGGTAGGGCAGAGGTATGATGGACTCAATTCCATGATTCCAAAAATGTGGCTCCTATAATGGAAGAGTTTTATAGGCCACCATCTCAGGCAGAGGACTTTGACAGTGAACTAGTGGAGAAGATAAGGAGGGTCAGCGACAAGGGTAACACAGTGATCATGGGGAACTGCAATGTGACAGGAGTTGATTGGAGCAACCCAGCCACCTCGAGTTCAAGGGAGTCAGTCCTCCTGGAGGCCTTTCAGGACAGCTTCCTGACACAGTTTGTCCATTAGCCAACTTGGCCCATCAACACTTTTGACTTAGTACTGTCAAACGGTGAATTTCTTAGCGAGCTCGGTGTGGAGGATCTGCTTGCAGGGAATGACAAAAACTCAGTATGACTCACACTCAATGTGGTCAAGAAAGCTGTAGGATCAGAACCCAGGGTGTTGGGCTTCAGACAGGCTGACTTTGGGAGGGTCGGGATAGTTTTAGAGGTGTATCAGGCCAGTATCCTCTCATGCATGGATGTACACCTGAAATGGGAAGGCATCAAGCTTAGTAAACCAGAGGCCCACTAGATTGTGTACCAAAACACAAAGCAAAGAGGCTAGGGCTAAGAAACAAAGCTGTTTGAACAGAGGTTTAGGAAAAGGTGAGGACAAAAATGCCAGCATTCAGTAATTTTAGGAGATCAGGGAGGGGTGAGTATAGGGAAGAATACCTCAGGAAGTCAACAGAGGTAACCAGAGCAGTCAGGGTAGCCAAGGCTTCCAGAGAGATGAGGATGGCGCAGGGCATCAAGGACTTGGAAAAGTACTTCTTCAGCTACAGAAGGGAGAGAAGGATCTGCAAAGACCAAATAGTAAGGATCAGAAAGGATGGGAGGAGGACTGCGAAAAGGGGCAGAATAGGCAAAAGGACGACAGGAATACTTCTGTTCTTTATTCACTAAGGAGAAGAGCAGGTCATTACCTCAGGGGTTGGGGAAGGTGCATGGTGGAAGGGGTGACAGATGGGGAAATTTCAGCGGGCAGTGTATTACAAGCATTATGGGCACTGTAGGTGGAGAAAGCATTTGATTGGGTTTCACATGGGAGGCAGGGTGGTAAGTTAAAATACCTGGGGACAGGGGGCAAGATGGTAAACTAAATCAAAAACTGGCTGCAGGGAATGCAGCAGAGGGTGGCGGTGGGAGGGAGATCTCATCTCTTAGATCTGTGAGGAGCAGGGTACTGCAAGGCACGGTACTGGGCCCAGTGTTGTTTGGGATATTCATGCCAGTCATCTAACAGGTGATCAGGAACAAGATGAGACTGTTTGCAGATGACACCAAGATTGTGGTGGTGGATGACCTAGCGGGATGGCAGGGGTTGCAAGATGACCTCGCCAAACTGAGGGACTGGTCAGATAAGTGGCACCTGTGGTTCAATGGTAAAAAGTGCAAGGTACTGCACTTCAGAGCTAGGAACTCAGGGAGTAGCTATCAGTTGGGAAGGATACAGCTTCACACCACAGTGAAGGAGTAGGATCTCGGGTGATAATAACTGGGCAAATGAACAACTCATGACAGTGCAGGAAGGCGGCAGATAAAGTCAACAGAATGTTGGGGTGTACTGATAGAATAATAACCACCAGGAGAAGGGAGTCGATACTGCCTCTGTACAGATGATTCATGAGTCCACACCTGCAGCTCTGAGCACAGTACTGGCACCCATACTTGAAGAAGGATGTCAGACTACTTGAGGGGATACAGTGCAGGGCGACAAAAGATGATCCAGGCATTGGAAGACAAACCCTATGAGAGAATGCTGATGGAGCTGAACTTGTACTCCCTGGTGGACATGAGGGATAGAGGGGGCATGATCTAGACCTTTAAATACATAAAGGGTATAAACAAGAGTGGTATGGAGGGGATATATAAGCTGAGGAAAGGAAGGGAGAAGATAGGGCATGGTCTCCAAATGGAGGGTGGAAGATACAGGGCAGAAATGAGAGGACACTTTTTCACACAGAGGGTGATATCAAGGTAGAACACAGTGCACCAGAAGGTGGTGTCCTCTAAGATAGTGGTACGTGTTACAAGGGGATGGGACAAGGTGAGAGTGGAGGTTGGAGGGAGTGTGGGGCAGCTGCAATGAAAGGATGCTAGCTGCACATTCGAGCAGACTTGGTAGATCGTGTTGCCTGTTTCTGCTGGCAGATTCATATGTTCATATGATGTTCAGGTGTCACCCTGTCAGGACTACATGTCTCTGCATGTGCCAAAGCGGTTGTACTCATTATCGAGTGATGAGCACCCTTCATTGTTCCAGTGTCACACACCTGGTGGTACTACACCAGTAGCACCACCTGACAGTGGAAAACTGCCTGGTGCTACTATTTAAGCAGTGCCAGCCTGAATCATTTGTTTGTCAATGACTGCATTTATTCTCCATTATCAGATATTGTGTCACACTGTTATATCTCTGCATACTGTTTATGTGCTCTTCATAAGCTGTTTCCTGTGTGTGTGACAAAGTGTTACTTCGAAGTACCCAATAACTGGTGGCCCTGCATCCATAGTGACCTAGTGTGAATCAGGAAAGTTGTATGTGAAGTCGACAGTTATGTTCTCTCACTCTCAATTCACTTCGAACTTTCAAAAGGTGTCACTGATACAAGGTTACAGTCATGTCAGTTTTGTGGATGTCTCATGTTCGTTATATATTTCTTTACTTGACATATGCACCAATTCCTTGACTTACTTTTGGAAACACCACTGTGGCCCAGTGAACTAATAAACTCCAGTGACAACGCATCACTTATTAGGTGTTGTGCTGCCATCCGTCTAGTGCCTGTCACTAACTGGCAGGTATGGGGAGGTAGGGGGGACTGTCTGTGCCGGGGGCAGTTACTGACCACCAAAAAGAGGCATGGGTGAAAAGGGATCAGGGGTTGCCAAACCCACCAACACATGGCATCCTGTCCCGTGCTGCCAATGCATGACCCCACTCCCCACACGTAGCAGCCCCATCCGCATATGTGGTACACAGAACACCACAACCCAAGGTGCCCATCCAGGGGCGCACACACCCAAACCCAGTACCCATGCCCTTCAATGGTGGTCAGTGTTCCCCCATCACCCCGGCATCCACCCAACCCCATCCCCTGTACATGCCAGTCAATGATGGACACTGGACGGCCAGCAGCACATCCCTCCTCACACTGCACAGCCTTCAGCAGCCCAAGTGATTCTGGGAGTGTGACTCCCACATATAGTCAGCGCACTCACAGCATCACTAGGACAGCCTGTGGCTGTGGTGGTGTAAGGAGAGATGTGTTGCTGGCTATCCAGTGTCTGACACTGACTGGCAGGTACGGGGAGGTGAGGGGGCTGTCAGTGCTGGGAGGGAACACTGACCACTAAGGAAGGGCATGGGTGCGATGATCATGGGAATCAAGGCGAGCTACATATGGGCGTACTGTACCTGGATGGGCAACTACGACAAGGCAACATGTTTGGGGGTGTCTGTATCAGGGACAGGGCATGGGGGTGTTGGTGGGGTATCCCTTCTGGGATGGGGCACTGATGTGAGGGGGGTGCCTCTTGTCATCATGGGTGAACTGCTGTCTGTCGGGGGCACAGCATTCCAGAGGGGGGTGGGGACCTATTGCTGGGGATTTGTCTGTGCAAGGTGAGGGCGCTTTGCACCATGGGCTGGGCCAGGTGGAGATAGTGGATATTGGGACATGGCTGCGCATGTCCTGGTGCAGGCAGGTGCTATTCACACACCCGGACCTGAGCAATACTGTGCAATTGATCCACTCCAGGACTCAGACAGCACGATATGACATGAGAGTGTTAGGGAAAAGACTAAGGTTCAATGTGAGAAAGTTCTTCTTCACGGAAAGAGCAGCGGAGGCATATGACAGCCTATCGGCAGAAGTTGTGGAAGCCGCATCTGTGTGGTAATTCAAAACACATTATGATAGACATGGTGGTCACCCGCGGTTCCAAAGGAAGACTTAAGGCCATAGATAAAGTAGGATCTAATGGTTATGGCGTAATGAGTGGAAGAAAGGCACAGACTGCATGTGCCTGTCAGTCCTTATCTGCCATCAAAGTACATGTCTCTGTTTTTCAGATCAATGTGTCTTGCAGTATGTATCCAGCACACTCACTGGATTCATGACATCCTAGGCAAGAAGGTGAGGAGAGTTATCCCTGCGTGTGTAGTCAATGCAATCCAGAGTAAGTGTTCTGAGCCAAGGGGGCAATACAAAGGGTTTCATGAGGCCGATGAAGATGACATATCAGGAATGGTTAGAGAAGCCAGCCTGGTGGCACTGAGGGTTGAGATGCTGGATGCCACACTTTGTGCCACGCCGGCGACCCGGGTTCGGGAAAGAGCCCAGGTTGTCAGGGGTCGGCAGGGGAGGACTAAGATTGAGCATTTGTAGACAGCTCTCTTAGTCCTAGGGTGGGTTCGGGGTTCTCCTGTGGTGCTAGCATCCCTTGGCGGAGGCTGGGGGCACTGCAGTGCATGGCGCAAGAAGTATGGGGATTGGGGCATGGCAGATGTCCTCTGGGTACGTATGGGAGCATGCGCATGCCTGGCGGGATGTCATGGCATGTCTGTGCCTCAGGGGAGGAAAACGTAACAAGAGAAATCCTTCTACCCTCGGGTGAGGTGACGGCGATCTCTGGCATGTCGACCCACCACACATCCAATACCAGCTGACTCTCTGGTTGTCCTTGGGATCTGGGTGCTTCTCCGTGGGGCAGGGAGAGTCCCAGACCCCTCATACCCAATGTAGCTCTCGGAGTGATCAGTTCAGGTGGGTGGTTGAAATGTGGTGGCTGTCAGAGTGACCCTGAGAGATGCCCCGAGAATGGAGTGCAGAAACAGAACTTACAAAAAAAAAAAAAAGAATGGTTAGAGAGCTTTTTACAGGAACTACCATAACTGTGTGTCCCAGTGTTGTTGCCATTGCAACAGCAACAGTGTGTTCATTGGATTGTTCCATGTGTTGTTGAAACTGTTGTGACTGTCACTATGTTCTGCTGGATTACTTAATGGTTGAAAGTGTGTTTACATTATTTGACTTAATTGTTCATGCAGATAGTTGTTCAAAGTAGATTTTATTTGTTGCCTTACATGACATTGTTACATATAACATTTTAATTTTAATTTTTTTTTCAACCTAGGCGTATAATACAGTACAGTGGTGTTTGCACACTGATCTGTGATTCTCGACTTTTAACACAGTAAGGGGATGATAAACTCTGCATGAGGAGTGTTTCATTGTCCATGTGTATATACACTGTGGTCATTTTTAGAATTGTGACAAATTGCTAGTGCTGAAAACTGTCATGAATGACCTGCCAACAACCAACAGTTTCCTATGCTGTTAGGCGAGCATCCATTGTTGGTCCATGTCACCACAATTACCACAGGCATGCACTTTGCTTGCACGGATTCAACTATGGTATCAGTCACTCACAGGTGTGCACAATAGTGATGGCACTGAAATAGACATTGTAGGTTGCTTTGCAACTCTGTGTCGAAAACCACCCAACCGATTGTGCATTGCTGATCTGCATATGTCACCATGCCCCACAATATGCACTATATTTACCTGTCACAGATTGATAGGGTGAACCTTGACATGTATTGCAATGTTGATTAGGGTTGTCAGAACTTGTTCGGGAAAGATTCGAACCCTCCTCGAACCCTGGTGTTCAAGTTCTAATTTAGAACTTGAACACTATAGGGTTCGCAAAAGGGTTTCGACTTTTCTTTTTTTATTATTTAAACAGCACCACCATGCCACTACCTGCTATTTCCTGGGGAGAACTGGACAGAGACACTGAGAAGGACAGACTCGGGTGTAATTATAGGGGGAGAAGGGGGGCACAAGTTCTCCCAACAATTAAGGAAAGCACATTTGCCACTGTCAATATTCAGCCCCTTTTGTTGCTGCTGCCTGCTGATGGGCTAGGAGGGACTGACTCGGGAGCTTGCTCTTCCGGAGGGTGGCGGATGTCAATAGTGGTCCCTGGAATGGAGAGACACAAGAGAGTGCGTGAGTTGCGGCAGCTAGACAGAGCATGGGGGTGGGGGGGGCATCAGCTGCACAAGATGGCCTGGCTGGAACAGAGAGGAGCAGGAGTGACTTGTAGGAGGGAGGGAGGAACGTGATGGACCACACTGTGGAAGTAGTGTAAGTGCGTATCGCTACCAATAGTGAGGAGTCCGGATGAGCGAGCGGGAGACTGACTGCTGGCATCGAAAGAACTGTGGTACTAGTGTTGAAGTGTGTTTGGTGCTTCAATTCTGCTCCTCCTGTGACTGCAGATTGTCCTGACTTTTTAAAACTGAATGCTGCTACCACATTCACCTGCTAGGCTGAGGAGCTGCTGCTTTTCTTGCCAGTGCTGGGAGTCAGTCGTGGAGTCCTCATGGCCTGGGCTCAAGCACTGTGGGGCTGAGGGTTCCAATGAGTGACTCTGGGGGTCAGTTCAGATGAGGCATCTATCAGGCTGAGCCTGTAGCTTGTGGAACTAACTGGAGACTGTCAGCTGGAAGTTTGGAAGGGAAATAACAGAGGAATATGGACTGCTGGAGGTTCGAGGTGGAGGCTGCTGCTGAAAGCAACAACAACTAACTGGGAGGTAGGATTGACTGGTGGTGCTGCAGTGTGGTGGATGGGAGTGAGTAGTGATTGGGGGGGCAGCCAGCCACATTATCATGCCACGGGGGGTGTATACTCATTATGTTGTATGGACAAAACCAAGGCAAAGCAATAAGCAGAGGAGGAGGTGGTGGGAGCAAGGGTATTCCAGTTTGCACAAGGCAGTTCTAAGCTGGCAGGAGCCACATATTACTGGTCATTTGATTTGGCACCAGTCAGGGAGTGCCCAGGAATAGAAGCCTGCTGCAGTCTGCAAGGTATTCTCTCTTCCTGTTATGTCTGGCCTCTGGAGTGGGTCAGTGGCACTAACAGGTAGTGATGGGCACAGTAATTTGTACAACAGAACAAAACTGCTGAACTTGAACTAACATAGCTGTAGTCTGCGAGAAGGCAAGGGTAGGTGGTGTTTATGTTTGTTGATGGGCTGTTCTGCTGTGCTGTGCTGGACGTGTCTACTGTACTGTCTACAGTCAGTGTCTGATTTAAAATGCTGTGTTGTCTAGCATCTCTCCTGTGTGCCACCTGAGCCTGACTATATGTCTGCTTTGGTAGGGGCCACTGGCTGGGGAGAAGAGGGGGGTATATGGTTAACCTAGAGTGTGTTACCAAACATAAATCTAATAAAAAAAATCACCTTTACCCTGCATGTGGGTGGAATGGCACAAGGGAGTCATTATGGAAAAGAAGGGGGGAGGGAGAAGGAGCTGTAGATCAAATTGGGTCTATGGTGACAAAGCAGGTATAGAAAAATGGGCAGACTGGTTGAGTCAAATGGTCCTCATCTGCAATCAAATTCTATATTTCTATATTAAAATGAATTACAGTAATTGCTGTGCAAAATCAGAAATAACACAGATAATTTACTTTCTGGTGGGTAACACAGCACTCGTGATCCGAGGCTTGTTGAGAGTGTAGTTGCCCCTCTCCCAACCTTTACACCAGAATTACTCCTCTGGACAGACTGACAACTGGGATGGAGGGGCTGGGACGGACTAGTTAAATTAGTGTGTTAATTATATGGTTACTGAAGTGTACACTCACGCGAGCAGCCCAAAGTGTATAGTTGAGTCCTGTGACTCAAACATTCAGTTGTGCAGCAAGAAATTATCGGAGTAGATGGAGCTGGATGAATAGCAGAGCAGGTGTGCTGCTCTACATTTTATGGTGCCTTTTTTGGGAAAAAGAATGCACACTTTGATTGAAGGCAGGTACTGGTAGTGGTGTGGAAGTAAGGCATTTTTTCTGTGTGGCAGAAATTACAGGGGGATCAATGAACTGGAGCAGCCAGGCAGTGGCAAAAGTGGCAGTTGGCACAGTGGTTTGATGTGACGGGAGTAGGGGTGTAGACAGGCAGAGGGGACTGTGGGCTCAACTGACTGGGAGTCTTGGGGGTCTGTGTGTACAGTACAAGTCATCATCCTGCTGTGTGCCGTTTCTTTGACTGCACTATATCCTACCCACCGGTGTGTGTGACCATGTGTACTGTGTAGCACAGCAGCCAGTTGTGTGATATCCTTAAATACATGCCAGAAACATTTCCCTGTTGGGAAGAGAGACAGAAAAATCCCCTTCACTGTGTTGTCTGACTCTGTCTCCTGCATGGTGGACTGGTCAGTCCATCATCCTGTACTGTACCCTACCCACCAGTGTGTGTGACCATGTGCAACCCAGCACCCAGTTGTGTGGTATCTTTAAATACATGCCAGAAATATTTTCCTGTTGGGAGGAGAGATGGGAAACTCCCTTACTCATTACAAAGAAAAAAAATATGTATCTGTGTGTCACTGTGTTGTGTGACTCTGTCTCCTGCACACCATCATACTGCTGTGTGCCATTTCACTGCTTCACAGTGCCCAGTGAGTCTGTGACTCCTACGTGGCATACTGGCCATCATCCTGCTGTGAGCCCTTTGATTGTTGCACTGTACCCAATATATCAAAGTCACACATGATCATTTCTCTCTCCCCTTATACTGAAAGATTTTATTTCTCTTTGTCCTCCGTTTCATGTGCATTTCTATTTTACTTCATCATTGGCAGCATGTACTCAATTTCACATGTATTTCACTATTATCTGCATTACTGGCAGCACAGTTAAAAAAACCGAGTTCGAGTTCTAAAAAGTTCTAAAAAAGATTAGAACCCTAGAACTTTTCCAAAAGTTCTAGACTAGAACTAGAACCCAGAACTTCAGAGGGTTCTGAGAATCCTAATGTTGATGCTACACACTCAGGCCCCTATATTTGTCTCATGCAGCACTGCTGATGATCATCTGTCTGGAACATAAAGAATTTTAAACATATGGATTAGGCGCAGGTTCAGCACTTTCCGACAGGAGAAAATCCAAATCTTTAGCATTCAACAGCATGCTTCACCACAGGTACCGTAGTGAACAATGTAATTTCAGTGGTAATTAGTCCCTTTTGTCATGCAATCAACTGTGGCACTGTGCTTCATCCTGGCAGTGTCACCATTTACTGCAGGCCAAAAGGAATACATTCCAATTGATATGTCAGTGTTGACTACAGTAACTCTGCTGCAGCAGGCTGCAGAATTGGGTTTCATCATAGCGAGCAGTGCTGTATGCCATGTAATACATTCTGATACATCAATGACAGGCACAGTGGAGTTGTCTGGGCAGTTTGGGTACTTGCCATACCATGACAACTATTTCAGTTACTACAGTTCCATAGAGACCGCTCATGATAGGTTACAAAAACAGAAAGAACACTATGGACACTAACCAGAGGTGGGAGCTCATAAAGCTGGGGATAGTGGAGAAAACCAAAACCTGCTGCAAAGCCCAAAGCAAGAAGGCTAGGGCTAAGAAACCAATCTGGTTGAGCAAGGAGGTCATGGAAAAGGTAAGGAGGAAAAGAGCTGCCTTTAGGAAGTACAAGGAAACAGGGAGGGGGGAGGACAGGGAGGAGTACTTGACAGAATCGAAGGAGGTGACAAGGGCAGTAAGGGGAGCCAAAGCATC
Source organism: Neoceratodus forsteri (assembly GCA_016271365.2). Classification (NCBI taxonomy): domain Eukaryota; kingdom Metazoa; phylum Chordata; order Ceratodontiformes; family Ceratodontidae; genus Neoceratodus; species Neoceratodus forsteri. The sequence continues at coordinate 171,573,094 of CM057456.1, read as the reverse complement.
TACGGAACTCAGGCTGGCACAAGGCATTAAGAAGGGGAGAAGGACTTCTTTAAGTACATCAGGGATAAAAGGAGCTGTAAGGACCACATAGTAAGGATTAGGAAGGAGAGGGGTTGGGTGGAAGCAGGGTGCGATAAGGTGGAAGCACTAAATGAGTACTTCTGCTAAGTATTTACTAAAGAGAAGAGGGGGGTGACACCCAAGGTGGGAGAAATGGCAGAAGCAGGGGGGGAGTGGTGACAGATGGGGAAATCATGGAGAGCAGAGTCTGAGAGGGTTTGAAGGCACTGAGGGTGAACAAGGTGCCAGGCCAAGATGGCATCCACCCCAGGGTACTGAAGGAGCTGGCAGAGGTCCTTGCAGGACCTTGGCAGACCTATTTAATGCCTCTCACTCATTCGGGTGTGTACCTCAGGACTGAGGGTGGTCATGTGGTGCCCCTCCACAAGAGTGGCCTCAAGGATGAACCGGGAAACTACAGACCAGTGAGCCTCACATCCATCGTGGGTAAGCTAATGGAGACTATCCTGAAGGAGAGGCTGGTGGCTCTCCTAGAGGCCAAAGGACTACAGGACAGAAGACAGCATGGCTTCATACATGGCTGATCCTGCCAAACCAACCTGGTCGAGTTCTATGACTGGGTAACTAGGCAACTGGACAGGGGCCATGCAGTGGATGTCCTGTATCTGGACTTCAGTAAGGCATTCGACTCAGTGCCACATGGAAGGCTGGGAAGGAAGTTAGTAGGCACAGGGCCGGTGCAAAGCTGGTGAGATGGGTAGGAAACTGGCTGCAGGGAAGGCAACAGAGGGTGGTGGTGGGTGGGGAGCTCTCACACCCAAGGACAGTGATGAGCAGTGTTCCACAGGGCTCAGTGTTGGGACCAGTGTTGTTTGGGATATTCATTGCAGACATATCATGGGACATCAAGAGCAAGATCAGTCTGTTTGCTGATGATACCAAGGTAGGCACAGTGGTGGATGACCTAGGGGGATGGCAGGGGTTGCAGGATGATCTGGCAAAGCTTGAAACCTGGTCAGACACCTGGCAACTGGGCTTTAATGCCAAAAAGTGCAAGGTGCTGCATTTTGGGATGAAGAACCCAAGGAGGAGTTACCAGCTAGGGGGAGTGCAGCTAGCCCAGACATAGGAGGAGAAGGATCTGAGTGTGCTCATTACAGGGTCAATGAACAACTCGGCACAATGTAGGAAGGCAGCTGCAAAGGCCAACAAAATGCTGGGTTGTATTGCAAGGGATATATCCTCGAGGAGGGAGGAGGTGATTCTGCCACTGTATAGGTAATTAGTTAGACCACACCTGGAGTACTGCGTGCAGTACTGGCGTCCATATCTGAAGAGGGACATTAAGTTACTGGAGAGGGTGCAGGCGAAAGCAGCAAAAGATTATCAAGGGCTGGGGACTTATCATACGAGAGGAGGTTGAAGGAGTTGAACATGTACTCACTGGAGAGAGAGAGACAGGGGTGACGGATTGAAACCTTTAAATACATGAAAGGAATAAACAAGACGGGTACAGAGAGGCTGTTCAAAGTAAGGAAGGGGAGGGCCACCAGGGGCCATGATATGAGACTGGAGCAAGGAAGGTTCAGGAGGGAGATGAGGAGACACTTTTTTACAGAGAGGGTGGTGGCTGGGTGGAATGCGTTATCTGCTGAAGTGGTATGCAGTAGAACAGTGGACTGCTTCAAACGAGGATGGGACAGGACAAGGGGGGGTTAATGAAGGGGAAGGGTGGAAGGGAGGGCAGCTGCAGAATGAGGGGTGCTAGCTGCACATTCGAGCAGACTTGATAGACCTCTAGGCCTTTATCTGCTGGCAAATTTCGTATGTTCGTATGTACATATAAATTGCATGGAATTGAACGGGTGGGACACAGAACATCTTTCCAGTACCTAATGTTCATATTTGCCTACCCTGCGGTGATTCTGCGGGGTGCGCTCCTCTCTAGTACAGGCAGTCTTGCCCGTTGCCGTATCATTGTTTCAGTAAAGCCACACTAGCATATGACAACATAATCTCAGCTGAAACATACAGACCCTGATGCTGTTCATTGAAAGTACATGTATCAGCATGTCACAAAACTTTTGTTACGGACATGGTGATAATGTAATGTTAACAGGTATGTATCTTAAAGAAGTACAGACAGAAAAGTTATCTGATAGGTACACTATGAAGCCTCAAAGGCAACACACTGCCCCTACCTTGAAAAAGACATGATATGATCACTTTAAACCTGGAAACATTGCTGTTTGTGGCTGTGGTTTTAACAGTGAGACTCAGATTTTTATTACTTGAAAATGGTATGACCATCATACTGCTGTTAGAGCATCAAAACATGTTTTTTCACAGTCATTGAACAACAGCCACCACATATGTCATGGACTTGTGAGGACACCCACACACCACAGTCAGTCATGATACTGTGAGCAGCTTATATATTTACTGGCTCAGGAATGCCTGCTCTGTTTTTTGTTCTAATAATGGTCGTGAAGTTGCAGTGAGAGCTGATCAAGGGGTTTGAAGAAAACAATGTTCTTCATATGGCAGCATTACCATGAATTTCAATTGTACAGAGACTGGAATCAGGGAAAACAAACCACAACTTCAAAAACTCTCACAGATGTGAAGATAGCATGCAATAGAAACATAGAAACATAGAACATAGAATGTGACGGCAGATAAGGGCCACTTGGCCCACCTAGTCTGCCCATTTTCCTACCTAACAGATACGCTGCAGCTCCTAGTTAACCAACAGGTTACTTCCTCCTAACCCCCACTGGGACTGCCTTATGTCTGTCCCATGCATTCTTGAATTCCCCCACTGTTCTTGACTCCACGACCTCCTCAGGAAGGCTGTTCCATGCATCCACAACCCTCTCTGTGAAAAAATACTTCCTCACATTACCTCTGAGCTGTCCCCCCTCTATCTTCAAATTGTGCCCCCTTGTTCTTGCACATCTCTTTTTCTGAAAGATGCTACCCTCTTGGACTTTGTTGATTCCCTTGAGGTACTTGAAAGTTTCTATCATGTCCCCTCTCTCCCTTCTTTCCTCAAGGGTATACATATTAAGCTCCTTTAGTCTTTCTTCGTATGTCTTCTGGTGCAGACCGTGCACCATTTTGGTTGCCCTCCTCTGGACAGCCTCCACTCTGTCTATGTCTTTGCGGAGATGGGGTCTCCAGAACTGCACACAGTACTCCAGATGGGGTCTCACCAACTGTCTGTACAGAGAGATAACAACTTCCTGTTTTCTACTATTGATGCCTGTCCCTATGCATCCCAGTATCCCCCCAGCCTTCCTTACTGCCTTCTCACATTGCTTGCTCACCTTTAGGTCATCTGATATAATTACCCCCTGGTCCCTTTCCATTTTTACTGTTGTCAGTATCTCACCCCCCATTGTGTACTCTTCCCCTGGGTTTTTGTTTCCCAGGTGCATTACCTTGCACTTCTTTGCATTGAATCTGAGCTGCCATACATTTGACCATTCCTCCAACCTTGCCAAGTCCTTTCTCAACCTTTCCACTCCATCTTGTGTATCAACCCTGTTGCAGATCTTTGTGTCATCTGCAAAGAGCACACTTTTCCTTCCAGTTCCTCTGCAATGTCACTTATAAAGACATTAAAAAGGACTGGTCCCAGTACTGAACCCTACGGTACCCCACTAGTAACCCTCCTTTCTTCACTGTGGACTCCATTTACCACTACCCTTTGTGTCCTGTTGTCTAGCCCATTTTTTATCCAGGCTACCACTTTGGGACCCACTCCAAGGCTGGCTAACTTGTGTATTAATCTTTTGTGTTCTTTCATCTGCTACCATTATGAATGTGAGAAGTGAGACAGTGTACTTTCAATCCTAATCTATAACGTCCAGTGTCTGGTGACTACATCAACTAACATGTACTGAGGCAGACATGTACACTGTATATTATGAGTTGGGATTCTAGATCATGTTGTGATATACCTAGCCAGCTGTCATGGATGACCACATTCTGAGATGCATGACTATGACTGACACAGTGCACTGTCATGTGCAGTTATGACCACTGGAAGGAAATTATGCCGTAAGATTCATCATAACCAGCTGTACATAAACACTGTTTATTGGAAGTAACAATTACATGATGTGACTGTGTCACTTTCAAAGAAAAGATTTCACCTGTTTTTGCTTTGCACACCATATTGATGAAGCTTTACTTTGCTTGAATTTACAGTAACCACCAAATGTGCAAATGTGGTTAATTAACCAGTTACTTTAGCACTTCTATTTGCTGACTGTTCATTTTCAATTCATGTTCTTTGATAAAGGTCATCTTACACACATTTCCAATTTTATTAGCAAGTGCTTGTTTACCAATGCATAACTGTACCTGGACTTCTTTGATGTTGAAGTCCAAATCTGGGGGTTTGCATCATTCCAAAAGGTGTTATGCATGCCCTGTAATCACCATAAGGCAGTATGAATATTTCCGTGCATGGCACAATGAAAATCATCATAGATGTCTACATCTGTTTAAAAACTTATTGCTGAGTACTAAGCAACGTTGAAACATTTTACAACATTATAAAGAATTATCAATGGTTGTGCCATCCAAATGTGCCTTGCGGTGGCCAGATGGCCTAGTAACATTTTCCTCTTTGTATGCGTCCCATTTGGGATTCAACAGTGTGGCTACCGTACTGGTACTCAATTAATGCTGTAAGAGGCACACCAGTACATGCTCGCAGGTACATCAATAAAACATTTTTTTAACAGAAACAACTTTGCATGAGTGGTAACCTGCATGCTGTCTGTTGTATGTGTCCTTTTTTATAATTAGTTATCTTGTGGTGACATTTCATATTGCTGATACTTACAGTCATTGGAAGTGTTGGCATGGTACGAAGAGTTTGATGACATGGGTAGATGTATCCGAGTAGCCAAGGGGAAGGGGAAGGAGGAGGCAGCCAAGGGGATTGTGGAGCTGTGGGGGAAACTGAAAGGTGTGATTGTGGAAGTTGAAAGATCAGAGAAGTAGCAAACCAGTATGGTATGGAGGAGTAGGGGAAATGCATATTGGTCAGCATCCCATCACTGGTGGAAAAGATTATGGAGACACTGCAGAAAGAAAGAATGGCGGCACACCTTTTAATGCCACAGTGCCAGGGATATGAGGCAACATGGCTTTACAGTATGAAGGTCATGTTGACTGCATCATACAGATTTCTTGGACTGTGTGATGCAGTGAGTAAGCCAAGGAAGAGCCATGAACGTAGCACAGCTCAGTTTCAGCAAAGTCATCAACACTGTCCCATGTACAAGGCTGATAAACAGGATGGGTACTGGTGCCATGTGGCACAAGGTGATAATTAAGCAATAATGCCCAACAGGCTGTGTGTCATGCTGGGATAATGTCACGCCTCAAGTGGTTGGGCACAAGGCCGCAGACCAAGTGCGTCTAACAACTAAGGTGTGACGTTATCCCAAACGACACACACCCTGTTGGGCATTATTGCTATTATACAATGGCTCGTTGTTGTATATAAAATAAAAAAATAATTTTAAAGAATGTTTTAATTAGTGTGGAAAAATATTTTTGTTTCTTAAAAGGAGATGCAAAAAAAGAGCTCACCTAGCTCATAATCCAAAAAATCATCTACAGGTTCACAGTGAGGCTGAGACTAGACCCGTGATGTTGTACTGGGATAACATCATGGGTCCAGCCCAAGGCTGACCAATCAGAGTCCAGGATTTTTTCTTGCCATTGTATAATCTTGGTTGCTAACTGGCTGATGGACTGGAGGCAAAAGAGGGGGCATTAAATGGGATTCAATCTGGGGTTGAGGTGTGGGGGCGGCTGCAGGGAGCATCACAGATTATTCAATGGACAAGTCCTGTTCAGTGTGTTCATTAATGACATTGTGTAGTGACTGGTGGGGAAGCTATGCCTGTTTGTGGACAACACAAACATCTGCAACATAAAGGATAGTACAGAAGGGGTGGAGAGAATGAGAATGGCCCTTTGTAAGCTAGACAATTGCTCAGCAGTGTGGGAAATGACATTCGATGCAAAGAAGTGTACAGTAATGCACCTGGGAATGTGGAATCCTGGGTCAAACTACACTGGGGGTGGAGGGCAGCTGAGTGTCACCAGTGAGGGAAGATACATATTGTTTACCATTTCTGATGACATAAAGGTGTCAAAGGACAACATGAAGGCTGCAAAGAAGGCCAGTAGCATGCTGGGGCACAAAGGGAGACTTCTCAGTAGCAGAAGGTGGTAGGTGGTGATGCCTTTGTATAAAACACTAGGTAAGAGTCACCTACACTGCTGTGTACAATTCAGTAGGCCACACCAGAGCAAGAGTACAGGTACAGGGTGGTGGCTGTCCTCTGAAAGGCGACCAACAAGGTACATGCCTTACACCACCAAGCATATGAGGAGAGACTGAAGGACCTCAATATGTACTGACTGCTGGACAGGAGGGAGCGTAGGTTCAGGATAGAAACTTTCAGTAAAGTCAAGGGCTTAAAGAAGGTGTGGGGTGGGGAAGGAGGGCATCTTCCAATGTAGAGGAGCAGTACTGTCCCGAGAAGGCATGGTATGAAATTGCACAGTAGTAGATTAAGAGGAAGTGATGTTACATTCTTCTTCACTGAGACAGTGAAGAACACATGCAATACTCAGCCACAGTATGTGGTAGGAGTTAGCGCAATGGTGGGTTTTAAACATACCTCTGACAGGCACAAGTGAACCCTGAGGTGGTCGGGAATGATGAGAAGTCACAAACCAGATAGGGTCAGAGGCAGCATACAAGTTTAGGGCTTATGTGCATAATGAATGTGCATAGCGGTCCTTATATGCTGACAGTTTTAATTTTTCTATGTGCATTTCATGGACAGCTTTCAATATTTCAATGAAACACACAATGGCAGGGTCAAATAAGTCATGTGTGTTAGTAAGACCCTGGGATCTCCATGGGGGTGTGGGTGGGATGGTGGGTTTAATGTTTCATTATTGGGATTGTGTATAAAGTGGTGGGTACACAGCTACCTGCTGGGCCACGGATAGGTGTGAACTGTAGGGTCCAATGGTGCCCTTTTATACCATTACATCAACATGTTTTCTATGTTACCATTTTAGCAAGACAATAATCTCATGACAAGGAGTGCATTTTCTTAACCACACCATTTCTATCACCTAGTGGATCCAAAGTAACAGAAAGGCAATTCTACATGTGCATGCATGCAGTTTCTGGATTTTGGTTGTCCTCCTTTTTGGGGAAGTGGCAGTAGTGCTCCTTAAGTAGCTCATCAGTGTCAGGTCTTTTGGTCGGGGCAATGTTTCGTGGAAGCTCAGGTACGTCAATGTCTGAAACTTCAGTGAGAACACCCTCCTTCAGTTGAAAAACGTCAGCCAGCATGTTGTCAAGATAGCGGTATGTCTTGGGCACTGGAACTGGTTTAGCAACCAACTGCTTGGTTAGCTTGGAAAACACAAATTTGTGTTTCAGGCTACATTTCCTGATGCCGGTAGAGACAACTACTTGAGGCTGGTTATAATTCTCTGAGTAATCAAGCATAGTTTGTTGGGTACGGGCCAGCATACCAGCATAGGAAAAGTGCAGGCATTTTGAAAAGTATTTGTTCAGGAGTGAATGAAAAACCTCCAGTTTTCCTATGTGGCAGAATTTGGTGATCTTAGCGATGTCCTTCTAAGAGCTAGTGTCCCCAACTACGGACTTCGGTGCTTCATGTGCTGCACTTCCAGTTGTCAACCAATCATTCTCTCTTTCTCTGGTGTCATCTATGGGTGGATGCTGGCATTCCCAGATGGCTAGACCCACCGTCCATGTATGTACATTGGCAGTGTGATGGAGAACTGACAACCACTTCTCCCGAAGCAGAATCTCACGTCCACCATAGGTTGCAGCTGACCACTAGAAGTGGTTTACAATCCATCCGATTAAACCATGGCATTGTCTTTGCTTTGCCTTCGTGGTAAGCTTCTTCACAAGAGATGTTGCCAAATGCCACATGTCATACTGGTGGTCCACATTTGGGAATTCATTTCCTTTTGCCATGAGTGCTGCAATCTGTGGAGTCTATCCATTGTTACAGTGTCAACCTATAGTCCTCCATCAATTATGTTTCTCCATGGCTTTTCTGAAACCCTCCTTCTCCATGCAGTTCATGTTGGCAACTTCAGTGACCTGTAACAACTCTGACTGTAGAATAACATTGGTGCCCATGTCCATCACCACATAGGTGCAATATTTGGCATTGTGCCCTGGAGAATCACAGTGCCCTTATTCGATGGCAGAGTGTCTCCCATGGCCTTTTCCCAATTTCTTTTCTTTTGCTTCACCCAGTTGAGGTTCACAACCAGAAACAGGTACTGAGCCTGAATCCTGTTGTACTGAGTCTCACTGATGACGGGAACTCGCAGATACTTCAAAAATTGAGCTATACATGTGTAGGTATTACCGGTGAAAAGAACAGAAGCACTCAGCAACACTTTGCCTGTGCTCATTTTGCCAATTAAGAGTTGCGAGCACCATGTAAATGTGTGTGACTTTGCACATGTGAAGTGCACTAAGTACGTATAACCATGTACAGATGTACCAGTTATCAATAGAGGCATATGACACAGTTCACATGCAAGAAACTGAAAGAGGGAGAATGGGCAAGATTTGAATACCACAAATTTTGCTTCACTGTCCAAGGTACTGCCACTTTCCAAGGAATCATCCAAGTCAGACTGCGTGTCTGTGTTTCTTCCTTCGCCTTACTCCGGAATATACATTGAAACATCCGTCTCAGAGTGCATTGTTTCCCGAGTTGATATTAGTGACAGTACAGAGCTGTCAACTCTGGATTAACTGCTTTATGCTTCACTGGTGCTGATGTCAGTACAGGTGTAGTAGTTGGGAGCATATCCATTTCCTCATTCACAAGGCTCAAGAATGGTGTGGTCACGCCACATGTTGTGATCTCACTTGCAGAGAATATTATGGGAGTCTTTGCATATATGTGATCTTTCAGCACAAACTCAGCTGACTCCAGCCACTAACATGCAAAGTCTTGTGTTTCAACATTGCACTGAACAGCAATGGTCTCACTGTAGACTTCCTCTGCAGATGTGTTGGGCGTGCAGATTGTATTCCCATTTACCACATGGTCACCACAGTCATCACTCCACATGTCTTGATGTGATACCTCACTGTGTTCTGGGTGGTCAGGATACTGGCAACAGGGAGCCGGCAAGTACAGAGCCGGTGAGAAGTCACCGACAGGCACAGCACCGCACCACAAAGCCACAGGGGACTGGGAGTGCCAACCAACACAGCCAGGCAGTGCCACATACCGTAAACCCACCCGCCATCCACATACAGGGTGGCAGGAGGTACAGCAACCCCAAGGAGCATAACGGAGCACAAAGCACCAGAGACAAGGCCCCCATGGACACAATGCACAAGGGACCGGTGTTGCCATGCAGATGACCACATGGCATAGCCACCATCCCACATGCTCAGTGCCATAGTGATGCTGAACACAACACCAATGGCTGCCGGCAGTAGCACCAACCACACCGTGACCGGGAGCCATGCACGGCCAACGGGCCAGCATGCGAAGTTCCCCCCCAGACCATGGTGGAGGAGGTGGGCAGGGGCAACATGATGCCCAGTAGTGAGTAGCGGCACCCAGTGAAAGGGCACTGGAAGGGGGCAGCAGGGCATGCTGTTCAGGGACACACCCAGGAACAACTGTGGCAGTGGACATGCTGCGGATGCGGCAGGCACACCTGCCCACAGACGAGCAGCTGTGGTGGGTGCATGACAGTGATTGCAGCCATAGCAGCCCATGGGACCCAAGACACTGATGCAGACATACTGATGAGGGCTCCTGTAGACAGATGGCACCCATGCACACGGGCCACAGGCAGACACCCACACAGCATGGCACAGCCACCAGAGGCCCCATGGCCAGCTGTGGACCCCAACAGACAGGACAGCCCAGCTGACACACCAGCAGGGAGTATGGCAAATGCACAGGGAGGCAGTGTGTACACCTGGAGGGGGGTGCACAGGGGCCATGAAGCAGACCCCAACCCCATGGTCCACAGTGCAGGCACCACCGCATCATGGTGCTTTTATTGCCAGGACCACAATGTACCACTGGGTGCCGGGTGCCCTTTTACATAGTCGCTCTGCTTGCAGGAGAGCACTTGCAGTTTGCACACACCCGCTGGTGTTCTACTTGCCAGCGCCCTGCTGCCGGTGCCCTGACCACCCGGAACCACCTCACTGTGTATCATGTGTGTTTTAAGTGTTGCCTGACATGCAGTGGTATTGTTCTGCTGGTCATTCATCAACTGGAAAAAAAACAGCTTCTGCCTCAATGTCAGCAGATACCATTGTAAACAAACATTTTTTCACATAATATACAGTTCATAATACCAATGTGAGTTGCAAGTTCTGTGTCACTGCTCCATACGGTATGTGGCAGATGTGCAAACTGTTTTCAAACTGGATCCCTGCTAACACGTACATGCACACATCTGTGAACATTTCTCAAGAGTATACAAATCAATATGGTTCAGGGGACTGTGGGAAACTGACCATAGTGTTGAAGTCAACATCCATTTTACTGATACTGTAATTCACAGATGTTATCAGTGAATGTTTGAAAAACTAACTGCAGGAAGAACAGCAACAGAATGAATTCTTTCATGATGGAACCACACAAGCAATCAGCACTTTGCAAAAGCAGACCATAAGAACAGTATGGAATTTGAATCAGTTGAGCTGTTTCAATAGGCCATACACTGCAGTGTGCATTGCAGCAGCTGCATGAAATGTGACATAATGCATCCCATGCATGTGGCAGATGTAAGTTGTGTGATGCCTGAACACACCATAGAAAAGTTCAGTAGTGGAGGTGGTCCACAAAAATGTTAACTGGATAACAACAGTGAAGGGGGTATGGTCAACTGGAGTAGTGTCCAACCTACTGTGTGGTGAAATTTTGTAAAAGAAATGAGGTCTGGAGACCAATGGCAATGGCCTTGTACTCCTCAGCATAATCTTTCCAGTGTGACACTTGGCACAACACAGAAGTACTGTCAAGGAACGCAGTACAGGGTGCGGTTCAGAAACAGTTGTGTGACTGAAAGGGCTCCCCTCTACCGCTAAAAAACAAACAAAAAAGTTTCTTACAGTCAGAAAAGGATGATAGTAAGAGGAAAGAATGACAGCTAAATAAAGCAGTGACAAGAAATGTTAATACAGAACAGGTTATGTTCCCAGAAATACTGGGATAGTCCCAATAGATGATGTCACAGTGTGAAACAAGAAGGATTGAAAAGAGTTTTGGACATTAACAGTGGACATAAAGGACAGATTAACACAGACATTCAGAAAAGGGTACTATAGGTTATATACCCTTGAGTGACATCGTTCTATCCTGTCCACCCTACCCCGTTTTTCCACCGCTGAGTACATATTATATAATAATAATAATAATAATAATAAACTTTATTTCACACAAGCACCTTTCAAAATCAAGGCGCTTTACAAAAGATTAAAAAGGAATGATTAAATCAATAGATACAGTATAAAACTAACAATAAACTGACAGGGTTCATTCATTCAGTACCATTAAAGGCCTGACACCATAGAAAAGTTTTTAGCACCTGTTTAAAGCCTCCCAAGGTCATGTTATCTCTCCTTGTATGTGGTGAGGTGCCAGTAGTGTACCATGCTGGTTGCCCTTCTCCACACTGCATCCACCCTGTCAATGTCCCAGTGATGGTGCAGCTTACAGATTTCCACACAGTAGTGTGAGTGAGGCCTTACCAATGTTCTGTTAGTGATACCTCTGCCTATAGAGCATTGCATGTCACTGTCTGTACCTGCTGAATTTGTGCTCTGCTTACACTTCTGTAGTTCCTGTGAGATTTTACCATCAAGGTCTCTTTGAAACCTTCCTGCCTTCGTGCTACTGATGGCCTTGCCTGCTTCTGCTGTACAGTGTAGGTACACCTCTTTGTCTTCCTAGCTCTCAACACCTTTATATAACCTAAAATCATCATTTTAGCCCTTACTTTCTTTGACACCTATTTCAAGAACCATGACAGCTTCCTCCTTCTCTCGCCATTGGAAGGCAGCCTAATGTAGTGTTTAATCAGTCCCAGTATGGCTCCTTTATGGTGCTCACACAAATCTTCAACCACCCCTCTTCTACCCCCACTTCTAGATAGCTAGTCATACAGTATATAGCTCTTCAAATCAAAGATCAACCCTTGATGTAATGAAGAACTATTGCCTCTGTGTGGCTGGACTGACTCCACATCCCCATATTAAACCAAACACTATGGTGGTCAGTGGGCCACAGTTGCCCTTGTAAGTGGACATTTGCAATGCTGTGAACAACACACATCATGCTACACTGATGACCCAATGTTGGAAATCAACTTGCATTGCCTGGGGTACGGTAAGGAGAGGCATGATCAAGTGTCAGTAGGCCGCCTCACTTACTTGGGGAAGGGGGAACAAAGTAAAAACATGTTTCACTGCCACGTACCAGTGGGTGGTGTGTAGGCACACACATTCCATCAGAATGTGAAGGGACTATGCATGCAGAGTGTACTCTTGATCCACGGAATTGTAGACCACACAGTATGCACACTGCATGTTCATGTCAATGGGAAGGAAGTAAGGTGGAAAACAGGAGCTGGCATGATCCACAAAGGGACACACACACACACACAAAAGGCTGCCCCTACTGATGGTGTATGCTGCAGTTTTTCTGGGTGGGGGGGTTGTAAGCTTCTCATACACGCCAAGCCATGGGAGGCAATATATGGGTGGAAGCACAGAGTACTGCTGGAGCAGGGCCAGCAGGGCTCAGATAATGAGCCATCATTGTGCTGACCAGAGCAGCATGTCAGCTGCTTAGAGGCATTCCACAAAGAATTGATAATTAAAAAAAAAAAGGTTTGAAAAGCAGGAAAACTTTTCAGACAGTTGTGTGACATCTAACACTCATGCGTTTTCTTGGCTGTGGTTGGTCCCCCTGTTGACTTGATGTCAGTATTGTTGGAACTGCATCAGGCTTTAGACGGCTGTTATTGTCATCTCCATCTGTAAATAGCATGAGGACAGCAACATTATTGCATGGATAGAAATTGTGTCATGACATAAAGGCAAAAAGTAAAGTAATATATTATGGCACAATGAACACAGATTAACTGCACATGAAAGCCATGATCTAATTTGGCACAGTGACGGTTTTCATTTGTTGTTACGGCAGATCCATATTGTGTATCACAGTCTGGTTGACAGGTGCTTACTTTTGCATTGCTGCTAATGCCCTTGTATGTGTGGTGTGACATTGGACACATTTTCACATCGCCACTGAGGGCAACACACCTCAGTGCACATTATGAATTATTTCAGTGAGAGCAAGTGACATGATCAGCTGTCCAGCAGCGCCACTCATGACAGATGTATCTTGCTAAGTTATCAGGGCACAGTGACAGTGGAGAAGTGACACAGGCTCAGTAGGGAAGATGAACTGACCATGTGTCACTGCATGTGGAGCAGTACTGCATTGCAATGTATTCTGACACTGTGCCAGTGACAACAGGCAAGTAATCATTGGTCATTAGTGGCACCGATAAACCAGGGATGTTATTTATTTATGGTCCTTCTCCAGCCCTCCTGACCAGCCACTCCTTCGGGCCACCTATGGACCTCAGCCACCCTCCCTGGTCACAATCTGCTGCCCATGTTATTTGCCGGTTGGTCACCACAGGTGAACCAATGTAACCTTTTGTTGAAGGGTTCCCCCCCTGGGGGAGAAGTGACCTTAGGCATAATCCTTTGCCCGGGGGGACAGGGGTGGGCAGTACAGTGCTATCCTGGGCTTCATGATACCAAGGCTCCATGGCCATCATCCAGCCGGCCATGAGGCATTTTCTCATGTGTTGGACCGCCTACTCAATCCCTAGTTGTGCCTGCATGGGAGCAGCAACCTTGAAGCAGAGACAAGAGGGGGCATCTCGAGGCACAATATTCCCTAGCCCCTCTCCCAATCTGCCTCACAGGTGCCTAGGCCCCGCCTGACCTCCTCTGAGTGAAGCATCCAATGGATGCTCTGAAAACCCTCCCTGTTGGTCTCTGCTCCTGGCACCCATGCTCGGGATGCAAACCTGAGTCATTAGTGTTGGGGCGAGTCCCTTAGCTCAGCACCACTGATCTACTATCCAAGTCCCACTGAGGGCAAGGCAATGATGGAACACAGCATGCACACTGGCAATGGGGATTAAGTGCATCATGCTGGACCATGGTTGGTCACATCAGAACAGTGAGCACTGGTAACTGATGGTACCAAACAAAAGACATGTCATTACAGACAGTCATAATAGGAAGCATGTGTGGATCATGGACACAGGTGGCATTGACAGCTCTGAGCCTCTTCCTTTGTTCAGATAGGTATCTGACAACAGACAAATTCATATGCACCACTATTTATTGGTGAGTATGTCAAAGGGAACCACGGGTGAGTGCAACTACAACAGTACACAGGATGAGTTCAGCTGGTGTGCTAACACCACCTGAAGTAATGGCAAGGAGTACTGGGTAGTGAATACTATGAATTAGTGCTGTTTGAGTGACATGACTACTGTGGCCAAGTCTTACCTCAACAGGTGAGGTGACACCATTGCAAGTCACACAGAATACTGGTAGGTGGTGTGTCTTGAGACATCGGGCACAAGGAGTACCACCACTTCACTACCATGTCATGTGTTGCATGGGTGAACTAACTCGCTATAATTTCATAAACAGACAGACTAGGTGGTGACTGGTGATAGATGCTCAAGGACAGATGTGAGGAGACAAGTTCTTATGGTTCAATTAAGCACATGAAAAGACCGCAGATTACTTCAGACAAAGTAGTAGTGCATACTCACTGTTGGGAACAGAACATGGGCAAGCGCCATGACTCCAGTGGCACTTGAAGACTTCCCCAGCTGAGGTGAAAAAGGTCACTAGAGTACAAATACTACTAGCAAGTGACTTTGGATAAAATGGCCAGGGTGTGCAAAATGAGGTAGCTGGGTGGCCACTAAAACAACAGCTTTGGCATCAAGGTTTGTAAAAGAAACACACACGTGGCTACCTGCACACGGATGTCCACAAAAAAAAATGATATGGCAACAACATATTTTTTTTTTAAATTATTATTTATTTATTTAAGAAAATTTGGAATTACAACCCTTTGAGTCACAGACTCCTTTACAAAGGCTCCATGTCAAACAACAATAAGGACTTACATATAATATTAAGCAGTACAGTGTTCGGGTAATAGCAACGAGAGAAAACAAGTAATGGAAGTTGCATATACAAAAAATGATACAACATTATAAGTACAGTGATCATGGAAGAAAGGCAATACACAAAAACACACAGATGGGGGATACTGAAACAATAGTCTTTGGGAGATGAGGACCCAGTGTTATCCATAATATGCAGGTAGCGCATGAATACACATTTTCTTTTCCGTATATATCATACTGTAACATTTATGAGGTAGATTTATATTACAGAGCACTGCCAAGATGGGGGAGCAGGAGGAAGACAGGGTTAGGGACAGTAACAGGCTAAAGATTCCAGCAGATGATCTTTGAGACTGGTCTTGAAGGGACGGATCCTGGGCTCCAGAGAGACAGACTATACCAACAAATAGTGGCAAAACTCACCACCAGGTGACACACTGTTTCATCCAACTTAGAGGAAGCAGACAGCCATATGCCAGAAATTTAGTGACATAAGCGAAGATGCACAGGGGACGTCCACACACATCAGTACATACAGTAGTACTGCCAAGTTAGTTGACATAGGTTATGCCATACTGACATTGAGGGGAATGCAAAACATGACATGTTTTGTGGATACAGAAATGATATATAAATCTACACTCATTAGTGATTGCAAGGTCACACCTTGCAAACAAGCAGACTTTACTTTGTGCCATGCAACACATCACATCAGAGGGACACAAAACATGGCTTGTGACACTGCAGAAGTGGCCCATAAAATGCTGTTGCTGAATGAGTAGTCTGCATGCAGCAGTAAAAGAGAACAGCCTCATAAACATACAGATGATGGCATCTCACAATTACTTCTACCATGCTTACAATGGAAAGCTAGCAATAAAGCGGAGCTGATTCACTGTGTCAAACTTTACAGCAAGATAGCTTACTTTTTATAAAGTAATCGGTGTTAATGAAATGCTCAGAACAAATCACAAAATGTTTCTTGGCCACTAATTCTTTGCAGTCTGTGTCTGTCATGTTGCAGAAATGACAGTCACTTTATTTTG
The DNA here is from genome assembly GCA_016271365.2 of Neoceratodus forsteri. Lineage (NCBI taxonomy): Eukaryota > Metazoa > Chordata > Ceratodontiformes > Ceratodontidae > Neoceratodus > Neoceratodus forsteri. The sequence goes on along the minus strand of CM057456.1, from coordinate 171,556,703 downwards.
AATTCAGTAGTAGATGGAATTCAGTGAAAACTAACTTTTATGTCATGCTTCACTTTACCAGAAGTATTGGCACAGCTATTGACCATGCCTGTGGGCATTTTCACAGGTCCCTACTACCACCTCGATTTCAGTAAACAACTACTACTCACCAATTGACCCAATAGAATCACAAACTTAAAAGTACTCCCAGACTCACTAAGCGGTCACTCACCAATCCTCTTCACCTGGTCTTGTCAGCGTCGACCACCCCAACCTTGTGGTTTTGTCCGGCGACGTCTCCTACCTGGTGGCCTCACCAAACTTAGGAAATATCTTACCCAGTGTGATTGGTCCCCCATCGAACGCGCCCCTACCATAGATGTAGCCCTTGACTACTTCACCCGCAAATTCAATGCTGCCTGTGATACTTTTTCCCCACTCACTAAGGTTCAAACCAAAAAAAGAAACACTCCCTGGGTAATGCCAGCACTGCTTCAGCAACTAAAACACCGGGATGACCTCTGGTACAAAGCAGTTGCCTCTGGTGTGGATACTGACAAGCTGGCCTATAAAATGGCCCGCAACAAGTGTACCTGGGCTGTTAGAATGGCAAAATCCAGCTATTACAAGTCCACCCTGGCCTCATCCTGGCGGAATGCTAGGCTATTCTGGCACAACCTAAAGGAACTGAATGGAAAGTCCAGGATGCCCCCCCTCCCAATTAAATGTAAACAATTGTATTACCTAACATCCACTCACCATAGCCGATGGTCTAAAAGCATCCTTCTCGGATCTAAGCGCAGTTTTGCCTTCCATCTTCTTCTACCCCACCCCAAAAACCCCAGAACCCAGCAATGCCAACCCCGCCTTCTACCTCAGGGTTGTTTCTATGAATGAAGCAAGTTCTTACCTTAAAAAAGCCCTAGGGGGCTCAAACTATTGCAAAGACTCATTTGACATGAAAATCCTTAATCTGGTACTTGACTCGGTGCTCTCCCCCCTGACTGACTTTCTTAACCTCTCCCTATGTCTAGGGCAGTTCCCAAATGACTGGAAAGTGGCCACCATCACACCTATACTAAAGAGTGGGGACCCCACATTACCTAACAACTACAGGCCTATTTCTATACTCCTTCCCCTCTCGAAAGCAATGGAAAAAATCGTAACCACCCTACCCACAGACTACTTAATTATGCACAACGTCCTATGTAGGGAACAACATGGTTTTAGAGCCAGGCACAGCACAACCACTGCCCTCATATAGTTCTCCAACTCGATGCACAATGCCCTAGATAAAAAGCTGCTTGCAGGAGCAGTCTTCATCGACCTGTCGAAAGCATTCAACACAGTCTCTCACACCCTGCTCCTAAACACTCTTCGCCATTATGGCCTGTCCCCCGGACCCGTCACTTGGTTCACAAGTTACCTCATGGATAGGTCCCAATGTGTGAAGATACACAACACCCTCTCACCCACTCTACCCCTCCACTCAGGGGTACCCCAAGGCTCCATCCTTGGCCCACTGCTATACAGCATCTTCCTGAATTCCCTGTCTAAATCCTGTCCATGCAACCTTCTGCTATACGCAGATGATGCGGTAATGTATGCCTCCCACTCGGATCCCACTGTTCTGCAGTCTTCCCTACAACTTGCCTTCACTCAAGTTGAAAACTGGTTCATTGACCACAGACTTGTGGTCAATGTAAAAAAGACTAAATCTATGCTCTTTACACACCGGCAGAACAAGGAACACAAGGCCCAGCTAACAATCTTTTCCAAAGCCCTCCTCCAACTAGAACAGGTCTACACATATAAATACCTGGGCATTACCTTTGATCCTAACCTATCATTCCACCCACATATTACTAATCTCTCCTCTGCTGTAAATATACGCACAGGACTACTGTTTCGACATAAAGCCTGCCTACCTCCAGAGGCCCTAAATATTGCAATTACCTCCTCTGTTCTCTCCCTCATAGACTATGGACTAACAATCTACTCCACCGCTGACCGCATGGCACTAAATAAAATACATCAGTCCATTAATAAAGCCTGTAGACTCCTCGCTAGAGTGGATAGGCATACCCACAGCCGCACCCTGTATGACCTAACAGAAATCCTCACCCTGGATGAAAGAGTATGTTACCAAACATGTCTTCTTGCTAAGAAAATCCAGCTAGGCCTCATTCCCACTGGTGTCTCAGCCTCCCTCCATATGGCACATACCTCTACAAACACCCGTGCGGCAGATACATTAATGTGGACTGTTCCCAGGGTCAACACCACCCTAGCACAACAGTCCTTTTCCTATAGAGCATCATCCTGGTACAATGCTCTCCCTCAGGCCATTACCTCTATCCCTAGGCTAGGCCCCTTCAAAACAACCCTCAAAAAACACATAATCTCCGCCTGTCACTGTCATTGCTCCCACTAGAACTGGTGCCTGCCTATGGGCAGCGTGATAATGGGATAATATGCACTTATACTGCTACTGTGAACTAATGACAATGTTGGGAACCAACTGCTCGCACCTCCTGCTAGTGCATATGCTACGCCATATTCTGTATAGATGGTTCACTGACGTTCACAAGCTCCCGAAAGGACTTGTATAGCTACCCAACTGTATAGGACTAGCAACTTCACATTTCTTGCTATGTGCCTTGTCTCCTACACTCACTGTAATATTGTATACTGCCTACTACTTGTCACACATTGTTAACCCTGTTGTTATCTCTTACCTGCCCCACTGTAATTTTGTGCAAATGTCTACCTTCTATTATGTTGTGTACCTTGACGAGGAGCCTTTGGAAATGAGTCCATGACTCAAAGGTTGTAATCCGATACTCTCAATAAATAAATAAATTAAATTAAATAAAATGTAGCCACAGAATTGCACAGCAAAAAGCGTTGCTTTGACAGAAGTATTCAGCAAGTGTGAAGAACAGACATTTGCAATGCTTCTCTGACACTTGCCAAAGAAGACGTTGGGACGCCAGAGACAACAGGTGGGAATAGAAGCAGATGCATATCAGTTGGTCTGCTTTGCCTGCACCCACTGTCAAAATCAGGAGATATGTGCATCAACGAGGAGTGAGCATCAGTACCAGATGCTGACTAGAACGTGCATCAAAAGACTTCCGGTGCAGGAAGGAGTACTGAAATGGCGCATCACAAAACTGGAGGCAAGACCGCAATGCAGAGAAAAAGACCAATAAGAAAAACCTCATCCAGATCAGAGTGAATAAAAAAAGGCAATTGACAACAGAACATGGGAAGGGGGACATAGGAAAAGAAGGCACAGGGCTAAATTACTGTTTTCCTTTAAAATGTGTTTTTTTAATCCTGAGGTTGTACGTGAACTAATTTTCTCTTACACTAAAAAAATGCTAACACTTTAAAAACTGTATTTATATTGTCATATTTAACTGTCATTATTAAAAGGTTTTTTCTTAATCCTGAGATTGCATGTGAACTAATCTTCTCTTACATAAAAGAAAAAAAACAGGTTCTAAGTGCAATATAATTTGTGGTGTCCATATTAAAGATTGAGATGACTTTGTCAGTTATAATAAGTAGACTGTGGTATTAAAGCAAAAGTTAGATCTAATCCCTTCTGCAGTGCCAACCATTAAACTGAAGTTGCATAAGGTATTCCCAAATCCTCAAGTGGAACAAAGCATACCAAGAGTTCATTGATGTAGCAAGGGAGCCATGAAGCAAAAGAGTCAAAGGGGTGATTTTGTGAAAAAACAAAATTATTTCTTTTTGTGTGAATGATAACCTTTGTTATGATTATTTTATTTATTCCTGTTATTGTCATCCCCTTTTTTAAATTTTGACAGGTATGAGCTGCCACTAGGGGCACTAAGCAGGATGGCAGCTTAGATCACAGCTCTACAACCCAGAGGGATATATCCATTAAAATCCTTTCTTTTCTGACCAAGTTCTACCTCTTCAAACTACAGAAGTTATGGGAGTACTGTACACGCAATCTGAAAATTGCTTTATTATTGCAGAAAGCTTTAATTGTAGTGGAAAAAATCTCTTTTAGCGGAGCAGCCTATCTTGCAGGGCAGGCCTACAGCATGGCTGAACTGCACTTACCACAATCCTGGGAACAGCCCTCGGTGGAAAAGATGTTTGACCAACCCATGGCACAGATGTAGCAGGTCATCTTGGTGTCAAACTGCAATACCCAGGTAGTCCAAAACCTGGAGGTTAGGATGCTACATACTGAGCAGAGAGTTTCAGCGACAGACAGTCAGATACAAGACCTGTTGGCAACACTAAAGGAGCAACAGCACACTATACAAATGATGCACAGCAAGAAAGATGACCTCGAAAACCGAGGTTGGCCCAATAACCTTAGATTCTTGGGATACCTGGAGCTCATGGAGGGGAAAGACACCGAAGGGTTTCTGCAATTAGCAATAACAGAAATGTTGCATCTAGATCCATTGAGACCCTTTCAGGTGGAACGCGCACACTGCATGCTGGCCCCCATGCTCAAGGCCCAGGACAGGCCATGGCCTAGTGTCACTAGATTTATAGATTACAGAGAAAAAGAGAAGGTCCTGGCCTGAGCCCGGGAAAAGCAGCAGGTAACGTGGAGATCAAACAAAATCCTCATTTTTCAGGACTTTTCTAAAGAGCTGTCTGAGAGATGCAAAGCCTATAACGAGGCAAGGCACACAATACACAACTTGGGCTGCCGTTCTCCTTGCAATACCAGGCCACAATGTGGATAGTTCACATTGGGGTTCTGTTCTTTTTTTTACTCTCTTGAGAACACCCCTCTGAGCGAAAGCAGGCAGACACATCAGGAGCTATACACATGGACACAACAAATCCTGTCTCCCTACAGGGTTTCCACACCACCAGCTGGTATGAATCCCTGCAACCTAGCTCTCCAGATCCACGGCCAGACACCGTCAATGCACCAGTGGTTGGTAGGCCTTCTCCTCCGCTGAAATCAAGTCACCGGACCCTCCAACTTCCCTTCACCAGTCGCAGGATGGAGCCACGACTAATGGAGCACAGCACCCACCAAAGTTCTCCAGGGAGGCCTCTCCCATTGTTAGTGATCCAGCCTCCTTCATGGACTGACTGGAGAAAATCAAACTCCAAGACCGAGGAACGGCAAGACCTCAGCAGTGTGGTCAGATAAGTAGCGCTTTTGTTTAATTCTTGGTTCCTTTGCTAAACCTTGGGGAAAATCAGGTCTGGGGTAAGGCAGGGGTAGCTTTCTCGGCGACTGTGGAGAGAGACTCCAGCCGCTGTTCCTTTGCCATATCTGCGTCACTCGAGTTTGGTGACTGCTGGGACTCCCCCACCCCTGGCCTGGCCCTCGATCTGTGCCGCTACCTTGCAGCTGAAATGCCTCATTCCCATACCAGAAAGGATCTGCAGGGCCCGAAAAACATGCTCTGACTCACAAGGGCTAGTAGGAAGCCCTCATTTAACTTGATGGCACAGAGGAGTATCAATCACCTCCATAAGTTCTGGTGGATATTCTAAAGGGCTTAGTCCCTCTTACTGGTGGGGGTGGGGTAGGGTGAGGGAGGAGAGCATCCTGGTGTAAGGTTATTTCAAACGTGCTGTTCCAGTTGGTGTTATTGTTCAGATTGTTGGGTATGAATGTTTAGGCCTAATAAGTTCTCTAATGGCCTGCTGTTTTTTTTGGTTTTTTTTTTACATGGAAGGCTCAGGCCCCTCCAGGATGGGCAGCTGGGTTCCCGACCCGGTTTTTGCTCAGGAGTTGGTCAAGCCGTGATCTGTATTCCTGAATCAGGGCTGAAGTAACCAATCCCTGATGCAGAGGCCCCCCCCAGAGGGACCAGATCACACATGTTCTTTATTATAGTGTACTAACCCCCCCCACTTACTTTTTTCATAATAATCCCCTGTAATGAGAGCACTGCTGGTCCCCCTCAGAGGCCATTTCATGTCCAGTTATACTAGAGGAGATGCTACTTTGACCCTTCTCCCCCCCATCCTTCCACTCCATCATCAGTGATACATAGCCCTACAATTATTACCCAAATACTCATGCAGAAATGATTGATGCATTGTCAACACACCTCTGCAGCTACAAGGAGCTCACCAGATCAATACCGTGATCGTGTTGATGACAATACTCTGTTGGGGAGTCTTCCTCCCCCGAACTTCCCCTAACATAACACAGGGGTTCAATACTGCAGGATAGCTCCCTGGGAAAAGAGGCCAGCCTACAGCAGGGCTCTGCAGCCGATGGGAAGCCTCTATTTCCCCAATACGCACAGAAGGTTATGCACACTGTATATAGTTGGTTTATATGTATGTGTTATTGTTTGTTTTCAATGCAAGAGACACACACAGGGTTACTGATAGATGTTAGATTGAGGTCAGTTGCTACTGTCAGGGAATGCCTGGCTTATTCACTTTCTCTCCATACCTGGCGCTGAATTACAGGGACTTGTCTCTCCTGGGTGGACCGACCTTGCTCCCAGTCTGCTGGTTTACTATGATACATTTCCTGGAAAGATACTTGCTTCCTTTCACCTATAGATGATATAATATGTTTGATGTGGAATATCAGGGGGCTTAATGTCCCCAACAAAAGGAAACAGGTTTTGCAGCACCTTAAAAGGCTGGGAGTGAAGGTCATGATGCTGCAGGAGATCAAGCTCACAGGAGGCTACCATATTAGACTAAAATGGGACTGGCTGGGTCAAGTCATACATGCCTCAGCCCCTTCCAGAAAGAGAGGGGCAGCTATAGTGCTTCACAAGCAGCTTCATTGGACACTGGTGCGTAAGGTGAGTGACCCTGGGGGAAGATGGGTGGCTGTACTCATGGACACAGGAGAGGGACCTTTACTCCTGGGTAATGTGTATGCCCCGAATAAAGACTCGCCCTCCTTCTTCCATGAGCTGGTCAAGCGCTGGGCTCCTTGGCCCCTGATGATACCCCTACAATATTATGGGGGACTTTAATCTCACACTGGACCTGCTACTTGACAGATCCCCCTCTAACGCAGAGCCCCACTCCAGGGTGTCACTGGTATTGAGCCAGCAACAACAAGATATGGGCCTTACAGATATCTGAAGGGTATTTCACCTCTCTCAATGAGACTACAACTTCCATTCCCCAGTGCACAGTTCCCTTAGTCTGATAGATCTCAGGCTCACCTCTCCAGCAGTCACCAGGAACACCATTGACACCTTTATTTATCCATTGGTCAGCTCGGACCATGCCCCAGTGCATCTCTCCTTCACTTGGGGCCCCCCTCCCCCTACCTTTCTCTCTCTCTCTCTCTCTCTCTCCTGGAGGCTGGATTAATTGCTGCTCCATGATCCAGACTTTCCCCCCTGGCTTCAAAGGGAAGCCTCTGAATTTTTTCAGAATAACCACATAGCAGATACTTCAGCAGGCAATACCTGGGAAGCATTTAAAGTTACCCTGAGGGGGGTGATAATGGGATTTGCGAGCAGGCGTCATAAGAGGAGGGGACAGCACCTTAAGGGGCTTGAAAAGCAGCTCCAAGAAGCAGAAGCTACCTTTAAGGTCCTCTGCTTCCCTTCCCTCAGGTCGGAGGTAGGACACTGAGTGACATCCGTGAAGATGCAAGTGAACTAACTTTTATCTAGGAAAGCAGATATTTCTATTATTAGGCTAAAGCACAAATATTGGGAAGGGGGAGAGAAGGAAGGTAAAATCCTTGCCTACTGCCTCAAAAAGCAGCAAGCCAAAAGGCACATTGCTGCCTTAGTGGATGCAGGGGTTAAGACCCACACCTCGACAGAAGGAATCAATTGCATAATGATCGACTTCTATTCTGTGCTATATAAATCATCCAGACCACCTGACCCCAGGGGTGTCCTCCCATTTCTAGAATCCTTACACCTTCCTAAAATCTCAGAGGATCAGGCCTTGGCCTGAGATGCTCCAATCTCACCTCAGGAGGTGGCAGAGACTATATTATCTCTTAAAAAGGGAAAGGCTCCTGGAGGGGATGGGTTCCCCAATGAAATATGGCAGCTTTTGCAGACCACAGTCTCCCCAATACTACAACGTGTTTACCGAAGTGCTTCAAGAAGGTGCCCTCGAGCCGGCCCATCGGCGTAGCGGTGGGATTTCCGCTTGCGACGCCGGCGACCCGGGTTCGGGAACGGATCCGGGTCGTCAGAGGGCCGGCCGGGGGAAGTAGGATCGAGCATCCGTTGGGCAGCTCTCCTTCTCCGGGGGGAGGGTGTGGGTTGCACTCGTGCGTTAGAGACTCCTGGCAGAGGCGGGAGTTCTCACGTGAGCCGAGGCTTGACGTGGGAGGAGGCGGGCGACGCTGCGCCATTGCATGTCCCCGCCTCCTCTGGGAGAAAAAGGAGGAAAAGATGGCAGGGCAGGACCACCGATAAATGAAGCCCTCCCTGGAGAGCCTCGCGACGCCACCGCCGCTGCAGGACCCCAACCAGTTACAGTTCAAGGTCACGGTGGCTCGCCCCCACTGGGGCAAGCCGGGGTGACCGAGAGTCCTCTGCAGCAATAGGTGGTGGTAGGGTCTCCGGGGGCCGTGACCAGGGCGGAGAATGTACCCAGTGGTCCTGCCAGGGGATAAAGGAAAAAAAAAAAAAAAGAAGGTGCCCTCCCCCCTCCCTCAGGGAGGCGACCATCACTATACTGCCTAAGAAGGGTAAAGACCCTCTAAAAGCATCCAGCTACCAGTCCATATCCCTTTTAAATGTGGACAGTAAGGTGCTAGCCAAATTGTTAGCTAACAGACTAAACCCGCTCCTCCCCAGTTTGATCCACCCAACCCAGGTATGCTTTGTTAAGGGACGATTTAGTGTGGACCATATTAGATCGCTCGTAAACTTGATCCATAAAGCTAAAACATTGCCATCTCCTTCTGCAGCAATAGCAATAGATTTTGAAAAGGTCTTGGACTCCCTGGAGTGGGACTATGTTCAACAAGTGCTCAGCACCGTGGGGTTGGGCGGCCTTCCAGGCCTGGATAGGGGCAATATACTCATCTCCCGCAGCTAGGGTACTCACCAACTCAATGCTGCCTCTCCCTTTATACTGGGTAGGGGCACACATCAGGGATGCCCTCTCTCTCCTCTACTCTTTGTCCTGGCAGTGGAACTCATTGCTGCGGCTATTAGAAAGAGTCCATTAATCTCCGGGATATGAGTGGGAGAAAGGGAATACCCTACTGTCATGTAGGCTGATGACCTGTTGCTCCCTATAGCAGATATTGCCACCTCCCTCCCTCCCTCCATTATTGAGCACCCTGTCAGAATTTAATACATTCTCAGGGCTCAAGATTAATCAGTCCAAGATGAAGGTCCTCCCTTTGAACTCTAATTATACCTTCCACATGGTTACCCAGCATGGTCTCCATTGGGATCCGGATGGACTCACGTACTTCGGCATCAACATTACTCTTAATTTGCATAAACTCTGGGAAATGAATATGTAGCCACTTTTGGCATCCATTCATACAGAGCTGGATAGCTGGAGGCCTCTCCGACTCATGCTCATAGGTAAAATTTTGGCAATTAAAATGGTCACAGCACCTAAAATTATGTACCTCCTCTCTCACATTCCTTTGAAAATCCCTCAATACTGGTTTACTAATCTGGACTCCCTGCTGGGTTCCTTCTTACAGGAGGGCAAGAAGCCTAGGCACAGTAGAAATAAGCTGAGAGTGCATTGGACAGATAGAGGCTGGGGCCTTCCGTGGCTTGAGGGGTATAAATGGGCTTTTCAGATGGCTCAGAGTCTAAAATGGTTCACATCCCCAGAGCAAAACTCCCCTCAGTGGTTAGGTATGGAGACAGAGGTCTGTGAGCAGGTACATTTATCTCTGTTGTTATTTCATCGCCCCCCCCCAAGGGCATTCACCCTCACCCTATGATAGGCCCCTCTCTTGAGTACTGGGCCAAGGTGCATAAGAAGTTGGGTATCCTCCCTTTCCCTCAAGACTCACTCCACTATGGGGCAATAGTGAGATCACTATCAATAAGCAATCAATTTCCTGTCCCTTGTGGGAACTAAGTGGGCTCTCAAAGCTCTGGGATATGTAGATCCCTGGCAAAGATACCCTCGATTAATTTGAATGGCTGAGGAGAACATATGGAATCTTGTCCAGAGATTTCTGGTGCTTCCTCCAAATCAGGAGCATGATCTCTGAATACATTCGCAAGCAACACCACAGGTAGCGAGTCTCTCTGGCAGAATCTTGGCTGGCCCTAGAAAGAGGCCAGTCTAGCCGAATATATGCTTCCCTTCAGGACACCATTCTGTCCCAAGCAGAGGAGTCTAAGCATAAATGGGAGCAGGCACTGCAGGCCCACATTACAGATCAGGACTGGAAGACATGTCTCAGGCTTGGACATGGGGCATACCCTGATATTAGATGCCAGCTAATACAGAATAAGATTCTGCATTCATGGTATAGGACCCCTGCGGTACTTGTCAAGGCTAAACTGGTCCAATCCAACCTCTGCTGGAGATGTCAGGAGCTCCCTGGTGACCCTATCCATATATTATGGCACTGTAGGAGGATCCAGCCTTTATGGCAGGCAGCTGGCGAGATAGGGTCCAGTATTCTTCAAAAACCCATTCCTGTGTCCCCCCAGCTGCTGATACTAGGAATCCAGTCCTCAGCACCCCCCACCTAAGCCTCTCACATCTAAAATTGCTTCTGACCCTAAGCATGCAGATAAAAAGACTCTTCTTGTGGAAATGGTGGACACAGGTAATCCCATCAGTGGAGGAGGTACTTAGCTCCTTGGTTCAGGTGGCCAACTGGTCCAGAATGTCACACACTATAGCTGATATCCTCCCTAAATATATCAACATGTGGAATCTGTTTATAATGTACTTGAAACGTAGGGAGGGAATCGGCTGAAAATGCTCCACTTCATTTTTGTAAACCCTCCTCTCGTGTTTGAGTCTGGGGCTGGGGTGGAAGAGACACTTTTTGTGGTTCCAGGGCCCCCCTGTGCTAATAGCAACTTAGAATACTATGAGTAATTGCTAGTTTATTCACTGACGATCTCTACATATGTTTGCTTTGTGTGTGTTCTCTTGTATTTTGTAGTTCCTGACTGGAGGGAAGCGGCCCTGGACCAACTTAGAACTCTATGGTTGTTCCAACAATGCAGGTATCATTGAGAATAGTCCAGGTAAGCCAATTTATATAGTATTTACAGGACATGAGCACTAGTGGGTATTATTCCCATAGGTTACTTCCTAGCTGGACAGATGTTTTTCATCCATCCAGGGAATAATACATTTATTTTGTTGCCCGCTTTTTTATGCTCTGATCCTCAAGTCATTGTAAGCCTGTTCCTCTAACTATTCATACAGATGTATGTAACAGGTCTGTAATATTATTGTTATGTATACAACAGCTTTATTCCATGTATTGCTTGTTAAAGCCAAATCAATAAAAAGCTTATTAACCATACATTTTGACATGTATAGTGTCCTCCGCACCCCCCACAAACATTTCAGAAATGTGTTATCTTATGTAGTGTAACTCATACCCCTCCCCCAAAGTTCCCCATTCTTGTTACAGCTGTCTCACTGTCGGACAGCATAGGTGGACAAATGCAGGTGGCAAAGCTCTCCTTGTACATGTGTCATGCATGGTAGAAACTTAGAAACATTGACTCTGAAGTCAGAAAAGGATGCACTACTGCACTGAACACCATTAAAGTGGCATTAAAAACCCATTACAAATTCTTTAAATTTTCATTAAATGTTTCCATTAAATTCCCATTAATCAGTACATTCTATATATAATGGCCCAAATAACATTGTAAGTTCTATCAAAGCATTAAAATGTCATTAAATTCAATGTGTTATTCCGGTGTAATCATGCCATTAAATTGTTAATGGGCATCAAATTTAATTGGAAATGTAATGGTCATGTAGCCATGCATTGAGTAGCCATTAATTGATGTTAAGTGACATTAATTTAATGATTCAGTATCCATTACATTTTGTTGCCATTAATATATTTTTGTGGGCATTATTTTAATAGTCATTCAACCATTAATTGTGCTGGTCATTACAGTAAAGTAATGGCCATTAGAAGCCCTATTAATTTGTCCATTAAAACTGCCATTAATGTAATCTAGATTTTGAATCACAGTATTAATGGCAATTAAACTGTACTGATATATTAATGGTTGAATTAATGGTCTCCAACCCATTAAATAAAACCATTACTATCCCCTTAATCAGTAGATAAATAATGGCACCATTAAATTGTTATCCCTCTTTTGATGGCCTGTTTTCTTTTAATGGTATTTTTGCATTTTAGTGGTTCCATTAATCACACACAATGCTGGTATGACCCATGTATTTCAATGGCCCATTAATTGTACAGAATTCAACCATGACTCTTATGCACCAGAATTCACAATTAAGTTTGTTTTTGATGAACTAATTACTGTGACCATGAGGAATATTTATTCATGGAAAGAGTGGTGGATACATGGAATAGACTCCCAGCGCAGGTGGTGGGGCCAAACACAGTGAGGAACTTCGAGCATGCATTTGACAGGCACAGGAGACACCCTAAACACTCAAAATGTGCACGAATACAGGGCCTGAAAAAAACTGATGCCTTTAATTTAAAACTGCATGGTAAGCCCATAATCACCAGAAGATTTGCCAGTCCCTGCAAGTGTATTACATCAATAGAAACATACACAATGAGATGCCAGCCAAGGACTACTTTTATTATTATTTCATAAGACACCTTTGAGCCAAGGCTCTTTTACAAAGGTTCCACGTCGGGGAAACAATACAGAACATAGTGAGGACAATAACAAGTACAGTAGTTTCAAGCAGCCATAGGCTTTGTTGGGTACATTAAAGCTTTCATATGGAATTACTGTAATATGTGCAATGATTCACAGTATGTATGATAAGTTACAGTGATTTGTGTATATTATTCAAGAACATATATACAATAAAAAAAAACACAGCTGTAATATGGTTCACTAGAATAAATTAGAAACTGCTAGGAGAGATGTTAGATACATGTAGAGGAAGCTATGGGGAGAGAATGTAGATAATAGTGGGGAAATAAAAAGTGAGGAGATAGGAGATAGTGGGGGGTAAGGTGGGAGGGACTTGGGGGGAAATTAGAGGGAAGGACTACCTGTCTCGTGTAGTCCACCCTTTCTTTTCTACCGTTAATGTCACTACAGACCTTTCCTGATCTCCAGCTACCTCTCCCACACTTTCCTTCATTTTTACCTATCCTACACATGCTTGCATCCCACCACTATTTCTGCACCATCATCTGCATGATGAGTATTCAAGACATCATCCACTCTTTCACTGAAAAAGTGAAAAAGCACTTCCTCACATCCCTTCAAAAAATTCACCCCATCCAGAGTCATTGCATGCACCTTTGTTTTCTTTCAACTTCTCCTCTGAAAAATATGCTTCCCCGTACCATATTCAACCCACTGTGAGATATTTACAGGTCTCTTTGCTTGTATTGAGATCCCTCATTGTCATCACACAAGGTTTTTGATGCAGCCCCTATACCATTTCAGTTGCCCACCTTGGGAGTCTGGTCTGAGATGTGATCTCCAGGAACTGGACTCTGTAGTCAAGGGGAGGTCTCAACAATGGCCTACAGTCAAACAGCATCTCTCTCCTTGTACTGGTAATACCCCTTCGTATGCACCTCAGCATCCTGCAGTCCCACATATTGCCCTGTCACAGTCCCTTCCCACCATTAAGTCATCAGATATGATTACCCCAAGGGCATGCCTTGACAGAGTGTAGCATTAGTTGTCTAGACAGCTGGACGTACCAAGTGCTGTCAACTGGAAGGGTATTCTGGTGACTCTGGTGATGATCTGGCAGTCTGTGCTTCAATGCTTTGATTTGTGGTGGGCATGTATGTAATGGGGTTCCAGATAACAATGTGAGGAGGACTGGCAACAATTACCACCCCTGACTCTAACAACCACACCAGTTTTATACAAATCCATGATAATGGTCATTTATCTGCACTATAGTATCAGCAGCAGCTGCAGCCAGCAGCACATTTAAGCTAATATACAAATTAAAACACTATCACAACAACAAACTTGTACAAACTGTTTGCAGTATCAGAGCATCAGTACAGCATATCCCCCAGCAAAATCCACAGATCTTCAATGGTTAGCTTTTCCTCTTCAATGGAATCTGCAGTTGATTTTTTTACTACTTTATTTCTGCCTTACGTGACATGTGGCACTCGTAGCACCAAGTCAAGTCACCCCCCCATATCCAGTAGTTTAATAATTTTCCATTCCTACTGACACACTTAGCACCCCCAATTATTCTCTCACCCACCCACCCATATACCGTCTCAGTAAGGTACATTTGTTTTTTAAATACAAACCTTTCCTTCATTCTCATAGCACCAAATTCAGCTACCCTTCCCAAGTTCCAGTAGCAGGGAAATTCTTTGTTCCCCCAACCCACTTAGCACCCCCCCACACACACACACGTACACACTCTTATCCTCTTCTCTCTTTTGTGTGCTGTATTGAAGGATAAAAGGATAAAGTAGGCTCTGAAGATGGCATCCATCATCTCCCACCAAAGCAACTAACACTAGCCTCCCCCAACATTAAAACAATGTTATCTGCCTCCGGAGTACCTAACACTAGCCCCTTCCCTCTACAGTACCCTGCCACAGCCCATCTCTGCACACAGCACCCTACACCAGCCCTCCTTTGCCCACAGCACCCTATGCCAGCCCACTTCTGTCTACAGTATGCAACACTAGCCCAACTCTACCCACAGCACCCAAAACCAGCCCACCTCTGCCCACAGCACCCGACATCAGTTACCTCCCTCAATGGCCCCCAACAATGCTAGCCCCTTCCCTCCACAGCCCCAATACTAACCCCCTCTCTCTCCACAACTTTGGACAGTAGCCTCCCTTCCACCATGCCCCAACACTAGACCCCCTTCTTACACAGCACAAGACAGTTGCCACTTATAGCCTAGACATTAGCCCCTACCCTCCACAACACAATAAACTAGCCCCCTTCCTCCACAGCCCCAGACAGCACCCTCCCTCCATGACCACCACCAATATTCCTACCTCTAAAGTCCCCAAAAGTACCCTGTTTTAGATTGCTTGCACTTTCTGTTACAGGTGTCATGGCAGACACCTTGGAACAGAAGTGGTATAGTAGACATGTCTTGTACCTCTTGAGAATACCACTTGGGAATACTTGTGAGTAACTCGGATTAATACTGCAGCACAAAACTATGAGGTTTAGAGTCAGACACCATGCCAGCAGCTGACTCATTTGGCTTAGTGGCTAGGGCAGCAGACTGTGAGTGAGATAGGGACTTAGTGAATCGGGTTCGATTCTCCTGGTTTCCAATTGCATGTTGTATGATTACTAGTTAGCTCAGTGAATTAATAGCTCTGTGGTTGCCACTGCAACTAAATGCCTGCTTCCAGAAACTTTTTTTTTTCCCTTCCTCAATATTTGCACAGCCTCAGAGCTGATTGTATTTATTTCCAGAGGGTAGTGCCCCCCACTTGGGGGGTGCAGGTGGCACAACCCCCTGCAAAAAAAAAAAAAAAAATGTTGAAGAAAAAACTTTTCGGAAGCAGGCATTTAGTTTGCATTGGTAACCTCAGAGATATTATTAATTCCCTGACATTGCTAAAAAAAGTCTGAATTGTTTGGAATTAATAACTTTTGTGATGGACAGACATACAGTGTATGTTACCGTCCACAATGAACCGTTTCCTGTCCGCCATAACACCTGCAGCATAAAGTGCAAACCTCTCCCCAGTTTCATCCACAGCTGCAATACTAACACTTCTAACACACACACACACACACACACACACACACCTCACACACACACACACTCTCTCTCTCTCTCTCTCTCTCTCAGCTCCCTCCCACATGCCCAACTCTGACACACACTGTTGGGTGCAGCCACACCATTACAGTCAACCCACCCACCTCTAGGTAGAAGTCTATAGTCTCTTACCTGAGTAATAGGGAGCCAGAGGCAGATCTCTAAGGGATGATGTCCATGGGACCTGTAAAATAAAATATTAAAAAGGAGTCACAGAGGGGTCACAAAGGATCCACAGTTCTTAGAGAGTAAACAGAGTGGAAAGAACAAGCTAGGCATAGAATGATACTTATCTGATTGGGAAGAAAGGAAGGAGTCTGTGTTCTGTCAGACCTGTAAAACAAAGAAAATCAGGTTAATATGGTGAAAATACAGTAGCAAGAGCAGAAACAGAGAGCTGAGAGATACAAGAGGTATCGGTCAGCAAAGAAGTAAGGAAACCTGGGAATTTAGAATTAAAGCTTACAGTTTGGTGAAAGTAAGGATATATGACACATAGAAAAAGGAAATAAAGTATTAAAGATAGGAAGATAGGAAACAATAGAGAGAGTGTTGTTTGGGCTGGGGCTCAGATAAAACCCCTTAATACTCTGGATGGACAGGTGGCCAGTATTTCATAATGGTAGCCCATGTGGGTTAATGGAGCCTCTTTGGGCTAATGAACCAGGTTTAGTGAAATAGGGACAGGGGAAATTGTTTAACCAAGAAAAGCACACTAAGCTGAAACTTGTTCCAGGTGCAACCTGGGAGCACAAGGAAGTTAAGTGCTCAGGGTTACACATTTTGCGAGTTGGCTATGGGATTCAAACCCTGGTCACCAGGTTTTCAGCTCAGAGTCCTAAACCACAGTGCTATACTGCCTCTTTTTTTTTTTCCACCTTCCCTGGGCCCCAGTCCTGCCACTCCTTTGGGCCACATGTAGCTCCCTTTGTCTGCCGTCTCACCTCTGCTGTCTCCCCTTCATCAGTCATGGACCTGGGGGATCCGGCACTTACCCTACTGGAAGGGCCCCTCCTCAGTAGAAAGGGAGGATAACACGGGGATATAGTGCCCCCGGGGTGGGTCCACACAGGAGACGGAGAAAGAGGTACACCCCGGGGACCAGTGTGGGGGGAGTAGAGTCAATCATCATCCGGCTGGGTAGAGCCATTTTCTGGTTTTCTCCCCGAGAGCGTGATATGCCATCTGATGTGAAGACCATAGTTGATGTCCGTCATGCTCTCTCTGTGGTGAAGCCCGATGTAGTGCTGTGCTTCCAGCCTCTTCCAGGGGCTAGCACATGTCGCGTCTCAGACACCCCCTCCCTCCTAGGAGAAGGTGAGAAGGTGAGTAGTTACGGGACGCACAAGCCTTCTCCCTCTGGCTGGCCCTGCAACCCCCTGGGTCCATTCCCAAACCAGGGTCATCGGCGTTGCAGGCAGAAATCCAACTGCTGTGCCGGCAGGCTGGATATACTGCCTCTTAAAAAAACAAAGTTAGCACTGGTAGTCCTATGGGCTAGAGATGCCCTAGGAGGCCTGCTACCTAGAACTGGTAGCCCAGGTGGACTAGTGGGTTAGTTCCCTGGAGGCCAGTGGTCAATGATGTTAAAAAACTAGAACCCCACCCTGGAGTCTAGAAGGGCTCCCTGGGCCCCAATTTTATGTTGGAGAGCAGGGAGGAGAGTAAATGAGGAGGAAAAGCTGGGGCTGCTGCAGCAGCCATCTCAATCTCACTGAAAGTGAAAATGCCTGCAGGCACTTGTTACTCCCAGCCTGTATGGAGCTCAGCCTGCTCTGTGTGGGTGGGAGAGGGGAAGACAGAAGCCCAGTGGGAGATGGAGGAGGCCATGGAAGGAGCACCTTTATCCACCTTCTCTGGCAACACTTCTGGTAAATGCTCTAGGACTTGATAGGCAGCAAGTGGAAGCCAGGGAGAGAGCTGCACTTGTGCCTAGTTGAAGCTCCCAGTCATGAGCAGGGAAATGACAAGAGCAACTAGTATGTGAAGCCACTTCTGCAGCAAACGTAAAACGCTCCGAGAGGGCTTCACGGTTGCCAATAGAGAAAAAAAACCTGAATGCTGCAACCATGTAAGTTGTAAAACAATAAAACATAACAGCAGTGCAAACCTGTAAATGCTGGCAGCGATGGCTCTGTCCAGTTCCCGAAATTTAAGTGCCACTATATATTGTTCTCCATGCCCCCACACTCTGGCACAGTATGACGTGCATAAGAGAGAGTGTGGGGGCACACCCCTTTATAGTCAATGGTGTTATTTTTATTACTATGTTATACATTACGACAGCAAGTTGGAGGTTAATGAAGGCCACAGTTTAACTAACAAGGCCTTCATTAGTCGAGTGGTGGCCTTCGTTAATCTCCAACTTGCCATCATAATGTGTAAAATAGTAATAATACCCCCATTCATTTTAATAGGGCGGGCCACCACACTGTCCTTTGCCATATGTTATAACATGCCTGAGAGGGGATCTGATTATGGATAACGTGCTGCCCACATCTGTTAAATTTAGACTGAAATTCATTCTCAGGTGCTAATGATTTCAGGATCTATCCCTCATTACTGATGGTCTGTGTCCCTCTTTGCCCCTTGATTTTTAATGCCCATGTCACTCATTTCATTGACATAAGGTGAGGTATGGAGCATACTTCCATGGCCCTACTAAGCATGCAAAGTGCTGAGCATGCCCATACTGTGACCATGCCCTGCAGACCCTGACCCAATCATTTGCACGGATACATGGATCAAGTTGGGGAAAAGGCCCCCCTCCCTCCAGCAGCTACTGGCTCCCTTGACCCCCCCCGGTCCTCTACAGCTACTGGTGCCCTCAGCCCTCCAACCCCCTCAGATCCCCACCACCCATGCACCTATAGGCTCCCTTGGCCCTTTCCTTCATGGCAGCTACAGGCTCTCTCCAACCCCTTACTTTTTATACTCAGTGGGTCAGTGTCCCACATAGATAAATATCTGAAATGAAACCTGTCTCCCTCAGCCTTCCTCCAACTCCCCAAGGCTCTCTCCAACCCCCCCCCCAGCCATTTATTTATTTATTGAGATCTTGGATTAAACCTTTTGAATACAAGCTCATTACATAGGTTCCACGTCAAGAGCGATACAACATTTGATACAATGTGTTGAATACAGACATCAGATTACACTAATACAGGAAGGGGTACAGCATAAGCATTAAGTACATGTTAGATTACTGAAATAACAAAGGTGATGGTACCTAAGATGAGGCCTGGGACACTAGGAGGTAAAATAGAGACAACAGCACATGAGACAGACTGTACTACAGGGTTAGGTGGTAGTGAGGATGTACGGACATCACAATGGAGGATCAGACCAAAGGCTTTGTCAAACAGACAGTTGGATGAGGAAAGGGGGAGAGGCTGAGGAGAAAGCTTCCTTCACCCAAAACTATATGAAACTATGTAAAACTGTTAGTGTCTCACATAGACAAATATCTGAAATGAACCCTGCCCCCCCCAAGTCAACTCCCCAGGCTCTCCACAATCCCCCCCTGCTCCCACTCTCCAACTCCCACCAGCCATATAAGCTTTGTTCCCCCAGAACTATATAAAACTATGTAAAACTGATGTGTGAAATACAAAGGAGCCCATAGGGACAGAACTACCTTTCCAGCATACTCCCTTGTACTGTAAACTAGCTGGGCTTTCCATACATAAACCACAGCTTGAGATCATGCTATTCACCTCCCAGCAGCTACAGGCCTGGAAACAAGCAAAATCGTAGATGTAACTGGCCACAAATCTGAAGACTCACTCCTGAGCCATGCAAGAAAGGAAATGGGGCATGAAATTCTGGCAGGCAACAGCAAACATGGGGGCAAACACTAGTAACACACAAAAAAAAAAAAAAAAAAAAAAGACCTGCAACTCTTCTACTCAGAGCTCATTGTTTTGGAACTGACCTACATATCCATAAGAGGCAGAGACTAATAAAAGCGTATGTGTAATGTCTAACCCCCAGCATGTTGTTTGACATAGCCAGCAAAAACCGAGATGAACAGAACAAGCAAGTTCTCAAAGCAACTCATGATATGCTAGCCCAGTTAAAGAAAATGAAAGCATTAGCAGTTCACTAAAGTTGCTCTCTCTCCCCAAGTTTCCAGCAAACAGCGGCCCATGCAGTAAAAAAACAACCAACTTCCAACAAAAGATATAACACTCTTGCTCCAAACCAAAAACAGTACTTACCTGACCAAATTTCAGTCCTGTGGTTTTTTAAAAGAAAACCATTTGTAAAACTTAAATCTTGTACACAGAGGACTGCTCAATACCTCCTAGATAACATAAGCTCTGTAACAGCTGGCCGGAATTTGCACAGGAAGCTCCTTCCTCAGCAAGACAAAATATTGACAGATGGAGCTCAGAGACCAGGGAATGAGGGGAACTACCCAGGATTCCTAAAAATGCAGAACTGCAATGTTCAAATGAACATTTTAATTACAAGTGTATGTACTCAGTTTACATATGATCCCCAAATAAGACAGTTTAAAAAAGTACTCCTTTTAGATCAAATGTTTAAAAAAGTGACTAGTTTAAAAAGCACAAGTTTCTCAGTTTATGCACAATCCCTAGATATGCCAGTGTTTCTGGGATTCTAAATTGCACTGACTCTTCCCCCTGGGCAATAAAATAGCTGTTAAACTCTGCTGTCATGTTTTTCAAATGGTTGGGGGAGCGGAAATGCTACAAGTCTCGATGGCTGAGAGGGACCTGGGGGTGGTGGTGGATGTCAAGATGAAGAGACTTGTAGGAGGGCAGCAGCCAAGGCCAACAGGATGCTGGGATGCATCGCTAGTGGGATCACCTCCAGAAGAAGGGAAGTGATACTTCCTCTGTATAACTGCTTGGTGAGGCTGCACCTCTAGTACTGCGTGCAGTTTTGGAGGTCACACTTAAAAAGGGACATTAAACTCCTGGAGAGGGTCCAGAGGAGGGCAACCAAAATGATTTGGGGCTTGGGGGACAGGACCTATGAGGAGAGGCTTGAAGAGCTAAATATGTACACATTGGAAGAGAGAAGGGACCAGGGGGCCATGATAGAGGTCTTCAGGTACATGAAGGGGGTAAATAGGGGAGAAACCGTTGGGGTGCTTCGAAGGAAGGAGGAAGGGGCCACTTGAGGGTATGGGTGGAAACTGGAAGGGGGAAGATTCAGGGGAAAAAGGAGGAGGTGCTACTTCACTGAGAGGGTGGTGGAGCCATGGAATGTGCTGCCTAGGGGGATGGTGGAGGCAGAGACAGTGGAGGGGTTAAGGAGGGGGTGGGACAGGTACAGGGGAAGGGTTCTGGAAGCAAAATCCAATGCAGTGAGAATATCCAAAACTGGGAAGGGAGAAGCCATAGAAGGCGAGGGGGGCAGCAAGGTCAGCTCCCAGGGTAGGGGCTGACCAAAGGAGCAGATGCAAAAGACCGTAAGGCCTATTGTGCTGGCATTTTAGTATATTAGTATGTTAGTATGTAATGCCTCCCACATGGCCCCAAAGCTTAGTAGTTTTTTTTTTCTTATAAGGCACATTCTGCCTTTGTATTCAAAGAGGCAGTGGTCATGGGGAATCTCTCCTTCTAGATTTTCAACATGCAGATACCCAGTTTTTTTGCACCATTAAGGCTGACTACAGTATAGTTAATCAACACTTAAAATACAGTGTAAAAAGCTAAATATATACAAAATTTGTATTGCCCTTTATTATTTACTCTTTTTATGCCCTCTTCCGTCACCACAGCTGCCCCTTCCATCAGGGTCCCCAATGCGACCACTCAGGCTGTGCCATGAGGACCTAAGGATACCTGCTCCCATTAGTGCCCCACTCCAGGAACCATTAGAGCATCCCAGATAACTCCGTGGGAGGGGAGGAGGGGGCTTCCCCAACCCCTCCATACCTCAAGTGGAGCAGACACTCGGAGATGTGCCTCATGCTCCCCCTCGGTCACTGGCGCAGGAGTCCAGCTCCTGGTGCAGCCATGGGGTGTTTTCCATGAGTTTCTGGTTCCTGCCCCTGCATATGCTAGCACTTAAGGAGGGCCAATGCGATGAAGGCACATGAAGACGTGCCTTCGCTACAGGCCCTAGGCTGATGTCCACCCCTCCATGTGTTACTGCATCCTCGGCTGCACCTCTACTTGTGGTCAACCAGGGGGTGGTATAGCAGTGAGGACAGAAGCCCACCCTCCCTGAAAGGAGAGTAGTCCTACAGGTGCTCAATCCTTCTCCCCCCAGCCGACCCTCCAGCAACACTAGCTCACTACCAAACCCAGGTCGCTGGCACTGCAAGCAGTAGCTCTACTGCTGCAGTGGTTGGCCAGCATCCCTATATTAATTTAATTTCCTTTATAGTCTCTGGAGCCCTCCTCACTCACTCTGCACAAGCATTAATGGACTGCACAAATATTGAGAATAAATTTATGACTTGGTTCTGTGAAACCTGAAAGAGATAGCGAGAGCTGATATATTCACACTGCTACATTCCTTACCTTCAAAGCTTTGATGCTGTGCCCCAGAGCCTGCATCAGGGTCCCCTAGTCTCTGAGTGTTTTACTTGTTTGTGTATTGCCAGTTTGCCAAGTTAGTGATGTGCCTGTGCAGGTCACTTGCCCCAGTGACTGGTCATCTCCTGGTTGATTTGGTTGATTCATTTGTTTTTGATTTCAGTGACTGGTCCAATACCCCTCCCTCCCTAGCTTGTACATAGCCCTCTCCTCTGAAGGGATGATGACTGCAGCTGCTCACTAGCCTGCCTCACTGACTGCCTCCAGTCCAGGATTGCTGCTACTGCAGCTGTAAAGGTCACTGCTCCATGCACCAAATAGCTAAGAAGAAAACCTCCTCAACCTTGGGCTGCTGGAGTTTGATTGTTGCACAAGCAAGCTGCCACCCAGTTCACTGCTCACCCCTAACATGAGTCATGACTGCTGTCACCATGTGACAGCTGATGATGCAATGGAAGATAAAAGAAGCCAAAGCTGAGAGACTGCCTACTTCCCTATTTCAAGTGGAGTGCACATGCAGGAGGGTGGGTGGGAGTGGCAGACAGTTTATGTTGTGGGCAGTGCACTGCTGAAATTGAGCCACAGTAATTGGAGGTGCTACTGGTGTGCAGAAGCAGATTAAAAACAAGCTCCATGAGCATCCTCCAAACCTATCTGGCAGGCTCCAAGGGTGTGGCAAAAAACAATAAAAACACATTCATGCAAGGTGGCACCCACTGTCTCACACATGAAGCTCAATTGACTGGGCCCCCACAAAGCCAGGGCTGTACGTCCATGTGTACTGTGCATAATGGTAAACATGGCCCTGTTTTGTGGGGACACAGTCAGTTGAGCTCTATGTGCTGGACTGTGAGTGCTTTTTGAAGCTTTAAGATCTTAATCTGTGCTCAACTGCATTTCTGATTAACACATTCTAAAACTAAAATCCTCAACCAGTACTCAATTACTAATGTAAATACTCAACAAGCGTTCAACTGCGCAAGTTGAGATTTGTTGAGTGCTGGTTTAGTTCAAGTGCTCAACACCTAGCACTCAACTAATTCTATCATGTCAATGCATTTTTACTTGATGCTCAACCTACTATGGGCGAAGCGTTGGTGACTGTTCAACCTACTATGGGAGAAGCGTTGGTGACTGTTCAACCTACTATGAGCGAAGCGTTGGTGACTGTTCAACCTACTATGGGCGAAGCGTTGGTGACTGTTCAACCTACTATGGGTGAAGCATTGGTGACTGTTCAACCACACATTTCTGTATGGGCACGGACACTTAAAATTTGGGACAATTACGGAAATGAACACTCATAATGAGGAACAAATCTTCAAACATGGACAAGCTAAGATGGAAAGTTGGAAACCACTTAGTTTACAAATATACCATTTATTTTGATTTGACATCCTAGAATATTGTGAATTTCTTTATTTTTTAATTTCTTTTTTCTCCCCACCTGTGTCCCTGTCAGAGCTGCCCCTTCAGGAGTTTCCAATGAAACCCATCCCTGCCACTGACTTACCTGCTGCTTGGGTCCCTCCATCCTACCATGGATTACCCTCTGGGTGGGATTCAGGGTGGGGCAGAACACCCCTATACCTTAATGCCTCATCAGATCCCCAAGATAGTGGCAGTCAGTGGCATATCAGGACTGGGCTCGGCGCTCCATCTACCTGGCTCTGGAAGGTGGTTTTCCCATTTTTCTGTGGGACGCTGCATGCCTGAGTGTCAAGGGACACATGTCCACACCTACAATGTCCCTCCCCCTCCTTCTGCAAAGAAGCTGCCCCCAGAGCTGATTGGCCCTGGCCCTTCGATCCAGACCAATCACGCCCCAGTGACTCAGCATGCTGTCATGCCCCCAGCCTCTGCCAGGGGTCACTGCTTGCCGGCTAGGAATTCCTACCTCCCCCCAGAGAAGGTGCGCTGTCGTCGGACACTCCAACCTTTCCCGTGTCGCTGGCATGTCTAGAATATTATGAATTTCTGATATAAAGTTTGAACTTAGAGCACATTATATTAGTAATAAGCTCCTTTTCTATGAGGAATACAACAATTTTGAGGGGTAAAATAAGGACATTAAACAGGATTGGGCCAAAGACTGATCCCTGAGGTAGCCCACTGGTCACCCCCCTCCCCGACTGGATGCCATTTACCACCATCCTCTGCTGCGGTGAGACTGAAGGACATTAATATGTATTCCCTGAATGAGAGGAGAAAGAGTGTGGACACATAGAGACTTTCAAATACCTAAAAGGTATAAATTAGGTACAGGAGGGTAGCATCTTTCAGAAAAAAAAATGTAGAAGAACAAGGGGTCATGACATCAAAATAGAGGGGATTAGATTCAGGGGTAACATGAGGAAGCATTTTTTCATGGAAAGAGTGGTGGATTCATGGAACAGCCTCCCTACAGAGGTGATGGGGGCAAAAACAGTACAGGAATTCAAAAATGCATGGGATATACTTAAAGGAACTCTAGGGATAGGTAAGAGAAGGTAAATTGCAGATCAATTAAGATCTGTGGTATTTGAAAAGGGTAGGAAAATGTGCAGAATCAATGGGCTGAGCAGTGCTTAGCTGCCATCAAATTTTATATTTCATGGTGACATATGGCTGTTACTTTAAAATTTGGGGTGTACGTAAAACAATACTACAATGGACAACCCCCAGGTGTGGTACCAATTTGTTGCATGACATTTAAGCTTACAGTAAAAATTATGTATTCTCTGAATTACTTCTGAGTATAATTAATTGAAATAATGCCTACTTACAGGTCACTAAGTTGTACTGCTTAAGTAAAGTTCTGAAAACAAAAATTAAACAACTTTCTGTCAAAAGAGTGGAACTTGATCTGTCTTGTGGGGGTTTCATCCAAGCCCCCAGAATACGGATCTTATGGAAATGCTTGCAAGGGAGGAGGGAGGGATGGGGGGGGCTGAAGTCTTCTAAAAATGGGGTTACAACTTTCAAAAATGGAGGGCAGTATTACCAACCCCTTGACTTTGGTGGGGGCAAAAACTATGACAGGCTTCAAAAATGAATGGGACAGACACATGAATATCCTAGCAGGACATCAGAACAAAAAATAATCTGGGGGCCTTATAGGGCCCTGTCAAAAAAAGGTAGGTAGGGTGACACTGACATCCTGGGTTCAGAAGCAAGCCTAGGTTGACTGAGGACCAGCTGGGTGGAGGAGGATCAAGTGTCACATGTACTGATGTCCTCCTCAGAGGCGGGGTTTGACTGACCCCTGGTGGAGACCAAGGGTCTGATAGCTGGTGCTAGAGATCTTCAGGGGGAGTGGCAGACATCTGGCACTCTTTGAGCCACATGCCATTGCATACCACACCTCACTGGGGGACAGAACATACAAAAACAATTGTAATTGGCCAAGCAGGAGGATGTCCAACCTCCACTAGACCCATGCATAATGATTGCTTACTGCAAAAAAAAGACAATAATATTTGGGAAAATTACTACACTAGTTGGGGAGCTGACTACTTGGATGGTAATAACAGTCTTTATATTACATTTCATTGTGTATACTTAGTAATTGAAAAAGGTTTACAAACACAAGAACTGTATATAAAGTACTATAATTGGAAGTCATTTAAGAATCGATGAGGAAATACTTTGGATAATCTATGGGACAATTAAAGTTTCACAACTCAGCTACTTATGGTAATAAATATTTGTATACTACATTTCAGTGCCTCTGGTATTTATTAAAGATTGGAATATAGATTAAAAACAAAATAACTTAGAAACTTATAATTATATTACAAGTCCGATAAGAATGAATGATGAAATAATTTTTAACATCTATAGGGAAAAGGATTACGTATGATATATACTGCAATGGCACATATTAATTCATTAATTGCCATTAACTTAGGAGAAATGAGCATAATAAATAAATTGATGGGATAAAACACTGTTAACATGGAAATGCATTAGTTTTTAATGACCATTAATGTATTGTCCCAAAAGTGCCGTAATTTTAATGGCTATGAAAATAAAATTAGGCACATTGTTATGCCCATTAATGTATTAGCGAAAAAAGCATGTCATTTCGTGGCCATGAAGAGCTCAATGGAAGACATTTAATTGCCATTAATGGATTAACTTAGCATAATGTTAGTTTTCATGGCAATGAAACTCGTTTCTACAATTGTAATGGCTATTAATGAATCGGTTTTGAGTCAAACATAATTTTAATAGCAATTAATATCTCATTGCTATGTTTTAATGGGTGTTAAAAAGGCCATTAAATTAACATGATACAAAATTTTGTGGATGTACCACACCAATTAAATATTTAATGGATAGCTGTCATGGTTAATTAATGCCATGGATAAGTACATTAATGGTTTTCACCAATCAAACAGCAACAATTAATGGAAATTTAATGGGAATAAAACTTGGCCATTAAAAAAGAAGATACATGATTTAATGGTGTACATTAATGAGTTCACATAAAAATAATGGAATGTTAATGGACTTTAATGGCATTTCAATGGATTTCAGTGCAGTAACGATGGGTAGGTACATCCATTCTGCCCTATTTTCCTTGCCTATTACTACACCCTGGAACCTATTTGGTCTCAGCTGCCTTTCCTCCTCCCTTTACTTATTGTGTCCATGTGTCAATACCACACGTGCTTGAAGCTCCCCATTGTCTTCACCACCACCATCTGTTATGGCAAGCCATTCCATGCATCCACCACATTTTATTTGAAAAAGTATTTCCTCACATCCCTATTAAAAATCAACCTCCAACCTTCATTGCATGCCCATTTTCTTATTCTCCTCCTCCTCCTCCTCTAAAAGACAATACCGTTCAGCACCTTGTTCACCCCATGAATACTTTAAGGTCTCATTCATGTCACTTCTAGCTTTCCCCTCATGCACATAGAAACATACTGTAGAATGTGTCATCAGAAAAGAACTGTTAGGCTCATTTAGTCTGCCCTGTTTTCTCTATCTATTACTATATCCTGGATCCTATTAGGTCTTTGTTGTCCCTCCCTCCTCCCTTACGTCTATTTATTATACCCACATGTCTATCCCAATGCATGTTTGAAGCTCATCACTGTTTTTGTCTCTACCACCTCTTCTGCCATGCTGTTCCAGACATCCACCACCCCTTCTTTGAAGAAGTATTTTCTCATATCCCTATTAAACTTCCCCCCTTCGAGCTTCATAGCATGACCTTTGTTTTGTTGCTTCTCTTCCTGTGATAGCTTTTAGAAGGTTTGAGTCACAGAGAGCTCTCAAAGCAGACTGCCTCCTACAGCTTTCTACAGACACTACCCTGAACTGAAGCTGTACAGAACAATCTGGAGCCCATGTATCCTGAAATGTCATGAATCACTGCCAAATTTATCTTTGGAGCTTAAAAACAAGGTGAAGTGAGGTGAAGTACATTGCTTTCAATGTACATCGCCTTAAGAATTGGTGGAGTAGTGATTTGGGAAGGCGGAGTAATGAAAAGTCATTGTTTTCAATGGATTTTGCATTACCCATCATAACATGAAGTACTCCGCTTAGTGTTGCAGAGCACTCCGCAAATTCACTTTCACTTCGTGATTCACTTCGCGGAGCAAATTGGGGCCACTTTGCCCATTTCTAACTGTGTGTCGGTGGTGTACTAGAAGATTGAGCATCACAGGGACTGCTCTCCTCTCCCAGTGAGTGGTGGGCAGTGGTCTTGGACTCTGACTTTCACTGGCTGGAAGCCTTGTGGTAGTGCAGGTAGCAAGTGACTTGAACAGCAATTCTTCGTATTGGTAAAATATGGATTTGCCCTCTGTGACAACAAAAAACACCATTTTTGCTTGTGCTAACCACAGTCTTGGAAGTTTGATACTGTAGTTTGTAAATGCTTATCATCTCTCTATACAAATTAGATACCCCAACACACTGTCAGTATGTAATACACTGAAAAAGATATATTTTTAATCAATATCATGATGTTGTTGTACTATCAAGCTCATTAACAGTTATGGTCTATTGACTGAGATAAGTAATCTTTACTTTTACAGTGCAATACAGCCTTCAGTTTCATATTGTCCTTTCTTTGGTGAAAGGGGAATATATAGAAACACACATGGCATAACTGATATGCTGATGTTTGTGGCTGCTGCCACTATAAGCACACTACAGCCATGAACATCTTATTCTGTTGCATGACAGTAATGATTCCTATATCTCTGGGTACATTGTGCAATGATGTCTCCCATAAGTGATTCGTTATAACACAAACAGCAACAAGGCATCAGTTGTTCACTGCTGTGAATGTCATCATGATTGTAGCTTCCAATACAATTATAACATGTCTTAGTCAAATTTGTGTATAGTCAGCCTTTTCATTCATGACTTTAGATCAGTGATGCATAACATACAGCCCTCGAGCCACAACTGGCCCACACAGTAGCTTTCTGTGGTCCCCGAAGATGTAGGCAGCTGTTTGGATTTTCTCTGCAAGGAAAGCATTTTCTTTTTTACAAACAACTTGATATCTGTGCTGGCAGCATGATATAAGAATAGAGAAATAGCCACAAACTTGCAAAAACTAAGTGAGCTAGACAAAACCCTGAACTCATTGTTTTGCTCAGAATTTTATAAAACAACTCGGGATCTGCGACACTGATCTGCTCCTGCATTAGTAGTTACTGAAACTGAATAAGAGGACACTGAAGAATGTCAGTGTCAAACAGACCAAACAGATGAGTACTGTTGGTAAAATTCAGGAGCATATCAGAAGTAGAATCAGTGCCAAATAGACCAGGGGTTCTCAAATGGTGAGGCCCGCCTCCTTGGGGAGGCCCCAACCTGTTCCAGGGGAGGCTCAAGCAAGTCTTGAAAAAGTATTATATTTCAGTTTTGAACTTTATAGATTTTGTGCGAAGGGATAAGGCAACTGAAAGAGGATAATAGTAGGTGAATTTATGTATTTATTCACAAGTCAATGACCGGGGAAGATACCGTACACTGAATCATGGCTTATTTCAGGTGTAGCCAGGGAAGGGTAGTGAGAGAATACAATTCAAAATGTAATTGCAAAACAGACAAGCAATGCAAAATGAATACACATGAAAACAAATTAAGAACAATAAACTAACAATGCAAGGAACAATTGATCAATTAGACTGGCAGCAGAACTGTCCAAATACAAGAGTTAACCATACAGGTACTAGGAATAAGAGCAGGAGGGAGAAAAATTATCCCTGAGAAGTTGCTTAAGAGCAGGATGAGAGGAGGAGAGGCAGAGGTAGGCAGGAAGGTTATGCCAGATAGAGGGGAAACAGAAAAAGCAGTCTGACCCAGGAAGGTATGACAGTAAGGGGTAACAATTGTTTGGAGTCAAAATATTGCAGCAAGTAGATTGTCCTGTTGGGGAGGGGGGGTTACAATAAGCTTAATAACATGAGAGCCAGCTATGCAAAGAGGTTTCAGCTTATTCCTGATGTACTGTGAAAAGTAGGTTATTTTTCTATGGGGAGGCCCAAAAATATTTCAGTATTTTGGCGGAGGCTCAAGATCTTTTCCATGGCTTAGGGAAGGCTCACTATGACAAAGTTTGTGAACTGTTGAAATAGACCAAACAAATGTGTACATGTCTTATTCAATGTCAGGTTGGTAACTGAGCATTTCAAGTCAACACCACATTGTCACTTATTATTGATGTCTGTATCTGGGAACACAAGTTGACAATTGGTACTTGTTTATAGCAATTACAGTCAGCACCTGATTGTAGGCAATGACATCATTGTGATGTCAGGAAACAAGAATAGTGAAGAGCATATTAGACTAAAAGAGACAGCCAAAACCTCATTGTTTTGTTCTGTATTTTATAAAAGAAATCAGGATCTGCACTTGCAATCTGTGCCTGCATCATGATACTGAATAATTACATTCAAAGGCATGTCAGTGTCAAAATCAGCATTTGTTGACACCTGTTTGTTGTCAATTGCATCATTGCTCTGCTCATCTACTGGGAAAAGAGAATGACCAGAGAAGGAGAGAGAGAGAACCAGTGACTGACCAACTTTTTGCACTTCCTCTTGCAGTCTTTGTTTATTTTTTATATTTTGTTTTTTTCTTAATTATAGTCATATGTGGATAAATAAACATATGTTCTGATTTATTTTTATGTGTTAATGTATTGCTGGACTTTTGTCACCTTGGGACATTTCACAGCTGTTCTCAAACAGTGGCCCTCAGCCCGGACTCAAATTTTCAGTCTGACCCTCCACCAAAAAAAAAGTTGTGCACCACTGCTTTAGATACTGTTGTTGTAATAAATGTGTGTATGTACTCCTACTGCATATCTTTCAGTTAAAATTGTGCATTCTACAGTTATTTTGGTGACAGAACTGAAAAATGAATCTGATCTGTTTATGCACACATAGGCTATGAGGAGAAACCATTATAACACTAGTATATGCAGTAACTGTAACCATAAAAATTAAAAATTACATTGAAAAGTGTTGGTTTTTCCTATGTTCAGTTTCATTATTTTTAATGTCAGTATTACTGTATCTACGTAATAACAATGTCACTATTAATTTTCCCTCTAGGCATCTTTCAGTTTCCTGTTTCTTAACTTTTTATTAATGAAACAGTTCCACAAAAAGGACTATAAAACCTAATATTACAGACTTTGCTGATATAATGACTATTCCAGAAACAGCATGTACAGTAAGGAAGTACAGTGTAACTTAATTGGAGGTGGTATCTTTGATTTGTTATACTCTGAAAAAGTTGATATTTTGATAAATGACCCAGCAGAACAAATGGGTGATGACGTCTCCATTCAGTTTGACATGGGTGAGCACATGGATGTCAACAGTGAGAATGATGTGCCAGTGATGATGATGATAGAAAAGACATATATTTTAGTGACATTAGTCCTACAGAAATGTACATACTGAGATGTTTAATTGAAGGGGAACTGTCAGCTCTGTCAGTAATGCTTTGGTACATTGAGGTCCTGATTCAACTAGTTGCATTACCATTAAATTATTTTTGGCACTTTCTGATTTCTAATCTTAGTTTTAATATTGTTTTACCTGCACTCCCCAACCCCACAGGCATTCCACTCTCAGTGCCTCCTGTGGACAGCCATTGGATAACATGAATGAACAGCTAAGCAGTGGGTGACATCTCTGTGTTAGACTGTCTTTGTTACTATTACAATATAAAACAGCACTTGTTTGTGCTTATTCTACCAGCAACAATTGCACCAGAGGTCTGTGTGATCCATAACTGTATAATCAGCACAAACATGCACTGTTTTGCATTGTAATTGTAATAGAGGCATTCTAGACCATAGAGGTCCCTACACCTTAGCCTGTTGTTTTGTGTCATCCAAAGGCTGTCCTGGGGGTTGGGTGGGAACACTGGCAGAGCCATGGAGCATCATGGTTTGTAGGATCAACCAGATTAAAAGTAGGAATACAAATCAGTCAGTGCATAAAATAAGTCAATTATATTGCAGTTTGCTTAATTAGGCCATCTAGGATTTGCACCATTGCTGCAGAGGAGCTGACAGTTCCTCTTTAACAAAATAAACTCCCTGACAATGTTTGACACTGTATGAATTGTACTGGACATTTTTTGATCACTAAGACTGTATCCATACAATTATCTGTTATTTGCCCAATGTTTATTTTACAGAGTCTTTATTTTTTCTCATATGTCTGTGTAAATTAAACAGTTGCCATTCAGAGTTCTCACATCTTTATGAAATTATTTTACTGCTATGTTATGACAGATGTATCATAATCTATAATCACATTCCATGAATTAAGTTTGAGGCAGGAGAATCCACCAGGTTTCTTGATGTTCAACCGTGTTGTGCATTTAATGTGGCAAAGACATTGACATACCACAATCACTAGTTACATTTTTGGCAAATTGCTGCTAACCTTTGTGCACATTGGTGCCACTAACCATGAAAGCACAGTGTTGCAGTAGTTCCCCACAACAACAGATCACCCAATATAGGATTATAGTATATGGTTAGGGCTTATTGTGGATGAATATCGGTGGCTTTCCAAATTGTTGTAGGACAGTTCAAAGGTCAAGAAATGGAGTAGTATCGTTCTGACATTACGACAATGCTACAACTTTTCCCCCTTGAGCTTCTACCTGATTGGCTGAAACAGCTCTGTATTCAGAAAACAAACAGACTAAAATGGTAGCACTGCTTAACGAATAGAGGGGCAAGCAGAATACTAAGATAGTTTGGACACTACCTGCCATTGTTGACTCTGTGTGTCCAAACTATCAGTTTGACAGTTTTCTTCTTTTTCAAAATCACTGGTACTTTTAAATATCAAGCAATGAGCAGAGCAGGACTGTAGCAAGGACTGAGATCATTGAAGAAAAGGAAGCAGAGCAGGACTGCAGCAATGATATAGAGCAAATGGGTGTATGAACACAAGGAATGAAACCCTGTAGTTAAATTAAACTTTAGACATTTTTGGGAACCATATACTATATAAAACAATATGTTGGTGACCAGACACAACAAGGGTTTGTTTCTGACTCAGGGATGTGATGATGTCAAACAGACCTCTCGAGCTTCACTCTCGAGGTCCGTATGACATCATCACATCCCCTTGATGAAAACATAGCCTTGTTATATGTGATTACCCATACTCTATTTTCTATATTAGAGAACTGCTTTGTGACAATCGGTTCACCCAACCAACCAATTATACAAATACATGTTCATTAAACAAGTCAGTAGTGTCCAGTGGTTCCACCTACTCAGACCATGGTTCTGTATTTCTATACTGCTACATCAGCAACACAGTGACTATGCCAACACAATGGACACACTCACATTCCAACTTCATAGACTCATACACCGTCACCCTGTTGAGCATGTCTAATAGTGGTGTATGTTGTGCAGCACATCACTACTGCCATCTACTCAGCTGGCTAGTGTATGAGTGGTCAGCAAGCATGCTTACCATACGAACATATCTTTGTACATTCTGATTGCTTACTTATAGCTTGCATATCAGTTGGTCATGTAGGTTAGATGACTGTGTTGACTCACCACATACTCAGGGGTACAACATGCATACCATGGTCATTATGGATTTATCATGGTGGTTGGGCAGTGCTCTACTCTACAGTCTAACTATGGCTGCCACAGTGTCCCATATTACAGTAGATTTTAGCACTTGGTACCCATATTGGCACTTAACTACTCTTTTTGTTCTAGTGGCAAGCTCCCAATTACTGCTCATTTGATTGTATATTATGTATATTGTTTCTTCTATACTTTTGTATGTCTAACACTCAGTTTGAATTGTTTGTACAATCCTCTTATCTAATTGTAAGCTACTCATTTTCTCTATGAATTGTATTATTCTTTTGTAAATTGTACTCTGTATATATGTCTCCCCTTAATCTTTCCCCCAGGTTGCACAGTGAGATGAGCAGCTTGTTGTTTAGTGTGCATTTCTGGTGAAACTTTTCAATAAATAAATAAAACAAAAATGTTAGCATGCACATTGTTTGGGGGCCATCAATATGTTGATGATATGGTGTTGGATAAACAATGGACCAGCAGTGATTTTGATGGAATGACTATGCTGGATGATGTTAAAGTAATGGTAACCACTGGGCACCATTGACTTGTCACCTACTGAAGTACTGAACCAGATTAAAATGGCACTGTGTGTCATGTAAGCAATACATTTAGTGCTGTGTTCATCTGATTACTGAAATTTAATCTTACATAAAAAGTCACAAGTGTGCCACATTCTGAGTTCCTGTTTTTCCCTAATAAAAATGAATATAGCACTTTTTATTATTTTCCCTAGAGTTGATTCAAGGCTGCCTGAAGATGAAGATGAAGATAACTATACAGTATTGCATTTAAGGAACAGCTACTGCACTTCTTTTAATGCAGCAGTACATGATAGTGCTGAGAATGTTGACCTATACCATTTTATTCTATTTTAGAGTCCCCTTACCTCCTGCCTTGTATGATACCTTTCTTTCCACGTTTGGAACCTACTTTATTACTTTTATTCACATTTGGAAACATAAAAGGAGTACGCCTTTGAATATGGCTCAGACCAGGTTTTCATCAGTATTCTCAACAGTTTTTGAACACCTACTGTCCCTTAAGGCCAGGGAGCATTGTCTGCTGCATGATAGTTCATTTTAGTCAAAGCAGAAATGATTTTAAACAACTGATGTACAAAAACAGCTGAGAATACTGATGAAAACCTGGTCCAAGCCATATTAACAGGAAAACTCCTGGGGATTCCAAGATGGCCACCTGAGGACAAGGACATGCAGAAGTGTGCTCCACACCGCAGAGTTCCTATGGACTGCTATCTCTTGAGTGAGCAGCGAGCAGCGATTATACTCTTTTAATATGCTTTAAAGTTTAATTAAGTTAAAAAAGATGCTGCCATGTTGAAATCCTTAAGGTCTAAAACATAACCTGATGCTCCAGAAAAGGAAAAAAAACAAGGCTTAATTGAAAAGAAATCAAAGCCATCATAGCTCAAGGAGCAACGTCTTCTACAAACCTGGTAAAACACCCAGCTTATCTGGCTCTGCTACACAACCTGCGCCATGTACATGATTGCAACAGAAAACTTTGCAGTTTTTACTGATTACTGAACAAGGTCTATTAAAAATCCCAAATCTTTTGTCACCACTTACTAACTCTCCAGCTCAACAAACCTTTAAAATGCCAAATGAAAAGTTGAATCCTGGCGAGGGTCAGAGAGATATTATGATTTTTTCGATGCTGATGAAAGACTTTCCTTACCTACAACTTCTGCGACACAGGTCAATGGCCATTCTGAGGCGGAGAGGAACACAACACTGACTAATGCTAGCATTGTAGAGGTAAGCCAAATTGAACTACAATCCATGGCCATTAAGATAGGTGAACAAGGGGGGGGTACCTCGTTCATACTATTTTAGGTATGTAATTATTATTACGGTATGTGCAAAATGTTTTGGATAATTGGTAAAGGGGGAGGTTAATAGAGAGGGTTGGTGGTGGAAATTCACACGGGTGTGCAAAGGGGAAAAAATAAAAATACATCTACATAGTATTAATGTGGTGCAAATGGTAGGACTGTTGCATAAATCAATAAAAGTGAAATATCATATGCAAAAATCTGATATTAAAGATAAAGACAATAATCTCAATGATTTGTTTTCTGTTTACTATTCATGCTAAACATTTAAAAATTGCAACATGAAACATGAGGGACATGAGGGAAAGAGTGAAAGGAAGGAAAATATTTAACTATATAGACAATGAATCAGTTAATGTGCTTATGGTTCAGGAGTCACACCTTTTATCAGCAGACTTTGAATTTTATGTAAAAAAGTGGGGACAAGATATAAATGCATCATGTTGCTCTAATGCTAGAGGGGTTGCAATTTTCTTTAAAAAAAATCTAAGCATTTCTATCCTAGTGTAAATATTGACCCTAATGGCCAGTTTATATTTTGTGAAATACTGGCAAGGGTGTGACTCTAACACTTCTAAATGTTTATGGTCCTAATACGAATGAACCTGAATTTTTTACTCAAATTTTCTTAACAGCAGCCACATATGAATCTCCAATAATCACAGGTGGTGATTTTAATCTGGTTCTAAACCCCAAAATTGTAAAAATTTAATATGATTTCTCCTCAGATTTAGATGGCAGCAAAAACAATCTTACAGTTTATGACAGATTATTATTTGATTGACCCCTGGCATCATAGTTATCCTATCTAAACAATATTATTTCTTCTCATCTGTACATCAGTCTTACTCTAGAATAGATTTCTTTTTAATTTCTGAAAGTTTATTATACCTTGTTACACAAACAGAATATAGACATATACATATTTCAGATCATGCGCCAGTTATCCTAACACTTCAAATGAAAAAAAATTAAAACACAACAACTTATTTAGTCTGATAATCTTCTGCTTCAGAATACATTATTTATCTCACATATTACAAAAGAGATAGATGCATTTTTCTTATAAATAAATATGAAGAATCAGCAGCCACTATGATTTGGGATTCATTTAAGGCTTTCATTAGAGGTATAATTATATCACATAAAGCTAAAAATCTTAAGAAAAAAACAAAAACTAGGGTTCTTGGAGAATAAATTGGCTCAGAAAGAAAATTTGTTTAACATTAATAAGGATGCTTCTATCTTTTAAGAAATTTTGTAACTTAGAAATCAATATATTAAAATTACATCTGCTGAAGCTAAAAGGCAATTACTACAGTATATTCTAGGTCCAAATATTGTACTCTGGGAGATAAGCCTAATAAAGGGCTAAGCTGGAAATAAAAAAAAGAAAGGGAAGAAAATACTATAATAAAAATAAAATAGAGTCCACAGTGAATAAAGGAGGGTAACTAGCGGGGTACCACAGGGTTCAGTACTGGGACTGGTCCTCTTTAATGCCTTTATAAGTGACATTGGAGAGCACCTGGAAGGAAAGGTATGTCTCTTTGCAGATGACACAAAGATCTGCAACAGGGTTGATACATAAGGTGGGGTGGAAAGAATGAAAAGGGACTTGTCAAGGTTGGAGGAATGGTCAAATATGCGGCAGCTCAGATTCAATGCAAAGAAATGCAAGGTAATACATCTGGGAAACAAAAATCCAGGGGAAGAGTACACAACGGGGGGTGAGTTAATGACAACAACAAAAATCAAAAGAGACCTAGGAGTAATTATATCAGATGACCTAAAGGTAGGCAAGCAATGTGAGAAGGCAGTAAGAAGGGCTGGTTGGATACTAGGATGCATAGGGAGAAGCATCAACAGTAGAAAACAGGAAGTTGTTATCCCTCTGTACAGACAGTTAGTGAGACCCCATCTGGAGTACTGCATGCAATTCTGGAGACCTAATCTCTGCAAAGACATAGACAGAGTGGTGGCTGTTCAGAGGAGGACAACCAAAATGGTGCAGGGTCTGCACCAGAAGACATACGAGGAGAGACTAAATCAACTAAATATGTATATCCTTGAGGAAAGAAGGGAGAGGGGGGACATGATAGAAACTTTTAAGTATCTCAAGAGAATCAACAAAGTACAAGAGAGTAGTATCTTTCAGAAGAAGAGATGTGCAAGAACAAGGGGGCTCAATTTGAAGATAGAGGGGGGTGGCTCAGAGGTAATGTCAGAAAGTATTTTTTCACAGAAAGGGTTGTGGATGCATGGAACAGCCTTCCTGAGGAGGTTGTGGAGTCAGGAACAGTGGGAGAATTCAAGAATGCATGGGACAAGCATAAGGCAATTCTAGTGGGGGGTAGGGGGAAGTAAGCTGTTGATTAACTAGAAACTGCAGCTTATCCATCATATAGGGAAACGGGCAGACTAGGTGGGCCAAGCAGTCCTTATCTGTCATTAAATTCTATGTTTCTATGATTGCATGTATTAAGATCAATCAAATTTTACCAACCATATTGATTACCTGTAAATTATGGGATATGACTATAGGTAAAAGTTTGCAATCTAATGTGCTATCACCAAATACCCCTATCATTTTAAATGGAGATTTCCTCCCTCAGTAGAGGATCAAGGCTTTAAAATATGGTATAACAGTGGAATTTTAGACATTAAGTCTATGTACAAAATGGAAGGACTATTACTCTTCAATGAACTGAAATCATCTTACAATATTCTAAACCATCATTTTTTTAGATATCTATAATTAAAAAAATATCTAGAGAAAAAAGGACTACTTTATATTAATCCAATCTTAAATGATGCAGAAATTCAACTCATGATGAAAAATAATACCAAATTGATATCAAAAATCTTTACATTATTACAAAAAATGCTATGTAATTTATTAAGCCCACTAAAATTAAAGTGGGAAGACAAAAGTAAGTCCCAAATACCACATGCTAAATGGGTACAAATCATAAACTTCAAGAATACTGGATTATTAGCTACTAGATTAATACAAATTTATTTTAAATAAATACACAGGACATATTATACCCCTTACAGACTAAATCTAATGAATTCCCAGTACTCAAATCAATGCCCAATATGTAAAAACCAAATAGCTACTTTGGAACATATGCTTTTATACTGTCAGAAAATGAATACTTTTTGGCAAAATATAGTAGTAGCAATCTATAAAATGATGGCCTTGGAAATTAGTAAGAATATTGAAGGCCTATTCTTGACTATTGGCTTCCTTCCCAAGCAAATAAATCATTGGCAACAGAGTCTAATAATGTTGGCAATTTTTAATGCTCATAAATGTCTATTAATGAAGTGGAAGTACCTGAATCTGCCTGATTATGCAATGTGGATAAAGCTCATGGCTGATGTTTATTAAAATTGAAAAGATTCATTACTGTCTACAAAAAAAGTATTTGAAATTTGATAATATTTGGAGGCCTTTTGAAAACTTTCTGTCCATAAGACATTGCGAGATAGAATATCATAATGATGTATAGATGTCTTCCCTTGGATGCCTTTACCATCCCCATTTTCTAAGGGGAGGAGGGAAAGGGAAGGGAAGAGGGAAGGGAAGTTTTTTTTTTCTCTCTACCTCACTTTTCTTACGTTCTTCATATCTTTTGTTTTTCTTTCCTTTTTCCTTTTTTCTCGTTTTTCTCTTTCTCTTCTTTTCCCTTTATTTTTAGTGTTGTATTTGCCTTTGTTTTTGTGATATTCAATTATATGTATATGTAATATATATGTCCACCATTGTACCAAGCCTTTTGAATCAAATATTGTTTATTCTTATTTCAATTAAAAAAAAAGGAGAACTCCTTTTATTATTTAAAATGTGAAAAATGTATCAAACCAGACTCAATTTTGGGGAAAGAAGGGTAACATATCATTTATGAGATAGAAGGCAATCTGAAACAGAATTAAAAATAAAAGTCAACATTTCACCACTATTATGCACTGCTGCTTTAACATGTGTGAGCATTGTCTTTCATTAACTCATGGAATGATAAAAAATATGGTTCTGTCATACATGTCGAGCAACACTGCATGGGATGCAGTTATGATCATTATTGGTGTAGCCAGTAGTACATTGGACAGCTGATGTTGGGTAAATTATCAGTTTCCACAGCAATTTTATTTTCTGGTCAGTTACTGTTGAAAATTTTAAAAATGTTCATGTTGCTGAATATTTCATGCATTTCCAAAACCACATACTTTAAACACCAACATGCCTATCTGGAGCCTACAATTCTAAGTGTATGAGTTGAACATCAGAGTCTGATGATTTTATAGTTAAGATCCATGGCCAGTAGCATGGTACTTTTGGGAAATGGGTTATCCAACAGCTCAAGATGCTGTGGCAAACATGGCATGCTCACTCTGTGATTGAACAAAGGGTAAGCAAGGGTCTTGAGGTGAAACTTGTCCAGGAATGTACTAATGAAATTCTGTGGCCCAGCTTTTGACCGGTACATCTTGGTCCAGTCATATCACGCTGGTGTTGCGTGGTCTGCACTGGCTGCCCAGTTCAGTGGCGGATCACCTTTAAGGTCAGTCTCTTGACTTACAAAGCCCTACACAGACTTGGCCTGGACTACCTGAAAGAGTTCCTGGTCCCTTATTGCCCTAGGCGATCGCTCCACTCAGCTGGCAAGGGGTTATTATAAATCCAGAGTGTACTTCAGAAATCTTCTAGGGCACGTACATTTATGTATGTAGCCCCTACCCTCTGGAATTCTCTGCCTCGCCAGCTATGAGAGTGCACAACCATGGAGGGATTTAGAAAAGGCCTAAAATTCTATTTGTGGATGAGTGTATTTGGAGTCTGATTTTATTTTTTTAAGCTGATGTAATTTATGATATTTTAATTGTTTTTACTTGTACGACACTTTGGTTTCATGAAAGGTGCCTTAAAAATAAAGTTTTATCATTATTAGTATTATTATTATTATTTACATAAAATTTATCATGTGTTAGTGTACATGGCAGATATGCAAAATGTTCTATAACCACATTGACAGTGAGATCATTATTTCTAACTAAGCTTATACTATGTGAATTATGTTTTTGTTACCTTAGAATTATCACACAGACAATATTATTTGTGTCAAGTTTTGCCATCTTAATTTGATTAGTATTCATGAAAGACAGATCGTGTCCTATGTATTATGTTTTGTTTTATAATGCTGAAATAATCCACATTATCCTAACATTTACACATTTATTGGTCATATGATGACTCTCATACTGCTCTAGGATGTACCTTTGTATGCATCCTACATGGTTCAAATGGTTACTATACATGATGCTGAGTGAACAAATCATCTGGAGGACTAGTAATTATTCAATAGCCAATAGTCCACAGATGATTTGTACATACAACATCAGAGGCCAGATATTCAAAACTTAGCCCAGGCACTAAGGGGTGTTTGCCTGTACTAATTGTTTTTTGTACCCAATTTCTGTGTGGGATCTATATTCAGAGACCCCCACAGCACAGGCAAAACCCATTAGTGCCTTCAGTAAGCACTTAGTTATCGCTGTGCCATTAAAATTATGGGGTCCTCCCCTACATACGGGCACAGCAGCAAATTCAGAGGTTTGCATGGGCAGTAAATGCTATCTGAACAGGTTCAATTTACTGCCTTTGCAAACCCTGACTTAAAGGGGCACAAGTTCCTGGTGGAGGGCAGTATGATTGCTGCTGTCTGCCCCTGAACACCAGCTCTTGTCAGCAATGAATGCCCTGGTGTCTAGTGGCATTCCCCACCCCTTGATCAGCTAGCGCACTAAGCTGAATGACATCCCTGGTGTCTTACTGTACTCCTATCCTCTGATTGCCTGTCACCTTAAGATTCATGCTGTCCCTGGTGTCCAGTGATACCCCCACTCTCCATCACCCAGTGTCATATAATGTAAGTAAGGCTTTCCTTGTTGTCCAGTGATACACCCCTCTGATCAGCAGACCCTGACGGTTTATTGCATTCTCTGGTGTTTAGTGATACCCCACCCACTGAGTACCATTTCCAGTGACCCTTCCAAGGCCCCAGAGGCTAGCACCCCCTGCACTACTGACACAGAGTACCCCACTCAGTCATGCACTCATACCACTGAGCAATGGGCCATAAAGCAATCCTGATATGGTGACTGTTACAGCCCTCCTCTCACCTCCTCAGCTGGCTGCCAAATAGGATGATAAGGAGTGCATACAGTACACTGTACATGTGATCCATTTCATCCCATATGGTGGATGGCTGAGGAGGTGAGAAGGGGCGGTGCCAGTCAGTATATCAGGAATGACAACTGGCCCCTTCCACAGCAGTACAAGGTGATGTTGGCTGGGTGAGGGTGCTCTGTGATGGTGATGTGGGGAGGGCACTAGTCATGGGAGCCTTGAAGGGGACAACAGAATGGTTGCTTGGCAGGTGGGGTACCACTGGATGCCATAGATAGCCTTATTCATGCAGTGCCTTATGATTGGAGGGTAGAGCTATCACTGGGCACCAGGGAATGCATTAATCTTACCTAGAAAGGTGATCAGAAGGTGGTGTCAGAACAAAGGCTTATATCACTTTTTATAAGAATGCACTTAGATTCACCTTGGGCCTTACCCACAAATAATTTCATAAATTACCAAAAATAATAAATATTCACATGTGATATTATCCTATGTCTCTCCAGATTCCAAAATGACAGTGAAAAAGACTGTTGCCACACTTTGGATTATATAAGCGATGAATATATTTTATGCACATATGTACAAGTCCTAAATATTCATAATTAGCATAAATATCAAGCATAATAAAAGTAATGTAAACAAACTATAATGTAAACAAAACAGATTTTAGAAAATCAAGTAAATCATAGAAAACAAATAAAACAAATACGTTTTTGCCATTAAGCAATGTAAATGAGTAAGCATTAGGCAGCAAAATAAATGACAGTTATACTATTTCTTTAGCATACTTATAAATAGCATGACCTTTTCTTTTTACTGTGAGAACTTGGAACTCATTACACTAGTGTTTCAGATTATCTTGGTATGATACTTGTTTAAACTCTATAGTATGCAAAAGATATTTTCTTTAGATTTAAATTCAAGCTTAACCATAAACCCAAGGTTTGAAGCTAAAGTGCACTAAGTTATTCCCCCAGATAGCCAAATAAGTACTAATAGTAAGATAAAAGAATACTTATGTTTTAGTTATCTGTAGACGTGGTCTTCTACTGTTTAGCTTTCAAAGTCTTGGTGAGAACTTTTGGTTTTGGATGACAAATGTCCTTGGTGGTGAGTTTGGCTTTAGTCTGCTGTCTTTTTCCCTTGAACCTGGAACTGTAGAGTCTTTTGACATCAATGAAGCAATGAAGGCTGGATCCTTCTTGTGTGACATCACAAATCATCAAAAGTCACTTCAGGATTTAATGGGAAAAATTAGACAAGATTTCATCAATTCAGCACAGTCTGTAGAAAGATCTCTTCCTGTGGACAACAATGTTGTTTTGGGTAACTGGAATCTGTGACTCTTTTCTGTTTCAGCTAATTTCTGCTTTGAACCTGCAGCTGTGCACTCACTGCTATTTAACAGCACTGCAGGCTTGTAGGCTGGTAAATTCCAAAGTCCGTCTCTTGTTCAGGCTTTTAACAGAAATTCCAAAACGTTACTTTTAGTCCAAATTCTCAGTACATAAAACTTAGGCCTTGCTTGATCCAATACTGGAAGAAAGTTCTTTCTGTAACAATCAATTGCAGCAGCTGGACCTGTGGCAGAGTTGTGCAGGCTTTCAGGCTGGTTTAGCACTCCTTGTGGTGGCAATGTTAAAGCCCCAAATACTGTTCCCAGCAGGTGTGGCTTCAGGCTTCAAGTCTAGAATAAGTCCAAGCTCATCCAAAATTGTCAAGACAGCCAACCAAGGTCTTCACACACCAAAGAATTAAGCAGTTCTGGGCCAGCTTTGCCAGCATCCCATTTATGTCCCACTTACTGAGCGACATCACCATCAACTTATGATTGGTCTGAGCACTCTTTGAGGGTTTTGTTGTTAGCCCCTCCTAAGCCATTTTTTTTCAATATGACCTCATCCTGAAAAATATTTTTTTATATAAAATAGCTTTTCTTTCTTGCATCTACGTGCACATTTGTACTTATATAAGACTCACATTTTTAGATGTTACTAAAGGAGAGGATTCATTTGAGACCAAACATGATGGTGTCAATTCTAATATAAAATCTATAATTTATAAAAGCATTATACAATGTTTTCCTTCATAGATATCTAAAAAGTATTTACAGATTTCAGAAGTACATTTTTTCTTGTTTAAAATTATGTTACTTTGGCATACCTGCTATAATTGGGAACTGTATAGATTTAGCAAACTTCTTTAAGACAGAGATTTCTTTGTTCTTTTCTTAAAAACATCAATTACTGTCAGAAAAGTTAATTCACTATAGACTTTTAGACAGTCTTTCTCTCTATAGCAAAAAACTACAGATTTAATATTCATCTTGTTAGACTTCCTAAGATGTGAGCTATCACAGGATACTAGATTTGTCTAGTTTCCTAATTTTAAAATGACATTAAATAAATTATATTCATAACTTTTGAATGCTTCATTCTGCAACTATAAAACTTGGTAAGCTTATTTATCATACTATTGTCCTAAAACTGTTCAATTTTCATAGTTGCAG
This sequence comes from Neoceratodus forsteri, assembly GCA_016271365.2. NCBI lineage: Eukaryota > Metazoa > Chordata > Ceratodontiformes > Ceratodontidae > Neoceratodus > Neoceratodus forsteri. The sequence continues at coordinate 171,512,645 of CM057456.1, read as the reverse complement.
TACATTGCATTTTTAAACTATGAATAAAACTTCTTATTTCTATACAGGGTTATGGGACTTTCAAAGTTTAAGACATTTTTTTTTTGCTATGAGACACATGGGGCCAGATACTCAAAACTTTGCCCCAGGGCTAAATTAGCACTACCCAGCATGCAAACTTAGCCCAGAGCACAAAGCTAGCTATATTCTAAAGGAAATAGCCTGGTGCTAATCCTGTTGAATATAGTAGTTTAAGGAAGCCGGGCAAACTGGTCTGGGAGTGTAGGGCAAAAATAGCCCAGGAATCAGACAGCATCGAATATAGCAACAGGGAAGTGCAAACTGCAACTGCAGCTCATTAGACTCTGTAGTAAGCCAGTGTTAAAGCTGCAGGTGGAGAACACTGTGTGTGATTGCACAGAACTGTCTCACATCTACTGCAAACACACCTCTCAACATCCTGCCTCATAAATCAGGGACAAGACTTAAAATAATCAGGAACAAAGGTTTAAAATCAGGGACATACCTTAACAAATGGTGATATCCACTCTGGAAGCTGGTAGAATAAGTGATGTAGTGTAAAATGCATTTTCTAAGGAAGAACACATCTGTAACATTGTCTGACATTATGTTATGCTTACAACCCCCACTGTTTAGTCATGGAAACACAATTTGTAGGAGGGACAGAGTAAAGGTTTGAGGTAAAATCAGGGACATCCCTGAAAATCAGGGACAGTTGACAGGTATGACTGCAAACAACAAGGTAAACCACACACTGCAGAACTGTGCTTAGTGTGCTATGCTGAAGTGAGGTTTGCCTGGGGCTAACCTGATTGCGCAGTGCTAGCACATTAGCCCGGTGCAAACTGGTTAGCCCGGGGGAAACAGAAGCTATATTCAAAGCTTCCATGCAAATGAGCCTACTTAGGTAATCCATAGGCAAACAGGCACATTTGCATCTCATTATGTGCTGCTTAGCATACAGTAGCATGCAGTTTGCCCGGTGCTACTACATGAAGCACAAAGCTCCCCTTTTTGGTCAGAATGGAAGTACAGGCTGGACACTGTAGACCAAGGCAGACCCACAGCACCCCCTGCTGGTCAGAATAGAGGTACAGGCTGAAAGCTGCGGTAACTGTGTGCTGCAAGGTTCAGTTGGTGCAGAGTCCTGACCCATTCACAATGAAAGTAAATGTAATATTCCTGGTTATCTAGTGGTCCCCCACACCTCTACATGAATTCCAACCACTGTGTGCTGACAATAAAGGTAATGTCCCTGGTAGTCTAGTGGTCCCCAACCCCCCTGCATGACTCCCTACCCATTCACAATATTATTATACATAATTTCCCTGGTAGTCTAGTGCTACCCCCCTCACACATATCCCAACCTCTGTTTCCAATAAAAGTAAACACATATCCCTGGTAGTCTAGTGGTCCCCAACAGCACATTTACAGACCCCCATTTTGAATAAAATAATCACATTTCCCTGGTAGTCTAGTGCCCCCCAGCACGTATCCTGACCTCCGTTTTGAATAAAATAATCACATTTCCCTGGTAGTCCAGTGGCCCCCCAGCATGTATCCAGACCCTCATTTTGAATGAAATGAAGCACTTATCCCTGGTAGTCTAGTGGCCCCTCAGCACATTTCCTGACTCCTGTTTTGAATATAATTAAGCACTTATCCTTGGTAGTCTAGTGATTCCCCCCAGCATGTATCCTGACTCCCATTTTGAATATAATTAAGCACTTATCCCTGGTAGTCTAGTGGTCCCCCCAGCACATTTCCCGACCCTGTTACAAATATAATTAAGCTATTTTCCCTGGTAGTCTAGTAGTCCCCCTCAGCACGTTTCTCGACCCTGTTATAAATATAGTGAAGCTATTTTCCCTGGTAGTCTGAGTGGGTCATTCATTCCTCAGTCGGCAACTGGATGTGGTGGTGTGTGGAGAGCTGAGCCAGTCACCAACTCGCTTCCTGGTAGATGGGTGGGTTGAGCAGGGCAGCGCTACCGGGTGGGGGGTACCACTAGACTACTGGGGAAAACAGCTTAATTATATTTATAATGGGGTCTGGAAACATGCTGGAGGAGGGGACCTCTAGACTAGCAGGGATAAGTGCTTAATTATATTCAGAATGGGGTCAGGATATGTGCTGGGGGGACCACTAGACTACCAGGGATAAGTGCTTAATTATATTCAGAACGGGGGTCGGGATACATACTGGGGGTGGACCACTAGACTTCCAGGGAAATGCGCTTATATTATTCACAATGAGGGTTGGGAAATGTGCTGGGTGGGACCACTAGACTAACAGGGATATGTGGTTACTTTCATTGGACACACAGGTTGGAATATGTGCTTGAGGGGTAGGACCGCTAGAATACCAGGGCTTCTACCACATCTACTGGAGTCCACAAGGGGTGCACTGCGGCATTACTGACAGCTTTTTTCTGGTGGTGTCTAGCACTGTGCTACAGGTCATGCTAATGCCTGTAACGCGGTGCTATGCATTTGAATATGGCATGCTGTAGGCATGCATGGGTGCTCTCCTGTCCTCGCCTCTGCAAACCATTACCTATTAGCATCAGCGCTAATATACAGCATCGACGCTAATAGGGCTTTTCAGTATTGCAGCCTCACACAAATCCAGCACTATTCCTGCACTATGGATTTGTGCTAGGCACAAGGGTTTGAATATCTGGCCTATGATCTCTTATCTTGATCTTAGCCATGGATACCGAGCTCCATCTAAGGCTTTTCCTATAAATTTACCTATAATACTGTCATGCAAGGCTTGGACATCACAGAGATGATCCTGGAATGTGGCAGTCCCCCTAAGAACAACATTGCACTACATGCTTAGCCTGGAAGGTGTCCACTAATATCATGGCTTAAAAAAAAACAAAATGGGATTTCATCTCTATTCCCTTAGACCTCCTCTAGCATATAGCAAAGTGCTGCTTATGGAACAGAAATATTGTCCTTTAAAACATTAAAGCCAGATACCTTGTCTTAAGGTTTAAATGACTAACAGTTTTTGTTTTCTCATAGGAATTTATGCAAACAATACTCTTAACCAGAAATTAGTCCCATATAAAATGAGATTTAATAATAATTAAAAATCAATTCTTGAAGATAAAAATAAAATATTATTTCCATCAAGGGTTTTGTCCCTACATTCCCCCCTTTTGAATTAAAATGCACCCCAAAAATGCATTTGAAATTCAAAACAATAATCTTACTATATATGGTATATAGGTTTAAGCATTGTAGGGAAAACAAAATATAAAAGACAATGTTGCATCATCATGCAGTAACTTATGACATCATCAGTACATTACATCATCATGTGTGACATCATAGGATGTGACATGATAGACGTGATATTGCTAGATGACATCAGTGGAGATATACTATTTTGCATAGATGTGTGTGCAGTACTACATGAACTAACATGATTAAACAAGATTATAACTATGTACACTTTCGACAGCATTTTTTACATTGTTGAACACTTCAGTACAACAAATTATCTTTATTACCTTTAAAAATCAGCATTACAGTTGACATTTAAGCTAGACTCTAATTTCTGATCACCATTCATAGATTCATTTAGAACATTTTCATGTTTTATTGCTTTCATGATATTGCCTCAACTGATTAGTATGAACCCATTTAGGTACTACCTCTCCAGTGCTTTTATGCTTTAGTTCAGTTCGGTAGGCTACAGGTGAGATTTTGTCAGTGATCACAAAGGGTCCTTGTCAACTTGGAAGAAACTTTTTGACCTTGGCCTTATGTCTACTGTAGTTAAAGTAAAACACTGTATCACCAATCTGATACTCTTTTGGACTAGTTTTCCTGTCATAATATGACTTAGAAGCTTCAGCACTTCTCTCTAAGTTTCTCTGAGCAAATGCAAATGTTTCTCTCAAATGCTGTTTTAAATGGGTTATATATTCATGTGTGGTAGTGGCACGTGCTGAATTTACATTTCTTGTGGTATACAGGAGATGTAAAGATAACACCATCTGTCTTCCTGTCATCATTTTAAAAGGAGGAACACCTGTAGACTTATTAGGAGTAGCCAGTATGGACAGTAATACCAGTGGTAACTTTACATCCCAATCTTTTCCTGAAGAACTGATATATTTCTTCAGTATATACACAATTGTTTGATTAGTGCGTTCAACCTGTCCAGATGACTGTGGATGGTGGGACACATGTAGTTTCCTCTGTACTCCTAGAATTTTCCACACATTCCCTATTTCTTCTGTGAAATGAGGATCTCTATCAGACTCTACTCTTAATGGTAATCCCCATTGACTAAATATATGGGGTTGGATATTCAAAAGGGTTGTGCCATGTGCAATAGGGTTGCACCTGCGCAAGTCCAAAATGCGCCATTCTGTGATATTCAGCAGGAGGCAGTTGCGCCACCGAAAACATACTGAGCAACAGCACAATGCAAATGACGGCATGCGCAACCGAAGGGGGTGGATACATGCATAAAGAGCGCAATGCGATATCCAAAGAGTTGCGAAATGCGCAACAGAGGACCAGCCGGAAGTTGTGCCCCAGTGGAAATGAGCCAAAATAAAAAGGCTCAAGGAAGAGGCGCAAGAACGCCACAGGGATGCCAAGTGGGGAAGAGAGAGAGAGAAAGACAGACAGTGACAGGCCAGGGCAGGCAAGGGAAGCAGTGTGGGCCATAGGCTGCAGAGGCCGGTGGGGGTGCCTGGTGCAGTGGAAGTAGCAGTCAGGACAGCGGGGTAACAGAGCAACATCAGCCGGGGGCACAAGCCAGGGAGATGGACAGTGGCAGCTTCCACATGGAAGCTGTAATGAGGGGGGTGAGAATGCAAGGTGCAGGGGGACGTGGCCGTGGATGGGCCCGTCGGCGGTACGCCCCCAACAGGCAGTACCGTGCCCGCATCAGCTTTGAGTTGTACACAGATGTAGAGATCGTGGGCCGGTACCGCCTGAACAGGGCAATACTGAGGCGGCTCTGTGAGCTGTGCAGTGATGTGATGCAGGCACCCTCACGACGGAGTCATGCTCTGTCAGTGGAGACCAAGGTGACAGCCTGCATGTGCCTGCTCACCATGGGCACCTTCCAGAGGCCAACAGAGGACACCACAGGCATCACACAATTGGCCACGTCACGCATCCTCACCCAATTCCTCAGCGCACTGCTGCCACATGCTGCAGAGCACATCCATTTCCCCAGCACTGTGGCAGAGCGTACAGCAAGCATGCAGGCATTCCACAGGGTAGCATGTATGCCTGGCATGCTAGGGGCCATAGACTGCACACATGTGGCCATTCGCAAGCCACCTGGCCCCGATGGGGCTGCATATAGGAATAGAAAGGGCTTCCCCTGTGTCAACTGCCAGGTGGTGTGTGATGCCACTGGGCGTATAATCAATGTCTGTGCCACACACCCTGGTGGAGCACATGATGCCTTTATATGGCATCAGTCCACACTGTGCCATTGATTCAAGAGTGGGTACATCCCCACAGGCCATCTAGTGGGTGAGTACGCATGTAGGAAATGCAAACTTGGTGCAAGGGTGGGAATGCCACAGGTGCCATGGTAGTGGCACACAGGGATATGGGCAATATGGACCTGAACATGAGACTGATCTCCACTATCTCCACACAGGTGACAGCGGATACCCACTCCGTCCCTGGCTGCTCACACCGTACCGGCACCCCATGACCCCATCGCAGCAACGCTATAATGAGGCACATGCCGCCACATGCAACATCATTGAGCAGGTGTTTGGGATACTCAAGGCACGCTTCCGATGCCTAGACACCTCTGGTGGTGCCCTACAGTACAGCCCCTCAAAGGCTTGTGGGATATTCCTGGCCTGTTGTATCCTGAACAACATGGCCAATGACTGTGGGATAGCCGTACGGGTTGAAGAGGGGGACAGCGATGGGGATGCCAGCAATGCTGGTGTTGATGGTGATGAGCAGCCCCCCCTTGGACGGCGGGACCCCCGACTGATCCGGCAGGCCCAGCTGCACCGGGACACCATCACGGAGGAGCATTATGCACAACACAGGTAAGTCAAGGGGCCATGTGCAAACAACACTGTCCTGGCGCAACCCACAGGCACACAGAGTAAAACACCAGGGGTGCATGATGGCAAGGGGGGTGGAAGGGACCAGGCACACAAACACACCATCAGGGAGGGGTGAACAGTCATATGGACACACACACACAAACACACCAGGCACAAAGCGTACATGGGCAGGTGCACAGCACAGCAGGAACAGACATGGCAAACACACAGATCCACAGACCACACCCACCACCTGTACTGTCCAAGCACGTGTGTCAGATGCTGGGCACCCTTGCACCTTGGTGTACAGTACAATGCAGGCATCATCATGCACACACACCTGTGGACAGCAGTCGGGATGGTGTGCAGGTGGTCCGTATGTCGGCGTGATGGGCAGGACACCCACCAGTGCACTGCCCACCCTGATGCACAGTGCACACAGGGGAGCAACAGATAGGGCCCGCACTGGGAGACAGGTCAGTCATGTTGCACCATTCCACGGCCACTGCGGATGCATGGGCAGCCCCACCGTGACCCAACAGCACTGGCAGGCTGAGCAGGGGCCACATGGGGTGGCACCGATGGACCACCAGGGGTCCAACTGCGCGAACCCGCAGTGGGGTCTGTAGGATGCCAAACATACCTGCACCAGGGGTGCTTGGGATGCCCACAGCAGAACCCGGCATCGACAGGCCTGGTGTCACACGATGCCGGGAATGGGGAGTGGAGAGCGTACTGTGTGGGGTGCGCGGTACAGGAGCACCTGCATGTGTGCCCAATGCAGCCACGACAGCGACCAATGCCTGGGTCTGCCTGTCAATGGCAGCGGTCACATCCATCCGCATATGGACCATCTCTGCACGGTCCAGAGCACACTCCCTGCTGTGCCACTCCACAGCCGCACACAGTGCCTCCACAGACATTGCAAGCCGCCTTTGCTGCTGCACTGATTCCCGCAGCAGGCGGGTGTGCTCGTCCAATGGGTACTCTGCCACGATGGCATCCTGTCCCCCACGGTGTGGAAGGTCCTGATGCACAACACCCCTTGAGGGTGGGCGCTGTTCACCAGGACCAGGAATGGGCATATCAAAGGGCGGCAGGCATGTGCCACCGCTGGACACTGTACCCCCAGACCTGGTGGGTGACTGCTGCTGCTGCCCCTCCAACCGCTGTGCCCCAGGGACCACTTGTTCCACTGCTGTGGCTGCAACAGTGCCAGACACCTGCACAGCCACCGGTGCTGACAGGCACAGCCTGGGACTGTGCCGACATGCTGGCACAAAGTTGGAACCAGCAAGGCCCAGGGGCATGTGCTGGCCTGCTGCTGTGTCCGTCATGGGACACACATGTCACTGCCCATTGCAGTCCTTGCATCATCAATGGTGCAGGTACATGCACAGCCACAGTCACAGTGTGCTGGCATGCTTGCATGCCAGACTGCTGAGACACAGGCTGTGCACCCCCCACACCCGACTCACCGACACCAGAGTTGGCAACCCAGCGTGCATGCCGGTGCAGTGCATGCTGGATGGTGACAGAGGTGGATGGACACTCCTCCATATCCAGCAGGTCATCCTCACTGCCTGGACCCACCACCACCATCCCCTGAAGATGAACAGGATCTGTAACAGAAAGAGAGGACATGTGAGTGCATGTGAACAACCTTCCTCCCCCCCAACACCACCACCATGTCATACGTGCAGTGATGGGCTTCCACCTGTCTGGAATCCACCTCCTGGTGTGCCCTCAATATCACTGCACTGCATTGATGTAGTCAGTCGGTCCTCAGCCGGGGTCAGCTCCACCACCACTGGCTGGCCCCCGCCAGTGCCAGCACGTGCCGCCCTGAGGGCTGCCACCTTCTCCTTCACCCTCCTGCGGTCTGTCCCAATCTTCTTTTTGCATTCCTGCATGGAGCACTGGTGGCTTCCGTGCAGTTCACTGCCTGGGCTACCCCCTCCCATGCAGCCGCACGGGCCTGAGGGGTGCCCCGCCATCCACTCAGTAGTGACTCCTCCTCCAGGTAGGCCTGGAAGAGGGCCTCAGTCTCTGCCGTGGTGAAGTTGGGCCTCCTCCTCCTTCGCCCACCATCCTCACCCTCACCTTGGCTCCGCTCGGTCATGGCGATCTTTATGGGTGGAAGTGGACACCTGACACTGTGCAGTCTACAGCGTTATCCCATGCCCATTGTCCAGAACATCCCACAGCATGCAACCCACCTCTCACCTGCAGTAACCAAATCTGGCTAGCGCAGCCCAATGTCACACATTTATAGTGCAATGCATGCAAATTAGGAGTGGAGCAACTGTAAAGAGATGCAAATCCCACTACGCGCCTTTGAATAGCTGATCAGATGATTTGCATGTGTCGGCTGAATATCCGCCATTCGGCACCTTGTCGACGGTTGAGCCGGCTGAGCCAATAGCGCAGATCTGTGACTGTGCGGTACACTGCATTGCACATGCCCAGGTAGCTTACGCAGGTGTCTGCTGCGCTGATGACGTGCTGTGCGCGATCGGCAATTCAGGCCATGGCCACCATTGTGCCAGTGGCGCTACAGCACTGGGCACTATATGGCACTGTGGCACTACTGTGCAATAGTCCACTGTGACACTGGCATGCAGGTGGTTGGTCGCACAGGATGCATAGATGTCAGATGGCGCTGTGCGTGGCCCTGCATCATAGACCCCTGACCTGGTGTCCAACCTTTGCCCCCTGGCGCTGTTCGGCTGCCATGTGTACGGCCCTATTGCGCTGTCTGGTGACAGCACTATGTGAACCGACGGCGCTGCATGAACAGCGCGATTGGAATCTATGGTGGCTCATTGCGCAACATTTCATCGCAGTTGCACACATGGGCGCCATATTGCCTGCTGTAACACTACAAACCATGGCACGAGGGAGTTCACCCCAATGGAGCCCAGTGGAGGTGGCCAACCTGATGGCCCTGGTAGAGCCCCACTATGGGGCACTGTAGGGGGAGGAGCCCCTCACCATGGCTCAAACTGAGGTCTGGCTGCAGGTGGCCAATGACCTGGTGGGGGTCACAGGGCAGCACCGGTCTGCCGAGCAGTGCCGGCACAGGTACAGTGACCTCCGCAGGAGGGAGTTGGAGTTGCATGACAGACTACGGTCACTTGCCAGGAGGGGCGTTGTGCCTAGGCCAGGTGGGTGTACCATCTATACACCTGTATTCTCCGTAGGGGTGTGAGTGTGTTTTGGTGGCTGTGCATGGGTGATGGCTCTGCCATGGTTGGCTGTGTCAGTGTGTGCAGGTGTGAGATGCATGGGTCTGGCTGTGTGGGCAGGCACACTCACTGGGGCAGGGAGCAGTCTGCTTTGGAGTCACACTGATGTTTTTCTCAACATTTGTCTCCCACAGGCCGGGCAGAGAGGATGCAGGCACGGGATGAGGAGTGCCATGGCAGGGCCCCGGTGGCAGACGGTGGTGCTGCGAGGGGTGGGTCACAGCAGCAGCAGCAGCCACAGCTGCTTGTGGAGTGTGAGTATCATTACATCATGGATGCTATTGCATGCTGGAGGGGGTGGGCATGACCACCAGCCATGGACAACACAACCATGCACGACACAGGCGACATTCATCACTGTCAGTGTCACTGCACGTCTGTGTGCGTCACTGGTGGTCCATGCATGCACTGGGCACATGGCTGTGGAACTGGCATCCCACCACATTGCCACGTCACTTGACAGCCTTGTTTGTGCTGTGATGGACATGGGCAGTGTGTGTGTGTGCAGTGGTGCACATGGCTGGTGCCGCCTGGTTGGGCTTGTCATGTGCATGGTCACTGTGGGTGGGTGCATACCATCACAGGTGCGGGACATTGGGCTATATGCTTTGCAGGTTGGGTGGTGTTCAGGGTTGTGGTCAGTCATAGCCATTGACTGTGTTCCTTTTCCTAGGCCTCATTGTGCTCCGCAGGATTGAGCGGGCACTGCACCAGCTGACCCAGGTGTCCCTGGAGAACCGGAACATCCTCCAGGATATCCAGCGCCATGGGCTACGGAGGAGGCACAGCCAAGCGAGACGGCACCAGGCAGCGGAGGACCAGCCTGCTAGGCCTTAGGCCGGCTTCTCCTTTCCACTTCACCCATCCGTCCCACCCTGCCTTCCCTCTCCAAGTTGTTCATCCCTACCCCTTGCCCACCCCTACCTTGTACCCCTAGCCCCCCTCTTATAAATAGTTTTGTTGTTGTTCTTGTTGTACTTTCCATTTTTGAATATATATATATATATATTTTGATATGAATACTGTGGTGGTCTCTGATTTGCAGCTGGCTATGGTTGCTCAGTTGCAGTGGTGTGCATGCCATCTGGGGTGGTATGGTCCTGGGTATGTGTGTGTGTGTGTGTGTGTGTGCGTGTGTGCATGGAGAGGTGTCTCCAGTGTGGCAGTGACTTTCTGTTGGTCTTGCCATCTGCTGCCGCCCACTGCTGGGTGCACAGGGTGGGTCTGGCTTGTATGGTTCTCTGCTACACGAGGTTGACGTGTGCTGGGGGGATGCATGGTGTTTCCTGCAGTGCCAGTCACTGCACATGGGTGGTGTCTTGGGGTCACGGTGCAGGGTGTGCTGTGCATACAGGGGGCTGATGTGCACTGTGGTTGTCAACCCCCTGTATGTGGCAGTCTCAGCCTGCCAGTGGTTGTGCTGGGGCATCATGGCCCTGCTGTGCTTTGTTGGCTTGTCCCCATGGGCCAGTGGATCATCCGTCCCACCCACAGTGATGCTGTGCTTGGGGTGTGCAGGTGTCTTGTTGGTTCTGCAGTATGTTCCTGTGCCCATGTGTGGCATGGCTGGCGGTGGGCCCCAGTCTGCCTCCCTGGTTGTGCAGTTCCATTGCTTTGCTGGGGGGGGGTCTGCTTGCACTATGGCACCTCTGGACTGCTCAGCTGGGCTGGCCTTGTTGCGCTATGGCGCAACCTTTCTGCTCAGCTTCTCCTTCCTGGTTGCACTATGGTGCAGTTTGTGCGATATTCAGACGTTGGCTGCTTGTGCAATTTGTTTTGCTCCATGTTTGAATATCGCATCTGTTACGCATATGCACAATTGAATTGTGCTTGCTCCTGCTGTTGCGCACATTTTGGGAGCAGTTTGAATATCTGGGCCCTGGTTTATTGATAAGAGAGCAGTGGTTTTGGCAGTGTTATTTGGAGCAGATATACTCTCGACCCATTTTGTGAACAGACAAGTAACTGTCAAAAGGTATTGGTTAACCCTTGAAGATCTGGTAACAGGACCAATCCAGTCAATCTGGATGTCTGACCAAGGCATAGCGATGCCTTTTGACTTTAGTGATGCAATATGTCTGGGAGTGGCTGGTTGGAACTTGCAACAGGTTATACACCCTTGTACATACCCTGCAACATCATCATACATGTAGGGCCAATAGGCTATCTCTTTCAAGGTTTCATAAGTTCTTCTATCCCCCTATGTCCTCCTGATGGTTCATCATGGGCATGTTGTAACATAATTCCCCTGTAGCCTAAAGGAACCACCTATTGGACCTCATGTGGGATTTACCAGTCCTTACCAAGAGGTCATTCCTTAAATAGAATGTGTCCTTCTGGTTATACATGGCTGTCAGGTCCCAGCTATCCTGTAGGTCATTCAAGCACATTGAAGACTGGTTCAACTCTCATAAACTTGACCTGAACCACAGCAAGACCAAAGCCATGTCCTTCTGTAACCCAAGAAGCAGGCACAATTCTCTGTCCTTCACCATCAAGAACCAGGCTGGGAACCCACTCGAACATGTCAAGGAATTCAAGTAATTTGGTATCACACTGGATAGTACCCTCTCCTACACTTGGCATATTGACACTATTGCCAAGGCCACCAATATATGGATTGGTCTGCTACACAAACATAAGCACTATATGTCTGCTGATGCCCTTAAACTAGCAATCTACAGCTCTGTCACATCCATCATTGACTACGGTCTTGCCATCTATGGCTCTGACTCAAAAACTGCCCTCCACAGGAGCTCAGTTTCACTCAACAATGCCTGCAGACTATTAATGGGTGTGGCCCAACAAACACACACCTGTGACCTCTATGCACAAACTGGCTGGCTACCTCTACTTAGCAGAATACAATACCAGACCTGCTTACTTACCAAAAAGGTTCTCCTTGGACTCATGCCCCCTGGTGTCAGCACACTCCTTACCGCCTTCAGTGGCACTCAGCATATGCGTGGTGCCCAATCTCTAATCTTTCAGGTTCCTGGATGTCGTACCTCCATGGGTCAGCGGTCCTTTACCCATAAAGCTCCTCTATGATTCAATTCCCTCAATAAAGAAGCACTTTCCTCTGCTACTCTTGAACCCTTTAAAAGGAATCTCAGACTTTGCCTCACCTCTTCCACTCAATTTGACTGTTTCTCTGAATAGAGTTTGCTCTAAACACCACCCAGCTCGCTCTTATCTCACAGCCCACCCTTTCCCTAGTTACATTCTCTCTGGTACCTGCCCTTCTTCATGACCCCTTTCCTGCTCCCCTCCTCCACTGGTACAATACATCTTCCCCTTCCCACCCACTGACAGTGGCCCATTAGCCTGCCTACTTTCTCTTCCCCCACCCCATCTCATGCCTAAATTTTTATTTGCTTCTTAAGCACTCTATCTCTTACTGTTACCTCAGCCAGCTGAGTACTCAAGTTGCTTGCTGTATGCATATTACCTCAAAGTGTGTTGTAACTGTATAATTTTGGTATATTGTGTATTCTTTGAGTACCTTTGTATGTATGTTGCCCCTCATCCTCTGACGTGGAACCTTTGTAAATGAGCAGTTTCTGCTCAAAGGTATTTGTAATCCTAAAATTTAATAAATAAATAAAAATTGTCAGAAATCATGCTTTTAGTGGGATCCTTAATGAAACGATAACATTTTCCTATCACTTCATCCTCTTGTTGCATTTTTACTAAATCAAAGTCAGATTTTTCACTATACAAATGTAGAACCTTATTTTCCTGTTCCTGCTGCTTTTGTCTGTGGGTAACCACATCTAACTTAGCCTGGACAGGAAGGGCAAAGTTCCATTCTTCTCCACTTAAAGCACCCTCCCTAGCCAGAGCATCTGCTAGGTCATTTTCTGTTTTGGCTGGTCTCTGAACTTTAGAGTGTCCTTTTACCTTTTTCCAATAAACAACCAACTTATGTCCCTGAACCAACTGGTCTATGGCTAAGATAAAGTCTGCATGCATCACCTTACTGTCTCTTGAATTGATCATACCATTCACCTTCCACCCTGGTAAATGTGTAAGAAAGTCCTGTCTAACTTAATCAGAGTCAGTACAAATTACAATGTCTTGTAACTTATGCTGTACTACAGTCTGCACTGCTGTATAGGTGACTGCCAGTTCTGCATATTGGTTAGACTTAGGACTGAGCTTGTACTTGATAGGAGTACATGGTACATTATCCTGCCATACCACTCCTAAACCAGAACATCGGTCTTCACCTTGCCGGAATGAACAACCATCAACATAGGTGCTAAACACATTCTCACACACATTTTCCTCATAGTGGTGGTCCCTGTTATGTTGGTACGCCATATCCAACTCAGGAGATAGGTCAGGGTCTTGTACTGGAATTTCATCTGCAGTACAATTATACATCTCCAGGTCTGCTAACCCTTGAGCTACTGCATTCCTTTTGTTCTTTGCATACTTAACCTCTAGGGGTAGGCCCTGGAGTGCTAAGGTCCAGGCCACAATTCTGCTGCTAGACACATTACCATCCTTAAGCTTTTGGCTACCCAGAAGGGTAAGAGGTTGGTGACCAGTCTCCACAACAATTTGTTTACCACAGGTGTAAGTTTTGAACCACTGTACTGCCCATACAGTGGACAACAATGCTTTTTCTCAACCTCACTCAAGGTTTTACTTGCATAAGCAATAACACATTTGTCTGAATCATGTTTCTGATATAACACTGCACTGATGCTGCTACTAGTATGTCCTACCTCTAGAAAAAAATCCTTATCCATTTGTGTGTAAGCAAGACATGGTGCTTGACTCAGACTATCTTTTAGAGCTTGCATGGCTGTCTCTTGCTCTCCCCCCAACCACAACCAGTGTTCTGACTTTTTCAGCAGCTCAGTGAGAGGATAGGCAATCTCTGCATAGTTCTGGATAAACTGTCTTGAGTAGTTACAGATCCCTAGAAAACTACGTAACTCTTTAAAAGTTTTAGGTGGATGAATTGTTTGGATGTCCTCAGCTTTGACATGTTAAGGATTAAGCCCACCAGGACCAACCTCAAGCCCAAGATAGTTTACCCTATCTCTGAACCATTGCCCTTTTGGTAAGGAAACTTGGCACCAGTAGCTTTGAGCTGGTTTAACATGTAGGTGACCTCAGTTAGGTGCTCCTCAAAAGTGTTGCTTTTGATTAGTACATCATCAACATAAACCAAATTTCCTCTGCTCTCCACATCAGACATGGCCTTGTGCAGAAAGATATTGAAATCCGCTGGTGAATTTAAGTATCCAAAAGGACACCTATTCCATGTGTACTGTCTCCTTCCAAAGGTAAAAGCCAGTTTATATTGATCTTTTGGGTCTACTTTTAATATCCAGAATCCATTTGCTATATCTAGTGTAGTGAAATATTTGGCACCTTGAACTTTGGCCAAACTTTGGTCCAAATATGTCATGGGCCAGCGAGATAAAGGCACCTGTTGGTTTTACTTCCTATAGTCAATAGTGAGTATCCTCTTTCCTGTGGGTTTTAGTACAGGCCAAATGGGGGAATTATAAATGGAGTTTACCTGTCTTATAATTCATCACTCCAATAAGGTATCCAGTATCTCTTGTATATGTTCATAAGATGTTAGTGGTATTCTGTATTGGCGTACATAAACTGGACCTTTACTATGGTCAGTAGGGACCCTGGTAACATAGAGGTCAGTTACCCCACAATCATGAACATCTTTTGCAAACATGTCCTTAAACTGAACGAACATTTCACAAACTTTTCCTTTTTCTACTTCCGTTTCACAATTACAATTTTGTATAGCTTGCTCAATTTGTTCTTAAAAATCTGGGAAAGGTAAATTTTTACCTATTTCTACCTCATCTTTTATTATCTCAGAAACATTTTCAGTATCAATCAAATGAACCTCTTCAAATAGTTTTGTTTCATTAACCATAGTGGACAGTACAAGGTAATCATTTTCAACTTTACATGCCTGGATTTCTTCCTTATCTACTGGACAAATCTCTTGTAAAGCAATTAAACCATTTGGCACAGACCTTATTTCTTTATCTGTGTCATCCTGAACAATATCTTCTGGTTACTCCCCAATAACTGGAATAGTTAACTCCAAATTATAAAAGGATTCTGCTATCGCTACCCCTAACTCACAATTAGCTGTTATAGTGATAGGCTGTACTGTTGGGTTATGTACCAAGAGATGCATTACTTTGCTGCTCATGTCTATGCAAGGTAT
Source organism: Neoceratodus forsteri (assembly GCA_016271365.2). Lineage (NCBI taxonomy): Eukaryota > Metazoa > Chordata > Ceratodontiformes > Ceratodontidae > Neoceratodus > Neoceratodus forsteri. The sequence goes on along the minus strand of CM057456.1, from coordinate 171,497,119 downwards.
GGAGTAGATTTTTAAACCCATTTCACTAAGTTGCTCATCAAGCACAAAGAGTGCAGTCTTGTCAGGCATTTCTTGGCCTTTCTTTACATTGACCATAAGAGAGAAATCCTTGACGTTACTTGGAATTCTTGTAGTGAACTCATTTACCACCTGGCACACTTGAGGAATAGTTTGTCCAGACCTCAATGCCTGTGGTGTCACTTTTATTGGGTAAGGGTCCCCCTTATTCGTGACCAAAGAACATCATTGGCCAGGTCAACATATACACCCAGTTGTTCAAGCATGTCTAACCCCAGGTACATGGGAGATTTTAGGCCTTGTACTACCTTTACAGGGTGTTGTATTTTATTTTGCCCTATTTGGAGCTTCAAAACACAGATACATATGCTTGTCACACTAGTGGTCTGATATGGGCCATTTTACAACCACTCCTGTTTCTTTACACATGTTGAACTAGGCCTCTGCTTTTTTAACATTTTGTAAAACAGTTCACTAATTAAACAGTGCTCATAACCTAAGCAGAATACAGAATCCACTATCTGCAAATTTTCTGCTTTGATGGGGACCTTTAACCTGCCTTCCTGTGACCTTAAATTGCAGAGTAAGGACTCGTGACTTAGAGGCTGTGTTTCATTTCCACCATCCCCACAGGATGTTGGGTACTCTGAATTCAATGTCTCTGTGTCAACTGCAGGGCGTGCTTCTGAGACAACAGGGTCCACTTCCTTGGTGAAGAACGTGAGGCCTCCTGCATTAATCTCAGACTTTACCACATCATGCTTAGACAGACAAACCACGTGAGGTTTGCTTCTCCATGGAGCCAAATTTTCAGGATCACCTAGTACAGACACATCAGGTACATCAGAACGTACAACATTCAATTTAATTATTGCATCCCTTTTCTCAAGGTAACATGTTTAGCAACCTTATGACTCTTCCCAAATGGAATGAAACAGTTTACCTGTGCCCACAGGATTCCATGGAAATAATCAATGATAGGCCGAAATCTTTTTAGGAGGTAATTTCCAATCAAGAAATCATCCCCAGTTCTATCAGTGATATACACCAGGAGGTTGACTTCCATCTTGCCAATCCTCAATTTTAGCCACACTTTACCTAGGGTCTGTTGAGCCCCCTCTCCATAACTTACTACTTGTAAGCCATCAGAAAGGGTTCTTAACACCTTTGAGTCACCTACTGCATCAACCAGTTTGTCATAAAAGCTTCTGGACATCAAGGTAACTTCCACTCCAGAGTCAACTAAAGCTTCATGACTTAGGCTGTTTTTCAATGTTGATGTCAAAGTAAAACCTATCTGCCCCCCCTTTAGGGATTAAGTTACCAAGGTAGAATTTGCTTTTCTTAACTCCTGGCAATGTGGCAGGTTTACTGTGACTGGTTTACTGTCAACACTGCCTGCAGCAGTAACTTGGGGTACCTCTAGGGTAAGGTCAGGTTTTGCATTAACAATCTCATTTTCCAATTTCATAGTAGTTTTATTACCATTGTCAACAATTGCAATTTCATTAACCTGGGCAGCATTAAGAGGAACAGAAGGCTGTAGTCAGTGGCCATTGTAATTGGTTCCACTGTTGCTTGAGGTTGCAGATGGGTTCTGCACATGTGTAGGAAACCCAGAAGGCAGATGAGGAGGGGGGACCAAATGCTGGAGCAGCAATATTAAGTCTCCCATCTCCTCCTTTATTCCCTGTATTTCCTCCATGACTGAGGAACCAGGTCGAGGTCTGTCTTTGAACCTGTAACCATCTTGCTCATTGTTTTAGTTTTGTCGCCCCCATAGGCACCTCTTCCACCACTATAGTCATTGTTGTATCCTCTGTAGTATCCTCTCCCATACCCTTGGCCACATCCTCTACCAGGATCATAACCTCGATAGGAGGGTCCTTGGTTTTGGTATGACTGAGGTTCTGGGAATTGCTCAGGGGTTTGATAGAATCGTGACTCAGGGCCAGGTGGTGTAACTACCACCGGGGAAGCTTGGGCAGGGTAGGTCGGTTAGATTACTACTCTGGGGTCAGGCACAGCCTTAGACTGCTCAACAGCTTTTCCTGGTTGAGTGTTGTTACCTCTTTTCTTCTTTTGTCTCCTGTTTTTTGGGGTAGATAGCTCACCCCCTTCCATAGCCAAAGTATCTGAGGTAGTTACCTCAGACACTTGGACCTTGGGATTGGGGCCCCCTCCCTTTTTCCATGGAATATTACCTCTTCCAAAGTCCCAGATGTGTTCTGTCTGTCTGGCAATACAGTGGATGTCCCTGGACCTCTTGATAAGCTCAAGTGCCAATTGCGTCCTGATAACAGGGGGTAAACCTTGGTAATATGCATCTCGGAAGTCATCTGAATCACTGTCTGAGTGATCTTCTCCTCCAAAGTACACATCCTTTAGCCTGCAATAATATTCCCTAGGACTTTGATCAGCCCCACACCGCATTTGGTAGGCTGCACGTCTGGCTGCCCCCTTAGTGTGATATTTACCAAACTCCTTTTTTAGGAATGTATAGAGTTTGTTAGGTTTGTTCCTACTTTCTCTAGACATTTTTGACCACGCTGCTCAAGGATTATCAACAGACAACCTAATCACAAAACGTTGTTCTCCCTCATCAGTTATGCACAAAGATTCAAAAAATATTTTAGTTTTCAAATATACTGCTCAATGCTTCCTTTCACAGATTTCAAATTATATCTCTCACCCACCAGTTTCAAAGCCTGAGTAACAATTTTTGATTTTAAATACCCCTGTTCCTTTTCAGAAATCTTTTTATTTTTCTGGACCCATCAGATGAGTCACTTTCAGAATCAGAGCTTCATTTTTGCTTAATTTCATATCTCTTTTTATGCTTATCATGTGGTTCCTCTTCTGAACAGGAATATTCCTTTTCAGGGGAGGAGTCATCTGAGTCAAATTCCACAGATGCGTTTATTCTTACATGATTTTTACTTTTGCTTTTGGTAACACCTTTTTGGGCGTATAAATCTCTGACTTCTTTTCCTAGTTTATAGAGGTGTTGCTCCAAAGGGTACAGCACTGTTTCCATTGTTTCTGATCACTTTCTTATTGCTCCCTTACATCATTATACATTTGTACCATTTCATTTAGCTCATTGGTAACCTGTTCATTAGCAGGCTCTAATTTTGCTTTTTCCCTTTCCAAAGCTGTGCCCCATTCTTTAAGCTTCTCATTAGTCTTTAACATTTTGGCCTTCTCTGCCTCTGCAGCTGAGCACTGCTCTTTTAGCTGTCTATTCAAGTTTTTTCAAGGCAGCAATGTCAGTCTTTAAGTTGATTAGGACACAGTCTCCATCAAATATTTTCAGACTACTTACATTTACAGTAACTGTGTTTTGAGCAATTGCATCTGGCCTGCAAGTCTACTACATTCGTGAGATCTCTCTTCTTGCTTTTGGTTTAACTGTTTTACATCATTACATAACCTTAATTTGTCAATACACAGCTTCTCAATCCTATGAACATACTTTTTTTCTGTTCTTTTAATTTTTTAATTTCTTCTTCTTCTGGCCTACAGCTTGGATGCAGAGGTATCAATGGCTCCTCCTTGATGACAGGTATTGGCAACTCTAAAAGTGTTGCCCCTGCATCTGCATGAACCATTCCTACAGTCGCAAAAGCAGCTGCCATGTCTTAAGTTCTTGTTACTAAACTTTTACAATAATTACCATGAAATGTCAACAACCTTTTATCTAACACAATTTAAACAAAGAACCAAATCTTTCCTTGAGATACTTCAAAAGTCCTTTTCCTTGCAGCTTTACTGCCAGATAATGACTTCTTTTGGTCTTTTTCTCACTGTTTATGGGTAATTCTATCTTAAATCTTCGAGAAATAAGAACAGAAAAAATATTGCTTATTCCATTTAGTAACTTGCAAGCAATAACTGTAATAATATTTATTTCTCATACAACTTAAGTGTGGGCTGTTATTCACTAACAATCATCTCACGAACGAGAACCCCAAAGATGTCTGAACAAAGGCTTATAATATCACTTTTTATAAGAATGAACTTGGATTCACCTCAGGTCTTATCCAAAAATAATTTCATAAATTACCAAAAATAATAAATATTCACATGTGATATTATCCTATGCTCTCCAGATTCAAAAATGATGGTGAAAAAAAAAACAGTTGTCGTACTTTGGATTATATAAGAGATAAATATATTTTATTCACATGTGTACAAGTCCTAAATATTCATAACGAGCATAAATATCAAGTATAATAAAAGTACTGTAAACAAACTGTAACATACACAAAACCAATTTTAGAAAATCAAGTAAATCATATAAAACAAATAAAACAAATACATTTTAGCCAATAAGCAATGTAAATAAGTAAGGACTAGTCAGCATAATAAATGACAGTTTATACTATTTCTTAAGCATACTTATAAATAGCATGACCTTTTCTTTTTACTATGAGAACTTGGAACTCATTACACTAGTGTTTCAGATTATCTTGGTATGATACTTGTTTAAACTCTATAGTATGTAAAAGGTATTTTCTATAGAATTAAATTCAAGCTTAACCATAAATCGAAGGTTTTGAGCTAAAATGCACTAAGTTATCACCCCAGATAGCCAAATAAGTACTAATAGTAAGATAAAGGAATACTTATGTTTTAGTTATCTGTAGATGTGGTCTTTTACTTTTTAGCTTTCAAAGTCTTGGGGAGAACTTTTGGTTTTGGATGACAAATGTCCTTGGTGGTGAGTTTGGCTTTAGTCTGATGTCTTTTTCCCTTGAACCTGGAATTGTAGAGTCTTTTGACATCAATGAAGCAATGCAGGCTGGCTCCTTCTTGCTTGACATCACAAATCATCAAAAGTCTCTTTAGAATTTAATGGGAGAATTTAGACAACAAGATTTCAGCAGTTCAGCACAGTTTGTAGAAAGATCTCTCCCCGTGGACAGCAATGTTGTTTTGGGTAACTGGACTCTGTGACTCTTTTCTGTTTCAGTTAATTTCTGCTTTTGAACCTGCAGCTCTGGACTCACTGCTATTTAACAGCACTGCAGGCTTGCTGGCTGGTAAATTCCAAAGTCAGTCTCTTATTCAGGCTTTTAACAGAAATTCCAAAACATTACCTTTAGTCAAAATTCTCAGTATGCAAAACATAGGCCTTGCTTGACCCAATACTTGAAGAAAGTTCTTTCTGTAACAATTAGTTGCAGCAGCTGGACCTGTGGCAGAGTTGTGCAGGCTTTCAGGCTGGTTTAGTACTCCTTGCGGTGGCAATGTTAAAGCCCCAAATAATGTTCCCAGCAGGTGTGGCTTCAGGCTTTTCGTCTAGTATAAATCCAAGCTCATCCAAAATTGTCAAGACAGCCAACACAGGTCTTCACACATCAAAGAACTAAGCAGTTCTGGGCTGCTTCTGCCAGCATCCCATTTATGTCCCACTTACTGGGTGACATCACCATCAAGTTATGATTGGTCTGAGCACTCTTTGAGAGTGTTACTGTTAACCCCTCCTAAGCCATTTTTTTCAATATGACTGCATCCTGAAAAAATATTTTTAATATAAAAAACTTTTCTTTCTTGTATCTATGTGCACATTTGTACATACATATATATATATGACTCACATTTTTAGATGCAACGAAAGAGGAGGATTCATTTGAGACCAAACATGACGGTGTCCATTCTAATATAAAATCTATAATTTATAAAAGCATTATAAAATGTTTTCCTTTATATATATATATATATAAAAGTATTTACAGATTTTAGAAGTACATTTTTTCCTGTTTAAAATGATGTTACTTTGGCATACCTGCTATAATTAGGAACTGTATAAATTTAGCAAACTTCTTTAAGACAGGAATTTCCTTTGTTCTTTTCTTAAAGACTTCAATCACTGTCAGAAAAGTTAATTCACTATAAACTTTCAGACAGTCTTTCTCTCTCTATAGCAACAAACTACAGATGTAATATTCATCTTGTTAGACTTCCTAAGATGTGAGCTATTACAGGATACTACATTTGTTCAGATTCCTAATAAGAAAATTATATTAAATAAATTATATTCATAACTTTTGAATGCTTCATTCTGCAACTATAAAACTTAGTTAGCTTATTAATCATACTATTGTCCTATAACTGTCAAATTTCCATAGCCATAGTACATTGCATCATTAAACTATGAATAAAACTTCTTTTTTCTATACAGGGTTATGGGACTTCAAAGTCTAAGACTTTTTTTTTTGCTGCCAGTCACATGATCTCTTATCTTGATCATAGCCATGGATACCTAGTTCCATCTAAGGCTTTTCCTATAAATTTACCTATAACTCTGTCATGCAAGGCTTGGACATCACAAAGATTATCCTGGAATGTGGCAGGCCCCCTTAGAACAACATTGCACAACATTGCACTACATGCTTATCCTGAAAGGTGTCCACTTATAGCATGGCTAAAAAACCAAAAATGGAGTTTCATCTCTATTCCCTTAGACCTCCTCTAGCATATGACAAAGTGCTGCTTATGGAACAGAAATATTTTCCTTTAAAGCATTAAAGCCAGATACCTTGTCTTAAGGTTTAAATAACTAACACTTTTTGTTTTCACATAGGAATTTATGCAAACAGTACTCGTAACCAGAAATTAGTACAATATAAAAATCAGGAAAAATAATAATTAAAAATCAATTCGTGAAGATAAAATTAAAATATTTTTTCCATCAAGGGTTTTGTCCCTACAGTGGGTCATGCCACTGGATACCAAGGAAATCAGTCATCATAGTGCAGTGGGTGATCAGGAGGTAGGGGTGCCACTAGACAGCAGATAAATCATTGCAATGATTGGGACAGGTGATTGGTGGGCAGGGGGCCACTGGACACCAAGGAATCATGCTTGTTATGAGGATCAGTGGGGGTGGCTGGTTACCACCATGCCTGATGTGGTGGTTGACTACAGAAGTGGCACAAACCTGCCACCACTTCCTATGCAGATGAGCCCATAATGGGCATGCATATGGCCCCTCAGCATCTTGCATGCCCAATAGGCTCATTTGTATGGTGCAGGCTGAATATTGTACTGTGGCTTCCAGAACTATCATGTCTGGGGGTGCAGTTTGCTATGGGCTGTATACCAAAAAGTCATGGCCCTATTTTCAGTCAGATAGCACCTGCACACTATATGTCTGAATACAGCAAACTCTGGGTTGGGTTTGAGGGTAAGTGTAGTGCAAACCTTTGCACTCTGCTTTTGTCTTTATTTGAATAGAGGGCCCTAAGTGTCATAAACATTTCAAGTATGTAGCATACATTAGTACATCACAGATCAGCATGAGGCTCATCACATGACCACAAAATATGCAAAATATGAGGTGTGGTGGATGATTTCAACATTATATAACATATACAATACATAAGACAAGATCTGTGTTACATATATACTAACCTCATTTAGACAGCAAACTTGACACAATTAATCATGCATAATGCTACTGTCACAACCCATTGTTTATGTCATCACATTGGTTGACCAGAACTAATGAGTTAATGGATCTCAATATCAACCAGATACAATCCATATCTGCACTGCATGAATCTTGACAATTTATTAGTAATGAGTATAAAGTCATGAGGTGTACAAGGTAATGCCATCATTAAATGACTGCCGAACCCTTATTGTCTTTAGAGCAATAAAGTTAGGAACAGTGCATGGTGTGAGCTGTAAGGGCTCAAAAGAATACTCACATTTCTTCATGATGAGCAGAAACATACCACAGATGTAATCATTAAAGACAGGCATCACCAGATCACAAAGTGGATCTGAGAAAACCTTTCAAACACTTCTAAAAATATATGTTTTTATATAATTTTATAATCTTTGTGTCATGCTACCTTGTTATGGCAACAGTACTTTATCAGTACAAAAAATGCAAAGTATGGATATGTAGCATGATACTCATGTCAGTGCGATCATATACTGTAGTTAATGTTTGATGTTAAGACACTATGTGTCACTTTAGATGTCACCCTACATATGTGATGTTATTGGGTGATACTTGCTGACCGCGATGTGCAGTGGAATGTCTGTGCATGTATTTTTGCTAATTTAAGAAAACCTACAGAAAGAACTAGTGAGTGCACATATATAACAATGTTGTCATTTATTTAAGGAATACCTCTCATGTAATGAACATCTACATCCACCAAAGTCTTACATGGCCCTTAAGCTTTTCTCAATAAAAAAAATGTGTTTATATTTCTTTTTGTAAACTTCGCAATCAGGCAACATTGGTGGTCCTGCACATTGCCATGTAATGTTACAGTGCCCCACAGCCACAACTAATTGTATGATTGTGAATATAAGTGCTCAGTACAGAGCAACACCATAAAATGCTCTGATACAGGGTGGAATACAAGTGCATTGTTAGTGGTAATGTTCGTAATACAGAAGACATGGGTTTGTCAATGATCTCAAGTTGTCAGAGTGCTGGGTGGGGGAAGATGAGATAAGCATGCAAGACTATTCTCTCCAGTGCTGGGAGAGTCTTAGTTTGTAGTTGGTTGCAGTACCGTCACATTGATGACTGTGGAATTCTCTTCATGGACACTGATAGCATCTCCATCAGAGGCATAGCTACCGATCTATGCAACAACCATTAGGTGCAAGCCAGGGCATATAAGGAAGAGATGTATTTCTTGGGGAAAGATTATGTTGATGCTGTAAGAGTGTGTTTACTACCAAAGGTGGGGATAAATCACACTAGATAAAAAGAGATGTCACATTGCAGATTATGCCATGTTGTTGTCTTGCGTAGTTGACAAAAATGATTTTAGGTGTTGTTAATAGTTCAACTGAGCAACAAGTTTTCTGGTGGTGCTGATCTTTATGAAATCATAGTTTCTTTGCATTCTTTATTATTATGTTTTGAAACAGTACATGTATCCCACTTACAACATATCTTACTTCATCATTTGGTAGCTGTGCAAAAGGAAATTGGCATCGTTGCCTGACTACGAGGATGTGAAGATATTGCACTGTGGCATCAGTCAGTTATGAACCACTTGTACTGGTCTGCCATTTAGACACAAGATGGTAATGGGGAGCTAATAGTTGCTTAATGTTAGAGCATAATGAATCATGTTAACAATGTCTACAGTGGACACAGAAACCCATGTTTTACTGCTTGCTTTCATGATACTCTACAAGGTGAAAACCATGACAAGCAGTGGCTTAAACTCAACAATGAAATGCCAATATTGCATATATTTAGTATACATACTGAGTTTAGCTGACATAAACGTTGCTGACTAATTGCACTCCATTTAAGTGAAATAGTTTAGTGAAAAAAAAAACTATTACTATGATAAATATTCTTGACAGTGTGTGCATAAGTAAATTGTAATTACAGTATTTGTTTTCGGAATCACAGTTGAGAAAGGTACAGTGAAACTTGATGATACTGTGACTTCAAGGATGTTAGTTAATGACATTAATAAACTGACTACCACTCATCAGATATCTAGTCAGGAGCCTTCTATAGCCTGATATTGCACTATGCATCAAAGCATACTGTACCTCACTTTCCAATATGGGCATGCTCAGAAGGTTTGAAATTTAAGGCTCTTACGTCTTATATCACTGTGCTTTCATTACCTTAACACCATGTACTCTTCTGATATTTATTTGAAGGTTGATTATTGTGTCCATGAATTATAATGAACACAGCAACCATGTGACAGCCAAGGCACATTCCAGTAAATTCAGACACTCTTTATGATTTCCAAACTACAATAAATGTGGTTATTCAGTGCACAAGGATCTCACTAAACTAATGTATGGTAATAATAATCAAGACAGTATTATTTTAAACATTTATTAACAATGTATAATATTTAATAAAGGTGAACAGTCAGCGGCAACTGCAGCACACTACTATTTGGGGCTGGTCACAATATGCACTTCATGTTCAGAAAGTTTAGTTTACTTTCTGTTAACTGTATTATACTATATCGCATGAGATTAATTTTGTTTATTTCAATTTTGTACATTTATGTTAGTAAAATCCCACAATACATCAGAGAAGTCAGAAAACAGTGAACAGTGGTGGCTTAAATAGACCACAGTTCATGTTATACTTTATATAACTTCTGATATTTTGTTTGGTTTTCACACTGTCCTCCATTAGCTAAGTACAGTCAAAGAGGACTGTATGCAGGGGTTCAGTTAATTTATTTTCAGTGGAAGTCTAAATCTTCCAGGAGCTGAAATCTGGAAGTCATTCCAATTTTTTGGAAGTCAAAATATTTCTAGGATCCCACTTTTGGAAGTCAATATTCTAGGAAGGATACATTTATGGATGTTACTATAATATATTAGTGGTAAAATACAATTTCTTTCAAAACAATCAATCATTTCTGACTTCCAAGCCTGCAATTTTGGAAGTCATCTAATTTTTGGTTTTACATCTAGAAGTCAATGACTTCCTCTCTCTTTATTTTGGAAGTTTTTGCCTTATTTTTGGAAGTCAAATACTCCCCAAATGGAGTTAACTGAAGCCCTGACTGTATGTAGGCCCTGTGGAAAAGAACCTTGAAATATCTGCTCAAACTTTATAAAATGTCTAACATGAAATGTAAGCCATTTATTTTCTCACTGATGCATACGTTGATGGAGGCAGCTGCAGCTGATTATGGAATTTCTACTCACAGAAGATGTCATCCTAGAAGTAAACAAAATTAAAAAGATTCAGTCTAGTATAGGAAGCTAAACAGTTGGTACAGCACATTTGGTTGGCACACTACGTGTACATTGTCACCATCTGCACACTTCGGTATGTGGCATTCTGTGCATACTCTTGTCATTGAAATACCAGTTTTCTAAAGACATTTAAGTAATGACTGTCAATAAAGCAAGGAATGCATTTTTTGCTGTATCAATCAGTATACTCAGTAGTGAATACCATTCAACATAACAAAGGAAATAATTCCATTTTCAGCTGCATGCACTTCTTAAATGAGTGTAAACAAGCACTCCAATGCAACATGGAGAAACAGATGCAGATGATCTATAGATGCAAGGATCCATATTATAAAACAGGGTGAAGCGCTGCCTTTTCAAACCACTTGTCACTGTGTTCCACCCTGCTACAGAGATAAAAAGATGGATAACATGCAAATGGCACCATTGGTAAACACAAGGGTTCAATGTGCACATTTATAGAAACCAGACAGGCAGAAGAAATAAATAAATGCCTTAGTTGGGAATCCCAGCTAAGGAACTTATTTTTTTCTCTCTCTCTCTCTCTTCTGTTTGTTTAACTGACACCATTGGGCATTCAATGCATTAATGGTCCATTTGCATACCCATTGTAGCTCTTTTGCTTTTTGCATGGCAGTCCTTAGTGACCCTGTCAATAGTAAAATCAATGAATGGCACTTCAGTGGTTGACAACACTACACAATAAAACAGTATATGTCGGTCAAGTGCTTGAAGGTTGTAAAGTGCCTTCCAACCCCAACACCAAGAAGTCACAATCACCCAAACATTAACACCCATTAACATACTACATCTATCCACCCACCACCATCCTCAGCCAAGGGGTCCAATGCACATAACATCAAAGTACAATGACTGACAGAGCATTCTGTTCTCCTCTGCAGCAAGATGCCATATAAGATGTCAGTGATCACACATACTATAGATATTGTTGTAATTGCAGTAAGCACACTCATTGACAGCTCATATGACTGCCAAAGAGGTGAGAGGATGAATGTGCCACTCACCATACTTAACTGTGATGAGCATCAGAACACTGTGGTTAGGTGTATGGTGTGTGGTGGTGATAGCTGATCAAGCTGGTCGAGTTTTGATCATGATTGTATTGGGGGGGCTGGGTGATTGTGTAAGATTGGTAATCCACTAACAACATGAGCGTGATCAACCAACATACACTGGAGAATCATGGTGGATGGGCAACTAATGGACACCATGGAGACTGTGATGAGTGGCTGTTAACCAGTTGACCACCATTTATGTTTATGAACTGCATACTGCTGAAGATAGGTATAACAGTGATAATTGTCTGTTGGGATTGTCTTTGCAGTATTTTTAGTTCAGAAATAATTTTGTCAATCTCATCTGTCAATAATTATTATTGGTAAGCAATAGAATGTCATATATTTGTATTGTTATTTTTTAGGATTTGTGTGATATCTGAAGAAAAAGAAAACTCAGGCAGGCACATGAGACTGGTCCAAAAGAATTGGTATCATTCATTGTAGAAGTACAAGAGACTGTACCACCTGCTTTGTGTTCAATTTTGTCATACCATTAAAGATGAATGAGTGTCACAGGGTGTGAGAAATAATTCAGACAAGGCAATATTTCAAGATTAAAAACACACAGGAATGTAACATTTATTTACAAAAAGTCAGAAAACCAAAAACAATCAAAAATAAAGAAAAGTAAGTTGCAATGTCAATGACCACTTTCTCCCTCAGTGGTTTCTTGCAATTCCCAATACACAGTCAAAGACCACAGAATAGCTATGGTCTGCTTACTTCTGTATTTACATTACTCTCACTGAAGACATCCCTATCCCACTTCTGACATCAGTGTCATGGTTTGTGGGTGTACTGATGGACACTGACACAGAGATGTAAGGTGTTGGAAAGGCAATTGCCAGACAAGAAATTTATTGCAGACAAAAAAGAAACTTAAAAAGCTGTCAAAATCAACTGCATTTTGGCAAATACAATACAAAATGAACAAAAACATCAAATAGTATTCAACTCCTGCTTAACATTTTCAATTTTCTTGGTTTTGGGCAGTGTTTCTACAGTTTCCACTGAACAATATAAGGAGATGGCACCTCGGAAAAGCAAGCCGTCTAAAGAAGATGCATACAAAGCCATAGTGGAGCTCACGGAGAAGGCCAACAAAGTGTGGCAGCTGGTGGAAGGAGGGGAGCCAGGGAGATCTGGGGAGAAATGGAAAGCAGGGAAGGGAAAAGGGGGTGATGGGAAGAGGCCAGCAGGGAGACCAAGCAGCCCTACCAGGGTGTAGCCTCCACCGGGGGTACCTTCCAGAGCAGCCAGTCCAGTACCACTGCAGTGCCCTGTCCCTATCCCATCAGTACCTCCCCAAGATCAGGTGGTGGTTTCCCCAGTGGAACCCAGACCGGATCCCCAAAGCACACCAGCCCTACCACAGGCAATGGTACAACCGGAAAATCAAGGGTATCCTGAGTCCAACAGGCAGCAGGAAAACAACAAGGCTGCAGGTAAAGTAGCCAGGGCAGTAGGAGACAGCATTAAAGAGTACATAAGTCAGATTATTGCAGTGCTCGGGACAGGGGAGTTGGGTCAAATGGAAGCTGCACTGACAGAAATTAGGTCAGATGCAGCGCCGATGGAGCGGGATGAAAAAGGGTTGGAGAAGGCAGGACAAGGCACAAGGGAGATAGGAAGCCCAGGAATGTGAATAGGGGATCAAGCACCACTGGCCATGAAAGAGAAGATTTGGAAGGGTGAGTATGTGGACATATTTGCATTAGTGAGCCGAGAGGAAGCAGCAAAATATGAGGAAACAGAGAATATCGGGAAGAGTGAGATGGCGGCAGCAGTGGTTTTGTTGGGCAAGAAAGAGGAGGACAAATTTACCAAGGGTAAAATGTGGGATGGATGGTTTGTAGGTTTCACTACATACTCAGCTATAGTGCTGGAAAAGAAACCTGAACTGTTCATATCGTTCATCACGTATTCCCTGATAATAAGATGAGCAAAGGCGAAAGGTGGGGTAGGATGGATATATTATGACAAATTCTTCCAGCAAAGGATGGCGACCTATGGGGACGTAAGATGGGATACAAAACAATTGGATCTGTGGACAGATTATGTAACTGACCAGTCCACACCGGAAGGGGAGATGGGAAAAAGGGGAGAGGCACCTCAGAGTTGTTGCTGGGCTTACAATAGGGCATTCTGCTCTTGACCCCAATGCCGTTTTTGGCATGCCTGTTCAAAATGTGGGGGATCACACCCGGCGAATAGATGCAGAACAACATGGGCACAAGGGGCACAAGGGACGGGGGCAAGGCACAGGCCAACAGGTTTTTTTTGGAGGGACAAAGATATGGGGGCAGGCTTGGAATAAGAGGGGGAGAGGCAGAGGGCATACAGGCAGAGGGAGCCACAATTATTAAGGATAAGGAGCCAGGAAAGGACAAAAAGGGGGGGCATAAGGGACATGAAAAGGAGAAGACAGGTGATCAGTTCCAAGCAGTGAGAACACCCATTAAGGCAGAAGTGTGGAAAAAATGGCTAAGAAAATATCCCGATAGGGAGGTGGTGGAATCTCTTAGGTCAGGGTTTGAGACGGGCTTCCCATTAAAATGTGAAGGCCTGAGGTGAGCAAGAGAGGCGAATAATCTGGGTTCAGTGAGAGGGAAAGAAGACATTTTAAGAGAAAAAATTGAGAAGGAAAAGGCGGCAGGTAGAATAGAAGGATCATACACTGAACCACCCCTGCAGAATATGAGAATATCTTCTTTAGGGCTGGTCCACAAAAAACAGCAGGGGGAATACAGAGTGATTCACCACCTGTCATTTCCAGACGGGGATTCAGTGAATGACTTCAAAAGTGAGGAACATAGTAAAGTGAGCTACGCCACATTAGAAGAGGTGGTACAGATTATTTGGGTGACCAATGATGCCTGGATGGCCAAAACGGACCTTGAGTCCGCATTCAGATTGCTTCCGGTTAGGAAGGAAGATTGGGACTTATTGGGCTTTAAGATTGGGGAACAAAACTATTTTGACAAAGCAATGCCAATGGGGTGTTCCATAGCATGCACAACATTTGAAGCATTTAGCACCTGTCTACAGTGGATATTTCAGGAGCAGAATGGCTATAAGGATATAATACACTGCCTGTTAATAGGCATTTCCTGTTAATAGGCAGCGGGAAGAGGGAGACAGAGAAAATGCAGCCAGTTTTCAAGAGTTGTGTAGAGAGTTAGGAGTTCCGTTGACACCGGATAAAACGGAAGGGCCCAGTAAGGTTTTGGAATTCTTAGGCATAGAAATAGATGCCCGGAATGAAGTCTTTAGGTTACCAGACAACAAAGTGGTGAAACTGAAGTAGCTGATTAAGGGGGTCACGGGGAGGAGAAGGGTGCAATTAAAACAGGTGCAACAGGTCATGGGACATCTGAACTTTGCATGCAGAGCAATTGGGCCTGGTAGGGCTTTCACAAAAAGGTTAGCGAGGGCCACAGCAGGAGTAACAAATTCACACCACTGCGCTGACATAACAATGGGAGTTAAAAAAGATTTCATGGTTTGGGAGGAGTTCCTTAACACTTATAATGGCTGTTCCTTTTGGCAGGAAGAATGGGTATATAACATGGATCTTGAGCTCTACATGGATGCAGCAGGGGGTTTGGGCATGGGAGGCTATTTGAAGGGAAGATAGTTTGCAGAACCATGGCCTATGAGTTGGGTGAAGGATGAGAAAGTAAGAGACATGTTGGAAATCATGCCCATATGAGCCTGCACCCTGGTGTAGGGAGAAGAACTGTGTAATCAGAAGGTCACATTTTGGTCTGACAACAAGGCAGTGGTGGAAGTTTTAAACAACAGGGGAGCCAGATCAGAAACAGTAATGTAGGTTTTGAGACAATTAGTTTTAAGGGCCCTGCAATTGAACATGTCATTCAGGGCCAAACACATAGAAGGAGTACAAAATATCCTAGCTGACAGCATTTCCTGTCTGCAGCTGGACTGTTTCCAGATGCTGGCACCAACAGGAGATGATCAGAAAACACCCATACCAATGAACATCTGGGACGTTGGCGAGAGGGAGCAGAACTGCTGTTTTGCAGCTCATGGGCACCACGGACTTTGAGGGCCTATGAAGGGGCGTGGCAGGAGTTCCAAACATTCAGGGCAGCACACCACATGGAGGTAGGTGGGCCAATCATGGAAGAGCAGTTAGGGAAGTTCACAGTAGATCGGTGGGAGAGAGGTACAGCTCACAACACAATGGGGGTGTATTTAGCAGGGATTAGCTTAATCTGCAGCCTTAAGAAATAGGGGGACCCTAAAAAATCAATGTTGATCAGGAGAATGATGCAAGGATGGGGAAGACTGAAGCAAAAACCCACAGATATTAGACTGCCTAAAGGGGAACAGTGGTTGGCAAAATTAAAAGGGGCACTACTGGCAATTTGCAGATCAAAAGACGAAGCGTGGTTATTTCACACAATTTACCTGGTAATGTTTACAGAGGCCCTGAGAGTGAGTGAGGCAGTGGGACATGGCAAGAAAGAGGAAGAAGGGGGGTTGGCATGGGAAGATATAAACTGGGGGATGAAGGAGATACACATACTAATCAGAAAATCAAAGACAGATCAAGGGGGGAAAGGTTGTACGGTGACCCTAAAGTACCAAGAAGAGAACACAGTGTGCCCTGTAAAAGCTTTCTGGGCTTATGCTGCAGAGCAGGGACATAGAACAGGGACTTTATTTGTACAAGGGGACGGCAAGAGAGTCACCAGTTATCAGGTCACAGCCATGCTCAAAAAAGGCATGCGATTCTTGGGGTACGACCCAGGCAATTACTCCTCCCACTCTTTTTGAATAGGGGCTGCATCACAGTGGGCAGCTGCAGGGGAGTCGTGACCAAGATGTTGACAAAAGGGTGCTGGCGGTCTTCCAGTTACAAGAGATATATTCAGGCATTGCAGTACGGAGACTAACATGTCATCTGTTTTGTTTCAGGTACGAGACCACAAGGTGGGGAGGCCAAGCAAAAGGGGAATACGAATGTGAACAAAGAGCATGTTTTAAGTATTATATTCTGTTTAATTCCCATGGGTAAAGGGGGGATCAAGGAAGTATGGATCTGTGATCACTCATACATTTATTGGGCGGAAAAGAGAGCAGAGAAAAAGCCCAGGGGAAAACAGTTATACCAGGATGTGAGACAATGTACGTTGGTTTAGCGTGGCATCCGAGGGATGAGATGGGCGCAGCTACTTCCCACGCTAAGAGAGATGAAAGAGCGGCGGCCAGTTCCGGACCTAATTATCTTACATCTAGGGGCCAATAACACTGAGGAAACCATGGGTGGACACATACATACAGGTAAAAAGGGATTTAGAGAAAATTCAACAATGGTGGCCAAGAGTATGCCTTGCCTGGTCAGATATGATCCCAAGAAGGGTCTGGAGACAGGAAGACAGCCATAGAGCATTAGACAGGGCCAGGAGGAAGATGAATAGAAGGGTAGGAACATTGATAAAGAAAATGGGAGGGGAGGTAATACGACGGGGGTGGAGGAGTGGGTAGAAGATTTCTACAGGTCAGATGGCGTGCACCTGTCAGATTTAGCCATAGATATATTTAATACAGAAATGATGGGCTTTGTAGAGGCATGGAGGAGACATGCAGATGGTAAAATATAAAATATATATATATATATATATATAATATACATAAAAGGAGAAAGAGAAAGGAGGAGGTCCCCAGCTTGTTGGGGGAAAGCCAGCCATCCAATGCAAGCTGGAGTGTGGCTAATGGAAAAAAGGGGGGGGAGGGGGGAAAGAAAAAGGAAGAGGATGGAAAGAAGGAGAAGCTGAAGGAGATGAGGGGGGAGCAGGGAGAGGAAGAAAGAGGGATGAGCAGAGATGGATATATATATGGATGCAAGAAAATGCAATGGTGAAATATAACAATAAAGGATAATGAGAGGAAAACTGGAATCATGATATGTAATAAATTGATTGCCAATCTGAGCACAACAACATACAGTGGTTTGTTTGTGTCTTTTGCGGGGGAAAGGGGAGAATCCGGGACAATGGAGTTTGCCCTTTAAGGGGCAGACCAAGTTGTCCTGGTGCACCTCTTCCCTTTACCTGAAGATAGTGTGCTCAGAATGGAGGGGGAAAGGGAAGGGGAGGGGAGGAACAAGGGGACAGAACAATAGGCAGGCAACAGGAAGGGGAGGGGAGGGGCTAAAGGAGGTACATAATGGACAGCACAGGAGTAGTTCAGCCACTTTTTGCTGAAGTTTTGATCCCTCCCACTGACCCTTTAACTATGGAACATGTGGGGAAGACAGTCAAAAAGGGACTGTGTGTAACTGGGGAAACAGTCAAAAGGGATCAGGTGACGGTCTGTCAAAGGTGGATGACAGAATTTGTCCGGTAGGACGGTTATTGGACTGCCAAAGGTGGATGGCAGAGAGGGGAAAAAAGGGGGGGAGTAGGGGAGGGAGGAAAGAAAAAGGAAGAGGATGGAAAGAAGGAGAAGCTGAAGGAGAAAAAGCAGTCTCGGTTCTCACCGTTACCTAATAGGAAAAGAGAAGAAGAAGGCACCCAGGTTTTCACCTGGAGGAGCGAGGACAGGAAGAAAGAGGGATGAGCAGAGATGGATATATATATATATGGATGCAAGAAAATGCAATGGTGAAATATAATAATAAAGGATAATGAGATGAAAAATGGAATCATGGTATATAATAAATTGATTGCCAATCTGAGCACAACAACATACAGTGGTCTGTTTCTTTTGTGGGGGAAAAGGGGGGAATCCCGGACAAGGGTCAAATAACAGCAACTTCAGCTCCAGCGGGTAAATGCCAAGAGATTTAGTTCTTTGGATTTTTTTATTGGGTATATGCTGCTTGCCTTCTGGCAGAAAGTGTTGCACATAGCATTACTGGCACAGCAAGGAAAGACACACTGTGTATAACAGCTAACAATCTGCTGTACATCTGTCAGCAGTGTTCAACCCATCACAAATTTCACAAAACAATTAGCTGTCAACTAAGGATATTTATGGAGAGCCATGGCATTGATGACTAAAACCTGCAGCAGCCTGACTAGGACGTGGCAGAAGGAGAATAAAAAATAAGAGACTGATGCCCACCTAGTCTGCCCATTAGCCGTAAGAACAAGGGGCACAATTTGAAGATAGAGGGGGGATGGCTCAAAGGTAATGTGAGGAAGAATTTTGTCATGGAGAGGGTTGTGGATACATGGAACAGCCTTCCTGAGGAGAGAGTGGACTCAAAAACAGTGAAGGAATTCAAGAATGCATGGGACAGACATAAGGCAATTCTAGTGGGGGGTAGGAAGAAGTAGGCTGTTGGTTAACTAGGATCTGTAGCCTATGGATTAGGTAGGAAAATAGGCAGACTAGGTGGGTTCAAGCGGTCCTTATCTGCCATCAAATTCTATGTATGTTTCATGGAACAGTACAACAAACTGTGAAGTATTGGGAACACAAGGCAAGAATTCTTTAACAGATTTGCTTCAAAATGCCATAAAAAATAGTGTATGAACAACCATACATAACAAAGCTTGTGCTTCCATCTCAGTGTTTAAGATGGCATCATGGGACATCTCTAGTTTCACTCTCAATGCTTATACAATATCATCTCAAACCATACTGTAGATGAAAACAAAGCATTGTTGTTTGAGGTTAATCATTCACTATTATATGTTGCGCTTTGTTGTTTGTGTTGGCAAATTGTAAATGTTTTTGCAAAATTAAAATCCATACTCTGCTTGAAATTGCACTGAATCTGCATCCTCAGGACACTGCTGATGGTACTGATAGTAGACTATTTCTAGAACACATAGGTTGAGCACACTGCATCGAATCCAAGATGATCTACAATGTATTGAATCAGTTCTTCACTTTCTGAAACTTGAATTGCATCCACACATCTGGTCAGTTCTGGAATTTCAGCACAATGTTGGCAGTTCACTATGTCTTCTATAATTTGACAGTTTGTACACCTGCACCTTTGTCCAAAAATGGAAGAACATGTAATGCAGAATAACGTCAAGAACAATTTTTTTTTTGGGTTGATATTCTTTTTCTCCCCTGTTTGACTGTCTACCTTTTATTGGTCCTCCCAGCACCGTAACCTCAGTGTCATCCAGGGATTACCTTGACCATCTTCCCCCAGGTCTTACCAACCCTGGCATAGTTGACAGGGTTCCCCAACCCTTGCAGATCAGGATCTAATTTCACTGAACAGGTCCTGAATAGCCAGGAGAGGGGTCTGTGCTGGATACGTGTTATTCTGCTGGTCAAACATTTCATTGTTCTTCGAGGAGTAGGTGTCAATGTGCAATACCATCATAATGCATGAGGCATGTTCCCATGTGAAATGCATCACCAGCTACTGCCCCTCTGTACATGTCTGGTGACCAGGATTTCCTTCTCGCAAGCTGCCACTCAGGGTAAGCAGCATGATGAGCTCTGTGACAACCCAGCCACTGGAGAAGTAGAGAAGTCCCTTGGAGTTCACTTCCAAACTAGGGTCATCAGTGGTGCAAATGGTAGCAGCAGCACTGTGCCAGGGAGCAGGCTCACATCAACAATAAAGTTGAAATTAAAGCTTAATGGTTGTATTAACATAAGTATTAAAGTTATTAAACTATGAAACAAGCAACAGTAACTTGATATATTAATTTAATGATATTATTTGAGGCATACACTTTATGGCTATGATGGAACGTCTGCATAACAGCAAAACTGGTATGAAGTAGGCTGTGCAGACTTAAGCCCTACCCTAGTGGACCCCACCAAATACCACCTACACAGGCTTGCAAACTTAGCTCTGGATCACCCATGGATTCACTATCCTGGTGGGCTCAGGAGGAATGGTAGACATTCACCTCCCCCCACCTTAGACACAAATAAAGTAGAAAGGTCAGCAGGGTCATGGTGGTGTAGCGGGTAGACGACTGGATTGAAAAGCACCATTCATACCTGCCTTGCCAACCATTTCTGACAAACGCAATAAAGTCCCTTATAATGCTGGGGAGCACACATCAGCATACATGTGTGTATGTACCCTCACCATGCAGAGGCCCAAACATTGAATGCATCTCGTCATTCCAGTCCCACACTGTCACCACACCTGCATCTGGAGGAAATCCTTCTGTGGAAATGTCATTACTCCATCAATGAGAGTTGAGAGAGGTGCATCAGATGTTACACCTTCTCACACCCTGATAGCCAACAGCATGTTGGGCTGTTGCACTAATGCTTCATTACTGAACAGGAGACATTTGATGTTTTGAACGTTAGTAGCAGCAGTACACTCTTAATACAAATAGAGTTAACTCTAATAATTAAAATATTTGTGTAATAAAGACAGTGGCCCAGATATTCAAAAGGGTTGCGCCATGCGCAACAGGGTTGCGCTATGCGCAAGTCCAAAATGCGCCATTCTGCGATATTCAGCAGGAGGCAGTTACGCCACTGGCAACAGGTTGCGCAAGAGAGCAATGCAAATGAATGCATGCTCAACAGGAGGGGGAGGATCCATGCACAACTCATGCAACCCGATATTCAGTCGGGTTAAGCAGAGTCTCTGCATGCGCAACCCCAACCCGCGCCCGCACAAGCTTGAGCCAAAAAAGGCTTGGTTGAGGGTCACCCACAGGTGAGCTGCTGCATTGCAGGGCGCAACACAGCAGCTGCCACCCCTGGCTGGCCCCAACTCGGTCCCTGTGCCCCCCACCAGCCCGATCGCCGGGCAGAACATGTACATGCCCCTCCCACACATCTCCCACAGCCCGATCGCGGGCAGAACACGACATGTGCCCCCCACACATCTCCCACAGCCCGATCGCGGGCAGAACCTGTATGAACCCCCAGTGCCCGATCGCGGGCAGAACCTGTATGAACCCCCAGTGCCCGATCGCGGGCAGAATGTAACCTCCCCAACCATAACTCCTGGTGGTCCAGTGGACCGAAGCCCGATCGCGGCAGAATGTCACTAGCACAACCCCCAAACATCTCCCTGGTGTCAGTGTCCCCCCACCCACCCACGAAGCCCTCCACCCCGCTCCCCGCAGTCGGGCGACATATCCCACCTCGCCAGCTCGCCGACTGATTGTTCAGCAGCACGCTTGCAGAGTTACAGCCAAGGGCGCGTAGCTCATATCAGAGCATGACAGTCCAGACGGTGAATGATCATTCACAAATCTGGACCGTTCGTACGCTGGGCTGCACGCCCATTGGCTGTAGCTCTGCACCAATGCGGCAGCCCCACCGGACAGTCAGTCGGCGGGGCGGGCGGACGCAGGCGGTGGGATGCTGTCGCCAGCGCCGCGGGGAGCGGGTGGAGGGGCTTGGGTGGTGGGGGGGATCACAGACACCAGGGAGATGTTTGGGGGTTGTGCTAGACATTCTGCCCGCGATCGGGCTTTACGTCCACTGGACCACCAGGAGTTATTCAGGTTGGGGGAGGGTTACATTCTGCCCGCGATCGGGCACTGGGGGTTCATACAGGTTCTGCCCGCCGATCGGGCACTGGGGGTTCATACAGGTTCTGCCCGCGATCGGGCTGTGGGAGCTGTGTGGGGGGGCAATATATCGTGTTTCTGCCCGTGATCGGGCTGTGGGAGATGTGGGGGTGTCAACTGTGATGCCCGCTGATCGGTTGCATTGCGCCGGTCCTCGACGGCTGCTGCCTGGCAGGGTGGCCAGAGCAAGTCCGGGATCGGGCACCTGCATGCAAATGGCATGCAAATGGGGCTACAAAGATGCAAATGGCCCCCTGTGCCTTTGTATAAATTATGGCCCCATTTGCATGTCACCTTTTGAATATCGAATTAGCATGGCGCAATGGTACTTGCACCACCGCAAGTTTAATGCTCAACTCTGGCAACTTGCGGTAGCGCAAGTTCCACTCGCGCCTACGCGCAAGTGTTGGGGTGATATTCAAAGGAGTTGCTCAACAGCCGCAACTCCTTGAATATCACCCCGGCCACACCCCTGCGCAACTATTTTGAGCAGCGAAGGGGCTTGCGCCTCAGACTGGTGCAGTTTGAATATCTGGGCCAGTAGGCATAGTGGTAGTGGTAATGCTCACCATGTTACATAACATTTTTTGTGAATGAGACTGCACTGCATGATGGACAACCATGGAATAATGGTAGAGCATCCCAGTGATCACTAGCCTCATGGTGGGATTGAGGGCTCTGATTCTCATTTGCAGGAATGCAACCTGTGGAACAATAGGTGGCAGTTCAAGACTAAGCAGAAAGTTGAAGGTTTATGTCAACACACTGTTACACAACTCACATCAGCAAAAGTCACCTCAGAATGACTGGGGACAGGAAATAAAATGGAAAAAAGAATAACATATGCAGAATTCTAAACAGACCTCTTTGCAGGTCATGCACGTCAAACTCTGCTACATGTTTGAGAAATACCTCCAGAGACAAAGCCCTTGGTATAAAGATAGGGAGTAACATGACAAAGCTGAATGTCCTAGGGAAGGCAGTGGATGAGGGAAAATGTGGCACAATGCTGAGAGAGGTAGCATGACCAAAGACATTCCAGTCAGTGTTTGAATAGAGTTAAAGCAAAACTAAATAAAAAAAAATCATATGCTCCATCTGATGATAGCTATACCTGTCAGTCATGATGATTACCTTAGTTGAACAGTGTAACCTACCAATGTATATTGTTACAAGGGTCAGCCTTAATATGTTGTGTAGATTGAGGAGTTGCATCATAAAAGCTTGAATTATACACTAGCGGTTCAGAGCTATATAAAGCAGTCTCCATAACAAGATCATCATGGCCATCAACAAGATCATCACTTTCAGTGTAATGCATTCAACACAATGCTATCATCCATGCCAGAAGACAGAGTACCATCTGTCGAACAGTCATTTACAAACACGTTGCTGAAGTCATCATCATCATCATCATCATCATCACTGTTATTCAGAGACCTACAGACCATGTTAGTAAACCTAAAGAAATAGAAACATTATTTATCCATTAAGAGAACTAAGGGTGAAAAATGGTACCTGATGATGATGCATCAGGGGATGGTGGAAGCACTTCACCACATATGGACACTGCATGCACATTAGGTATGCCAGCTGTACCAAAAAAGAAACAAAATATAATTATTGTCTGAGTGACATCCTGGGTTATTGTTTGCTATGGTGCAGATGCATACAGGGCACACATGGTGTGCTGGCACACTTTATGGTGACACACTTACCCAGAACATATTACCACATGTTGAAGATAGAACAGTTATACTAGCTGGCAGTATAACATGTAAGGGTGGGAGAGATGAGAGGTAGACAGTAGCATAAACATGATACACAACATGTGACATAGATTCATCAAAGACTGAGTAACTGTGGAAAAGCATAATGATACCCCCATAACAATACAATCCACAGAATGAATCACAGATTCACAAACAATGGTGCTGGAGGTAGGGGGTGGACATGTAATCCTATGAATCCATCCAACACCCAGCCACCAGAGTCCATTACCAATCAAGGGTGTATGTCATGCCAACAGGTGAAGTTCTTGGTGCCTCATCCTTATGTGCCACTGGGCCAGCCATATTTTTGCTGTTTTTGGTGGAATGCTCACATCAAGATGAAGATCAATGACAGAAACCGGAGCAGGACCTTGGTGAATCTGTGGTCAGCATTACAATGCCACTGAATCATCACATCAACAAACACTCACACTTTACAAAACTCCAAGCCTTCCACTGTGAGTTGAGAATCCATGTAGGCACTCTCTTGCCCTCCTTGCTAACAGCTGATGCAAACGTCCTTGGATTAGACTGTCAACATGGTTCACCATCACGTGCAGCAGGTGCTCAGGTCACAGTTCACTGGAGACTGCTCATTTTGTTGTTTGCATTTCAAAAAATACTAAAAAGAAATTGCCTTTTTTTAAATTAAGTCTCCATGACAGCACCCCAACACACACACTCATGAAAAGCAATCAAGTCACAAATGGGAGTTCATCAAAAGTACTAGCAAACAACATCACTTAGCTGCACACAAAAAATGTGGTCCAGCACAGGGAGATAATACTTGGTGCCATTAAACATTCACACCACCACCAGTTAGTCTTATAATGGGACACATTCATGAAAATGGTGTTAGGATAAGCATATTATTATGAGCATATTGTTATATGCACAATAGCCTCAAAGACTATATTCATACACAGAATGGTACTCCTTTAGCTATAGGCACATCACAGCACCACTTAGGGGTTAACAGGATTTTAGTTAGAAAAGAGAAAAATACATTTAAATTTTCTGACCTTGGTAGGCTGAAAAGGTTGGTATGGAGACTCAAATCCTTAGCAAATAATGTCTTTTCTCTTTCTCATAATTTACTTTTTCCATGTTGTAACTTCTGCTGACAAACTGTCTAGAGAAGTTTAGCATAACCTTAAAGAGATAAGGCCCAGATGCCTAATAAGTGAAAAACATATTAGCCTGTACCTCTCAGAGATGGGACAGAAGAGTATCTTCTGCGCATGTACCACTAATATAAAGTTATAATTCATTAGTCTGAACAACATGTTTTTCTCACTTAAAAATAATGTCAAGTAGGCAGAATATGCAAAGGTTGTTACAGAAAAAGGGTATATAAGCAGAGGGTCTTTATCAATCTGTGTTACACAAATCGGCATGATGACGTCATGAGCTTCCTGCTGTATAAACATTTTGTGAGTATGCTTCTTTTAGAATAACTTACAGATGTTAGCTGAAGTGGCAGGGCATTGTATAATACAAGTATAAAATGTGTTTTATGCTCTCTGTTTGTATGTACTTATGCTGAAGTGGTCTATGTAAAACAGAAATGCGACAGTAAATATCTGTGTTTCTGTCTAGTCTTTACCTCTGGAATAAATTACCTTTTTTATACCTATATTTGTGTTATTATTATTATTATTATTAGGAAATGTAAACTATAAGTTACAAAATCAAAACAGATGGTAAACAACATACAAAAGATTAAGCTGATCTTGAGTCTCTGGGAGGGTCAACATAGGGTATAGAAGGGGCAGCTACTATGCATTCATTTTTTTTTGGTGGGGGTTATGACATGACTGACAGCAAGGAGTACAGCTCCTATGTTGGTCTGGTTGCATCTAATATGAAAAATATTAAGAATTGTTAATAGACAAAATGGATACTCACTACAAAATGCACCAATCCAAAGAAATTAGAGTTCCTCAACACAGCAACCTGTAAAAAAGGAGAAAATAACATTATACATAACTGATTACATCAGATACAGGTATAACATCTGGATTGTCTACATTGAATAACATACATTTAATACTCCCACATAATGTAATTTCACAATTCAACATGAAGTAGCATATATAACATATACACATCATGAAATAAAAACATTCACACTCCAGTCAATATGCTTGGAAACATAGAGCTTAGAATAAAAACAACAGTATTTTGCTATTCAAAAAAGCCATATAGCACAATAAACTATTAGTGTAGACATGTCATTTAAAATAATTACAGATTACAAAATTGAGGACTCACCATCTCTGTAAAAGGGCACCAGTCTTCGATCTTGTTTTAAAACATTTTATTAAGAAAACACAAATCATGGTGGCAAGCAAACACATGCTATACCTGCCTGACATGTTTCGGATATAAACATCCTTTATCAAAGGTTGAGGCATCAGTGAGACACACAACAGTTAAATACACATCATCACATGCCATCATAGTGATGTGACACTTAAACTTCAGTTTCATTGGTTAAAGATTGTTTGTTTTTTTATTTCAGAAGATCTATTGTAGCCAAAGAACATCCTGTTAAATCATAAATAGATTTCTGACAATAAAAGCAGAGATAAGATAAATACATACTGTATAATTAAAGGCATTAAAAAGTTTATAATATCCACAACTACTGATAAAATGGGTGGGGGGGCATAGAACAACAAATGCACAAACCAGCATTTATTTTTGATGGGAACAGTGGCAAACACTCTTCTCAGGATGAGGAATACTGCAAACAAGTGTAGAATTGGTGTACAAATATCTGAAAAACATTAATTTCTTTCTAAGGAAAAGCTTTAAATTGAAACCCGCATTCAAACCTGGCTTACTTGTGGTGTCCATATTGATTATTTAGAATGCTTCTCTTTTCAATAATAAATCATTAAAATTCCCTCCTCTTGGTTTTTTGTTTACTTTGTCAATTCTTCTAAATTTAAAACTGTGTCCCTCCTGGTTTTGCATCCTAACTATATGTGCAGTGGTTGCATAAAATTTATTGCATTTTTCTATGACTCTTACAATGTTCACCCATTCTTGTCTTTAAACTTCTTTATATTTTCCTACATAATATGGACTAAACTCACATTTAGCTAGGTTAATCACACCTTCTGTTTCACAGGTAATCAGTTGGTGTACCACATATCTTTTTCCTGTAAGTTACTAAAATCTTTTCCTGTACCCATATGTTTACAGAAAGTGCAGAATGGATTTTTTTTCTGAATCATTCAGGTAGAAGTGTGCTCTGCCAATGGGTTCCATGTCATAACAGCAAAGATATAATAGCACCATACATACTAGCTAGTGCACAATGCCAAAAACAGAAACAGCGTTCTTGCACTACAGCGACCAAAATATAGGAGACAATAACAACACGCTACGAAGCATATATACATAATGATTTTATGCGGGGGGCTGTACCCCCCACACCACCTACATGGGGAGCTTCACCACCACACCCACCTTTGTTATTATAATCCAGTACAAGGATGGGCCTAACACTGGAGTAAGGAAGCAACCCTGGAGGGGGCTTTTCAGGGGTGGAGGGATGACGAGAGACCATTGATCACAGTTCTGGGTGGTCGGGGAACAGGAGACAAAAAATACAAGGTAGAGAAAAGAAGACAGAAAATACTAAGCACAGCAAAACACAGTGTTACAAATATCTGCATGCACCTAGCGAGGTCCAAACCTAGGACCGCCTGCACTGGAGGCACTGATGCAAGCCACAGCACCAAGCGTCCAGCTGGGAGGTGCCTGGTCCAACTACCTGCCATATACTTCTTCTGTAAAACTCCCTCTGCTGTTCGCTGTCATTATCAGTCACCATTTTGTCCCTTCCACAGTAGCTCATACCACGCCATGCTATACTTTTACATTTGCTCATGTGACAGGTGATCAAATTGAGTCACTCATATTGAGTCGCTCAATTTTAATAGCCCATATTACTGGATACCCTGCTGATGTAGTGCCTTTGGAAGGATTTGTGAAAAAAGTATTAAATTGTTTCACACTTATAAGGATTTAACATTTTGTTTTTCTCTCTTCCGAGCATGCTCAGTAGGGTTTTCAGGATAACCTTAGATATGATACCACACTATATGTACAGCAGAGAATAATCCATCACAGACAAGCTATTTTACAACTGTGTAAATGTAAGATACTGTACGCATTCATACTGCATGTTTCAACTGTCTACATTTTTCTCCCATTTACGGCATGCATTCTACTCATTCTGTAAATACAATGTAGCCCTGAATGCTTCCAGACTGTGGTTGTGACTTATATAATTAGTATAAATAGAAATATAAACATAAACTCTTCAATCAGCACTTTCAAATTAACAGTTTGCAAATTTACTGCTTAGTAATTTTCTAAAGTGCAATCAAAAATTATAGTGACTTGCTGGCACAAAATAAGTTTTAAAGAGAATTGTATCTATTCTGTTAGAAGTCTTTTATGTTTACTACTGTTGTCACTTCTGTGGGTTTTACTGGGAAATATAGATGACATAAGTTGATGTACTTATGTGATTCAAATGTATTCTCTGAAGTTCTTCCTTAAATATCAAGCAGTCATTCCCATGCCATAGCAGGTCCCTGTGTGGGGTAGGAACACAGTCGCTACAGAGTTTACATACTGTTGTGTTAAACCGATAAGCATGAGTTTTATACCTATAATCAGTTTTACCTTACATACGAACATATGTACATACGAACATATGAACATATGAATGTGCCAGCAGAAACAGACCACCTGATCTATCTAAGTCTGCTTTAGTGTGCAGCCAACACCCCAAGTTTGCATCTGCCCCACCCGCCCTCCCTTTGTCATCCCACTGCCACCCCACCTCCCCACCCTCACTCTCCTCTGTTCTCTGTCCCATGCCCTTTTAAAGCTGTTTACAGATTTGCATGATACCACCCATTCTGGTAGGGTGTTCCATTTTGCTATCACCCTCTCAGTGAAATAGTGTCTCCTCATTTCCTACCTAAATCTTCCCTCCTCTATTCTTAACCCATGCCCCCTGGTGACCCTCCCCCTCCTTAACTTAAAGACCCCATCTGTCCCATCCTTATTGATTCCCCTCTGATACTTGAATGTCTCTATCATGTCCCCCCTGTCCCTTCTATCCTCCAGGGTGTACATATTCAGGTCTCCCAGCCTGCTGTCATAGTCTTTCCCTTCCATTTCACATATCATCTTTGTTGCCCTCCTCTGCACCCCCTCCAGTAGCCTGATATCATGCTTTAGGTATGGCCTCCAAAACTGCTCACAATACTTTAAGTACAGCCTTACCAGCAACCTGTGGAGGGGCAAAATCACCTCTCTTCACCTGGACGAAAACCCACTCGCTATGCACCCCAGCATTTTGTTCGCTTTTGCAGCCACTCTACTGCACTGGGCAGTGTTTTTCATGATCCCTGTTATCATTACCCCTAGGGCCTTCTCCTCCTCAGTGATCCCCAGCTTAACCCCCCCAGCCAGTATTCTCTCCTTGGGTTCTTCACCCCAAAGTGCATAACCTTACACTTCTTTGCATTGAACACCAGCTGCCAGCTCTCTGACCACTCCTCTAGTTTGTGTAGGTCCCCCTGCAGCTGCTTCCATCCCTCCTCTCCATCTACCACTGCTCCAATTTTGGTGTCATCAGTGAACAGACCTACCTTGCTCACCACCCCATGTGCAATGTCTGATATGAAGAGCTCAAACAATACTGGCCCCAACACAGAGCCCTTTGGCACCCCACTTATCACTGGCCTTGGAGTTGAGAGCTCTCCTCTCACCACCACCCACTGCAGCCTGTAATCCAGTTCATCATTTTTGCCCCTACCCCTATACCAGTTAGCTTCTCCCACAAGCCACTCATGAGGCACCAAATTGAAAGCCTTGCTGAAGTCCAAGTAAAGAACATACACCGCATGGCCCTTATCCAGCTCACCTGTCACCAAGTCATAATATTGTATGAGGTTGGTTTGACAAGACTTACCTGAAACAAACCCATGCTGCCTCACATCCTGGAGGCCATTGTTCTCCAGGTACGACACCAGTCTTTCCTTCAGTATCGTTTCCATGAGTTTGCACACTATGGAGGAGAGACTTACCGGACGATAATTACCTGGTTCACCCTTGGCCAGCTCTTTTTGCTTTGGCCAATTAATGCTATACCCATAAAACTGTGCAAAAAGTTTGAGCATCTTTAAAATAACAACCTATGCACCAAAAAATTGCACGGAACCCCCCACCTTTGCACAAGTCTCATACATCATGTGAAAAAAAAAACAGGAACATTCTGCATTTATTTATATGAGGCCCACACGGTGCCAAACTAAAGGATCAGCTGAGTTTCTCTCTGCATAACATAGAAACATAGAATTTGATAGCAGATAAGGACCGCTTGACCCACCTAGTCTTCCCATTTCCAACCTAATGGATAAGCTGCAGATCCTAGTTAACTAACAGCCTACTTCTTCCTACCCCAACCCCCTAGAATTGCCTTATGACTGACCCATGCATTCTTGAATTCCACCTCTGTTTTTGACTCCACAACCTCCTCAGGAAGTCTGTTCCATGCATCCACAACCCTCTCCATGAAAAAATACTTCCTCACATTACCTCTGAGCTGTCTCCCCTCTATCTTCAAATTGTGCCCCCTTGTTCTTGCACACCTCTTTTTCTGAAAGATGCTACCCTCTTGGACTTTGTTGATTCCCTTGAGGTACTTGAAAATTTCTATCATGTCCCCTCTCTCCCTCCTTTCCTTGAGGCTATGCATGTTAAGCTCCTTAAGTCTCTCTTCATACGTCTTCTGGTGCAGACCCTGCACAATTCTAGTTGCCCTCCTCTGGACTGGCTCCATCCTGTCTATGTCTTTGCTGAGATTGGGTCTCCAGAACTGCATGTAGTATTCCAGATGGGGTCTCACCAGCTGTCTGTACAGAGGGAAAACAACTTCCTGTTTTCTACTGGTGATGCCTCTCCCTATCTATCCCAGTATCCCCCCAGCCCTCCTTACTGCCCTCTCACATTGCTTGCCCACCTTTGGGTCATTTGATATGACTACCCCAAGTCCCTTTCCATTTTTGTTGTTGTTAGTATCTCAACCCCCCCCTTGTGTATCCTTCCCCTGGGTTATTGTTTCACTATCCTCAGGCTTAATAAAGGGGAGAGGGGTGGGCAGAGAGTGACTGTGAAAAAGCAGAAATACTAAACAAATATTTTTGCTCAGTATTCACAAATGAAGAGGGGGAGGAACCTAAACCAAACCGTAGAAACACTCTGGATACAGGGGTTGATACTAGCCCATTCACTGAAGAAAGGGTTCTGAAAGAACTCTTAAAACTGAAGGTGGACAAAGCAATGGGGCCTGATGGAATTCATTCCAGAATTCTAAAAGAACTACAAATTGAACTAGTGACACCACTGACTACCCTCTTTAACAAATCATGGGAGGATGGGGTGGTACCTGAAGACTGGAGGAGGGCAGATGTTATTTCACTTCACGAAAGTGGGAGCAGGGCAAAAGCAGGAAACTACAGACCTGTTAGTTTAACCTCAGTGATTGGGAAGATGATGGAATCACTTCTGAAGGAAAGAATTGTTGAGTACCTAGAGGCCAGAGGGGCACAGGACCCAAGTAGCATGGATTCACAGTGGGAAGGTCATGTCAGATGTATCTAATAGATTTCTTTGACTGGGTGACCAAAGCAGTAGATCAGGGAGGGGCTGTGGACATGGCCTACCTAGACTTTATCAAGGCATTTGACACATTCCCACACAAAAGATTAATATACAAGTTGGCCAGCCTGGGAGTGGGTCCCAAGATGGTAGCCTGGGTAATTGCACATTGCTTTTTCTCCCTGCACAGTTCAATCATGAATCACTCAGTTTCCACTTCCCCATCCTTCAGTGCTTGATTCCTATCAAACATTTATTTTACTATTTCCCATAAACAGGTAAAAAAATAATTGAGGGAGAGTGAACTGTTTCAATATATAGCAACCTGTTTTTGGTACAGCAATGTGAGCCTTACTTGCACTTTGACTGTTAATGTTGTTTTTAATGTTTTTTTTACACTTTTTTTAAGCTTTTAGCAAACCTTGTTGTATATTATTATTTTTAGTTACACTGTTTATAAAATAAATACCACACTACAGAACACTGTCCATTCCTGACATCTTAATGTTGTGTCCATGACCCACAGTCTATACTGCTATTGAAAATTGTGTATTCTGGATTACTCTATCAGCTGTCCTGTTTCTGATGCCTCCCACCATCCTTCTCAGTTACACTTGTGCTATCTGCCTGTCCCCTTCTCTTGTATACACTGTCAGAACTGAGACTGATGGATGTATGCATTTATGGCAGTATCACAAATCACAGTGGGCCCAATTACAAGACAGTGTACACCAGCATAAGTCGAGAGATGCCAAACCCCTGGTGTATCTTTTGACTTGCGCCAAGCATTTCGCCAGCCACAAGTCAAAGAGGCGCTTTGTGCCATGTCAGCTGTGGGCTACTCCAACCATGGGTTACGTCACCCACTATGTTGCAGCCCACAATTACATGGCTCAAGTGCAGGTTATGGCAGCAACAGCACCCTATTCCAAGAGGGTGGCTGCCATAATCTGCTGTGGTGATTCCAGGAACCACACTGGTGGAACGATGTTAGAGAAGCTTGGAGCTGCTCTAAGGGGCATCCAATGGTGCCATCTATTGGATGCCCACTCTGCAGCATCACATCAATGGTGCTGATGTGTTTCCCATGCCTCCACAAGCACATCCATGCCCCCACCCCCGAAAGTCATGGACCCCCAGGTGTCTGTTCTGCAGTGTGCCCCCCGGACTCCAGTGCCACCTATCCTGCCTCCTCATGCCCCCAGGTGTGTGCTGTGGTGTACTGGGGTGGAGTTCCTGGGTGGGCTGTCAGTTGTGGGCTGTGACTTGTGACATGCTGGGCTGTTATGCCATGCCCATGACATTAGCCTCTGTATATTGCAAAATGCATGGTGTAAGTGCTGGGACCCTACCACTCTTAGAATATAGTGCAGGGTCACTGGCATAGCGGTGAATGTCAAAACTCGCATATGCCAGCGAGTTGTGACATTCATCCTGGATTTGGGCCCAGTGTCTTTCTTGTGTGATGCCTGTCTCAGTAAAGAAAAAAGGCACATGCCATTGATCTGCTAAAGACACCTACCACAAATGCAGTGTCTGCAAAAAAATATATTGCACAAAATTTCACTTAGTTGGGGCTCACAATTTCAGACAGCATGACTTAGCAACTTGTTTATTTGCACACCATAGTGTCTATTCTCCAATGTGCAAAGTGTCTATGTGCTGCAGATCTGGGGCACATAGACACTCTGCAGCCACCATGGCCCCTGCACCAGATTCTTAAAGAGGCAAGGGGCTGGAAAGCACCCAGTACCTCACCTGGACAATAAGATCTGTGAAGGGGGTGGTCCAGGGGCATCCCTGTGCTCCACACTATTCTGGAAAACATTGAGCACTGGGTCAGGGGGGAACAGGCTACCCATCCTGAGGGCAGACATAGCTGGCACCCCCCCAGGATGCCATCACCAGGAGTTGCAGGGATGTCTTGGCACATATAGGCCCTCCAACTTGCCACCCCAGCTCACAGATTGCACATGGTGGGACGGGGTGGGTGACCAGGCACCCACCTGCCCCAATGTTGCAGCCACACCACAACCACCCAATGTTTTCTGTGCCCTAGGGTGCAGGTGATCCCATGGTGGACTGGGTATGGGCATCCCATTGGATGCCAGCCTGTATCCACAGATATGCCCCCATGCGCCTTTGCACCATGGGGACAGGGCTATGGAAGGGGGCCATGCTGTGGCTTGTGGCTGAGAATATGGCCACTGCACAGCTGTTATTGAGGGAGGACCTCCATGGGCGGAATAGGCACTTGTGTCATGTACATTCTGCACCATGGAGAATTGCTGCAATTATTTGCAACCTGTTGTATTTTGCATTTGTACTGAGATTTAAAAAAAGGTAGGGACATTATTTTCTGTTTTTTTTTTTAAGTATAATTACTAATCACACACCTCCTGCTCCTCCAGTGTTCTTTCTATGTATTTGTTCCCATTTCCACAGCCACTGCTCCATCTTTAGACATCACTCCACCTTTTATCAATAGCATAATCACTGGATCTTTTAAACATCATCCCCAGCAAAAATTCATATTAAATTCTCTTTGGAGAAGAGTGGGCTTCAATTCCACCACCACCTTTTACAACATTATTTCAACAGAAGAGTCAGGGACTCGGAGAAGGGACTTCAGATTATATGCTGTACACATTTAAATTGTGTGCTTTATTACCAGGCACATGGAGGTGTGTGTTGAAAGATTTAAAGGTTGAAGCTTTGCCTGTACTAGATCCAATTAATGTGCTGTTAAATAGGATTACAGGTTCATTTGCTAATCACAACACTTAGCTTACTTTTTAAATCTACTAACAACTGGATATAGGAATGTAAACCTGATCTGGATAATAGAATAATGTATATCATCTTTTCCCTGTGCACAAACAGAGAAGCAGAGATAAAAGGAGAGAAGGTTGAGGGCATGCTGATAGTTCTTATATTATTTACAATTCAGGGAAGAAACTGCAATGAATATAGTCCAGAGCATGCTGGCCCACTGGCACAATGGCAAGGTGTCCATCTGTGGCTCTGACATCCTGGGTTCAGGGATGGATTTGGGAGTTGGAAGGCCGGCTGAGGGGGGTAGAAGGAATGAACATTCCAGAGACTGCTCTCCTTTTCTGGGGGGAGGGGGAAAGAGTGTCTAGCACTATGCGGACCTCTGGCAGAGGCTGGGGTACAACCACGCCTGCACCACACGTCTCTGCACAGAGGAAAAAATCATCAAAAAGCATTGTGGGCTGCTAATAATGGCCCCTGCCTCTGCTGCCACTCCCTGCTGCAGACTAAAGTCTGCCGGGGTGGTCCTGCTCCCATGACCCAGCCCTGAGGGACAAGCCAGAGTTTCATGACCATATTTCCTGAGGAGGGGGTGCCCGCCTGGCAGCTCCACCTGGGGGGGCAAGTCTGGGGATGGGGGAGTGGTGAGTGGAGCAGGGGACCACAGCCTTCTGTAGGGGCACAATAGCTGATGGACAAAACAAAATGCAGTCCAAAGCATAACACAATGGTCTGCTTCAGGCCTGTATTCCTGTACTTGAACCTGTTTTAGAATTAAATAGCACCATCACTGTAGCTTCAGTATGCTTAAGTGGCCTAATACTTTTGCCATTCAGTCATTACTAACTGTATAAGCACTGGGCTACAAAGTCATGCTGTTTAAATCATTCTTCTAATTATTAAAATACGGGCAAAAAAATTCTTGTCACCTGATTGGCTAAAAGACAAGAATAAGAGTGCAATTATCAGGACATAATTATATTCCTGTACATGTTTAGTCTGTGCACCAGGTGTGGCTACAATGTCAATATGCCTCAAGAGAAACTACTGTATGTGTGATACTGCCTTCATATTTCATACAGAGAACACTGTATTTTTATTAAAATCATAACAATTGTTTTAAAACATTTTAAATCAGAGCCCATGTTATAAGTGCAATAAGACAGCCTGTTCTAATAACTTATTGGTTTTTACTATCAGATATTTTATATTACATAACCTAAGGTAGTAGATATATTCTCTAAGATAGACTTTTAAATCGTAATTTCCTGGCTGCATTGGCTGGGGAATTATCTTTAGGAGTGGATCAAATTAAATTTGCATCATCTGGCTGTATACAGTAAAATTTTAGTCACATGCTGCTATTAGTTTCTTTTTTTTATTTGATTTTCTATCATTACATTACAATGCCAGTATAATATATAGTCATATACAAAATAGCATTTTTACAGAACAGTAAATCAACCTAAGTATTGCTATGATGTACTGTTCTTCATTTCATCATAAAAGCATATAACTCCCATGTCTACTTTACTATATAATGTCCACATAATGACAGGAGATATATGACATCAGTATGGCTAAAGGGAAGCACCAAGATATCTCGTCGGTGAGAATGCCAACCTCCCCCACAGTGACAGCCCAATGCCGATGCAGGTATTGTGTCACCTCTTCCAGCGCTGTTTTCTGTGGGGGGCTGTGAATGTTGCTGTAATGGTCTTTTTCTGTGTTTCATCATTGGGGTGTTGACCACAAGGGGTGATACGTGGCTAAAGTCAGGACAAATATAGTAATGGGGCACCACCACCATCATATTTACATATCTAACAGATGTGGCTATTTTATGTTTTAACGAGCATTTATCTTCAGGAATGTTATAGGATTTTCTTCAATCTAAATAATATATAGTGGTCCATGAAGAGTATAAATACATGGTATTCAGACTGAATGAAATGTTTAATCTGTTTACAGTTTATATAGTGAATCTGTTCTATTTGATGAATAGAAATCATAGAATTAATCCAAGCTGTATATAACGGGGCTCACTGTCCTTCCACTTCATAAAAATTAATCTGAAAGCACTTATGATGCCTATATTTATTAAGGACCTCTTATGGAAGTCCAAATTTCTCAATGGGCCACCGAATCTGAGTAATATCCAAACTGGATCTCTAAAAAGTCTCTTGTCTGTAGCTAAAGACAGTATGCATAACACTCCATCCCACCATGTGTTTAAAACTGGTCAAGAGATCAGCAAGTGCTCCAAGGTACCTGACGAGTGGTGGCACTAAGGACACACATCCGGTATCCCAGGGTTCATAAGGTTGAGCCTATGTGGTGTATAATAAAGTCACCACAATATATTACATTGGATTTGAATATATCTAGAAAATTAAAGTACCCATATGTTCACATTAATTATCTTATTCCAGAAAGAGATGAGAATGGTCTGATTTAATTTTATTTCCCATTTAGTTTTTATTTGGTCCACCTGCTGTCTAATAATTTTAGCTAATATTTTATAAATAACCAACATGGTTCTGCAGGATTGTACAGAGGCTATGGTCTGCAGCAGTAGCTCAGAATATGGATTCTTCAGGTGGTTTTAAGTTTTTATTTATGAAGTCACAAATCTGCAAATATCCTTAAAAATGTGTATTAGGGATGCCAAATCTAGTACTCAAATTTTTGAAGTCAAGAATTTGACCCTCCTCAATAAATTGGCCAACTTCACAGAGCCACCCAAAAAAAAAAATACCACTGTTGAAATATGGGGTCACTAAAAGATGGAGGAAAAATGAGTTTAGATATATAGGAGAGTGTGTGGAACATTTTAGAGAAGAGATAGTTGTGCCAATTATGTTATGCCAGATTTTTACATCTGTTTGTGTATAGAAAGGGAGCTTATTCCTTTGCGGAGTTTGTTTCCCAGCAAATAAACAGTGTTTTAAATTTATATATGGTGACCCTGAAGTTTCTATATGTATTGAATGCTCAGTAATAGCATGATGGAATCATTTTTGTATTGCAGTCAAATTGGCAGCATAGTAATAGTTTTTAAAATATGGTAGGGCTAGCGCGACATATTTCACTATTAGTTTCTGGTTCAGTTCTGTTAGAAAAGGGTCTAGAATGTCTTATATTCCTCAAGGAATCTTCCTGTTATTGTACTGTCTTCTTCCTCCCTTGAAAAGGCTAGATGTCCAATAGTCAAGTTGTCTCTAAAATTGGAGTCTGCTGGTAGAGGACATTCATTTTTTCACTGTTAGGATCTCTTTTATCTTTGACCATAGATATCTTAATATTATGTGTTTTCTGATGTAAAGCTCCAAATAAATGCTTATTTACTAACAAGTCGATGGGTCCCTTGTTATCCATTGACTAGCTAGCAAATTCAGCATCTGAGGGCTCCAAATGTTTGATTTCTGATAAAAGGCCTTTTATATCTGAATTCTGAGAAGTTATCATATTCTCTAGGACACTATGACCTAGCAGAAAGAAGTTTTCTCTCACTTGTATATTTAGAGAGCTCCTTAGGAAATAAGGAACTATTTTAGAATCATCAGATTTTAACTCTTGCCCTCACTCTTGATCTCCTGCAGATTTCATATTCACTTTCTTAGTTTGACCAATAGAAATATAATTAACCCAATTTTGCCTGGGCAACTATTTTGCATCATGGTTAATCAATGGAAAACTCAGACTTCAAAAAGTGATCCAGGTAGTAAAGAGTTAAATCCAAAGAAATATTTCAATATTTATACATTTATTTATTTATTTAAAATCTGATAACTGGAAAAGGCACACTGAGCCGAGGATAATTACCAGGTACAAGCCGGGGGAGAGGGTAATAGGAGTTACAAAGTCAGAGTAGTTACAACATTGAAAACATCAGGATAAACAGGATTAACATTATACATACAGTAAATATATATACAGGTACATATTTGGCATAGCATAGATTTAAAAGTGCAAAGTGTGACAGGCAGTACTTAAAGTATAAACAATATTAACAATTTATAGATTATATAAAAGGTAATCTGATTTTCATTAGTGATTTTGCAAGGAGCAAGAGGGGGGTCAGGGTGGGGTGAAAGTGGGGTAGTTGCATAAGGGGAGATGTTGTTTTAGTAGCTTTTTGAGTGTGTCTAGGGTGGTTCAGGTCCCACAACTACTGTAGCTCTCCAGCAAATACAAGTTTATTCTTGCAATGTACTGTAACATAAAAACATAAAATACAGTCTTATAAAGGGATGACTCCATACATCCAATGATGTTTATCAGCTGAAGAGATAGTGAACTAAACTGCAATATTGAAATATGAATATTGCCAAAATGTTAAAGCCAGAACAGTTTAAATACCCAGCTCAATAAGCTTTTTAGTCAGAAAATGGTTGTGTCCTTAGTTTCCACTTAAAGGACACCTAAACAACTTTTATGACAAGAAAATATTCCAAAATTTGGCTTCAGAGAGGTAACGGATGATTACTGTTTATACTGATGCCAAGACTGCTTTTATAGAATTAATATACAGTAAGTGCAGTTTTGTAACATTTGAAAAATGTGAACAATAGCCCACTCCTTTTAAAACTCTGGCTCTGTCTGCTTTACAGAATGGCTGGCAGACATGAGCCATGATGACATCACTGGAGTGAGAGCTACTCTGCTCTCTACACTACTAATAACCATGTACTCCTGGGCCCGATTCTCAAAGCATCCCCAAATGATGCAAGGGGCTTGCGTCACAAGGAATGACGCATGATGGGGCTTGCGCTAAAAAGTGTACTAGAAGCAATTTTCAAACACAGCCTGTATCAAGCAAAGGTTGTGTGCACCAAAGTGGCGGGGCTTGCACCATCCCTGCAGCACAAAATGGGGTCTGGCATGGAGCATGGAGCCTTTATGCAACCCAGGGTTAAGCTGCAACATCCCCTTATCTGGTATTCTCTAAAGCATACAGTGCCAACTGAAACAAGGTCTAATGGTCCGTTCGCCACCCACAGAGCCCTCCATGGGTCGGAAGGTACGTGATAGTGTGCACATGTCAGACAAAAGTGGTATTGCACAGGTATATATCAAGACTGTATTATTATTACACATATACTGTACTAGTTGAATATTTATACAGAATATATTGAAGTGCTGTGTTTATGATACTGTTCTATTTGTGAAAAATGTCAGATGGTTGTCAATTTCGACCCACCTTTTTTCTTCTTTGATGACAAAACTGCTGCTTTAAGAAAATGGGCTGTGTAGACCATTATGATTCATCATAGTTTAAATAACCCCAACTTTGTACACCCTGTGGGTCACTGTCAACTATAAGAAAACTGACCTTCTTACTCCTCTCTGATTGCAAACCAAGCCCCCTTTTTGCATTGACAAATCCCCCCATCTGCCACTTGCTTAGTTGCAGTGAATGTACGTAGCATTTAGTTCTGCATATTTTTTTTTCTATTTATAATTTTATTAATTTTCTTCACCAAATACAACAAATACAACAAAACAAACAGACAAACATTCGC
This sequence comes from Neoceratodus forsteri, assembly GCA_016271365.2. NCBI lineage: Eukaryota > Metazoa > Chordata > Ceratodontiformes > Ceratodontidae > Neoceratodus > Neoceratodus forsteri. The sequence continues at coordinate 171,457,028 of CM057456.1, read as the reverse complement.
ATGAGAACTGATCCATTGGCTCATTGTACATGACATTCATATAAGACTAACCTGTACAGGGCCCTTTCTCCACCACCCATCCCTCTCCCTCCCTCAAACCCACCCAAACACCCTCCTCCCCTCCCCTCCCTGCAACATGGCATAGCAAGACAAACATGAGAAACCTATTACTCTATAAATAAGATAGAATAAACAACAATATCACAGATATGTACATTGGACCTCTTAAAGAGAAAACAATGTATGCAATGATTCCCATTTCTTTTTGTATCTGTCGGGTTTATTATTAAGACTGGCTATAGTTTTCTCTGTTCTCAAATTGGCAAGTAACTCCCTTAGCCATTCATTATAGGAAATGTCTTCACTATCTTTCCAATGCCTCAAGATTATCTTCTTAGTAGTTATGGAGATAAGAGCCATGTGATAACACCTAACAGAAAAATTAATTTTACTATAATCCCCTAATAAACAGATCTCGGGGGTGAATAACTCTTTCAGACCTAGCAAAGGATCAGTATTCTGTTGAATCTTGTCCCATAAAGCTGTAGCTTTAGAGCAAGTCCAGAAAATATGGTAGATAGATCCTTCTTCTTTATCACATCTCTTGCAAGTCTGAGTAGAAAGGAGCCCCATTTTAAATAACTTTTGTGGAGTAAAATATAAATTATGCAAAATGTGAAATTGGGTGAGACGTGTTCGTCCATAATGACTCCCAGTGTAACTCCTGGGTTAGAAAAAAGGAGGTCCAAAAATCTGAAGGGGCGAATCAATTCAGGTAGGCCCATTTGTACAGTATTTTATAGGCTTGTGACACCATTTTTTGAGCTCCAACCAAGGCACCCAATTCAGTCCTAAAACTTCTTGGACTTACACGGGGAGGTGAGATACCAAACACTTTTACAATAAGGTGTCTTAATTGGTAAATTTTAAAAATATATGTACCAGGCAACTTCAAATCCGACATTATCTCAGAAGACGATAGCCACCTATGGTCCTCTGAAATCAACAAAGCCAGGGGTAGGTCCCTAATAACACCTAACCATTTGGTGGTAAGTATTTTATTGTTTATCTTTAAGTTGGGGTTACCCTCAATTGGTTGATCTATGTCCCGCATCTGATTATATTTAAGAAAATTACATAACTGCAAGTGCACTCTGACCGAAATTGCTATTGGTGTACTTTTTAACTATACCGGTAAAGAGCTGTAATTAATATAGAAAAGAGCTGTCAGAGATAACCCATTAGCCGCCATAAGAGAGAGTTCAATTTTAAGCCAGAGAGGAGAGAATGGAGAAGAGAGAAGTTCTTCCCTCGGTGTGAGCCATCTCAGGTATTTAGAACTATGCGCAGCCCAGTAATAAAAGGTGGAGTGAGGGAGACGCAACCCACCCCTATCTTTAGGGCAGCTAATTTATAATATGCCAATCTAGGATGTTTATTCCCCCATATAAATTTTGTAATCATCTCCTGAACTCTTCGGAACCATGCAAGAGGTAGCCAGATATTAAGCAGATTCATCAGATGGAATAGCCTTGGAAAAACATTCATTTTAATCAAATTAGTCCTCCCCCACAAAGACATAGGAAGTTTAGACCATCTTCCAAGGTCCAACTCAATAACTCAAAGTAGCGAATCTAAATTAAGCTTCTGCATAAGGGCAGTATTTCTGGAAATAATTATACCCAAATATTTTAAAGTATCCTGTGCCCAGGAGAGGCCAAAGGCCTCTACGGAGCTCCTTTGAACCTTATGATTGAGGGGAAAAATAACCGTCTTGCCCGTATTTAACTTATAATTAGACAATAGACTATATTCTCTGATAACCGTGAGCATAGCCGGAATCGACCTTTCCGGGTCAGATAATTGTAATAGTAGATTGTCCGCATATGCTGATACCTTAATTTGATGGTCCAGAACCTTTATGCCCTTAATCCGAGAACACTCCATTAAACGACGAACCAAAGGCTCCAAATACAAATTAAAAAGTAAGGGAGATAGTGGGCACCCTTGCCTGGTACCAGATTCTAAAGGGAAAACAGCTGACATCTCCCCATTCACCGTGATTTTAGCTGAAGGACCGTGATATAAGGTCCATATCCATTGCTTTAATTTGGACGGGAAATTATAAGTCTTCAGTTTACCAAATAAAAAATTCCAGTTCACCCTGTCGAAGGCTTTCTCAGCATCTAAGGAGACCAGCACTGCCGGGCGCTGGGCATCTTTTGCCACAGATAAAACATGCATTAATGTTCTAAGATGATCCACAGAGGATCTTCCTTTCATGAAACCAACTTGTTCCATGCCAATGAGGGACGGTAGAACCCCATTGAGACGGGTAGCTATTAATTTGGTCAAAATTTTGATATCCTGATTTAAGAGTGAAATGGGCCAATAACTAGAAGTTGATTCCGGATTAAGCCCCGCTTTGGGTAATACCATGATTAGGGCTTCAAATAACGTGGAATCTATCTCTTTTTCCTTTAAAATGTGTTGAAAAAGTAAATGTAGCAAGGGAATAAGCCGCTTTTGGAATTGTTTATAAAAATTAGAGGAAAACCCATCTGGCCCTGGGGATTTATCCAAAGGTAAGCTATCAATTGTCCTTAGTATTTCCTCTGACGAGATGGGCATTATTAATGATTGTTGTTGTGGGGTGGACAACCCTGGTAAATTAGCTTCTTCTAAATAGCGATCCACTTCCTGAATAGTAGGGGGCTGTAACATCGAACCATATAAATTAGAGTAATAAGTTTTAAATTCTGAGACTATATCCGCCGGGGAGGTTTTCAGAGTACCATCAGTGCTAGATATGATAGAGGAAATGTACCTGGCGGATTCCTGTTGTTTAAGGCACAACACCATAGTTCTGCATATTTATAGTCACATAAAATGCCAACTGACATCCTTTGTAAGCTTCCCTCTGTCAGTTTCTTCATATTTCCTCCAGTGTTTACATTTACTGCAGCAGTAAAGATAATGTGTTCAATACTTAAAATAAAAATAAATTTGCTTGTGGGCTTTCTGTTTAGATACCACTGTTAAGGGGAAGCTGCATTTTCAAAACAGGAATACCTAGAAAGATCTAACAGATAATATCCACATTTATGTTTACTACTAGTTGATAGTGTCTTCTCCCTGTGGAACAAAGCAAAATGGATTTGGAGTGGCCGGACAAGTAATATGGTGCTTAGCAATGAAAAAAACTGAAATGGGCAAAAGGATGAGGAGCACCCACATATGTAGAAAGCACTAGGACTGCAAAAATATTATTCAAAGTCCTTTATTTAACTAAAGTGCATACTGCACCCACACATAGTGAGCATAAAAAAGTGATGGCTAAGCTGCTCTGAAAGTTATACTTCTACTGGCTTCTGCCAGGCATCATCAGAGTGAATCATTGTGATGATACCTGGCAGGGATCAGGAGAAATGTTAGTTGCAGAAAGGCTCAGCCTCCACTTTTGTATGCTTACTATGTGTGGGTACACTATGCGCTTTAGTTAAATAAAGGACTTTGAATAATATTTTTGTTGTACTGCTGTTTTCTGCATATGTGGGTGCTCCTCATCTTTTTGTTTGTCCCTGTGGAACAGCAGGCTGAGACTGGACAAGAGCTCATTCTTCCCATTCTCAGAGGTATTGACAGGACTGAACATATGGATATGTTCTCCAGCAGGACACAGGAACATGCTCTGAAGGTCACAGATGGCAAGTTTAGGGGTAACATTAGGAAGCTTATTTTGTCCCAGAAGGTGATGGTCTTCTAAACTGACCTACTAATAGAGATTGTGGACATGAAGACAGTATAGTGGTCCTCAGTGTTTTCCATCCCTTAGCTTTTGCTAGCACTGAGCCAATACAGCTGGGGAGAGCTTTTAGGAGTGGCAAGAGTGTTGAAAAGAAAATGTGGTGCTCTCGCCGCACTAGAGTCAGATGTAACTGTTACTGCTGCTATTACAGACTATGCATGTGTGGTACTCATGCATGTGCAGTTTGCCTCGTAGCCAGCCATAACATGGCAGCACTGACATGACTACATATGCACTATACTCACATATAAATGGTTTGTCAACACCAGTAAAAGTAAGACCCCACTGAAAATTAGATACTGCATCTTAGCCAGGCTAACCTGTATCAGTGCATTGTAGAAGTGGGTAAAACTAGGACCCCTCTGAAAATGAAATCCTGTATCTCAAAGCTATCCTGTGTCAGTACATTGCCAAAATGGATAAAAGTATGACCCCACTGAATATGATATACTGCATCTCAGCCAGGCTATCAGGCTGTGTCAGTACATTTTCACAATGTTATATTACCATCAAGAGGTTCTGGAGACATGTGAACATTGACAGCAAAGCTTGAGAGATTCCAACATTTTTCCAGAGGCTATGTGAGAAGTTGAAGGTGAGTTTTACCATTTCAAATGAATAAAAACAGCCTTAACATTTGTTATGGTGATTTTACTGACAGGCATTATAAAGTCAGTTCCATAAATGTATTGATTTGAGCATACAGGAAAATGTACAGGAGTTCTGTCCCAGTTTTACATGCAAAATACAGGGAAATGGATGTTGCCTTACAGGGAAATGCTTTGTTCAGTCAGGAACATGACAGTTGACACTGCTATCATTCTTTGTAATTCCCTAGGCTGCCCCTTGCAACCACTGAAAACACCTAAAACATTAGGTGCCTAGCATTTAGTTACCCTTCCTACAAGTATAAAACCGTGACAGTTCCAATGCCACTAATTAGGTCCAGAAAGGTTTGACATAAATCAAGTCTTCAGATGAAATACTTGTAAATCATTGCAACACACACACACACACACACACACACACACACACACACACACACAGAGGAGAGATGACTGTAATTTGAAATTACTCCACAGTTTGATGCTGTTATCTGTTGAAAGTCATGTCAATAAATTATCAGTCTCCAAAGATAGTAGGTCATATTGCAATAAAAAAAGCTGAGAAACTAGTGTTGGAATTTTTCTACTCAAGAGAATAGCGAGTATTTTATTTAACTGCAAGTTGGAGAAGGATACACTGAAAACTTCCAAAATGTGTGCCATGGTACTCCATTATTCCAGCTACAGACAGCAAAATGGCTGTATGCAGCCCTCTTGCATTAACTCTAAAAATGCTGTTTACCAAGTTTGATTCAAAAGAAAATATGTGTTTTTTGTACTCACTGAAGCACAACAAGGTTGGAGAGGAGAGGTGATTCTCCAGAGCATTTGTTTCTTAATCCCTAGGCTGTGGAAAGAACTAGAATGAATCTTTTTGATTGAGCTCTGGATATATGTTCAGTCTGCTGCACTGCAAGGGTTAAATTGAAGGGCTGCAAAGATGTGGAAGGATCATTTGAAAACTCCAAAGGAAGTCCATGGTCTGAATCCAGTAGCTCATTTTTAGAGCTGATGCAATAGGGTTGCAGACTCTGCCTACCTAGAGCTCTAAAAATGAATATAGCAATAAACATATGTAGGGTACATCTCAAGTCAATCAAATCATAACTAATTCTGTATATAAAGAAAGGCAATGACAATGTAAATGGTTAACTAATATTAAGTAACATATCTCTATATCTAATAAAACTGCTAAATTTTGACCAGATTTTATCAAACAGATCATCTCTTTTTTTTAGTATGTAATGTACCTTTTCAATTTTATATATGTCAACCGTTAGGTTTAACCAGGTTTTAAAATCTGGCAGGTTTGAATATTTTAATTTTATTAATATACATTTATATGCATTGATTATCCCAATGTGAATTAATCTTTGCTGACAAATATCATAGTAACGATTGAAGCTTCCCTTTGCTAATTATAATGCACAGTAATCTATTTTCAGTTGAGTATTAGAAATTTTTGTTAAAGTATTTTAATATTTTGTACCAGAATCTGGCTAATAGTTGAAAATACACTAACATATGTTCTAGGGTACCTTGCTATGATTTACACCTTGGATATTGACTTGAATAGTTAGCATTCATTCAATTTAATCTGTGGGGTGTGTAGCATGTTCTACATAATAGGTTCAAATAGATTTGCTGTAGTTTAGAAGACATATTTCCTAATTTTGGTAAGTTGGTAGTTTGTGACCATTGATGTTCAGTGGTGTTACCCTGAATTTTAGTGTGCCATTTTATTTTTAAAGTTGATAAATTAGCTCCCCATTGTGAGATCATCAAAGAGTAAAACTTAGACATTATATTAATATTATTACTTTGTTTTAACAAGCATTCCAATTGAGAACATTGAGGTTTAAAGTATTCCAATTTTTATTTAGGTTGTCTCTAATCTGTAGATCTCTAAAGAAATGAGCATTCATTAATCTGAACGTGCTTTTAACTGTGTCAAAATACATGAGGTCATTAAGGTCATATAAATTTATCATTTCTTTAACTCCATTTGTGTACCATATTTTGAAGCCATTATCAGATACTGATGGGGAAAACATTTTAAATAGATGGGTGAAAATATTGAAATCTTGCTAGGTGAACTAGTGAGGTGCCTTACTTTATCCCTTATATAATAAGTGGCTTGTGTGGATGTACAGATCAGTTTAATATGTTGGCAATAAGGACCTATATATAGAACATGTTTTAGTTCATCATATGGTATTTGATTGGATTCAGTTTGAGAAGATAAACAATCCTGCTTCGGGTAGAACCAATTACTGATATTGAAAAGTGTATTACTTACAACCTTGCACTTCAATTATTTTTTGTTTGCTAAATTAGCTCCCAAAGATCTAGATTTGGTAAATAAGTGTTTTAATTCCATTTGCAGATTTATTTTGGCTAAACCTTATAATACACATCATTGTGATTTATATAATGAACTTAATTGGCTTCCTCCTAACTTGGCTTATTTTTATAAGCTGGGCTGCTTGACTAATGCTATTTTTGCACATGGTTGTAAATCACCATTTTATAGCTTGATTAATTTAAAGGAATATGTTAGATCCTTACGCTCTACTAATGTGCTGAGTTTACAGATTCCTAGGATAGACATCTATATGGGTAAGAAAGCCTTCTCATTTCAATGTCCAACTCTATGAAATACACTTCTGGATAATTGTGTTACTGCTTTTAAGCAGGAAAGTTTAAAAAAAGTTTTGTATAGTTATTTACAATCACTTGCTGTATGTAATTGTATTTAGTATTGTGTTTACTGTCAAAGTAATTTTGTATTGTATTGTATGTTTGTATGGCTGAATATTTGCTTCTTTATTTGAAGCACCAGGTCGATACTGAAAAAGGGACTTGGCCCGGTTATCTTACCTAGTAAATAAAGTGAATTGAATTTAATTGAATTAATGTATAACTAGTAGATATATTTGCTACATAGTAATATCAAGTGAAATTTGGGAGCTCAAGGCCCCCTACCTCTTTAGGCATAATAGTTTATCTTGTTTAAGCCTTTTTTTTTAGTTTTCCTTAAGAACCTTTTTGATTATTTGTTCAAGAGATTTAAATAATTTATCATTAAGGATAATAGGAATGTTCTAAAACAGAAATAAGAATTTAGTGAGGGTGTTCATTTCAACTACATTCATGTGACCAGTCAGAGTCAGAGGTAATGATTCCCAGTGATCATACATCTTTTTAGTTTTGGCAATTAACTGTTCAAAATAAGTTTTATATAAGTTTGTGTTATCTGGATCTAAATTAACCCCTAAATATTTTAAAGTAGTTACTTTTTTAATATTTAATATTTCTATAGGTTTAAATGGGTCCATATAAAATTTGGACTCCGTCAATTCCATTTTCTCCCAGTTAACCTTATAGCCTGAGATGTTATTACATGATGATAATATTACGTTTAAGTCTGTTAGGGTCCGATTTAAATTAGGAGAATGACTAAGGATATCATCAGTGTATAAACCTATTTTTTGAGTGGTATTGCCTTCTGGTAATCCTTTCATACTGTCATTTGTTCTTATAGAAATAGCAAGATCCTCGATGGCTAGGGCAAAACTTAATGGAGAGAGAGGGCACCCTTGTCTGGTACCATGTTGTAGGTGAATGGGTGGTGATATTTAATGATTTGTCTTAACTTTAGCTATGGGATTAGAGTACATAATTTCCACCCATTTTCTTAATTTAGCACTGAATTTCATATGTCTGAGAAGAGACTTAATGTAATCCCACTTGATTCGATAAAACACTTTTTTGGCATCTAACGAAATTATGAAATAGTTTGTGATTTTAAATGTATCAATTAGGTTTGTTATTCTTCTAATATTAGCATTCAGATGGTGGCCTTTTATAAAATCATTTTTGTTAGTATGTATAATTCAGGCTAAGATATTATCCAACCTCTTGGCTAAAATTGTAGAAAGAATTTTACTGTTTGTATTTATGAGTGATATGGGTCTATATGATCCTGGGTTGGTTGGGTCTTTGTCCTATTTTCAGAATATTAGAATTGTAGCTTCCTTACCTGATGGATAAAGATCATGACGTACCAATATATAATCAAAAAGTTTTGTTTTTTTTAAATGGGGAATTATATGATCTGAAAATGTTTTATAAAAATCAATAGGAATGCCATCTGGACCAGGTGCTTTGCCATTTTTCAAAGATTTGATGGCATTTTCTATTTCTAAAGATGTAATGTCCTGTTCTAAGGTTGTAAATTGAGCTTCATTCAGAAGGAGTATGGGCATAGATTGTAGAAAAGCCTCTGTATCTTTTTTATCTGGTTCTCAATCAGTCTTATATAAATTTGCATAATAATCTGTGAAAATATTATTGGTATGAATCGAGTCTGTTACTAAATTGCAATTATCATCTTTAATGTTAGTAATAGGATTTCTCTCTTGTTTATCAAGCAGTTGCCAGGCTAATATTTTGTCTCCTGTTGCACAGTGTTTAGTTCTAATCCTTAATACTTGTCTTTCAGTTTCTGCTGTGGATAATTTATTAAACAAATTTGTTATGGATCATATTTCCTGAAGAATAAGTGGGTCTTTAGTAAAACCATATAATGTTTTTTTCTAATTTAATAAGTTACCTACATTTTCTAATTCAAGTTTTCTTTCTCTCTTCTTTTTAGAAATATAGGCAATGTAATACTGTGGATGTATGCTTTAAAGGCATCCTATATTATTGAAGCAGCTGTATCTGTATATTTATTATTGTGGAAGAAATTAATAATTTCTTGATTAACATAATGTATATAAATTGGGTCTTTTGATAATATGAGATTGAGTCTAAAAATTAAAAATGTTCAGATGGGGTTTAATGGTTATGATTAATATTATAGGGGCATGATCAGACATGTGTATGTTTTTGTATTTACTATCATGTACATAATATAAAGTAATATAGATTCTGAAATTAGAAATAGGTCAATCCATGAGTATGTTTGGTGTACTGGTGAAAAATATGAAAATTGATTGATGGATGGATGAGTATGTTTCCAAGGGTCTACAAGTCTGAAATCTGATTCACAGTTGGTAAGTTTAAAAGCAGTAGATTGTAATTTTGTAGTGTAAATATCTGACCTGTCTAATTTTGGATTCAGGACTAAATAAAATTTCCCCTATAATAATAGGTGAAATAAATGCAGCACATTTCAAGAATATCTCATCAAAAAATGATGGAGAGTTTTCATTTGGTGTATAAATATTTAGTAATGTAACTGTGATGTTATTTACAGTTATTTCACATAATATATAATGACCATTGTGATCAATTATAGATCTATTAATAGCAACTCCCACATGTTTCTTAAAAAAAAGATTGTCACCCCTCTTGCATTTGATATATAGAGTGCATTTATTCCTTCTCCCAATTTTTAGTGTAATATAGAAACTCATTTTGAGAAATGTGTGATTCTTGAAACCTAACACAAATGACTGCAAAACGATGAGTATAATTTTATATATGCCTTGCTTTTGTCCAATCTCTCATGCCATTGACATTACAAGTTAATATTTGTAATGAGATAGCCTAAGTTTAGAAAAAAAGGTTGCAAATAATCTTGTGTAGTATATATTGATTTATATAGTTTTTTGTACTCTCTTTCTTAATGCATATTCAAGTTGTGACTCTGCAAAAGAAATAAAGATAGCTATGTTGACCTATGCAAAATGAGTAATGCATTCTTTCATTATCCATTTTTCCCCTTTTTTCCTACACAACATACCTTCAAAAAACAAGTATTATTTCAAATTTTTAACTATGCTTCTGCTTGTAGGCTCCCTTATTAAATATATTGCTTTTTTATTGTTTACATTTATTATACAGCATATTGCCTTAATTAAAATGTCCCGACACACTTCTTTACCCCAATAATCAATCAGAACCATATTCCTGTTTTTCTTTCTCCTCATTTGGGGTGATGCAGAAATAATCTCCAACCCCATTGCCTTAAGTATGGTCAAAAAAGATAATAAGATTATTAATAAAGCACATCAAAACAATAGCCCCTGTATCCCTTGGCCTATATATGTCTACATTTTCCCCCACCTGTATCTCACTTGCCCTTACCACCCCCAAACTGCACCATCAGGCAATTTAGACATTTATTAATGTAGACATTACACATTTATTTAGTCTTCCCACATAAGCATTCTTCAATATATACAGTATATGACTGCTGATTGTGCAGTGACCCTCCTGCTCAAGTACACCAAACATTGTGGACATGAGTGAGGACAGCTGTGTAGCTGTGCATACCACGTCCTTAAATCAGGCTAACTGCCTTAAACAATTATGTAGAGGTAAAGTTAAGACAGGCAGACAATCCTTAATAAAGGAGAAGAAGAAAAACAAATGAACCAAAAAAATTTCTTTTCTTCTTTACAGTTTCTGTCTATTACATAACACGTTTGCCAGTTTATTGGAGAATAAAGTCTCTGCTAGTCATTGATATATGTCAAATTCAATCTATAAAAGAAGAAAGGAAAAATGAGAGAAGAACAGAGAAAAAAAAGAAAGGGTTTTCATTTCCTATGCATTGTTAGACATATTTGTTACTATATTAACAAGTTCTAGCCAAAGCCAACAGGGTTGTGAAGAGCGACCAAATGACCAAAGTTACAAATGTGCATAGAAATTATGCAACACCTGGGTGTAACTTGGCCAATTTTATGGCGGTATTGCACCACATTTGCAACATGGCCTGTTTGGGACCCTTCCTCATGAAGAGTGCTAGTGTCACTTTGTTCAGTTGTCTTGAAAAGTGATTTCGCAGTACAAACATGCTATTTTTTAAAATTCAGAAATTGGTAGTGAACTTGATATGAGGTTGGGGAACTTTGCAAAGCTTTGGGAAGTGTGACATTCCCAGATTATTACCAATGTCACTGGAAAACTATAAATTTACAATATCTCTATCTCCAATACAAACACATTCCCTTTTAGAGTTTTTATTTTAAAAGAGATTATTTTTGCTGTTGTACATGACATGGTCATAACAACAAGTATAAACATTATTTACAAGTTAAATATTTAAAATGCACACTGCATATTGAAGTAAAATTATATGACTATTAAGAAGCAATGGTCAAATATGGAAAACATATTTTATTATTTTTTTCCAAACTTTCTCTCAAATATTATTTTAGATAAACATTTTAAATAACAATTTATTATTTTATTGTTGGTGCTGTATAGTGCTGTTCAGTCACAGTCATCAAAAACAGGCATGCTGCTAATTCAGTTATCTTGAATTTAGTCCGAGTACATGGTGCTGCTGCTGTGTGTATGTGTGTGTGTGTGTGTGTGTGTGTGTGTGTGTGTGAGTGTGTGTGTGTGTGTGTGTGTGTGTGTGTGTGTGTGCGTGGGTGGGTGTGGGTGTGTGAGCATGAAACCTGTCAGGCATATAGGAATGAGAGAGATAAAGGTGCAGCTGCATTGTCTGTAATCTGACACTGTAGTCTGTTTCACTGTTTCAGAGTTTCATTAAATTCCTGTACAACAGATAATGACTTGTCCCCCTAGGTTGCTGAAAGACATAGAATAAATCTATTAGACTGAGCTGGACAGATGATAGAAACAGCAGTTTAAAAAGGTTTATTTATTTTTTGTTAATATCCTGAGAAGTTCAGAGGTACAATACAGTACCATCCCCCTCCCTTCAGATGCCTTTAACATAGAGCAGCAAATAGTAAAAATCAGAGGGGAGTGCACTGTTTTGTAGCTGTGGAGGAATACATCCAAAAGTCCAAAAAGGGAGTTCCACAATCAGCCATTTTTTAGAGCTACAATCCAATCCCAATAGGGCTGTAGGCTCCACCCACAGCCCTAAAACTGAAATCAAATTTGATACATAGAGACTGTTATCCAAACGTAATGGGGGGGGGCTTCTTATTTTTCCAGTTTAAAAGTTAATAGAATTATGAAAGGGCTTGTAACTAATTTCATTTATCATTGTTGGGCTCCTGTACAAGGGTCCCTGAAGAACTATTGCTGAAGTTTGTTTCAGCTTGTATCATGGAGCATGTTGCATTTTCCTGAATGAGACATTACGGTTGTGTAAGAACTTACCATAAGAGTAGGTCTTTGAGAGTATCTCTTGCAGGTCATTATGTATGGGATATCAGCTGCAGGAGTCATTCCCTCTGGATGACGTTCCCAGCAGTTGACCCTGAGACCTCCCCCTAGCACCATTACATGGTGTTCACCTGGAAGATATAAAAGGGGGAGATCCCAGCCGCTCCTCAGTTCTTTTGCATCCTGGTGATTGAATGTTTAAACATATCTCAGGCCTCTGATGGGAACAGAGGAGGGAAATCAAGGCAGCAGCTTGTGGAGTCCTTGTAAAAGATAGGAGCAAGGAACCCCTCTGAAGCAACAGCAAGGGGGAAGGAGAAGGGGCTGCATGACCTGCTGCAAAAGATACTCTCAAAGATCTCTTGTTACAGTAATTTCTTACACAACTGTACTATCTTGTTTGAGGCAATCTCTTACAGCAGGTCAATACATGTGGGGAAATTCTCAAGCAGTTATTAGACCCAGTGGGAGGAGGACACAAATCATGAAGGCTTTGGACAGTAGTCCTTGTAGGACAGCCCATTCAAAAATGGTTCACGTCTTAGAAGTGATGTCTAGACTGTAATGCTTGGTGTAGGTATGTACAGTAGACCATGTGGTGGCTTCACAAATATCTAAGGTAGAAGCACCCCGGAAACACACCAAAGAGGCATCCATGCCTCTGGTAGAATGGGGTTTTACAAATCCTGTGAGAGGTTTTCCATATTTTGCATAAATAAACATAATGCAGTTGGCCATTCATGTGGAGAAGCACTGCTTTGAAACACTAATGACCTGGTTTCCAGGGGCAAAAGAAAAAAACAAGTTGCTCAGTTTTTTGCAACTGTGAAGTGTTTTATGCACATCAAGAGTATGAAGCAGGGTTTCCCCTGGATTCTGATGCTCCACAAAGTACATTGGTAACTGGATGATCTGATTTAAAGCAAACTCAGAAACAACTTTTGGCAAGAACTCGAGGTTAATACATAAAGACACCCAGTTGTTATGAAATTCTATGTATGGAGGCTTGCACATTAGTGCGTACAACTCTGAGACATGTCTGCCAGGCATAATAGCAACTAAAAACCTAGTTTTCCATAAAAGATAATGGAGGTCGCTCAATTCAGAGGGCTCAAATGGACTCATAGTCAATTTTTCTGGCACAAAATTCAAATCTCAGACAGGGACTCGATCTCTGATAGGGGGATGTAGGTGCAGAATACCTTTTAAAAAGGTTTGACTCAAAGGCAACAGGGACAAAGGAATATTGTCCACAGGTAAATGAAATGTGGCAATGGCCAAAAGGTGGACATTCACAGAGGAATATTTCAATCTACCCTCCGACAAGGAAAGCAAATAATGTAAGCTGCATTGAGGGAAACACTCATAAGGATCTACGTCCAGTGTAGATGCCCAAATAGAGATGTGTTTCCACTTTAGGGAATAGGAAGACTGAGTAGATGGCTTCCGAGCAGTCTGAAGAACTTACGCCACCTTTGGGGACACCAGGAAGTGCGAGAGGACTACGTCCTCAGGAGCCAGGCATGCAGGTGGAGGGAGCAAAGGTCCAGGTGTAACAGGCAGCCTTGTGCCTGGGACAATAAAACCCAGCCAATTGGCAGAGATATTGGCTCTGGTTCCAAGAGCTGTAGAAGTAGAAGAAACCAAATCTGTCTTGGCCAGAATGGTGCTGAGAATCACAGGCGCTCCATCCTGGATTAGTTTGAGTAATACCCTCTGAATGAGTGGAAAGGTTGGAAAGGCATACAAAAATCTTCCTGTCCATGAAAGAGACAATGTATTCCACCACACAGCTCCAAGACCTCACACAAGAAAGCAGTAAAGTAGCAATTTTGAATTTTGCTGAGAGGCAAATAGGTCCAATTCCGGTTAGCCCCATGAGTGGAAGAAGTCATTTAGAATGTTGGATAAGAGTTCCCACTCATTGGCCTGGACAGTGGATCTGCTCAGTGCATCCATCAGGGTGTTTGACACCCCTGGGATGTGTACTGCCAGAAGATGAATATTTCTCTGGATCACCCAATACCACACTCTCATAAATTCTCTGTAGAGAGGGTATGAATGGATGCCACCCTGCTTGTTTAGGTAGTGAATGATCATAGAATTGTCTGATTGAACCTGCAGGCTACCTGGGTGGAGGTGAGCCTCGAATGCCTGTAAGGCATAGAGGGCTGCCCTCAGCTCCAAGACATTGATGTGGAGGAAGGCCTCCATTGCCGTCCAAGATCCTTGTGATCTGATGTGCAGGAGATGAGCACACCATCATGACAAGGAGGCATCTGTAGTCTGAATGAGACCTGGGACAGGAGATATGAATGGCATGCCTCACATTAGATTATCCTTTGTCCTCCACCATTGCAGAGCTCGAAGAGCTGGGGAAGACATCAGGAATGGGAAATCAAAATTATCCTGTTTCTGGTCCCATTGGGCTATGAGGGACCACTGAAGGACCCTCTTATGTAACCTGGTATCGGGGACCATCAATATAGTGGCCACCAAACATCCCAGGAGGTGGAGAAAGACTCTTGCAGAGACTAATCTGCTGGACTGTAAACTGCATGCCAAAGCAATCAGGGTATCCGTCCAAGCTATGGGCAGATATGCCTTCCGCATGGAGGTGTCTAGCATGACTCCAATACATTGGAGGCGTTCAGTAGGGTCCATTTTGGACTTCAGATAGTTTACTGCAATCCCTACTTTGGCAATCAACTGTTGAGTTTGAGAAGGCATGAGAGACAGCTGGTGGCTGGAGGACACTTTCAGGAGTCAGTTGTCCAGGTAGAGAAAGACATAGAAGCCTTCTCTGCAGAGGGCTGCCGCGCCCACCGCTAAGCATTTTGTAAATACCCTCAGGACCATGGGAAGTCTGAAAGGGAGGGCCCTGAACTGGTAATGATGACCCGAGAATAAGAGACCGAGAAACTGTCTGTGAGCAGGGAGCATCATGATATGGAGCTATGAATCCTTCATATCCAGAAAGCAGAGACAATCTCCTATGTTCAGCAAAGGGAGAAGGGTCGGAAGAGACACCATGCAGAACTTTTGGTAAGTGATGTAGAGGCTGAGACACCTCAGATCTGATATGGGGCTTAACTCCCTCGTTCACTTGGAAACCAGGAAAAAATGGGAGTAAAACCACGCACCTTTCTGAGGAATGGGAACTGGTTCGATGGACTGTTTTGAAAGTAAGGAATCAATCTCAGTCCATAGGATCAGTGCCTGGTCTGGGGTGTAGTGAAATACCCTGGGTGGTGAAGGAAGAGGTGTCTCCATGAACTCTGGTGTGTGTCCTGTCTTGATCAACTGAAGGAACCACAGGTCAGATGAGACAGCTTGTAACCCTTGCAGGTGCAGGGGAAACCTGCCCCTGATGGCCTGGGAAGGGTCTCCAGTCCCACAACTGGAGGAAGACATTCAGGCAGAAGGCTGGCCCTGCTGGGCAGCAGCAGGGATGTAATGGG
Organism: Neoceratodus forsteri; assembly: GCA_016271365.2. Taxonomy (NCBI): domain Eukaryota; kingdom Metazoa; phylum Chordata; order Ceratodontiformes; family Ceratodontidae; genus Neoceratodus; species Neoceratodus forsteri. The sequence continues at coordinate 171,441,051 of CM057456.1, read as the reverse complement.
ATTTCTGAGCATTTCTAGGACCTGGCAATTGTAACTGAGGTTTTCTGTTATTGGCAGGCTGTCTTTGAGCTGAGGGATGCCCCCTGTATGGGGTGGCCCCTTGAGGAGCACTTGAAGTCTGTTTTGGCCTTAGGATGGTAAACAGTCCATACCAATTGAAGGGTACAACTGGAGTCCTGTAAATCTTTCAAGATGTCTTGGGTTTGTGGACCAAACAGCTGAACTCCTTTAAAGGGAGCATTCAAAATAGATTGTTGCATATCCTGTGAAAATCCAGACACCCTGAGCCAGGCATGTCATCTGAGACAAACTCCAGCAGAGGACATATGAGCTGTAGTATCAACAGCATCATAAGTAGCCCTCAGCAGGTGGTAGCATACCACCACCACAGTAGGCAGTTTTACCATCACCTCCTCCTGGATAGAACCTGCCAGGATGAACGGGACTGTTGCCTGGGAGGCTTTAAGGATTTCCTTCTGATATTTCAGGAGGTGTCCCATGAAATTAAGTATACATAGGGACAAGGTGGACAAGGAAAAAAACTGTTTCCCTATGGCATCCAGTTTCTTGGATTCCATATCTGAGGGCTGAGCATTCACGTGCTGAGGCCTAGAGGACCTATCATGCATGGCATTGATAACCACTGAGTCCACCTGAGGTGGAGACATGAAATAGGGGTGATCTACCGGTGCTTGATAAATCCTATCAGCCTTCCATGGATTGGAGGGAATCTTGAAAGGTTGCTTCCAAGCAGCAATGATAGCTTCTTGAAAGGCATCCATCGGGGAAGGGGGGATGACCAGTGTGGGACATTATGGCACACAATGTACTGAGCCAATTTCTTCCTAGAAGCATCCTGCTCAGTGCCCTGGAAACCAAACATTTTCTGGAGGTGGATCATAATGTCAGAAAATGTTGGATCATCTGGCGAAGAACAAGGGAGTTCAGGGGTATTGTTTGGTACCCCCTGAACAGAGGAGGCGGCAAAGGAGGACTGAGGGGAATCCTCATGGTCCATGTCATCCTCTTCCTCATTCTCTTGATCAGTCAGATCCCAGTCCTGCAGAAAAGGGTCCTCAATGACCATTTCCTGGGTGCAGAGACCTGGGGAGACAGGGGAAGAGCTGGCCACCTGCTGGGCCAAAGGAGGCCTAGAGGGAGCAGAGACTGGAGCTGACCCATTCTTGGGGGGGTGAAGGGTTTGAGTCAGGTCCAGTATGATTCTGCTAATCATCTGTGCCACTAAGACAACTGGAACCTGGACTGTCCCCAACCACATTACTCTTTCTCAAATGCACAACCCAATGGCAACACAAATATTTATCTGTAACACTCACATAGGAGTGTGGTGTGCATAATTATGGAACACATACAATCAGAGGTGAGATAGAAGTAAGTGCCTCAGCTGGGACTTGAACCCAGGCAGGCTGGAATACTGTTCTGATTGCACTAACCAGCTGCGCCAGTGAGACAACTGGAATCTGGGCTGTCCCCATGCACATTACTCTTTCTCAAATGCACAACCCAATGGGTAGTAGTGCAACCAGAATGGGATTCTGGGCTGCCTGGGTTCAAGTCCCAGCTGAGGCACTTACTTCTTTCTCACATCTGTTTGTATGTGTTCCATAGATAGGCCTACCGCACTCCTGCATGATTGTTACAAGTAAATATTTGTGTTGCCATTGGGTTGTGCATTTGAGATGAGTAATGTTCTCTGGGACAGACCAGGTTCCAGTCGTCTCAGTGGCCTAGCTGGTTAGCACAATTGGAACGGTATTCTGGGTGACCTGGGTTTATGTCCCAGCTGAGGCACTTACTTCTTTCTCACCTCTGTTTGTACATGTTTCCTAGATATGCACACCACACTCCTGTGTGAGTGTTACAAGTAAATATTTACATTGCATTGGGTTGTGCATTTGAGAAAGAGTAATGTACTTGGGGACAGCCCAGGTTCCAGTTGTCTCAGTGGCACAGCTGGTTAGCACAATCAAAATGGTATTCTGGGTGGCCTGGGTTCAAGTCCCAGCTGAGGCACTTACTTCTTTCTCACTTCTGTTTCTATGTGTTTCATATATATGTACACTGCAATCCTATGTGATTGTTTCAGGTCCAGTATGGTATTTACCAGAGCCTGGAAATCTATTATGGCCATCTGTCCAGTGGAACCATAGAAGATTGGACTGAGTGTATGGGAACCACTGATGGAATGAGAGTAGGCAGTGATACTAGATGTGCAGCCATTGATGAGGGGTGGTGTATGTAGGACCCTAGGATTGTTGTTGAGGGTGCCAGCATTAAACCTTGTGGGGCAAGGCTGGTCATCGACAATGTGGTCATCAATGGGCTTGAAGCCCCTGCTGTCAATGACAGGGCCATTGAAAGAGTTTCCTGAATCATTGTCAATGATAGAATCATTGACAGAATGCCATGCATTGTTGATGACAATAAGATCATCAATGGGCCATAAGGCAAGGCCTTATTAAAGAGCCTGCAGCCATCATCAACAGATGATGGCTGGGAAGCATGGAAGGTGAGAGGCAGCTTAGGAAGCTGTGGGACAACCCCAGAACCCACCGTTAACAGAGGAGCCATCAATGGGGGAAGAGAGGAGCCTGCAATTGTCGATGGTGCAGAAGATGATGTCTGAGGGGCTATCTTCTCAATGGTCACTTTTTGTGGATTTTGAAGCCTACAAGGGAGTGGAAGACACCTGATTATTGTTTTTGAGGCATGTTTCTTATCATGACTCTGTGTCAATGTGGAGGAGTCCCCTGTAGAGTGGTGAGACCCCTAAGATGACGCCAAGAGTTCTCTGGGAGAGGAGCATTGCTGCTGCTTCAGGAGGGCTACTTTCTGCTCCATGAGGAACACATGGAGCTGCTGCAGCCATTGGCATTTTGTGGATCTGTTGAACCTATTGCAGAAGGTACACTCCACGGAGTTATGTTCAGGACCAAAGCAACAAACATAGACTTTGTGGAGATCTTCTTTGCAATTATGTGGCCACAGGAACAACTTCAGAAAAAAGGATTCAAAGACATTAGTATTAGGAAAGCAGGAACTCTGAAGGAGGACTTGTTATATGAAGATTGCAGTTGAAAAGAACTGAGGAGTAGCTGGGACCTCCCCCTTTTATACCTGCCAGGTGAACACTATGTAGTGGTGCTAGGGAGTTGTCCTAAGGTTGATTGCTGAGAAAATCATCTGGAGGAAATGACACCCATGGCAGATATCCCACACGTAATGACCTGGTGCAAGAGATTACCTCGGAGAAGATCGGTATTATCTCTGTGGACCTGTGTTTTTAAATAGGTTTTGACTTAATTAGCAACAGAGAAAAAAATGCATGTGGCCATGCCAGAAAAAAATTAACTTAGCTGGAGGTAGCATTGAGTAGGGAATGCCCATTTCTTGCACCTTGGATTTTACTTTATCAAAGGTTTTTCGAGTTTGGCTTTTCTCTATGCTGAAGTCCAGGAAAGTCAAGAATTTTATTCCCTCAGCGCACAGATCTTCATCAGTTCTGGCCTTTCTTAATATTCTTTCACGATCTTGAAAGTAATGGGGTTTAATACCTACCGGTCTACTAACATTTTGGTTGGGCTTATTTGGTTCTGTTTCTTCAGGTAAATAGATCCCCCATGGTGTGCCCAATCTAAAAAGATCCATTCATCCGGTAGTTCAGCCCCAATGCTTTAATTAGTAAACTTTTCAAAAAAATTTAAGGGGGTCCACTTTTCCTCCTACCCCTCTGGGGATTTTAATAAGCTTCAAATTGTTGCATCGGGATCTGTCCTCCTGGTCTATATATTTTTTTTTTTGTAAATTCTGTAGAAGCATTGTATGAGTTTAAGTGTTGTTGTATTGGTCCAACTCTATCCTCCAGGTTGCTAATTCTTTGTTCTGCTTCAGTTATACGTATTGTTAAGGCTTCCATTTTGGTCCCTAGTTCTGTAATTGATTTATTAAATGAGGCCAAAAAAGTAGACATAAGTTCAAACCCTTTTTGTGTGTCTGCTCAAATTTCATTTTTGAACTGCAGTAAAAAATCCATTTGGCTTGCTGTAATATTTACCTGTGAAGGAGGGGGTTCTGATGTATTATGAGCAACTGACATCATATTAGGTAGGATTAAATCAATCATTTTCATTTGTGTTTGCCCCTAAGTTGAATTTGGATCAGTATTACTTGTATTATTAAAGATTAAAAGACCCACCTTAGAGCTGCTGTGAGTGGTCTGCAGTGTTTTTGTGGTAGAGTCAGTGTGCAGCTGAAGGGGATAATCTGGAGCTTCCACCAGGTGTTCTAATGTCAGGTTTACCATTAATGTAACCAGGTTTCATGCTTCCATTAATGATTTTTCCATCTGCACAAGTTTTATTTTTATTTATTTTATTTGAATTTTGATGACCCGGTGGGCCCACTGGGACAGACATGTTCCTTTTTCAGGAGAGACTTGGGGAATAGAGGCATTCCAAAAATACAGAGTAAAATAGTACTTCACAGGGGCATATGGACTTTTCATCATGTAATTTGTTGCTGTGGACTAGCCATTGCAGGCATAATGCCAATTCTCAGTATTGTGGCCGGTATACTGATCGCAGCCAAATTGTATCACCGGCGACTAAATGCTTGTGACGTCTGTTCAACAGCCGATCAACCACCTTTCATACTATTTCTATTATAAGCTCATTAACTTAATTTTGTAAAACAAACCTCTGTCTCTCTCTCATCTCTCTACCAACTGTTCCTTATCTTTGTTCTCTCTGTACTTGCACTCATCAGTAATTCGGGTAGCATTCAGCATCAATTACCTTAATTAGCTCAATCAGTATGTGCTTGATTGATTGGCTATTGATTACATGATTACATCACTATAAAAAAGGTCTACCAGGATGTACTCATTAGTAATTTGTGTTTGTGCTTTGAGTCATGGAATTTGTTCTTTCTCAAAAGGGGAAGCAGAAACTGTGCTTAAAAAACTATCTGTATACTAAAGAGACGGATGGAAGTGGTGGGAAAACTATTTGGCATTGTGAGCTTAGAACCTGCAGAGCTTGAGTGCACACTAGTGGTGAAACTATTTGTAAGGAGCCCACCAACCACAACCATGCACCTCAGCATGGTCGTGTTGAAGTAATAAATGCCTGAGCTTGCATGAAATGGAAAGCTTGTGAATCTGAGGAATCAACTAGAAATGTTGTGCATCGGGCACTCCAAGATGTCACTATTAGCCATGCGCATTTGTTGCCAGCTATGCAAACACTACGTTGTGATGTCCAGAGACACAGGCAACATGGAGGCCCTAGTGACAGTGACCTTGAACAGTACCGTAATACAGTCAGTGATGAACCATTTTTGCACATAAGTGAAAATGGCATCGTCATATTTGCTAGTGACAGTGACCTAAAAATATTAAACAACCAGCCACATTGGTTTTGTGATGGGGCATTTAGTGTTGCTCCCACAGAAGATGATCAGATGTATACCATGCATGCTCTAGTGCAGGGCATTAACAGACCATGTGTATACACACTTTTACCCGGTCGTAGTGAGATCATTTATAAAAATTCTTTGGACACCTTAAAGACCTGCTAGGTGGAAAATTTAGTCCTGTCACTGTTATGACTGACTTTGAAATAGCAGCCATAAACGTATTGCGCCAGATGCCTCCCACAGCAGAGCTTGCTGGTTGTAATTTTCATCTAGGGCAAGCTATTTGGAGGCAAGTACAGCAGGAGAGGTTACAACAATGGTATGCGATGGATGAGAAGTTTGCACACAAAGTTCGATGTCTGCTCGGATTAGCATTAGTGCCCGAAGATATGGTTGAGAACTACTTCGAGTTACTACAGGAGGATGAAGAGTATGCTGACCTGCAATGTTTGTTTGACTGTTTTGAGGACACATATATTGGTAGGCTGTCAAGAAACAGGGAAAAATAGGAGACAGCCTTGTTTTCCTATAGGCTTTTGGAACCAGCATTCAAGGGTAATAAACGAACTACAGAGGAGCAACAATGCCATTGAAGCATGGCATAGGGCAGTTTCACAAACTGTGTGCATAAGCCATCCTACACGAGCTAAGCTGGCTTGCAAGCTTCGGCAGGAACAGCATGCAGTGGCTCTTCAGAGATGCCAGGTGGAACTTGGGCAGCAGCACCCATGTAAAAATAGCAAATACTGCAGGGTTAACAAAGTTTTTATGGCAATATTCAAGACTTTGCAAACAGACAGCCCAAACAATATCTGATTGACATTGCTGCTGTTATAGAAATAAATGTTGCCTAACAATTTTGCACATTGTTACATTTGCACACTGCTTGCACTCTGCTTTCTCTTTATGAGTTTTTAGCTTTTATCTATTTATAGGACACTTTTAAATTATTTTAAATGCTTTTAATTGTTTAAATAAATTACTTTGTCACTTCTAACATTTTCACCAGTGTGTTACTTCATCAATCAAACTATTTGTAAGGAGCCCAGTGACCACAACCTGTTGCTTGTAGAGGCTGTATTGTATTGGACATCATCAGCGCATTACACCCAGAGAGACGACCTTTTGTCTAGTAAGAATTTATACCAAACACAATCTGTCTGTCTCCATTTCATATCGGCGACGGTTATCGTAACTGTATTTTGTCCTGGAGGTAAACAGGAACAAACGTGAGACATTAATAGTGATAGTCAGGTGAGGACACAGAAACAAAATAAGTATTTAATCAAATCCATAACAGTCCATATGTGGGTGCATATGCATGTCTAACATTAGAGCTTAAGCCAGTATACAAATTGTACATACATTATAGTACAATAAAATAGAACAATATAACACAAGTATGGACAGAGAAGTGGACAGAAGGTGAGGTCAGGGAAGGGGAAGAGTGAGGATTGAGTATCAGGTAGGGAAGGGTGTGAAGAAAGGGAGAGGGGAGGGAGGGGGAGGAGACACAGATTGACAGGTAAGGATCAGGTACAGTTACAAATGGGAGGAAGAACAAAGATATCTTTGAAGTACCTTTTGAACTGGGGAAGAGATAAGCATGAGAGAAGACTATGATGGGAGTTATTCCATTTTTGTGGAGCTGCTGGGAAGAAGGATCTCCTGCCAATGGCTAGTCGGGTTTTTGGTATTGTTAGGATAGGGAGATGGGAGGATCTGTGGATCCTAGGGGAGGGTTTTAACACAAGGAGATTGGAGAGGATGGGTGGTGAAGGAAGTGAAGAAGTTTGAAGATGGTGCATAGTATAGGAAAGTCCATTTTGACCTCAAAGTCTGGCCAGCCTAGAGTATTAAGCACATTGCAGTGGTGGGCCCACACAGGACCCTTGGCAGCGAAATGTGACACTCTATGATAGACCTGCTTGAGTTTGGTCAGAACAGAGGTCTTGGCAAAGTGAGTTATGGGGGACCCATAGAATAGGCCTGGGAGAAGAGTGGCTGAGGCAATAGTCTTGCTTTCATGAGGTGTTAGGTAGGGGGAAGTACGGTAAGCGAGGCCTAATTTTTGATTAGTTGCCTTAATAACATTAGTTGCATGCATTTCAAAGGACAGATGCTTGTCAGGAGTCATTCCCAGATATTTGAAGGAACCCACCCCTTCTAAAGGCACGCCAGAGGAGGTCTTAACAACCAGTGGAGGCTGGGAGGATATATCATAGGAGGTATGATGCAGCAACATAGTTTTTGTTTTCTTTGTGTTCAGTACCAGCAGATTCCCTTGAACCAGGCTTCCAGCAGCTGGAAGTCATTTTCCAGGTTTGAATTAATGGAGGAGACATCGCTGCTGGATCTGTATAGTATGGCATTGTCTGCATAGAGCTGGACTGATGCCCCCCTGGCAATTCAGCGGCAGTTCATTGATGAAGAAGATGAGGAAAATAATAAAGGCCCAATGATAGAGCCTTGGAGGATCCCATCAGTGATGGGAGATAAGAAGGACTAGGCACCAGCCAATATGACACATTGAGTTTGATTAGTTAAGTAGTTAGAGATCCACTAGAGAGAGAGAGAGAGAGAGAGAGAAAGAGAGAGAGAGAGAGCTGAGATTGAGGCCTAGCCATTGAAGCTTGAAGATGAGGAGTGAGTGGTTCATGAGATAAAAGGCCTTCGTGAGGTCAAAGAATATGGCCCCTGTGACCCAGCCTTGATCCATAGCATGAAATATGTCTGAGGTGATCCTCAAAAGAGATGACTCCATCCTGTGTGCCTTCTGAAAACCATGTTGATGGATGGTGAGGGCTTGGGTTTGCTCTAGAAAGGAATATAAGTGACTAATTAAGATTCTTTCCTGAATTTTTGCCATATGGCATAATATGGATATGGGTCTGTAATTCTCGACAAGGTTGATCAGATCACTTTTGTGCACTGGAATGACAATCACTGTCTTCCATTTGTCAGGAATGAATTGAGTAAGGAAGGATCTATTGATCAACTGTGCAGTCAGGTGAGCTAGCGCGGGTGCTCCTATCTTGAGGAATTTGGGTGGCAGGGAGTCAAATCCTGGGGAGCTATAGGGGTTAAGACCCACCAAGAGCTTAAGTACTTCTTTCTGTGAGGTGGTTTTATATGGAAGAGGGGGTGGGGGCTTCAGGGTGATAATCTTGTGAAGCAGGGTGGGTAGCTGGTAGACCTGTCTTGTACACGTCAAGGTCAGTGAAGAAGAGATTTATTCCTGTGGTTATCTCTGGGAAGAGGGGATAGTAAGAAGCCTTTTGAGATCATATTCAGGGGATGATCCACTCTTTTCCCTTAAGTAGAGCATTGAACTGAGCCCAGAAACTGTTGGTTTTGGCAAGATGTGTTTCCTGAAGGGTTTGTAGGTAGTCCCACTTTGATTTGTTAGTTTTGGCTTTGTAGGAGTTTTGCAGTTGGTGGTAGGATAGCCAAATCTGAGTGGAGCCCAGTTTTTTTGAGGGTTTTCCAGGCTTTACCATGGAAATGCATTAGGAGCCATAGGTCCTGGGAAAGCCATGGAGATTGGAGTTCTTTGGCTCTTCATATTTTGAGTGGGGTGTGTGAGTCGAGATGGAGATAAAGGTGGTGATGAGATATTCTAGAGCATGATATATGTCAGGGAAAGAGGTAATGGGGTCTAATCAGCAGAAGCCAGACTTTGCAGGAAAGCTTGGTTAGCATTAAAGCATTCCTGCATTAAAGTTGGTTAGCTCTCTGGATATGATGATTGGGGGGAGGGGGATAGTTGTTTTTCCAGACACAAAAAGTGTGGGAGTGATCACTCAGTGTGTCTGGCAAGATTCCTACAACCTTGATGTAGAGCTTGTTATTGGTAAGCATCCAGTTCAAAAGACTGTGGTTGCCTGACTTCAGGTCAAGTCTGGTTGATTGGTCAAGTAATTGCTCTAGTTTGACATCAGACAGAGCTGCTTGGTATTGCGTTCTATTGGGTCCAGTCCAATTGAGGTTGAAGTCACCACAGAGTATGGTATCTCTAAGTGGGAGGGTGTCAAAACTTGAGAAGAGTTCAACAAAGAAGGAAGAAGCTAGTTTTTGGGGCAGGTAGACATATCCTATAGTTTGATACTTAACTTGGCCAAGGGTAACTGTGATGAATAGCGGTTTCATGTCAGGGTTAATACCTGTGACAGGGAGCTCACTGACTGCCAACCCTACCCTGGTGTATAACAACCCCCCCCCCATTGGGTCTGTCACAAAGATAGGAGGAGAATCCTGAGAGAGCAATCTCATGGGATTGGATGGTTGGCATTAACCAGGACTCAGTTATGCATAGGACATCCGGCTTATAGTGCTGGATCCATGCTTCAAGGTCTGCCATTTTTTGCCTAACACTTTGTATGTTCATGTGGGCTATCTTCAGGGACCCTGGTTTTCCATTTTTACTGGTAACACCGGTAACAATCACGGAATCCTGCTTGGTTTGCGGATTTTGAATTCTTGTACCGGTGCCTCACAGAAATTGCATTTCATTGCACAGAATCTCTAAGATTTCAGCATCTTTTTACATTTTTTTTTATTTTCTCTTTCTATGTCCCCTTCTCACAGCATCAGTCTCCACTTTTCAGAGATCCCTAGTCTGGCTATCCCTTAGCTTCACCCCAGCTAATGCTCAGGAGCTCTCTGAGGTCCTGCCCCTATCCTGCCTGGATTGTACCCCCCCCAGGTGGGAAGGGAGGGAACCCCAGGTCACCCCTCCACACTCCCTTAGTGTGTGTCGGGCAGCTCAGTGGGTCCCTCATGGTGCCTGGTTATGAAGTCTGGAGCACCAGGGTCCCTTCTGCCAGTGGCCAATGTCGGGTGATTCTTCCTGGTTTTATGGTCTTTGTCTCTGAGGGCACCAGCACTACAGGAGACCCAAGGAGGTAGGTCACATAGAAACATGCCATTGCTCCAGATCCTGGCTAGCGTCGTCCCTCCTGATCACTCTGCAGCACCATTGCATCACCACCCGTGGTCACGCAGGTGGTGGTAAGCAGCAGGACCTGCACCCCACCCTCCCTGGAGGAGGAGGAGGAGGGCAGTCCCCAGGTGCTCGATCCTACTCCTGGCCATACCTCCAGCAACTCGAGGTTTGCTTCTGACCCTGGGTCGCTGGCATTGCAAGCAATAGTGCTACCACGCAGTGCCAGTGAGCCAGCCCAGATTCAGCATCTTAAAACCGAATGCTGCTGTGCTTTGTATTCTTTCTGCTTTGCTGCATATAGAGTCAGTAAGGAAATCACCGCACTACTTTATTGTAATCTGCCATTCAGTTTAACCACCCATGCCTAGTGGTTAGAGTAACAAACAGTGAATGAACTGGGTACATCCAGCAGACCTGGGTTTGATTCCCACAACCTCCACTTGCATACTGTTTGACTCCAAGCAAGTCACTTAACCTCCCCAATGCTTCTAGGTCACTCCTGAAAACAGACAGTTCTGCCTAGAGGGCCTTACCTGCTTTACAAAGAATATAAAAAAAAACACCAATATATGTTTACTACATCATAGAGTAGTAGTTAGGGTACCATGTAATTTACCTGAGTTTTACTTGAGCTGCAATGATTTTGTATAGGTGAAGATAAATGTTCAGATACATTTTATGTGTTTTATAAGCTTGTTCTTAGATTTTAGTCAGGTTTGTATTGTATTCTTTGCATATAAGCATCTAGGTTGTGGATTGCTAATTGCAGGATCAGTGTTACCAACTAGCTTATTCAAGTTTATAATCAGTAGGGCCATCCAAAATCCTCAGTTGTTTGAATGAAAACTAGTCTGAATGAAAGTATGTTCACAAAGAAGAAACTGCCTTACTACTTATGAAAAGACTTCACAGTTAGCACCCCATTTAGGTGAATTTGATAATTTGCACCTTTTCTCCCACCTGCTGTGTCAGTCTCTGTGACAACAAAAAGTTTTCTGATAGACTGCTTCAACAAAAAGCAGATGTTAAGTATGTAAGTGTACTTATGTTTGGCCAGTGGATTTTGAAAGCACAGTCAATGACGTACAGAAGGTAAGACCCCAGGGGCTGTATGATGCTGGTGGTCAGAGTAGTGCTCAGTTCACATCTGAACAAAGACATGAAAACTGGGAGACACCCTTTTCATGGACACCAAGTAAAAAAAAGCATCCACATGTCTGGGAGATGCATAAATCCATTTGAACGTCCTCCACTAATCACTTATGGATTTTTAGGTGAAGACACTGTATTTCAAGAAGCAAGTTCAAGCAGTTTTTTTGCTCCTCCTACCCCTGGCCATTCACTCCTTCAGGCCTGCCAAGGCCCCCTACCACTACTGCTGAGTCCCAACCACCATCCACTGCCCCTTACTGCTATGCTGCCAGGTAACCCAAAGTAACCCTTCATTGAGTGGGCCCCTACCCTGTGGGAGGCTACCAGGGAGGAGAATTGCCCAAAGAGCTTCCTGTGTATCCTGGGTATGGCAGGGTTCAGAACAGACACATGTCTGGGGCTTCGGCTTATGGAGGGACCAACAGCTGTCCTTCAATTGGTCAGCAGGTGTTTTCCAATTTTCTTGGGAGTTTGACAGGCTACATGATGTCAAGGCACAAGCTGGCGTCCATCACGCTCCCTCCTGCAGTGAGGGCTGACATGTTGTCATGCCTCTGGCCTCCATCAGGGGCCAGCAAATGCTGAGTTGTGAACCCACCCTCCCTCCCAGGAGAAGGTGAGTGGTCACTGGACACTCAAGCCTTCCCACCAGCTGGCCCTCCAACACCCAAGTCTGTTCCTAAACCTGGTCAGTGGTGTCACAGGCAGAAATCCAATTCAGGCAGTTAAATTATAGATAGGAAAAATAAAGGTAGCCCACCTTAGCAGTGATAGTTCGATTAATTCACATCTGAGTTCTACAAGCAAAGAGACCAAGTCATTTCTAACTGTGCATGTCGGTGCGGGTGTTGAAGAAAGAGGATCATAGTGCTGTCACTACTGCCATCACCCCAGAGGGATGTGGACTGCATTGTTGCTACTACCATTACACCAAAGGGGTGGGGGCTGTAGTGCTTCTGCCATCACCACTGACAGATGGGGAATGTAGTACTACTGCCATCACACCTAAGGGATAGGGGCCATAGTGCTGCTACTTCTGTCACACCTGAGGAATGGTGAATGTAGTACTGCTGCCATCACACCTAAGGGATGGGGGCCACAGTGCTGCTACTTCTGTCACACTGAGGAATGGTGAACATGGTACTGCTGCCATCACACCTAGGGATGGGGCCACAGTACTGCTGCTTCTGTCACACCTGAGGGAGGAGGTCATAGTGCTTGTCTGCTGCCATCACACCAGAGGGTGGGTGCCGTGAGTGCTGTTGGTGCTGCCATCACACCTGAGGGATGGGTGTAATGCTGCTTCTATCACACCTTAGGGATGGGGGCTGTAGTGTTGCTGCTGCCATCACATCTTGTACCTAAACTAACTTTAAATTGGTACAAGGATGGAAGGATGTGCAATAGTGGAGGTCAAAATTGCTAAAATGCATGTTAGCAGAGTTAAAAATTGTTAAATAAAGTACACAAAACCAAACACCAGTAAAACCGGATTTTGGCTTAACAGACACCGGTGACAATACCGTTTTTTACAATGTGCAGAATGGAATATGCTCTTTCTCAATCCCGGTAAACCAGTGTCCCTGGAGCCTATCTTATGCCCTTTTGTGTCATCCCAGGTAGAAAATGAGGTTAGGAGGCTGGGCTTTAATCTCTTGGAAGGACCAGGATTCAGCTCAAGGTCACCTGACAAAAGAATTAGGCACAAATGGGACCTGACATGGGGTGGGTGTAGAAAGAGAGACTTATGCTTATTTTTGGCCTGTGATACAGGCATGATAGTTTTATCATACTGGGTAAAGGCAAGGAGTCCATGGTGGTGGGTAGACACTTTAGATGAACAAAGCAAAAAGTAGAGGAGTAGTGGCAGGGCGAATTCATGGGTGAGTGGTAAAGTAGGTGCCCTGACCGAGACAGAGTCATCATGATGGAGACAAGCCAGGAGGGAGCAAAGAATGAGAAAACTTTTATTCAGGTAGAGGAACATTATAATAATTGATTGTAATCATGTAGAGTGGTGCAGAAGAGTGAACAGCTGGGAATTAAGGCCTGACAGATGCACCAGCGAACGCAGTGTAAAGGGACAAGGTACATATAGCCAGGTGGGGAAATGAGGTCTGATAAGGACTTTATGTTGTGAATGTTTTTGTTAAGCCCAACAATGTATCTGCTGAGTTAGAGGTGTAACACCGGCACCAAGTGGCAGAAGAGTATAACTTGCAGATGGAAAACTTAATCAATAGAAAAATACGTTGATGAGCAAGAAAGCATGTGTGAGGGATCATGCTACTATAAAAATAAGACTGTGAAAGAGTGGGAGTGGTGGGGGAGGGTGGGGAGCCACCGCTCAGCGGCTGTGGGAAAGGTCAAGGCAGAGTCAAGCAGCAACGAGTGTAGAGTGTAGGCTCAAACTGGCAGCTGCCCTGCTGCAGGAAACTTCCTGAGTGGCTTCCCTGCTTTGAGAAGTTCAAACTCAGCAAGAGGTGATGGTTATCCTGCCAAAATGTCTTGAGCCCCTCTCTCTAGCTATGCAGCTACAGGCAAAAGCAAAAGGCTCTGAGGGGGCCGCAGAGCAGCAGTGGAGTTGGTTCAAACCAGGAGCTGGTCTGATTAACCACTGGGAGCCCCACTTAAGCTTATGGACTCTTTGAATGAGGATGGTAGTTTGAAGTTCAGTGAGGGGTCCCAAAGCAGCTAAACTGGGAAATAAATTTCAGGAACCTGATGTGATGTCCACGGTAATGCAGCACTGCTGTTCAGCTGGAAGCTGGCCTGAAAATCTCTAGAGAGAGAGTCCCTGTAGAGACTGGCAATGCTGCACTAAATACTCCTTTGGGTTAGGGAGAATTTAACAACAGGCATGGTGTGTCAGGGTTTGAGCGCTTAGTATAAATGAAGCACAAGAATGAATATTGTATTTAGGTTGAAGCTAGTAGATCAATATGATCATTAGCTATCTGTGGCAGCAGACAGGAATTAAATAAAGAAAACTAGCACAGGTGCTCCAGGTCAATTGAGGGAGAACCAGGCCAGTCCACTAAAAGGCACTAAATTTAAACAAAGAAGGTCCAGCAGGACACTACTTTCGAGATTAAGTTCAATGGCATACCTGGTGTTGTGAAGAGAGGGCAGGGAGCAGCTTCTGTGGCTACAACAGCATATTGAGAAGTGCCAAGGGGGCAAGGCACCGATTGGTGTGGTGAGTAGAGATCAGGGAGCAGCTCCTGCAGCTATAGTCACGTATTAGAAAGTGCCCAGGGGGTAAGACACCGACTGATGTGGTGAGTAGAGGGCAGGAAGCAGTTCCTGCAGCTACAGCTGCATGTTGGGATGTGCCCAGGGAGTAAGGTACTGACTAGTGTGGTGAGTAGAGAGCAGGGAGCAGCTTCTGCGGCTATAGTTATGTGTTGGGAACTTTGATGTGTTAGGTAAGGATGTCATGACTTCAGGTAGGCTTGTTTTGGAAATGGCAAAAAAATGAAAGGTTTACTGATGACGCCATCAACGGTTATCTGCACCTGTTAATGTTGATGCAGTTTATTCTTCTCCTAGTGTGTCTTGTTTAGAGTGGGTAGTCTGTGTTTTCCTATTGTGAGACACTTGTTCCAATAGCTCTTTTACTCTCCTTATGTTTTTAGACATTCTAGTACATTTCAAAAAGTTCAAACATCCATTTCAGAGGTTGTTGCATGTCTATCCCTGTCTAGCTGACTCTGAAAACAGGGCAGTGCTGGTGCTAGAAATAAAGTAGCTGGGCCAGCTCTGTGGCACTGAGCAAAGGGGTTTGCTTGCCATGCTGGTGACCCGGGTTTGTGCCCAGAGCCCGGGTGCCAGGAGTGGAGACCAGCAGGGAGGGGTTCCATAAGCGTCCATTGGCTGCTTCCCTCCTGGGAGGGTGGGATCAGCCTGGGGACCTGTGGGTGGATTGGCAGATGTGCTTGGGGGACATGCTGTCTCAATGCACTTTCTGGGTTCCCCAACCCCAGGGCACCCCTAGCTCATGCAAGGATGAGAACTACAGTGGGAGGGGCACAGAAAATGGAAAATGCCTCCAGACCAGCTGGATGATGAGCGTCCTGGCCCCTGTACCCAAAGCCCTGGATCCAGCCCAGATCCAGCCTCATAGCACCTGAGATGCATAGCAGGGCTGTAAGGCTAATTCCTCCTGGAAGAGAGGGACCCTCCCAATGCAGGGATATGCCAGGCTAATCAGGTAGGTTGCTATAGGAGCTGGTGGAAGGTGGCAGGTGGTTGTAGGATGGTAGGAAAACCCTGGCACTCTGAAGAAGTGGCCAGTCAGGGGGGTGAGGGAGGCACAATAAACCAAAAAAAGAAACCAAGTAGCCATCTCTCAAGTAGCCATCTTGGATCCCCCTTCAGCCTAGATCACTTTGCCTCCTTTCCTTACTTTCCTTAATATTTTTAAAAAGTGTGTGTGTGGGGGGGGGAGAGCAACTCACAGAACCACATGCATCATTTTATTAAGCGACTAGAACCAAAAACAAACAAAACAAACAAACATAAAAACACTCTATGCTAAAACTTAGTAAGGTATAAATGCTTTATTGTTGCACTGAAGTCAGTAACAATCAGCAGATACTGTACGGCCTATAGCCTCAACGTTTCCCATAGGTGCACTTTGTCAAGAGATGAGACTCTCACCCACAACCAGTGCTTAAATTCAGTGTAATTGAAGGGGAAGGGAAGAGAAGGACAAGCTGAGATTGATATGTGGAATCTTGAATTTTGCATTTCCTAATTGTATCCTTCTCTCCCCTTCCCCTTTAATTCTACTGATTTTAAGCACTTGTTATGGGTTAGAATCTTGTCTCTTGACGAAGCGTACTTTTGCAAAATGTTGAAAGTTTCAAGTATATCAGCTGATTGTTACTGGCTTTACTGCAACAATAAAGTGTTTTTAACTTAGTAATTTTTGACATAGAGTGAGTGTTTTTTTTTGTTTTTGGTTCTATTTTAAAAAATATTTATGTTTTCTTATTGTACTATAAAATAAATTCTATCAAACTGGCTATAATTTATTTTTCTGCTACCTCCATTTTCCACAGGAGTTACTCAGATCATAGATATATCTATATGCACCCTGACCAGTGTTGGTTCAGCTTTACCAGTGGCACCTTGAGATTTTATCTACTTTTGGAGGAACTGAGACAGTCTATAAGGTCTTAAGACAATATTTTTTCCAGTACTTGAGATACAGCAATGATACTCTGGCTACTGAACATTTCTGGACCAACTCAAAACAAATGCAAGTCTTGTATTTAACTGTATAGATGCATCCATTCTGCAATATTCTCCAGAAGAACAAGAAGAAGTCTTGGGTGTGGCCCCATTAACAACACTGGAACTAAAGGAAAACAAATATGCTAAGTCTTACAGAATTGCTTCATTTTTGTATCAATCCGCGTTGTCAATGGACATTACTCACAATACGGTTTCTCATAAGTAATACCCATACATGACTGAGTAAGAGAAAATGTTAATGGCCTGTTAAGAACCCTGAGATGTAATGCAGCATCAATCACAGAAGATGGTGATTAAATGCTTAGTAACATAAGCCATGTGAATACAGTTGTGTTATTTTTTTTTTTTAATATAGCTGTTTGGTCCCCATCTCCTCCTCCCACCCATTGACGACGGGGACACATATGCATTTTATTTTTAGATTTTCTCCCTTGACCCCTGAGGCCCTGGCACATGGCTGTGTGCTTGTGTGGAGGCATGCTTCACACCCCGTGGTGCCAGCTCAGCCCCTTCCCACTTCTGTTACTTTTGCCACCCCCTCTCTGCCTGTGCTATGCACTGGACCTCCACAAGTGGGAGCGGAACTATGGGGGGCACCAACCCACCTTCACCACCCTCGGGAGAGGAGAGCTGCCCACTGGCATGCTCAGTCCTGCTCCACCTCCCCCCCACACCGGCACTCTGATGACCTGAGGTCATTCCCAAACCTGGATCAGCAGTGTACTGCGAGGGAAGCCATACAGCGCTTCAACACTCTGTGCCACCAGGCTGACAACAGTTGTGTTATTTTAAAAACAGGACAATATTCAAACACTGTATCTTTTAGTGGGGAGACACCACCAAACAGTAGAGAGTTCTATCAGTACTCAAAAATGAGTTTTTTTACACAGCAAGTTCCTTAACCAAAGGCATTTAATTTTTGTGTAGAAATATTCAAAATGCTTTCCTTTTTACATATTCTGCAGTTTCAGTGTAAATATTTAGAAAAAAAGTCTTACTTTTACAGGACCAAGTCTCTGTCAGGCATCTACTCTTCTGTATGTTCTGAATTTTATTCTGTGAGCAATCTTGGTAAAAAAAAGTGATAAAATCAGTCCACCATTATCTACAGTGCACCAAGTAGTGAGCAGCTTGGAGGGTGGAGGACTAGGTTTGTTGGCATAAAGCACCTAGCTTTGCCTGAGCTCTTTTCTTCTAGGGTTTGCTTGAAAGGACAGAGCAAGGAGCAACATTAACAGAGCAAGGAGTGACATTAAGGCTTCCTTTGGCTAAGCAGAGTTACTGTTGTGTTACTATTTTGTCTTGTGTTTATAGGATGTGCTTACAGGTTTTATTACTGCTTTGTGCTTACAGGTTGTATGGTTTGCTGCTTTATTTTTCTCTGATTGAAACTGTATTTTGCAGGATATATTTTCTTTTAAATTGTTGTGCAGGTTGTCTTACTGAAAGGAAGGAAAACACTCAATGAGGTGGTGGGTCAGAGCTCTAGCCGATTGTTTCTGGAAGGCACAGGCTCAGTCCCACCCACCCTGCCTCTCACCCCATCCACCCCAATGGCATCATTTTCTTCATACCAGAGGTTCTGACATCACTTCCCCAAAAGAGCAAAATTCATACACCTGTCATAACCTTAACAGCCCAGTACACTCCATAGGAAGTAAACACATGCACACGATCAGGCACACTTAACAAAAATTAAAAAATAAAAACACACACTCACAAAAAAAACTAAACAGAAAGAGAGACAGAGACATGTGGGGAATGGTGCAATGCTCTAGTGGTGGGACAGCAGTCTTTCGGGAGATGTTCTAGTGGCTGCGATAGTGCCCTATTTGCAGGCCACTCTCTGGTCTGAGGGAGGAGGGAGGATTTGAGAATCCTCCTCCCCAACCCAGGGACCACTACGGCCACTGCTGCTGCCTCAGAGGTTGCCAATATAGTGGAACAGTTGGACCACGGTGGGTTCAGGGAGGGTGAGGGTGGTGGATCAGAGGCGCATCGCTCCAGGTGTACGTCTCCACAATTCATACACCACACTGGTGGACCATGGTTCCTCTATGGATGCACCCACAATGGAGACCAAGGAGGATGCTGGGAATCTTCATAAAGGAGACTGTAAAGGGGCCCAGTGATGCTGAGGGTTGAGGTGCTGGATGCCACACATCGTGCCACATCGTTGACCTGGGTTTGGAAACAAGCCCGGGCCATCGGGAGTTGGCAGGGGAGGCCTAGGATCAAGCATCCATAGACTGCTCTCCGAGTCCTGGGGTGGGTTGGAGAACTTCAACACACTGTAGCGGCCCCTGGGGATGCCCAGGGGCACTACTATCGTTGGTGATAACAGAGGCGGAGTGCAGCAGATGTCAGCACCTTGTGCCTGGATGTCATTGCACATCCATGCTCCAGGGGCCATACAAACTGGAGGAAAATAGGGCTGGGTGTGACCGTGCAGCTAGATGGCCATGCTTCGAGCCACCGAGAGGATTTTGGAGGAATGCTGTTGGGGAGGGTTCGGGGCTTTCCTGGATGGTAGAGGCAGAGGGGGGCCCTCCAGAAGGATGGCATGATGGCTGTCCCAGATCCTCCTGGGTGCAGTTCACACTACCCAGCTCTCCAGGCAGGTGGAGCCGGCAGTTGGATGCCCCATGCTGTAGTGCTGCAGCAGGGAGACAAATACAATAGTGATAAAAAAAGGAGACTGTGAAGAGGGTGGCATGAGACCCAACAGGGGAAGGAAACAACTCCTGGTGGGGGACTCAATTATTAAGAGGGTAGAACTAGGGGGGAGAGGGGAGAGGGAGATAAGGTGTCTGCCCAGTGTCATGGCTGGGAGGGACAGGAAGTGAATCCACAGGATCACCAAAACAGCTGCACAGGAGACAGAGCTGGACATCATTGTCCACCTAAGGACAAATGACCTGGCTGGGAATAGGATCAGAGCAGTGCAAGAGGAGGTTATAGAGTTGGAGAGGGGCCTTAGACAAGCAGAATGCATTGTAATCTTCTCTGAGGTGCTACCTGTTTATGGCATGGGTGAGGCTAGGGTTCTCCACACCATGGGATTCAATGAGTGGTTGAAAAACTGGTGCAGAGCTCAGGGTTTTGGCTTCATTGGGGACTCAGGGTCCACCTGGAGGGATGCAGGCCTATATTGGTGCAATGGTCTGCATCTGTCTGGGAGAGGAATCAGGATCCTAGGTGATAGGTTTTAATGCTTTATTGGCAAGCATTTAAACTAGCCAGGGGAGGGATACACTAAAAAGAATAGTGGAAATCCTACTCTCACCCACAAAACACGGTAGTTAGTGAGGAAAACAATAATGTAAAGAAGAATATAGGGAGTAAGACAAGGGTTGGGGCTAAAAGGGGTAAGGCCATCAAAAAATGGAGGGTGATGAGCACCAGTACATGAAGTATGGGTAATAAGTTCCTTGAACTATTGACCTTGATGGAAGAGGGACACCAGGATATTGTGGTAGTCACAGAAACATGGTACACAGAGAACCATGACTGGGATGTCAACATACCAGGGTATACAATCTACAGAAGGGACAGGAAGGGTAAAAGAGGAGGAGGAGTAGCTCTCTACATAAGGGAAGGGATCAAAGCAAAAGAACTAAAGGGTAAACAGGGAGGTGAGGAGGCACTGTGGTTCACACTGGAGATAGGAATGGCACTACGATCCGTACTGGGTTTGTATACAGACCCCCATCTCAGGGGGGAGAAAATGGACAAGGAAATGATAGAGAGCATCATTAGAATGTCAGAAAAAGAGGAAATATTGTTGATGGGGGACCTGAATATGCCAGATGTTAACTGGAGCACCTTTGCTGCAGCCACATCCAAGAGAAGGGTAATCCTCAGTGCCCTACAGGGGGCATGCCTCAGACAGCTAGTGCTGAAACCCGCTCAGGAGGGAACAGTCTTAGACCTGGTACTCTCAAACAGGGACAAAGAGACAATCTCAGATTTAGAAGCAGGTAGCCATCTGGGAACAAGCAATCAAACAGTGTGGTTTATGAAAAACACTCCTTTAGAGTCAAGTCACACAAAGGTGAGGGTATTGGACTTTAGGGGGTCTGACTTTGGCAAAATGGCGGAGTACCTCAGAAAAGCACTAGCAAATGGGCAAGAAGGAGGGTTGGAGCAACAATGGGGAAAATCAAAACTGCCATCACAGAGGCAGCAAACCTCTGTGAGAAGCAAATAAACAAATCAAAATGAAAGAAAAAAACACTATTGTTGTCAAAAAAAGTAGCAGGGAAGGTTAGGGAGAAAAAGATAGCATTCAGGAAGTATAAGGAAACACAGAAGGCGCAGGATAGAGAACTGTACCAGCTAAAGCAGAAGGAAGTAGGGAAGGCAGTCAGAATAGCAAAGGCCCAAATTGAGAAAAAGATAGCTAACTCGGTTAAGAAGGGGATAAACCTTTTATAGGTACATTAGGGAGCAAAGAAAGACAAAGGGAAGGATACTGAGGCTAAATAAAGAAGACGGTGGTTGGCCAGAGAGGGACAGTGAAAAAGCAGGGATACTGAACGAAAACTTCTGCTCAGTATTCACAAAGGAAGAACAGGGAGAGGTAAGTAATCCAGTCAGAAGAAGCCCTCTGAATGGGGGGGGGGGGTGATATCAGTCCTTTCACAGAAGAAAGGGTTCTGAAAGAACTCCTAAAACTGAAGGTAGATAAAGCAATGGGGCCTGATGGGATTCACCCCAGAATTCTAAACGAACTAAGGGGAGAACTAGTAACACCACTGACTACCCTTTTTAATAAGTCATGGGAGAATGGTGTGGTACCTGAGGACTGGAGGAGGGTGGATGTGATTCCCCTTCACAAAAGGGGGAGCAAGGCAGAGGCAGCAAACAACAGACCTATCAGTTTGACCTCGGTGGTAGGGAAAATGATGGAATCACTTCTGATGGAAAGAAATGTTGAGTACCTATAGGCCAGTGGGGCACAGAAACCAAGGCAGCATGAATTCACAGCAGGAAGGTCATGTCAGATGAATCTAATCAATTTCTTTGACTGGGTGGCCACAGTAGTAGACCATGGAGGGGCTGTGGATATGGCGTACCTAGATTTTAGCAAGGCATTTCACACAGTCCAGCACAAAAGATTAATAAACAAATAAGCAGCCTGACAGTGGGTCCCAGGGTGGTAGCATAGATAAAACATTGGCTGGACAACAGGACACAGAGGGTAATAGTAAATGGAGTCCAGAGGATGAAAGGGGTTACCAGTAGGGCACCGCAGGGTTCAGTACTGGGGCCAGTCCTTTTTAATGTCTTTATAAGTGACATTGCAGAGGGACTAGAAGGAAAAGTATGTCTCTTTGCAGATGACACAAAGCTCTGTAACAGGGTTGATACACAAGGTGGGGTGGAAAGGATGAGAAGGGACTTGGCAAGGTAGGAGGAATGGTCAAATGTATGGCAGCTTAGATTCAACACAAAGAAGTGCAAAGTAATTCACCTGGGAAACAAAAACCCAGGGGAAGAGTACACAATGAGGGATGAGATACTGACAACAAAAAAAATGGAAAGGGACTTGGGGGTAGTTATATCAGATGACCTAAAGGTGGGCAAGCAATGTGAG
Source organism: Neoceratodus forsteri (assembly GCA_016271365.2). Lineage (NCBI taxonomy): Eukaryota > Metazoa > Chordata > Ceratodontiformes > Ceratodontidae > Neoceratodus > Neoceratodus forsteri. The sequence goes on along the minus strand of CM057456.1, from coordinate 171,418,657 downwards.
AAAGCAGTAAGGAGGGCTCGGGGATACTGAGATGCATAGGGAGAGGCATCACCAGTAGAAAACAGGAAGTTGTTGTCCCTCTGTACAGTCAGTTCGCAAGACCACATCTGGAGCACTGTGTGAAGTTCTGGAGACCCCATCTCCACAAAGACATAGACAGGGTGGAGGCTGTCCAGAGGAAGGCAACCAAAATGGTGCAGGATCTTCACCAGAAAATATATGAAGAAAGACTAAAGGAACTTAATATGTATAGCCTCGAGGAAAGGAGGTAGAGAAGGGATATGATAGAAACTTTCAAGTTCCTCAAGGATATCAACAAAGTCCAAGATGGTAGCATCTTTCAGAAAAAGAGATGTGCAAGAACAAGGGGACACAATTTGAAGATTGAGGGGGTTTGGCTCAGAGGAAACATGAGGAAGTATTTCTTCACAGAGAGTGTTGTAGATGCATGGAACAGCCTTCTAGTGGCAGAGCCAGGTTTGGGAGCTGGGGGGCAAGTCAGTCATTTGGGGTTTCCAAGATGGTAGCAAGTCAAAGTGATAATTTGAAAATGTGATTGTTATGGCCATTAACTGTACATTGAAACATCCATATCTATTACATTTTTCAAAGACTTTGCACATGGAAACAAAACAACATTGTAACATTTCTGTTGCACATTTAAAATACAAAACATGCCTATTGCATACTGAAACACTAATGTTACAATGAAACATGCCTTTTGTACAAGCACATTGAAGCATTCATGGAAAGAAGTCTTTGAAAAATTCAATAGCTAGGATGTTGTAATGTTGCAATGAACAGTCAATGGCCGTAACAGACATATTTTCAGCCCTTAGCCCTGGCTCTGTTCTGTCTGCCTTCTTAGACAACCTGAAGTCAGCAGCAGCTGCACTTTAGGGCAGCAGTAAGTGGGCAAGGTCCAGGCTGGCAAGGGTAAGCAACAACTTAAGTTGGGCACTGCTGACCTGGTGCCCCCCCCTCCGGCCGCAGTACTAGTCGGTCGGCAGGCAAAGGAGGAAAAAATGGAACTGCATTGCCACCGGGCCTACCTGGCATCAGTAGATAGTACTACCATGGCTAAGCACGCAGCATCATAGACCCCCATCCCTCACTGCCACAAAGACACTATCTACAGGGCGCAGTGGAAGAATGAAGCATGCCTTTTTGAAATACATGGATATAATATAAATGAAAAGCTTATCAAAACACGTACACTTGACTATTGGTTTGGTTATGTAGGCTGAAGCTATCAGAAATTTAAATTTCTATAAAGTTTGGAAACTTTAAAAATAAATTTGCCAAATAAATTTTTATTATTTTTTTTTTTATTTCTGGTCATCTTTTTTATGATGTATATCATAATACTGTCTGCAAAATGGGACAGAATTAAGAAATTACAGGAAAAAAAAATCAGAGAAGCAGAAGCTCTGAATATATTTTGACCTATATGTATCTACTGTAGCCAGAAAGTCTGGTCTGAGAGACCCTGAAACACTGTCTTTCTGACTTTCTTATTAAAATTATAATGAATAACAGCTGGGACCAGTATCTGTCTATCTGTTTATCAGCTGATCATCCATAGCCAGCCCAGTTCATTTGGAAAAAATAAACAAAGACTAAGGTCTTAGGAAATTTTCATTGCTCATTCATTCTCAGTCATGGACTGACTGACTGTCATGCATGCTGAAATTGAAAAATCCACCGAGAAACAACTGCTAGTATTAATTCTTATTTGCTTTTCTATATTCTATCCTCAGACCTCAGACTGAAGAGAAGAAAGGAAACCAGTAAGTAAATCTGGCTATCTGAGCCAGGCCAGCCTGACGCAGACAGAGGTGAGTGCAGGAAAACATGTTAGAGGAGAAGAAATGTAAAAGTTAAACAAAACAGACACAACAGCATCACAGGCTACAGAAGTCAATGGTTTCAATAAGTTCCAGTCCCACTCCCTACCCTTCCCCCCAGCTGTAGCATGCCTCACTGGCCTGGCACTGGGCCACTGACCTGCACTCACTCACTCAGTTCCTGTCCTCCAAACTGGCTAAAAAAACTGGATTGGATTACCGGAACTTGGATACCCTTATGATGAGTTATGTTAATGGTTTCACATTCAATACTCACTTTTAAAAGTAGGGCTGCCCTGCTGCTGTGCTGTTCCTAATTGTTGGATTTTGTAAATGGTCATCACTCGTCACTCACTGAGTCGAGAGGAAAGAGGGTTGTGATCCATGCCTTCAGCGCCTTTTTTTTATTTTTTCTTTCCCGCTCTGAGCGCTGTGCTGACAGACTGCTGCCACTCTCTCTCTGTGTCTCTCTGTCTCTTCTTATTGGCTGGTTGCTCCTTGTTGCATCAAATCACAAGCAAACTACTAGCTGAGTCGTGCTAGCCTGCATGAATCATACGGCTGGGTCCGCTCATGCTCCCAGTAACTTCCGACCTTCCAGAACTGACTGTGTGTGTGTGTGTGTGTGTGTGTGTGTGTGTGTGTGTGCACTGTTTGCAGCTCGCACCAGTGCCCAGCAGCCAGCCTCATCAGCCCCGGCCATTAAAATTAAAGTAAACATGAATTAGTCCGACTCCGAAGCACCACAGGTTTTCTCCATTCGGGTTGAGACTGGTGATGACTCCTCCCTGTCATCCAACTGACACACACTGTGAACAGCAAAGTCCTTCATGGTGCCCAGCACTGCTAGGCATGCTGAGGATTTTATTTTATTTTTTTTTCCACAAGAGAAAGCAGAACTTGGGCAGGAGTGCAACTCACAGGCAAAATGGTCCAGGGGACGCACCCCCCTGTCCCCCCAGCTCTGCCACTGCAGTCTTCCTGAGGAGGTCATGGAGTCAAAAACTCAAAACAGTGGGGGAATTTAAGAATGCATGGGACAGACATAAGGTAATTCTAGTAGGGGGTAGGAGGAAGTAGGCTGTTGGTTAAATAGGATCAGCAGCTTATCTGTTAGGTAGGTAGGGAAATGAGCAGACTAGGTGGGCCAAGCGGTCCTTATCTGCCATCAAATTCTATGTTTCTATGTTTAGAAGCATCCTCAGTATATTTTCATATGGTTCTAATGTTATATAAAATAACAAGTAATAAATAAATAGAGAGAGGAAAGAGTAACCATACAAAACAACAGTTAAGGGACCACAAATAAGACATAATGGGAGTGGTGCAGTGCAGTGGCTTTGGAGCACCAGTCTTCCAGGAGACGTTCTGTAGGATGCGGTGTTGTCCCATCTGCAGGCACCTCTCTGGGCTGAGGGAGGAGGTTTCTCATCTTCAGGCTGAGTTGGCCAGGATTTGAGGGACCTCCTTTCCCACCTAGGGACCATCAGGACTACCATTGCTGCCTCAAAGGTTGCCAAGAAAGAGGATCAGTTGGACCATTGTGGGCTCAGGGAGGGTGAGGATGGTGGAACAGAAGTGCATCCTTCCAGTTGTACCTCTTCACAATTCATATGCCATTCTGACAGAGTGTGGTTCCTCTATGGAGGTACCTACAGTGCAGACCAAGGAGGATTTTGAGAACCTCCACAAAGAAAATCCATAGGAGGGTGGCATGGGACCCTACAGAGGAAGAAAATAACTCCTGGTGGGGGACTCCATTGTTAGGAGTGTAGAACTGGGTGAGGGAGGGAGGGGAGAGGGAGGTATGGTGCCTGCCTGGTACCATGACTGGGAGGGACAGGGAGCGAATCCTCAGGATCATGGGAGCAGCTGTATGGGGGAAGGATCTGGATGTCATTGTTCACCTATGGACAAATGACCTGGAGGGAAAGGGATCAGAGCAGTGCAGGAGGAGTTTGTAGAGTTGGGGAGGGGCGGTAGACAAGGAGCATGAACAGTAACGTTCTCGGAGGTGCTGCCTGGCTATTGCATTGGTGAGGTTAGGGTGCTCTGCACCATGGGATTCAGTCAATGGTTGAAAAACTGTTGTAGAGCTCAGGGTTTTGACTTCATTGGGGACTGAGGTCCACCTGGAGGGATGCAGGCCTATCCTGGCATGATGGTCTGCATCTGTCCAGGAGGGGAACAGGGTACTAGGTGATAGGTTTAAACACTTCATTGGCAAGCATTTAAACTAGTCAAGTGGAGAGGTACTGAAAAGGAGCAGGGAAATCCTAGCCCTCCCCCCAAAAAATCAGGATGGTTAGTGAGGTAAACACCAAGATAGAGAAGTCAATAGGAAGTGGGGCAGGGGTAAATGGAGAAAAAGGAAAAGGCAGTAAGGACAGAGATGGGGCAAGAAGGGGTAAGGCCATTAAAAATGGAGGTCAAGAAGTACCAATGCCCATAGTCTTGGTGACAAGCTCCCTGAACTGGTGGCCTTGATGGAAGAGGGATGCCTGGATATTGTGGCAGGCACAGAACTATGGTACACAGAGAACTGTGACTGGGATGTCAACATACCAGAGTACACAATCTACAGAAGGGACAGGGAGGGTAGAAGAAGTGGAAGTAGCTCTCTATGTAGGGAAAGGGATCAAAGCAATGGAACTAAAGGGTAAACAGGGAGGAGAGAGGAGAGGAGGAGAGGAGAGGAGAGGAGGCACTGTGGGTCACCTTGTAGACTGGAAATGGCACCACAATCCACACAGGGGTTGTATACATACCCCCACCTCAGGGGGAGGAAATGGACATGGAAATGATAGAATGCATCCTTAGGATGGTAGAGAAAGGGGAGATATTGTTGATGGGGGACCTGAATATGCCAGATGTTAACTGGAGCACCTTTGCTGCAGCCACATCCAAGAGCAGGGTCATTCTTGATGCCCTACATGGGGCATGCCTCAGACATCTAGTTTTGGAACCCACTCAGTAGGGAGCATTCTTAGACCTGATACTCTCAAATGGGGACAAAAGAGGATCTTAGATCAAGAAGTGGGTAGCCATCTGGGAACAAGTGACCACCAAACAGTGTGGTTCACTATAAACTCAGCTGCAGAGTCAAGTCATACAAACGTGAGGGTACTGGACTTTAGGAGGGCTGACTTTTTTTCAAAATGGCAGAGTGCCCCAGAAAAACACTAGCAAACAGGGAAGAAAGAGGGGTGGAGCAACAAAGAGGAAACCTCAAAACTGCCATCACAGTGGCAACAAGCCTTTGTGTGAAGCAAATAAACAAATCAAAATGAAAGAAAAAAACACTATGGTTCTCAAAAGAGGTGGCATGGAAGGTAAGGGAGAAAAAGACAGCATTCAGGAAGTATAACGAAACACAGAAGGAGCAGGACAGAGAACTGTACTAGTTAAAGCAGAAGGAAGTAGGGAAAGTAGTCCAAATAGCAAAGGCCCAAACTGAGGAAAAGATAGCCAACTCAGTTAAGAAGGGGCATAAAACCTTTTATAGATACATTAGGGAGCAAAGAAAGACAAAGAGGGGACAGTGAGGCTTAATAAAGGGAGGGTGGGTGGGAAGGAGGACAGTGAAAAGCAGGGATACTGTATGGCAGCTTAGATTCAATGCAAAGAAGTGCAAAGTAATGCACCTGGGAAACAAAAACCCAGGGAAGAGTACACAATGGGGGGTGAGATACTGACAACAAAAATGGAAAGGGGCCTGGAGGTAGTCATATCAGATGACCTAAAGGTGGGCCAGCAATGTGAGAAGGCAGTAAGGAGGGCTGGGGGATACTTGGATGCATAGGGAGGCATCACCAGTAAAACAGGAAGTTGTTGGCCCTCTGTACAGACAGTTGGTAAGACCACATCTAGAGTACTGTGTACAGTTCTGGAGACCCCCATCTCCCCAAAGACATAGACAGGGTGGAGGCAGTCCAGAGGAGGGCAACCAAAAAAAATGCAGGGTCTGCATCAGAAGACATATGAAGAAAGACTAAAGGAACTAAAGATGTATAGCCTTGAGGAAAGGAGGGAGAGGGGGGACATGGTAGAAACTTTTAAATACCTCAAGGGAATCAACAAAGTCCAAGAGGGTAGCATCTTTCAGAAAAAGAGGTGTTGAAAAACAAGGGGGCACAATATGAAGATAGAGGGGGGATGGCTAAGGGGCAATGTGAGGAAGTATTTTTTCACAGAGAGGGTGGTGGACATATGGAATGGCCTTCCTGAGGAGGTCGTGGAGTCAAAAACAGTGGGGGAAGTCAAGAATGCATGGGACATGCATAAGGCAGTTCTTGTTGTGGTTGGAAGAAGTAGGCTGTTGGTTAACTAGGTTCTGCAGCTTATCCAATAGGTAGGGAAATGGGCAGACTAGGAGGATGAAGTGGCCCTTATCTGCCATCAAAGTCTATGTTTCTATATTTCTAGTGGTATCTCCAAGAGATTTAAGGCAAAGGTGGATGTTTTACTTAAGGTGTTTCCACTGAGAAAAGGTAGATGAGAAAACTAAAGACACTCACATGAAGGTAGCCTCACTTAGAAATACATTTAATTATGTTTAGAGAGTTATGGAACATACCATTTCATTTATTGAGGCATTTTTTAATTTAAAGCTGAGAAAATAGGTTCTTTAACATTTTCCAAAACATTAAAACAGAGCCAGCTTCATTTAGTACTCAACATTTTTTTTTAATTTAAAGCAAAGGCAGACTATTGTATGCTATTAAAACTAATTATACAATAGTGTGTGAAAATCCTGTAACCTTATTGGTCAAAACATGTTACATGACCGTGGGTAAATCCTGCATAACCCACAACTGAGGATGGCATTTATAAAAAATGTAATTGAACACATTTTAAATTAATGTTACACATGGCTCCATTGTATAATCGCAATAAGGCACTCCAGGGTGTGAGTTATTGGGTGATTTACCCACTTCTTGTGTGGTTAAGTCACTGAGCTGTGCCTCATGACACACCACACAAGGCATGGGTAAATCTCCAATAACCCACACCCTGTTGTGCCTTATTGCTTAAATTTGATAAAACTAGACATTTGGATCAGTTCAGTACCACATCTCTATATGTAACATTTCTTTACTGAGTAGGTAACACGGTATCAATTTTAAATATTATTTGTTCATGTTACAAATTTTAGAAAATGTTCCACAAACAAATATTTATTTATTTCATAGTTTTACTAGGACAAACATACTCAGCTAGTAACAACCAATTTCCAGATACATCCATTGGTGTTGGGGGGCAATAAGTGCTATGACTTAATTGTGCAAAAGACAAACACCGGGTGTAGAGAAATACAATACAATAAGGTGCATAAGGTTATATAAATTTGCAAATGTACAATTCAATCAATGTCAATGGCTCAGTAGGTAGCATGCTCACCTCTGGGGTTGGAAGGTCAGATGGTTTTGGGTTCTAGCTCCACGCCATGCACTTGGGGCAATATCCATAACTGACACTGTATTGTAGCAGAAGGGGATGTTGCACTGGTGAGGTGAAATCCTTTGGATGAGATGTTTAACTGAGGTGCCTTCTGCCTATATCAAATCACTATCCAGATGGAAGTAAAAGATTCCATGGTACTTATTTTTTCTTTTTTTTTTTTCATCTTTATTTTTAAAGCGCCTTTCAAAACCAAGGCACTGTACAGAGAGATCATACATACATATAAATTTTAAAAACAGACATAAATAAGTCAACCAAAGCTAGGATAAGCTAAACTAAATAAATAAGTCTTTAGCTCCATTTTAAATCTCTTGACGGTTGGACATTCTCTTAACCAGTGAGGTAGAGAATTCCACAGGGTTGGTGCTGAAAAAGCAAAAGCATGAGATCCTGATGTTTTTAATTGAACCCTGGGAATCTCCAGCAATCCCTTGTTGGCGGAGCAGAGAGGACGGAGGGAGCAATAGGGTACCAATAGATCTTTCAGGTAGCCGGGTCCCTGATCATGTAGGGCTTTAAAGGTTAATAAACCAACCTTATAGGTGATCAGCCACCTAACAGGCAGCCAGTGCAGTTCGCGGAGCACAGACGTAATATGGCTGGATCTAGAAGTCCCAGTCAGAAGCCTGGCCACCGCATTCTGCACTAGCTGCAGGCGGCGGATATTAACCCCAGGTAGCCCTAGGTAGAGGGAATTGCAGTAATCAAGACGGGTAGTGATAAAGGCATGGACCAATGTTGGAAGATCACCCGGTGGAACCAGGTGTTTCACCCGGGTGATATTCCTCAGATGATAAAAAGAGGATTTGACAACAGCTGATACCTGAGATTTTAAGGTCAGGCCATCGTCAAAAATAATGCCTAGGTTAAGTACCTGATCAGAGGTAGCGAGCGACATACCATCGAGCAATAAGCCTGATGGTTGTCCAGCCCCCAAACCCGCCCCCTGATGACCTGGGTCCACTACCAACACCTCAGTCTTATCCAGATTCAGTCTCATCCAGCTGGAACTCATCCAAAGTCTGATTTCAGTAAGGCAGTTATTTAGCATGGAGAGAGCATCATCTTGCCCGGGCAGAAAAGACAAATACAGCTAAGTATCATCTGCATAGCTGTGAAAACCCAGACTGTATCACCTGATGATATCTCCCAATGGCAGCATATACACTGCAAACAACATGGGTGCTAGAATGGAACCCTGTGGTACCCCACAAGGCAAGGAGTGAGCGCCAGAGGAATAAATTCCAGTGGCAACTCTCTGAAACCTGTCCATGAGGTAAGACTGGAACCATTTGAGGACTGTTCCAGACAGCCCACAATAGATCCGCAGGGGCTCCAACAGCACACCATGGTCTACAGTGTCAAATGCCGCAGAGAGATCGAGAAGGACCAGAATGGTACGTGCCTTTCGATTTCTAGCCATTAGGAGATCATTCAACACCTGGACAAGGGCAGTCTCCATGCTATGCTTCTTCCTAAAACCAGATCGGAGAGTAGCATAGACATTGTGAGTTGTAAGATGATCATCCAATTGCAACACAACCGTCTTTTCAATAACCTTACCAACAAAAGGCAGGTTAGAGATAGGCCGGTAGTTAGCTAGACAATCTGGGTCCAAGGAGGGTTTTTTAAGGAGCAGTTGAACTACCGCCTCCTTGAGGGGTCAGGAAAGACCCCCAAGGATTTCCAGACAATGTCAGCAAGGATCGGGCAGATAACTTCAACACATCCTACGAAAAGGGGTGTAGGACCCGGATCCAAACTATAACTGGTTGGTCACAGTGTTTGGATGATCTTCACAATGTCAGTGAACTCCAGCCAGTGAAAATCTGACCAGACAGACTGGGTGCATAACACTTCCTGTCGACCACTGCAATCCCTCATAGGAGAGGTTGGACTGATGCCAGACCTGATGCTGGCAACCTTATCTGCAAAAAAAACGAGCAAACTCCTCGCATCTTAGCTGAGAAAAAGCTTCTCTGGGCTGGAGACAGATTGGATTGCATAATCTGTCAACGGTCCAGAAAAGCTGAGCCGGTTGATTCTGTGCAGCAGAAATCTCCCTGGACAGGAATTCTGCCTTCTTACGGATGATTTCTGATTGATAGCCATCATAATGTGCCATCAACCTAAGTCTGTCAGTATCACTGCCGGACCTCCGCCAGGCTCTCTCCAACCTTCGGCCAACTCTCCTTAACTCCTTCAAGGAGCCATCAAACCAAGGGCTCCTTGAACGAAGGGTGAGAGGCCGAACACGAACAGGAGCTATATTGTCCAGAGCATCTCCCACAGCCTTATTATAGGCTAACACAAGATCATCTGGAGTCATGCATTCACCAGACAAGCTCGATAGATCCAGCACCACCATTAGGTCACTGGGATTAATACCCCTTAAAGGGCGGTACTGAACCATCTCCGTAGGGGCAGACCTATTAGGGTGAGCCCTGAAGCTAAACCTTATGGTGTGATGGTCAGACCAGCTGACTGGTTCCACCCCTAAATCAGCAATCTCCATACCCAGAAGAAAGATCAGATCCAATGAATGACCCTTTATATGGGTTGAGGAGGTAACTACCTGTGTTAGGCCCAATGACGTCATCAACTGGAGGAGATTTTGACCAAAATGCGAGAGTTCATTGTCGACCCAGGCATTGAAGTACCCCAGAATTATCAATCTGGGAAACAGCAACACTATGCCGACGAAGAAGTCTGCTATCTCCTGCAGGAATTCTCCACCATCTCCTGGTGGACGTTAGATGAGGAGAATTCCGCAACCTACACCCTCTCCCAGGATATATTTAAAGGATCTGGTACTTCCCAATGGCACATCCACAAGGCCCAGCTCAGTTTTAAACATAATGGATACACCCCCACCCCTACGATCCAACCTTGGATGTTGTATCACCGAGAACCCAGCTGGTGTTGCCAAAGCCAATATAGGGCCTGGATTTTCATCCAGCCAGGTCTTGGTGATGCAAGCCAGATCAGTTGACCCAACAAGATCAGCTATAATAGCTGTCTTGTTTTTGATAGATCTGGCATTGCATAACATTGCCAAGGTGGGATGAGCTGTCTGGGAAGACCTCGGCTCCTGCCTACTAAAGTCGGAACCCTTGGGTATGGGAACAAGACAAGAATAACCTCTATCTTGGCCCCATTTCGCCCCAGGGCATCTCCTGGACCCCACCACCCCAATCCGCCCTCCTGTCCCCCATTATTATGTTATTACTGTTATTGATGAAGGGCAAGGGAGTTTGTCTGATCTCATGACCCTGTCAATAAAATAGGTCCCTGCAACCCACCCCCCCAGTATGTACCTGGAAACCAGCTATACCACCCTCCCTCATCTGCATCCACCTGGGGTTGATCCAACTTTATTGTCAGACATTAGGTCACACCTCTTCAAGGCACAGAGGTTATTTAAAGCATAATAGAATTACTAACCTCTCCAAGACTTATAACAGGAAGGGTCTAAGCACAATAGCCCATTAACAGAACAAAATGGAAGGGTCTAAACACAATAGCCCATTAACAAAAACAAGCATTTGTCAATGCCAAATGTTTGCTTGCTGATATTAGCATTGGCAGTGCAGGAGTTATACAGATGCAGAATAGGAATGGCAGTGAAGTATTGCACTTGATGCCAACACCACCTCCACCATGCAGAGTTGGACAGGCATTAGGGTGTGCCTTTGGGTCATCACACATAATGCTCATACCAATTCACCTCATGCTATCCTGCAGACACTGACAAGTGTTGAGGTGTGCCTTGGAGTGTTCAGTTTTCCAGTCACCCCATTTCATAAGGAAATATGTTGAAATGGGTGCAGTATAGGAGAATTGGGTGAACTCTGGCATCGAAAAGTCCAAGGCACACCTCGATGCCTGTCACTGGCTGCAGGATGGGGGTGGAATGGCATGAGCATTATAGCAGGCAATCCAAAGGCACACCCCAGATGCCTGTCAGTCTGTACAGGGTGGGATGTTATGGTTAGAAATTTGTTAGTATTTGCACTACAAATTTTCAACATGGCCTTTTTGTGACCCCCACCTCATAAAAGCATTTGGTACCTCTGCTCATGAACAGTGGCACTGTGATTTTGTTAATCTGTCTCGAATGTTGATTTGCTACAGTGACCACACCATCCTGTGTCAGATGTGTGAACACAGTTTGGGCAGGATGTCAAAAATGACAGCTGTTCTGTTCATAAGGAGGTGTGAAAAAATGCCAATGTTGAAACTGCAGTGAAAATATTAAAACGTCTCGAAGTTACGAGCATGTGAGGAAACTGCACAACACATACTCATAATACAGTCATTCTGTGAAATGTTCTCATCAAATTTTTACCATATTCATTTTGGGACCTCCACCCATGAACAGTGTCACTGTGATTTTGTTAATCTGCCCGGAACGCTGATTTCCCACAGCGACTGCGCCATTGTGCACCACATGAGTGAAACCACATTTTGGGCTGTAAGTGAAAAATGACAGCTGTACTGTTCATAAGGAGGTGTGAAAAAATGGCAATGCTGAAAATCTGGAATGAAAATATTAAAATTCTCAGAGTTATGAGCATGCGTAGAAACATTGTAACACACACTCGTAACGCAGTCATTTTTTGGAATTTTTTCACCGAATTTGCAATATAGGCTTTTTGGGAGCCAACCTCATGAACACTAACACTGTCATTTCATTGCTCACTCCCAAAAGAGGATTCCGCACAGTGACTGCGAAATCACCTTTAGGGACCGAATAATGACATGACAATGACTCAGTTCATGAGGTGGGGTCCCAAGAACCCCATATTGAAAATTTGTTGCCAAAATTTGCAAAAATGGCCGAGTTATCCACGTAAGTTGAAAAAAACTAATTTATGCCATTATACAGCTTACTGGCATTTCTTCAGTTCACGGTCAGTTTTGAAGAGTGCAGACATTTTCCCAGTCCACCAAAGATTGTCGCATCAACTCCGGAGGTAACTATGGGGTGAGGGGGGTACGGGGATGTGGGGTGCACAGAGGGTGGGTGCGGGTTGGGGGAGAGGGCATGGACACAATGAGGGACCGTTTTCAACTTTTCAGGTTAAAAAAAAATAAAAATCATTGCTGGAAGGTTTTCCTTTTTTGCAGGTAGATTTGGTACATTGGGGTCAGCTCCTAGCATGCCACCTGCGTGTTTTGGGGGGGTGGAGACTGGAGCCAACAGGGATTAGGCCCCCCGTAAGCAAAGGAACAAGGGTCTGTGTTTGGGGGGGAGACATGATGCCGAGGTGAATTGGGCGCCCCCTTGCAAACAAAATGTATGGGGGGTATTATGCCGATGGGGAGTGGACTCCCCCATTGTCAAATGATCTGGGGAGAGGGCATGCTGACAGAGGGATTGGCCACCCCCATCGGCTTTTATGGGGACTCTGAGGCAGACAGCGACAGCCGCTGCCATGTAACTTGAAATGTTACACCAGGCAAGGTACCGCCCTGCAATGATGGGTCACTCTCTCATTGCAGCGGCGAATTTGTTTCAACTTAGTGGCACGGTTGCTGAACTAGTGTCAGCAGCAGCATGCCACCGCGTTGGGGAAACATGGCCAGGCCTCAAAATGCAGTGTGTCCATTGGCTGCCACAGTGCCGCACCTCCAAAATCCTGCTTCTCTCCTAAGCTGTCACATAATGTTTCTTGCGCATGTGCACAAGCAAACATAAAAAGGAAGGGTCTAAACACAATAGCCCATTAACACAAAACACGCAAAAAAAAAGTTTAACGGGAGGTATACATGTATAGGCTATTAGCAGGGGCTATATGGTAAGAACATCAGGTGACTGGAGTTATTGGGCACAGTACCTACAGTTGAGCACCCTTAGAGCAGATAGGGTAGTGACAGGCAGACAAGAAGGGGAACAATGCTGGGAGTGGTGCAGTGCAGTGGATGTGGGGCAGCAGTGTTCAGAAGAACCTTCTGGATGCTGCGGTGCTGCCCCATCAGCAGGAACCTCTCTGGGCTGAGGGCAGAGGTTTCCAGTCTCAGGGCCAAGTTGGCTAGGATTTAGGGAGTCTTCCCCTCCACCCACAGGCCACCACATCCGCACCCACTATCTTAAAGGATGCCCAGCAGCAGGAGTGGCTGTACTACGATGGGCTTGGGCAAGGTAAAGGAGGTGGGAGAGAGAGGCACATCTCCCTGCCGGTGAAACTGAGGAACTCCTACACTGTCTTAAAGGAACAGGAATGCCCCTCAAGGTCACTCAAAGTTGCACCATAGGAGGATGAGCAGGACCTTCACAGTGGAACCCCAAAGGTTGGTGGAAGAGGACCCCAAAGGAAGAGGAAGCTAATCCTGGTGGGGGATTCCATCATCTGGGGAGTGGAGCTGGTAAGAGGCAGAGAAGAGGAGATGGAGGTAAAGTGCCTACCAGGAGGCACAGCTCCTGAGGGATGGAAAGTGAATCAGAGGGATCACTAGGGCGATAGTGAGGTGGGGGGAGCTGGATGTCATTATCCATATGGGGACCAATAACCTAACAGACAACACAGAGTTAGGAAGTGTGCAGAAAGAGTTCAGGGACCTGGGAAGGAGCCTAGGGCAGTTGGCAAGATCCGTAACATTCTCAGAGGTGCTGCCTGTCCAGGGCAAAGGGGAGGCTAGAGATCTCCACACCAAGGGCTTCAGTGCTTGGTTGAGGAGCTGCTGTGGAGAGCAAGGATTTGGCTTCACTGGGGACTGGGTGTCCACTTGGGAGAATGCAGGACTGTAAAATAGTGATGTCCTCATCCTTCAGGGAAGAGGACCGACGTCCTCAGTGAAAAGTTTAAATGCTTTATTTCTGAGCATTTAAACTTGCCAAAAATGGTGGAGGAAGGGAGGAATGGAAAGATAAATGCCCATCCCCACAGGAAAATGTAGTAAACAGGGAGGAAAATAAGGACACCATAGTGACAGTAAACACTGTACTCAGCAGAGGTAGGGGGAACAGGAGTAACAAGGGGAACGGGGGAAGAGGAGAAGCAAGGGTCATGGGGATCATCACGGGTGGTGTTTGCAGTAAGTGGAGGGCCATGTCCACCAGTGCCTGCAGCCTGGGTAACAAAATACCGGATCTGATGGCAATGGCATCAGAGGCCGACCTGGATATTATAGCAGTTACAGAGGCATGGTACAATAGGAACCATGACTTGGACATAGCTCTACCTGGGTATGCCTTATTCAGGAGGGACAGGGAGGGTAAAAGAGGAGGTGGGGTGGCTTTATACATCAAAGAGTGTGTAAAGGCAACAGAGGTGCAAGGAATTAAGGTTGAGGGAGAAGCACTGTGGGACACCCTGGAGGCAGGCAAAGGCATTGCCATTCACACAGGAGTGATATACAGACCCCCGGCCCAAAGAGAGGAGATAGACAAGGATCTACTGGAAGCCATCCATGTGATGGCAGCCAAGGATGAGGTGTTACTGATGGACAACTTCAACTTGCCAGAAGTCGATTGGAGCACCCAAATGGCTGCAACAGGCATGGGCAGAGACATCCTGGACTCCCTGCAAGGGGCATGCCTCAAGCGGCTGGTGTTAGAGCCAACCCAGGAGGAAGCAGTTCTGGGCCTCATACTAACCAATGAGAACAGAATTGCAGACATCAGGATAGGGGAACACCTGGGATCCAGTGACCATTGCACTGTATGGTTTGATGTGTAAACTACAACAGGGAAATGCCACACAAAAGTGAGGGTTCTGGACTTCAGAAGGGCAGACATGAGTAGGATGGGGGTATGTCTCAAGGAAGCCCTAGATGGGGAGAGAAATGGAAGGGTGCAGAAGAATAATTGGCACATCTAAAAGGGGCCATAGAGGAGGCAACAAACCTTTGTATTCGACAAGTAGACAATGGCAAAAGGAAAATAATATAACTTTGTTTCTCACAGGAGGTGATGGGAAAAGTGAGGGCCAAGAGGTTATACTTCAGGAAGTATAAGGAGACTCAAAAGGAGGAGGACAGGGCAGTGTATCTAGGAAAACAGAGGGAGGCAGGGAGGGCAGTCAGTGGCACCAAAGCAAGGACATAGGAAAATATAGCAAATTAGTTTAAAAAAGGGGACAAGACTTCTACAGATACATTAGTGAGAAGAGAAGGACCAGGGGAGGGATTGTAAGTCTGAACGGGGAGGAAGAAGTATGAGTGGCAGGGAACCAGGACAAAGCATCAATCCTGAACAAATATTTCCATTCAGTTTTAATGGAGGAAGAAGAAGGGGAGGGACCACAGCTAAGAATGAGGATGGGATGGGAGGTGGTCAGCAGTCCATTCAAAGAGGAGAGAGTTCTGGAAGAACTTAGAATGTTGAGGGTAGATAAGGCAATGACATCACATGGGATTCACCCTAGAATATTAAAGGAGTTGGGGGAGGTACCACTGGCAGCATTATTCAACAAGTTACTGGAAACTGGAGAGGTTCTGGAAGACTGGAGAAGGGCTGACAAGGTTCCTCTCCACAAAAGTGGGAGCATGGAGGAGGCTTGAAACTATAGACCTGTCAGGCTGACCTCGGTGGTGGCTAAAATAATGAAATCTCTGCTAAAGGAAAGGATAGTACAGCGCTTTGAATCAAGTGGAACACAAGATCTGAGGCAGCATGGATTCATATCAGGAATTTCATGTCTAACTAATCTGATCAATTTCTTTGACTGGGTCACTAGAGAGGTGGATCGGGGGAGCTGTGGATGTGGTCTACCTTGAATTCAGCATGGCATTCGACTCCATGCCTCATAGAAGGCTAGTGAACAAACTGGGCAGCCTGTGACTGGGATACAAGGTGGTGAACTGGGTTAGAAATTGATTGAAGGACAGAACACAGAGGGTGGTGGTGAATGGGACTAAATCTGAAGTAGGGGTGCAGTTGACCTGCGGGGTGTCACAGGGATCAGTTCTTGGACCACTGCTGTTTAATATCTACATCAGCGACATTGCTGAGGGGCTGGAGGGGAAGGTGTGCCTCTTTGCAGATGACACAAAGAGCTGCAATAGGGAGGACAGTCCAGGAGGGGTGCAGAGAATGATGAGGGGACCTAGCTAAAATAGAAGAATGGTCAAGAGTGTGGCAACTAGGATTCAGTGCAAAGAAGTGCAAAATCACGCACTTGAGCCACAGGAACCCAGAGGAGGACTACATGATGAAGAGGCAGAAGCCTTTAAGAAGGGCCTCAAAACATATTTATTTCATCAAGCTTTTAATTGAAGGTATCTTAAAGCGGATAGCACTTTATGATGGATAGATAAGTTTATGCTCCCAGCTGTATTTTGATGTTGTTTTAAATTTGTTTCACTGTATTTTTAAAATGTTTTTGTACAATTTGTATGTCTATATTCTGCAGCACCCAGCGTCCATGGAAATGGGTGCTAGATAAATAAAATATCTATCTATCTTTGCAACCACAAAACAGGAAAATGTTCTGGGGGTCATCTTATCTGACATCCTAAAGGTGGCCAAACTGTGTGCCAGGGCAGTGGGGAGAGCCAGTGGGATGCTGGGGTGCATAGGCAGAGGCATCACCAGCAGAAGAAAGGAAGACATAATTCCATTGTGCATGACATTTGTGAGACCTCATTTGGAATACTGCACAGTGGGGTTCTGGGTTAGAGCAGTGTATAAAGCAAATCAAGCCATCTCAAAGGTCCTAGACTTCAGGCAGGCAGATTGTCCCAAAAAGAGAGTGGTAGTCAAAAATGAATTAGAAGGGATGGAGGAGATGAGGGGGGTTGAGGAAATATGGAATCGCATCAAGGGAGGGGATACTAAAGGCCACGGAGAGCTGTATAAGAAAAGTGAGGAAGAGCAGAAAAAGGAAGAAACTGCTTTGGTTCAACAGGGAAGTGAGGGAGGCAATAAGGGAGAGGAAAAGGGCATTCAGACAATATAAGAGGACACAGGGTAAGGAGGACAGGGAAATATACAGGGTGAAGCTGAGGGTGGTGGGGCAGAGGATTAGGGAAGGAAAAGCAGAAGTGGAGGAGAAAATTTTTAGGCAGGCCAAAAGGGGTGATAAGACTTTCTTTCAGTATATAGGAAAAAAAAGGAAAGCAAGGCAGGGGATAGATAAGATAAGGGGTGAGGGGAGGACAGAAAATAGAAGGGAACTTTGAGAAGATGGAGGTGCTAAATAGATGTTTGGCTCAGTCTTCATGGCAGAGGGAGAAGACAGGGGACCAGACTTAGAGGGAAGGGAAGAGGGGAAGTGGAGGTGGATCCGAACCCAATCAGTGACAACAGGATCAGAGAAGAACTGGGTAAGCTGAGGATAGACAAGGCTATGGGTCCAGATGCCCTGCATCCTAGGGTGCTCTGGGAGCTAAGGGAGGAGCTGGTTTCACCACTAGTGAGGTTATTTAATTTGTCTTTGGACACAGGGAAGGTTCCAGAGGACTGGAAGAGGGCAGAAGTGGTGCCACTTCATAAGAGTGGCAGCAGGGAAGAGGCTGTCAATTATCACCCCTTCAGCCTCACTTCAGTGGTGGTTAAGGTGATAGAAGTGATCTTGAAGGAAAGGGTGGTTAGGTTCCTGAAAATAGGCATAATACTTGTCTAGAGTACTTAGCCGGTAAACAAAAGCTAAAAGGTACTTGGAGGACAGCGGGCTGCAGGACATCCATCAGCATGAGGAAGGTCATGTCAGATGAACCTGACTGAGTTTTTTGACGAGGTGATGATGGTAGTCAATCGGGGGGGCAGTGGACATGGCCTATCTGGAATTCAGGAAGGCATTCAACACTGTGCCTCACAAAAGGCTGGTAAACAAACAGGAAAACTTGGGGATGGGACAGAAAATAACAAGGTGGGTGGAGAAATGGCTGATGGGTAGAATCCAGAGGGTGATGGTAAATGGGGTGCACTCAGGAGAGGTGAGGGTGATGAGTGGGGTCCCCCAAGGGTTGCTGATGGGGCCCATCTGGTTCAATATCTATGTCAGTGATATTGTGGAGAAATTACAAGGTAAGGTCTACCTTTTTGCAGACGATACCAAGATCTGCAACAGGGTGGATACCCAAGTTGGAGTGGAGGCTATGAGGGAACATCTCAGGTTGCTGGAGGGGTGGTCAGAAACATGACAGCTAAAATTCAATGCCAAGAAATGCATGGTGATGCACATAGGGAGAAATAATCAGTGGGCAAAAAACACACTGGGAGGGGAGTTAATAAAGCCCTCTGATCAGGAAAAGGACCTAAGTATCATCATAGTTAATCTCAAAGTAGGGACCCAATGCAGTAAGGTGGTAGGCAAAGCAAACAGAATGCTGGCATGCAAAGGGAGAGGGATAACCAGTAGAAGATGGAAGGTGCTGATGCCTCTCTACAGTTCCATGATGAGGCCCCACCTGGATTATGGGGTTCTGTTCTGGAGACCTCACCTATGGAAAGACATAGATGCCATAGAAAGAGTACAGAGGAGGGCCACAAAGATGGTGTATGGGTTAAGGGAGAAGTCATATGAAGAGAGGTTGAAGGTGTTGGATCTGTACCCACTGGAAACCAGTAGGGAGAGGGGCGATATGACAGAAACATTCAAGTATAAGAAGGGGATCAATAAAATGAAGTGGAACTTATTCACAGGGAAGGTAGGCACAAACACTAGAGGGCATGGACTGAGGGTGGAGGGGAGAAGGTTTAAGGGGAGTGTGAGGTGACATTACTTTACTGAGAGGGTGGTAGCACCCTGGAACAGTCTGCTTGTGAATGTGATAGAGGCAGGGACTCTAAAGGGATTCAAAAGGGCTTGGGAGAACTACAAGGGACTGTGTAGGGTACAGATGGACTCTAAGGGGCAAGAGGACATGTAAAGAAATGGATAGGGCAGACTCAATGGGCCAAGAAGATTATTTTCTGCCTGCACATATCTATGAATGTCTGTCCAGTTCTGGAGGCCACATCTCCAGAAGGACATAGACAGGGTAGAGACTGTCCAGAGAAGAGCAACAAATATGGTACTGGGCCTGCACCACAGGTCATACAAGGAGAGATTGGAGGAACTCAATATGTACACCCTGAAAGAGAGGAGGAAGAGGGGTGACCTGATGGATATCTTCAAGTACCTTAAGGGAATTAATAAGGTACAGGAGGGCAGCATCTTCCAGAAGAGAAGCAGCACAAAAACAACAAGAGGGCATGACATGAGACTGGAAGGGGGAAGACTTACGGGGCAACATGAGGAAGTACTTCTTCACAGAAAAGGTGGTGGAGGCTTGGAATGGCCTGCCCCAAAAGGTGGTGAGAGCAAGCATGGTGGGAGGATTTAAGCATGCATGGGATAGACATAAGGGAACCCTAAAGGGGGGATGGGGAGGCAGCAGCTGATGACCAAATAGGTCAGCAGCAGCTAATAAAGGGTAGGGTATGAGGGCAGACTAGATGGGCCTGGCGGTATTTATCTGCCATCAGTTTCTATGTTTCTATGTGGTGTGCTTTCCCTGGTCACAAATTATATATAAATGAAGTTAAATAAAATAAATAGTTCAAAAGGCCATATAGGTATAGAATAATAATAATGTAAATTGGTGAGGGTGGGTATGGGAAGAGGACACACTAGTGCAAAAGTGGGGCTAGGGAGAGCCATGGTTGAAGGGTGGTGGGTGGCAGCATAAGATATGGGGTCAGGAGTGATTGCAGGAGTGTGTTGTGAAGTCATGGAGGAGAGATTTGAGTTGAGTTGTGCGAAACTGCAGAATTTAGTTTGGCAAAATAATTAGAGAAATTCATGCATTTCACAACATATTTTGCTGGTGCAAAATACAAAATTCTACTTGTGAAATGCAGAATTTCACCAGCAAAATGCAAAATTTTGTCCCCCACAGGTGAAATTCCGTAGATTGTGGGCAAAACTCTGCATGTCGCAGGTGAAATTTTGCCCTCCGACAACTCGGATCCGTTTCTGAATCCGGGTCGCCGGTGTCGCAAGCAGAAATCCAACCGCTGTGCTGATGGGCTGGCTTCATAAATGTTTTTAAGCCACAGCACAGTTTTAAAAGTGGGCACAAGTACTCGCTGCTCCTGCATGCTTAAAAGCTGGTACCTATAGTTCTTCATGAAACTGGAAAGCAGTCCATATGTCCGTGGAGCCAAAACTAGCCAAGCCTGCATCTGTTCCTCAGTCCCATTCTCCCAATCCTGTAACAGACCCGATACTGCCGACAGCAGTGTCAGTGGCTCAGTAGGTAGCACACTCGCCTCTGAGGCTGGGAGATCAGAGGGCTGTGGGTTCAGTTCCCACATCTGGCACTTGGGTTAATATCCCAGTACTGACACTGTAATGCGGCATGAGAGGAGTGCTGCATTTCTGAGGTGCCGTCTTTTGGATGAGACTTTAAACCGAGGTCCCATCTGCCTGGATTGGTGGTAGTTCAGATGGATGTTAAAGATCCCATGGCACTTATCGAAAAGAGTAGGGGAATTTCCCCGGTGTCCTGGCCAAATTTCCCTCATTCACTAAAAATACCACCAACAGCTTAATCTGGTTCAAGGTTAGTTGGCATTCATCTGTATCCCCCTCCCCCGGGTCGTGCCTGAAAATAGGCAGGATTTGTCTAGTGCACTTACCTGGTCAACAAGTACTAAATAAAAAAATAAAATAAATAAACCCTCACCTTGTCAGGTACATTTCCTTACCTGCTGCAGCTTCTCCAAAAGGCTCAAGATTTTCTCTTTTCTTCTTTTTTGTTTCTTTTACTCCACTTTTAAAAGCTGCTCCTGACTCTGTCACTGCCAGTACTCCTGACGAAGCATACCCCACCCACTCTTGGTATAGGTGCACATAATTTCACATTTCTCATGCCCCCCCCCAAAAAAATAAAAATACCCTTCTCAGTCCTGAGTGTGCTGGTACTCTCAACTGTAGCCTTACACCCCTTCCCAATTTTTCACATAGGACTTAAAGTCCCATAAGTGCACGGGGCTACTATACACTCAGTAAAATAGCATCTCCTAAACAAAATCTCCCTCTACTGACAAGGACAGCACAATATAGGGCCTACTTTACAACATAAATATATTTTAATCTTTTTTTTAAACATTTATTACACTTGTTAAAAAGGTTTTTGAATTTATTAATAAATATAACTTATGGGCCATTTTCTAAGCACAATAATACCATCCAGGGTGAGTGGTATTGGGAAATACTGGACATTCCAGGGCTATGTGCAGCGTCGGGCCCCATAATGCCCCTGGATGGTCCTGTATTTCTCAATATCATCCACCCTGTTGGATATTATTGCTTACTCAGTAGGAGGTGCCCATGGGTGATCTTGTGAACCAGCCAATAACCAAAAGGCAGCTGCAAACATATAGTGGGAGCCAAATAAAATGTTTTACTAAACATAACAGATGGTGAATTCGGCTACACCATCACTGACCAGGTGATTGAAACAGCTTCAGTGCAGGTAGGATAAAAGTCCATAAACTTTATTTTCAAAATAAACCACCAGCAGCAAGTTGCAAATGCCCCTCCTAACAAGATAGCCACCACATTACACCCCTGGGTGGTCCGGTATTTCCCAATACTGCCCACCTTGTCGGATATTACTGCTTACTCAGTAGAAGGTGCCCATGGGTGATGTTGTGAACCAAGTTATGTGCATGTTACTAAAATCTTTACACTGTCATTTTGGATGGATATAAAATGGGTCTGCACATCATCTGTTATCTTAAACATGTATTTTTCAATAGATGTTACCAAGCAAAGTGGATCATTTGGTGTTTGACACATGAAGTCACATAGTTTTTTTATGGCTGCATGGGCAGAGCTTCGCAGACATTATGCATTCAGATGATCTGTATAAGAGCACTGTGGGAGCACGTTACATGACTGCTGTCTGGTGTGCTTCCACAGTTCTCTGACAATTCTCCATTGATGCTGCTTATATATACATAGATACATAGACAGTGTCGGCAGATAGGGGCCTATGGCCCACCCAGTCTGCCCATTTAAGTTTGTAAGTTCAGTTTATGTTTTCCAGGAAGTCTGTTGCCCCTTACCCCTGACCTCCAGAATTCCTTTATGTCTATCCCATGCATTCTTAAATCCCGTGATTGTTTCAGCCCCCACCATTTCCTCTGGCAGGGTGTTCCACTTGTCCACCACCCGTTCTGTGAAGAAATACTTCCTCACGTTTCCTCTGAATCGTCCTTTGTGTGGCCTTTCTTCTCTGTGGGCTACACAAACACACCCCCTTCCAGGTGCACTACTTTTTCTTCCACAACTGCAGAAGTGACAGTCTCCATTCCCAAGATGTTGATGCCACCTAAAACTGTGTATGCGTGAGTATTGTGCATGTGGCGGGTCTGTCATCACCACCATCTTGGAAACAGCTACTCCAGGACACACTACGCATATGCGAGTATCGCACATGCGCAGTTCATTTATCACTGCCATCTCAGATATGGCTGACTCCAGTGCGGAGAGAGCACAGAATTTTCCATTCATTGCTCTCACCTCTCTCTGAGCAACCGTATTTGCTCTGACTAAAGCTTATCTTTGTTGTTGAGATGATTTTTAGTTTCTTCACTGAACGAAAGTGTTACATATAGTATACTTTGCCCTGTTTTAATCTGTGTTGATTGTAGATGATGATGTTTTCAGCTGTCTTAGACCTTGACATTCTCATCATATAAAATGGAACTACACGTCAAAGCAATCCTTTTGCACTAGACAGCTTGCAGTGTTTGGAATGAGTGCAGAGTCTCCACATAGTTAATGTACCATAGGTCTGGGTCACTGAATTTTAGCTTGTGGGAACGTCTGTCTGCTGCTTTTTGTGGAGGCTTTCAGCAGGCTAATGAAAACATCATTGGCAGTGATGAATTCATGAGCACGTGGCAGATCAATCTTTTCTGCTAAATGGTAGATCATTCAAATGTCTATTAAGATCTGCTTAGATGCTGATATACCTGCCAAGTGTGTAATAATTCTTATCTTACTGTGAGTCCTCAGTGATGTGTAAAATTCCTGCAGCATTTTATTCATTTGAGGAATTGCGTAATGCTCCGAATTTGTATTTTTCTTATCATTGACTCATTCTTTAAACCTGATTAACCAATGGGCAGTTTTCCTGGTATTATAATTTAACTCATTCTTATTTTCTCCCAGAATATTAAGCTGCTCATTAGTGATCACCACCTATTTTGTTGATAAAAAGTAGTCTGTTGACAATACTTGATTCTATGTGTTAATTATTTGATGCTTGTAGGAAAGTACCATTCAGTTTAATTTTTTATATCACCCTCCCTCCCCACGCAGACACATACTGTACAACATGTAATTTATGTATTTATAACATCATTTTTATAAAAGAATAAGAAACAATATGTCCCTGCCCTACATCCCCAAAACACAGACACACTTGAAAACAATTCTGTAATAATTTGCTGTTGTCATTGCTTTTTTGTGAACTGACCCCCACAAAACACACACACATGCAGACACAAACATACACACACACAGAGACACACACACACATGCAGACACACATACACACACATGCAGGCACAAACACACACACAGGCATGCACACACACACACTCACACACACACACACACAGCTTTTACTCTTTGTGTTACTGTATGTCTGGATCACAGGGTGCATGATTTAAAACAAAATTAAAAAGAACATGAATATACTGCGCTGTACCTCCTGCAGTAAGTTTGAGGTTACCGCCAATAGAGGTTCAGCTGTCTGTGACTCAAACTCAGGATTGCTTCCATTTGCTTGCACCTGTATCACAGCAATTGTATTGTTTATGGTGGGATCATACTTTCCCTGTCTGCCACTGTGTGGCATGGTCTAGGATTGTTTGCTCATCCCTTTTGACAGAAGGAACAACAGTTCTGTCATTAACAGTACAATTATCAATAAACTCTTGTAGCAGTATTGGTGCCTGTTGATATTTTAGCAACATCCTTGTCTGCATTTCAATTTCAGCTAAGAGAAGCTACTTGGATAGGAAACTCTAAATGACCAACTGTTTAAAGCAGCAGATTCGCCATCAACACTGTCAATGGCTACACTGCTAACCCACTCATGTCATGGACAGTGCCTATATTCAAAACAAAGAATTCCTCAATTTATGAGACTGCTGCAGTTCTTTATTGTAATACATTGTTATGGGTGAGCAAAAGGCATTGGGAAAGGGGTGGCCATAGGACTAGGCCTGGTTACCTGTCAAAGGCTAGAGTGTTGTTTTTTTAATTATGTGGCCAAAGGTTGAAGTGATCCAAAATGGCCCAAATGTTTGACTGGACAGAATTAAAAGCAAATATGACACATTCATTCAATACAAATTCGGCATCAGCTCACACATATGCTGTGGGGCTTCAGGATACACAGCCAGATTATTGTTTTAAAAAGAACTCTGAGAATCCAACAACTAAGATTGTGACGCTACAGTACAATGTCACCTGGTTTCTCAAAAACAGAGCAGTGAAATTTTATGTGAAGCAAATGATGTAAAAAAAAATTGACCTGATTCATTGGATTTATGTGCAGTTAAAATGGCTCTTCTGGCATTCTAATCAAAGATTAACACAGGCAATAATAATAAACTATGCTCTCACAACAAATAAATTAATGTCCCATGAACAAATACCTCTAAGAGGGATTACATTTTCACTGTGCGCACTGTTAAAACCTAAAATAAATTACAAGAACTGATTGATCAAAATACTTTATCTTTACTTCAGTCTGTGTATTCCTTTTACTCTGTCCAGGTACTGTTCCAGACATTCTGTCTCTCTTGGATAACTCCCACCTTTCATGAGCTTTCAACTGCATGCTTTCCAGAATGCATTCCCTTATAACTATATCATTTCCTTTAATTTTTCTAGATTGTCTTCTATAACTAAAGATGTGTGAAGCTGATAAATTCAACTTCATGAACTGATTTGTTAAAACTGCCTAGATCACAAAATGCCAACTTTGCAAGTTTTTGGCATGTAAAGTGGCACTTTTATTTTTAGCAAAGACATGCAAATTCACCACTGCAGTTGCAATTTCTCAATGACTTTGCTTGAAAAAAGTGGCACTTTGCCAGGAAAATCCACTGTGAAGTGGCAATGTGACATAGTGGTGACTTCACAAATGCAGTTTTAATAAATTTGCCATAACATTGCCAGCAAAGAAAAAGTTCACAACATCTCTACCTGTATCCCTTCCCCTCAATGCCTTTCACAACAAAATGGTTAACATGTAGCACTTCTTCCCAGTGATAAACCAATAGTGTTCCAGCCTGTTTACCTACTGATGCTGTATCCATCTTTAATGTTTCAGGCCCTTTTCTTTTCTTGTATATTCCCTCATTTGATTTTCCTGGATAATCCATTCATCTATCAAGAAACATGCATTTTAATTCCAAGCTTTGGTCCCACCACACTTCAGGCTGCTAACATTCAAAAAGTGGCAGTTGCAATCAATTTTGTTTGGCGTACAATAACTGATTATATGTGTGTGTGGTATTTGTTTTTCTAGAGCAGTTTTTGACACATTTCCAAAGTGCTAGTGGAAGTTCTGTCATAATGGAATAGTGCCAGGACTGGCTTGAAGTCAGCAATGTCAATATCTGCTCAAGTCAATTATCCCTAATGCATACCCCCTTGTATTTGACTTTTGAGTGATGCCCTACTCTGTGATGAGATTAACTCCTTGTCTGACACATTACAATCTTGACCCTCATTGCCATATGAATTGCATTAGTGCTAGGTTCAAGCTCAGACGCAAAGAATGTGAAAATGCAAATGATAATCTGACTTACCCACAAACAGTCAACTGAAGTAGAATAAGACAAGCTGCCTGATTTATGACAGGTATCCAAGATGTTGAAGCAGCATTTTGATTAGTGCATTCATTACACCCACATAGTACATGTTCATTGAAATAAATTATACAACTGTATTGGAAAGAGTTCTACAAAATGTGCAAAAAGAAGGTGTGTGTTCGTGTGTGTGTGAAAGATAGACCGAGAGAGAGAGAGAGAGAGAGAGAGAGAGAGAGAGAACAGTGGAAAGTGTTGCATGCATTCAGACAGCTGCTCTCATGAATAAAATAAAAAGCTTTATTCCAGTTTGATGTGAGTGCTGGATCATGAAGCTCAAGACACACAGGAATTTGACTATATCACTCATCTGGACATAAAAGAATAAATCTGGGGGGCATAAAAAACCACTAAATACCAATGGAGTGATCACACCATTATTTTACAAGTTATGTCTCTCAACTATAATACTGTAGCTTCCAGATCCATTATTTCCCTTATGGCAAAGGCCTGCTGCAGCTTGTTTTGAGAAATGTTTTCAAGAGTGTTTCATAATATTACGGGAAAAACTCATGTTTTTTCCCCATAGAAGTTTGCCAGGGTGAAGACTGGCTCTCAGCCCCTGCTTGTTTCCCTTACTAACCACCACTTTCCTCAGAACTTGTGTGATATTGTGTCATTCCCCCATGGATTCCCTCCACATGGTGGGGCCAGGTAAAGGAGGGACATCTTTTCCCCAGAGTCACTCATCCAGAAGTAGCAGGGTCCCAAATGGTGGTGTGGGCTGAAGAAGTCGAGAGAGGTTACATATAAATGTACTCAAATGTTTGGTTTTCTCCCTGGCCCCTTGCTGCGACAGAAGACAACAGTGTGTGCTGCACAGAGGCACACACACACACTATATTAAACTCCAGCCCCTACCTACATGCTGCTAATGCTAGCAATGCCACCACTCTCACCTGTTGGCAGTTGACAGTAGAGTAACACAGCCATTTCTTTACAGCACCTCATGAATGTAATAGCAGTCATTTTTCAACTCCGGTCCAAAATGTGTTTTTGCATCCTGAAAGTTGATTTTGCAGTCTCTGCATGAAATCACTATTCAGGCAGGAGTTGAACATTTACTCTGCCCTTCTTCATGTGGCAGGGTCATAACAAGGTTATGTTGAAAATTTGGTTTACAAATATTACAAAACAACAAATGTATGAGCTTATGTTACATTTTGCTAATGCAGGCTCGTAACTTTGGTAATGTTCAATATTTTTACCCCAAATCACTCCCATGCATCACTATTGGCTCTGGCCAGAGTTTGTTGTGCATTGATATGACTAGAGCTTCCAGTCATGCTTCTGGTCTGGAACAATCCCACTTCATAAAAATTTATTGAAGATCTATGTTAATGGATCCATAATTTATTTGCCAACTTCTTTGAGCATTATTGGATGTTGATTATCAGGTCCCAGAGGGGTATTCAGTTTTAAACCTACTAGTATTTTCAAAAATGGTATTCCTGTCTATGAGGGTGGTTGCACCTCACTTTTGTTTGTCGTCAGTTTTTTTTAACTCTGATTAATTAAAGACCATATGAAAGTAGTTATTTAGTGCAGTAACAACCACCTGCTCACGTTCAACCACAGTATTGAATTCTAAGTGGGATCCGAGTGTAATATATAGTATGTGCCTCTGTTGGACCTAACATACTGTAACTTTATAACCTCTTTATGGTGGTGTCTAGAATTCATGGCTATTTCCACTTCCATATTTCTGTGTGCCCCCCTCCCAACACTGGACCTTAGATGTTTTCTACAGTTATTCCAGTTCTCAGCTGTGTTACTATTTCTGTTTTGAATGCCTTCTTTTTAATATGTGCCCCTCCTTAATGGTAGCTGCCACCATCTTTCAGCTTCCTTTTGGATGGCAGATTGTTGGAGGGTAGTGGGTCTGCAAAGGAAAAACAAACATCAGATGTCAGGATTAACACGTAACCAGTGTAGCTTTCATTCAACAATGTCAAGTTTTCTTAAAAATGCAAGTCTTTGAGACACTTTACAGATAATCCACAAAGTTCTTTTTAAGAACAGATCAGGTTAACCAGACTAATTAGGTAAATCAGCCAGAATTCCTCTATATCTCTGGCACTATCAACTAAGTATCAGCTTGAAACCTGTATCTCTTAGAGTTTCAGTTTCTTCTTTAGCAGTGGGGTTGTTCCCTTACTCAAACCAAAGACAGACTGACTAGCTTCATTTCCACAGGGCTTATACAACCTTCCCCTCCCCTCTTGGTCACATGACATGCCTCACTTCTAGCACACAGGTATAAAAGGCACCATCATTTGGCTGGCTGGCTTCTAAAAAGCAGGGCTCCCATTAAGGTGAGGTTTCTACTTTATTTTATACATAGAAACATAGAAACATAGAATTTGATGGCAGATAAGGACTGCTTGGCCCACCCAGTCTGCCCATTTCCCTACCTAATGTATAAGCTGCAGATCCTAGTTAACCAGCAGCCTACTTCTTTCTAGCCCCACCCCCTAGAATTGCCTTATGACTGTCCCATGCATGCTTGAATTCAACCACTGTTTTTGACTCCACAACCTCCTCCGGAAGGCCGTTCCATGCATCCACAACCCTCTGTGTGAAAAAATACTTCCTTACATTACCTCTGAGCCACCCACCCATCTTCAAATTGTGCCCCCTTGTTCTTGCACACCTCTTTTTTTGAAAGATGCTACCCTCTTGGACTTTGTTGATTCCCTTGAGGTACTTGAAAGTTTCTATCATGTCCCCCCTCTCCCTCCTTTCCTCGAGGCTATACATATTAAGCTCCTTTAGTCTCTCTTCATATGTCTTCTGGTGCAGACCCTGCACCATTTTAGTTGCCCTCCTCTGGACAGCTTCCATCATGTCTATGTCCTTGGGAGATTGGGTCTCCAGAACTGCACACAGTACTCCAGATGGGGTCTCACCAGCTGTCTGTACAGAGGATAACAACTTCCTGTTTTCTACTGGTGATGCCTCTCCCTATGCATCCCAGTATCCCCAACCCTCCTTACTGCCCTCTCATTGCTTGCCCACCTTTAAGTCATCTGATATGACTACCCCCAGGTCCCTTTCCATTTTTGTTGTTGTTAGTATCTCACCCCCCATTGTGTACTCTTCCCCTGGGTTTTTGTTTCCCAGGTGCATTACCTTGCACTTCTTTGCATTGAATCTAAGCTGCCATACATTTGACCACTCCGCTAAACTTGCCAAGTCCCTTCTCATCCTTTCCACCCCACCTTGTGCATCAGCTCTGTTGCAGATCTTTGTGTCATCTGCACAGAGACATACTTTTCCTTCCAGTCCCTCTGCAATGTCACTTATAAAGACATTGAAGGGAACCAGTCCTAATACTGAACCCTGCGGTACCCCACTAGTAACCCCCCTTTCTTCAGAGTGGAATCCATTTACTATTACCCTCTGTGTCTTATTCTCCAGCCAATTCTTTACCCAGGCTGTCATCTTGAGACCCACTTCCAGGCTGGCTAACTTGTATATTAATCTTTTGTGTGGGACCAAGTCAAATGCCTTGCTAAAGTCTAGGTATGCCATGTCCATAGCCCCTCCCTGATCTACTACTTTGGTCACCCAGTCAAAGAAATCTATTAGATTCGTCTGGCATGGCCTTCCCACTGTAAATCTATGCTGCCTTGGGTCCTGTGCCCCTCTGGTCTCTAGAGAGACAATTCTTTCCTTCAGAAGTGATTCCATCATTTTCCCTATCACTGAGGTTAAACTAACAGGTCTGTAGTTTTCTGCTTCTGCCCTGTTCCCACTTTTGTGAAGGGGAATTGCATCTGCCCTCCTCCAGTCCTCAGATACCACCCCATCCTCCCATGATTTGTTAAAGAGTGTAGTCAGTGGTGTCACTAGTTCTACTCTTAGTTCTTTTAGAATTCTGGGATGAACCCCATCAGGCCCCATTGCTTTGTTCATCTTCAGTTTTAAGAGCTCTTTCAGAACCCTTTCTTCTGTAAATGGACTGGTATCAACTTCTGCATCCAGAATGTTTCTATTGTTTGTTTTAGGTACCTCCCCCTCTTCATTTGTAAATACTGAGCAAAAATATTTGTTTGGTATCTCTGCCTTTTCACCATCACCCTCTTCCCACCCCCCTCCCCTTTATTAAGCCTCACTATCCCTCCCTTAGTCTTCCTTCACCCTGATGTACCTAAAAAGGTTTTATCCCCCTTCTTAACTGAGTTGGCTATCTTTTCCTCGGTTCAGGCCTTTGCTGTTCTGACTGCCTTCCCAGCTTCCTTTTGCTTTAACTGATACAATTCTCTGTCCTGCTCCTTCTGTGATTCCTTGTACTTTCTGAATGCTTTCTTTTTCTCTTGAACCTTCACTGCCACTTCCTTTGAGAACCATAGTGGTTTCTTACATCGTTTTGTTTTGTTTATTTGCTTCACACAAAGGCTTTGTAATGGCAATTTTTATTATTCCCCATTGTTCTTCCACCCCTCCTTCCTGCCCATTTGCTAATGCATTCCTTAGGCACTCACCCATTTTGGCAAAGTCAGCCCTCCTGAAGTCCAGTACTTTTGCTTTTGTATGGCTTGACTATTGCTGTGTTTATTGTGAACCATACTGTTCGATGGTTGCTAGTTCCAAGATGGCTACCCACTTCTACATCTGTGATCCTCTCTCTATGTCCATTTGAAAGAACCAGGTCTAAGATTGCTCCCTCTCAAGTGTGTTCCAATACTAGTTGTCTAAGGCATGCCCCCTGTAGGGCATCTAGAATAACCTCACTCTTAGAAGTGGTTGCTGCAACTGCACTCCAGTTAACATCTGGCATATTCAGGGGATGCATGTACCAATGGGCCCAATGGACCACACTGGTGCAGGCCGCCATGAGGCCCAGGAGGTGCAGGAAGTGCCGGGCAGTGCGCGATTGCCCAACCTGAAATGATTAGACAAAGGAGGAAAGAACCTCGGCCCTGTCCACTGGGAGCCGTGCTCTGGCTCGTAGAGAGTCAAGCTCTGCCCCAATGAATTGGATCACCTGCTTTGACACGAGTTCCCACTTGACCTCGTTGATGAGGAGGCCAACCTGAGAGCAAACCTGGAGGACCAGATCTCTGGACTGCTCCACCTCCATTCTGGAGGAGGCTGCAATCAGCCAGTCATCCAGGTAGGAGTACACCTGGACCCTTCGGTGCCGCAGGAATGCTGTCACCACTGCCATGCATTTGATGAAGACCCTGGGAGCTAGGGAAAGGCTGAAGGGCATGTCCCAGAACTCATAGAGGGATCCCTCTGCCCTGAAGTGGAGGAATCTCTGGTGGGATGGATGGATTGGGACATGAAAGAGCATGTCCTGGAGGTCCAGAGAACAGAACCACATGCCTCATTCCAAGGATGGAATTATCTGAGCCAGAGTGACCATCCTGAAGGTTTGAGGCCTTAGGAACCTGTTCAGGTCGTGCAGGTCTAGAATGGGGCACCAGCCCCCCGTCCGTTTCTGGACCAGGAAGTACCTGGACACAAACCCCGGGTCTGGTGGAGGATCCGCCACCTTCCTGATCACCTCTTTTGAGGAGCAGGGTGATGTCGGCTCAGCAAGCCAACAGATGCTGTGGACCCCATAGCCCCTGAGGGGTGAAGGCTCGGAAGGGTGGGGCCTGCTCAAACTCCAGGGACAGGCCCTTTCCTACCACCTCCAACACCCAGCGGTCCGTGGTGATAGCGGACCAGGCAGAAAGGAAATGGCGGAGCTGTCTCCCTATGGGGGAACCCAGGGGGGAGTGACAAGGCTGGGGGAGACACCCCTCAACCCATCACTGGGAAGGCTTGGAGGAGGGACCAGCCGAGGGACCTCCTGGGCCTTTTCCTCCCTGCTTCCTGTTAGAGAAAGCCACAGGCTTGGCTTTGGGATGCCAAGCATGAGCCTGCCGGCCCTGATGCTGGTGCTGTTGGGCCGGACATGCCGCAGGTGCAGAAGGGCAAAAGGACTTTTGTTGTTGATGACGGCCCTTCTCCTTGTGGGCAGAGGTGACCGAGTCCAGGGTAGCATTGCACTTTTTGATCCACTGGAGGTGGCCTTCCACTCCAGGGCTGAACAGGTCAGTCCCCAGGAAGGGGACATCCACCAGTTTATGCTGGGTATCCACCGTAAAGGTGGATATCCTCAGCCATGCTCTGCGGCGCATTGCTACTGCAGCCATAACTGATCTGGCACAGGAGTCTCCAATGTTCAGAGCCCTTTGGAGCTGCTGTTTTGCCACTGCCCTTCCCTGATCCCATACCTGCTTGACTGTCATCTGCAGGTCAGCTGGGAGATGAGGGATCACCTCATCCAGGGAGCCCATGATGGCGTGAGAGAAGTGTACCATCAGCACGGCTGAGCTGGCCTGGCAGAGGCCAAGGGAGGACGCAGCGTACATCTTGTGCTCAGCATAGTCCAGCTTTTTGGACTCCTTGTCGGGGGGCTTATCCACATCCCTAGCATTCCCGGAATGCTGGAAAACGCTATATGTGACCAACCCCTCGGCAGAGGAGTGCTCTGAAAAACCAGACAAAGAGCCGGTAGGGACCGCATACTTCCTGGTCATCCTGGACGAAGGCGCAGGACAGGAAGCCGGCCGCTGCCAAAGCTCCAAGGCTGGGCCAACAATGGTTTCAGCCACCGGAAAGGCCACCGTGGGCGAATACCCTCAGTCCAGTATTCCGTCAGAGGATACTTGGCCTGCTTGGATATGGGCTCTAGCTGCATCCTAGTGGACTCTGAGATGAGCCAAAGTAGACCCATAAAAGACGATGGGCTCTCATCCATTGACTGCCCCCCCCGGAGGACTCCAGGTCAAGGGTCTGGAAAACAGGGAGGAGTCAGACTCTGAGGAGTCTGCAAAGAGCTGCCTGGGGCCTGAGCCACCCTCCACCTGCCAAGGACGGTTGGGAGTGAGGGTGAGTGACAATCTGTGGGGCAGACCCTGACCTGACCGAAAGTCCTTGGTTGGCGCCCTCGATTTCGGTTGTGGAGGCGGAGGTTCCTCCGCAATCGGTGGGCAGCTGGCTTTGGCCGAACAATTGGCCCAGGCTTGGGCACCTCATCTACAGTGAGGGGTTGTTTTGGCCGTTCAGGTGACAGCCACTCGATGGCCGGGGAAGGCGACGGCGTCGGCTTGTTCCTGGACAGAAGTAATTGCTGCCACATTAGGTCTTCGTAGCATCGACGTAATTTGTGCTGAAGCCTCTCCTCTTCCAAGGAGGAAGATGAGGATGATCAGCGCCGCTGCTTACTTCGGTGCTGAGACCACCGATGTCAGCGGGATCGGCTGGATGGAGACGAGGTCCGAGACTGAGACCCTCGGTTTTTCTGAGGGCGGGTCTGTGAAGGGGCGGGGGACACCCACTCTTCTCTCGGCTCG
Organism: Neoceratodus forsteri; assembly: GCA_016271365.2. Taxonomy (NCBI): domain Eukaryota; kingdom Metazoa; phylum Chordata; order Ceratodontiformes; family Ceratodontidae; genus Neoceratodus; species Neoceratodus forsteri. The sequence continues at coordinate 171,385,160 of CM057456.1, read as the reverse complement.
GAAGCCTTGACCGGGGACTCCAGCATGGAAGGCACAGGCAAGTCCTCGGTCTCCACCAGGGGAACCGGTAAAGAAGGGTTGTCGGCTTCACCAGTCGACAGCCCATCCGACGGGTCGAGAAAAATCTCGACCGCGTCGATGGGCGTCTCGGCCGGCTGACCCGACATGGATACCATGAAGCCAGCAGCTTTAGCCGCAACCTCGACCAAAGTAGAGTGTCGACTGTCTGAGGAAGGGGACCTCTCACGCCCTACCTAACGCCCGACGGTGGGACTATATTTCGAGTCCTTCTTGGACTGAGGAGAGGTCCCGATGGCCTCTCGCTTTGTGGAAAGGATTGGCAAAGCTTCTTAAAAGAAGCTGTGTAGGAGGATCCCAGAGAGAGTGGGATAAATGCAGCGACTGAGGAAGATGAAGATGCGGCCTGGGCCACCTCCTCCTCGAGGGTGATCTGCTCGAGTTGATCAGCCAAGCCAGCCACCAGACACCACCCAACGGGCCTCCTTGGACTTCACCAGCGGGTAGCACTTCTTGGGGCGCCCAAGCTGTAACCGAGCAGCACAGTCTTCCAGGACGTTGGCCGTAAACGAATGGCATAACTTTCAGACCTGTGGGTCATGATCTAGGCAGAGGCAGTAGATGCACGTGGAATGCAGATCCGTCCCGGGCATTTTCTGCCAACATGGGCACCGCTGAAATCCGGTAGTAGATTTGTCCATCGCAGCTGCGACGGAGTAATTAGACCGAAGTCTTGAAACTAGCAGAGAATTAGTTTCAGGCGAACTGAAGAAGATTAGAATCCAGTCTATACATAGAGTGTGAGGAGAACCTGAGCTTCAGGCGGTGAGAAGATCTGGCGTCATGGGGCGGGCTGAGAGTTTTACCACCCAAGTGGGTGGAATGAGCCAGCTAGAAGACCTTCCGGCAAGATTTAAAGCGGCAAGGAACCTGCCAGACAGTGTGGATGAACAACATATCCATGTCCCTAGAAACCAGGACTTCTTGGTCTAGGTCATCCAACATCTGGTCCCACTGAGATTGAAGCATCCAGAGAGATCTTCATATGGAACGGAGTACGAAGGACTGTCGGAATGGCAGCCACCATGACCCCAAGGAGGTGAAGGACTGTCCTGGCGCTGACCCAGGCTGCAAGCAGACAGCAGGCTTGCATGAGTTTGGAGGGTGCCCACCCTGTCCCGGTGGCAAAAAGCCACACTTGTGGTAGTGTCCCTGGATCACCTTGATGAACTGGAGCCTCTGAGAGAGAACCAGATGGGACTTGGCCTGGTTGATGGTGATACCCAGGCTGGTAAAAACCTGCAGGGTTAAGGGAGAGCGCAGGAGATACTCCATGGACTGAGCCGCCAAGAGCCAATTGTCTGGGTACAGGAAAACCTGCACTCCCTAGGTACACAGGTGAGCCGCTACCATGGAAAGCCAGTTGATGAACACTCGGGGCACCGAGGAAAGACCAAATGGGAGGGCCTTTAACTGGTAGTGGTCCCCCTGGAACGAAAACCCAAGAAATTTGTAGTGGGAAGGGGATATGCAGGTAGGCATCCTGCATGTCCAGTGTGCACAGCCACTGTCCCTGCCGAAGTAAAGGTAGAAAGTTCTGCAGGGAGAGCATTCTTAACCATTTGTACTCCATGAACATGTTCAGGTAGCAGGTCTAAAATAGGCCTCACATCTCCTGATTTCTTTGAAACCAGGAAGAAATGGGAGTAGTAGCCCGTTCCCCAAAGATGGGTTGGGACAGGCTGCATCGCCACCTTCAGAAGGAGGGAGGATATTTCTTCCCAAACCAGAGGAAGATGTTCCGGGGAGTAAGATGACCTGGGGGGTGGTTTGAGAAATTCGATTGAGTGTCCTGCTGCTGTCAGCTGGAGCACCCAAGCATCTGAAGTAATCCTCTCCCAACCCGGTAGATGGAAGACTCTCGCTCCTACTGGTTCCTCTGGTAGGTTCAGAGGCTGTGGGAGAGGAGAGGAGTCAGGAGGTGTGGGGCAATGCTGTGGCTGAAGCTCCCGCCACTTTTTTGGGCCGGAGGGCTTGGTAGCCAGAGGGGCCCAATGTTTATTGGCCCGCTTGCCCTGAGGTTTTGCTTTGGGCCAAGAACGTCTGTGAAAAGGGTGGCGCTGTCCCTGAGGGGGTCTGTACACAGAGTCAGACTTAAGCGCAGTGCCCTTCTCTTGCAGGTCGGTGATGTCCAACATCCCCACCGAAGAGCACAGAACCCCTGAAGGGCATGTCCTGATGTCCTGAATAGCGGGCTGCACTTCAGGGACCAAACCAGACACCCGGAGCCAGGCATGATGCTAAATACCTAAGGTGAAAGCTGAGCTCTGACCAGCAGCATCCACTGCATCGTACATGGCACGGAGCATATGCTGACTGGCCAAACAAGCAGATTGCACTAGAACAGCTGCTTCCTGCTTTGTCTGAGACTCAGGAAGGGAGTCAACTTGGCTTCCACTTCACTCAGGATAGCCTTCTGGTAGTCCCCCATATGTGTGACATAATTCAGGGCCCTTATCCCCAGAATGGAAGAAGCATACACCTTCTTCCAGTACTGGTCCAGAAGGCGGTATTCCTTGTCCGGTGGAGACTAGCTGAGATGTTTCGGGTTTACCGACCTGCCATGAACAGCGCTAATTATGACAATTGGCCTTAGGGTGTGCATTCAAAGAATCCACACCCTCAGAAGTCTGGTATAGCCTATCCACCTTCCTCAGAAAGGGGGCCAATGCCTGCGGCCATTTCCAAATCATGGAAACTAGGTCTGTGTGAGGCTCTATCCATGGTGGAATCAATGTCGGAGCAGTTTCAGGCAGATCCAAATGGGCAAGTTTCTTCCACTGTGGATCTGGCTCCCTGGATTACCACTGGTGGACTGCCTGGATCTTTCTCAGCAACTCCAGAAAAGACGGATCTTCCAGAGGCGATTTCAGAGGAGTCCTTTGCCTCGGTCGGTCTGGAGTGCATGGTTAGTCAGGATCGGAGCACCTGTCAGAATTGGATTCTGAGGTCTCCAAGAGAAAGATGAAGACCCCTCCCAGCACAGGGGAGAATGGATGCCTTGGGCAACCCTCAGGGAGCATGTCCTCCCTGGCACCAGAGAGCTTCTCTGGTATGGGGTAAGGGGAAGGGAGTCTAGTCCCTGGTGACTGGCATCCAGAACCAGGTCTGGTGTCAGCAGACTGCTCTCCACCTCCCTAGCAAGCAGAGCCTTGGCCTCAGTCCACCAGGAAGTCAGAGTCCTTAAGATCCACCGGCAGCTGGGGGTGGTGGTGGAGGAGTGGGGGATATAGATATTGAGGGTATCTAATGCGAGTATCCATAGCCAGATGGCAGGGGTGGCTGCCTCCTTTATCCCAGAGGCTCCCAATGGTTGGAAACCTCCAAGATGGCCATCTAGGATCAGTCCCCGGGGGGGGGATGACATTATCTTTAGCACGCCGTGGAAGTGGAGTCCTGGTGCTTCTTCTTGCAGTGTCCCTCAGGGGAAGTTGAGGCCTGCCAAAGCTTCTTTAGCTCCTTCTCCATGGAGGACATCTTTTTTTCCTTCAAAATATGGGCCTCCAAGGACTGCTTCCTCAGTTTGGGCGTGGCAGCGTTAAATTGTTGGCAGTGTTGGCACTTCTCCATGGGGTGTTCCAGGCCTAGACAGAGGGAGGCACAGGTAGTGAGCGTCCTTATGCGGGAGCTGGGTGCCGCACGAGTCTCACTTATTCTTATGCAAATTGGATGGAGTAGGGGACGACATACACAGTAGATAAGACTTATTCTGTGAGACAAATGAGAAAAAGTTTGGTAATAAAACAGACAGACTGACGAAGCAGAGTGAACTTAACCGCGAGGCGCTTTCACAAGCTAACGGCGGGAAAGATCTGGAAGGTGAACTGGGGGACCTCCCCGTTATACCGATGTCGCCCGACACCGGTCACCTGATGTGGGGGCAGTCCCCTGCCAGAGACTGCTAGCAAGACATTTTTCCGTGGGGTCCCGACACCTGACAGCTTCAGTCCTATATGTAATTACCTACTGAAGATCACCCTTGAAGTAAGATCTGGAATATTAAAGGTGGCGTTTGAGGTCCAAAGAGCAGAACTAAGCCAGTTGCACAATAATGTGGCTTAGAGTGACCATGGAGAACTTTCTCCTGCTAACAAATTTGTTCATGTCATGCAGGACATAAATAGAGTGCCAACCCCTCATCCACACTGGTACCAGAACATGTAACCCTGTGAGGCAAGGGCATCCAGGACTCGCTTCATCACACTGTGCTCTAGGAGCTGAACAGTTCTGCTCCACAGCGCAGGAGCACGTCTGAGGCCATCCTGGACTTCCTTGGCTCCTGGGGTTGGTAAGACAAAACGGCCTCAAACTCGAGAGAAACACACTTCTAGCACTCTTATTAAAAGCTGATGACTGAAAAATGTATAAATAAGTGGAGGAGCAGACCCAGACCCCAAAGGTATTAAGCAGCAGGGTAGGAGACACCTTACAACTTGCCAAATGGTAAAGCTTTGAGGGGCTTGACCAGCAGGACACAGGATGCACAACCACGCCCCGCCCCCATGCCCTTACTGCTCTGCATGGGCTTTGCGCAACACAGCTGTAACTGCCTCTGCTTGGGACAAAGCCCCAGAGTCCAGGGTGACATTGGACTTCAATACAGGGGAGAGTCTCCTCCACTTGAGGACCAAAGACGTCAGTGCCCCCCAAAAAAGGGGGACATCTGCTAACTTATACTGGGTCTCCAGGGCAAACGTAAGCAGCCATGCCCCAAGGCACATGGGCACTGCCACAGCAATGGCACAGCCACATCATGTGTCCAAGTCCAAGGCAGTCTGCTACTTTGCTTAACAAGCATGCAGCCAATGTCCTTCAGCTCTGGCCTCTGACTGGGCCAGAAGCAAAGTGAGAAAAATGACAAGGTCAGTGGGCTTTGACCACAGCTGGCCATGAGCATAGTGTAGCTAAACTGTCAAATGCCCAAGATGGCCACCAGAGGGCACAATCAAGGCTTTTGACATACTAAAGGAGCGTGGTAGCAGGGTACACACAACTAGCATCCTGGGTGCCACTTCCATTGTTGAGGAAGGAGGGGGTCCACTACAATCAGAATCATTGGTCAAGATTCCGGTGCCATCAGACCCCAGGGAGTTACCTAAGACAGGCAAAGCGGGCCTACCCCTCCCCACGCCAATTAAATACTAACTGCTGCCACAGATGGTCTTCATACCTTTTAAGTCACCAGACCTCTAAAGACAAAAGCAGTGGACACTCAGGGCAAGACTTATATCCCAGAAAAGTAATTTAAACATATAAATTTAACATACATTACAATAACCATTTCCTCCATATCACCTAGTGTGTGCTTGTGCTTAAACTGTTGTAACACTCATCAATTTTGAGGGGGTTTACCTGAGTACCTGATCTGCCCTGGACCCTGCTGTGTACCTTGTTTGCTCACTCTGGCCCCAGGACTGCCAGTTGAAGGGAACCAGAGGAGCTGCAACCAAGAAGAGCTGCACAGCCATGTAGGAATGTGTGCACATTTGAATAGCCACGTTGCTGAAATGTGCCAGCTGTTAGCTCCAGCACAAATGTTTTCTGCAGTGCTGTGAGTGCCCACCAGCATAGGGCTATGATCCACATTGGTGGCCACCACAGCACCTTCCCTAGTGTGCTCTGGCCCCAGGGACATCAGTATGCAACAGAGGGTATGGAGACACTAGAAGGGAGAGAAGAAAAAACAGTACAAAATGGAGTTTGTGCATGGCACACTGTGCATGTAAGAACAGAGCTGCTGCCAGCCACATATGGAGACTGTACCTATGGGGGAAGGGGGGATAAGAAAATGGAGCACCAAACGAGAAACACAAAGGCAGTATCCCCACAACAACACTACTGGAATAATGGGCACAGGTGAACCTATCAAACGGGGAAGTTAAAAGTAAAAGAAGGGCAGTTGCTCTATAAAAAAGAACAATAATGTGCAACAATCTTTACTGAGGAAAACTGCCACCATCTTGTCAACCCTTGACCTCATTGTCAACTAATCAGAGGTCAGGGATCTCAGCATCTGTCACCCAAAGGTTTCTGCAAGAAGGAATTGTTATGTGCTTGGTACCTTTTTAAGCAGCCTGTAGGGTGCTGAGTGAACATTCTGCATATTAATAAAAGTAACTGGCAGCTTACTGAACCAACCAGAAGCTGCCTTCACCTGAGAAGGTGTTGAAGGCAGAGACAGAAAGTCAGTCTGCAGTTAGCCCCCAAAGAGAGAGAAAGGTTAGTGCCAGGGTGAGACCCTAACAGCAAAGGCTCCCTGGGCTTATACAGACCCCAGCAGAGTGAGTCATTGGAAAGTTTCCACAACTTACATTCATTGAGCCTGAACAGTGAGCCTGTTTGCTTGTTTTTGGATTGCCTCTGATCTGAGAGACTGTAACCTGCCTTCAGCAAAGGAGATATCCTCGTGCCATAGGTGCCAGCCTGTGGGCACCAGAGAGATGGTGTGAAAGACTGCCTGACAAAATGACAACCTGCAAGGTCCAGCAGACAGTCTGGGAGATGGTCAGTTGGTATCATACCAAGGTACTAGCTTTTTCTCACACTGGGATTAAAAGCCTGAATGTGATTGGGAAGTGTGTGGCCCCTGCTCCCTGGACCAGTCTGAGTTCCTGAGGAAGAAAAAGAGAAGAGCTCTAGAGGTACAGGAGCCTGCAACCAAAGCAGAGCCCGAATGACATTAGAAGCACCTGTGAGCCATCCTTAATAGCCAACTCAAACCTTCATCCTTAGTGAGCCAGCATCTTCAGCCAACTCAAGCCTTCATCCTGAGGGAGCTTGCATCTATATCAGAGGAGGAAAAGAAACCTGAAAACAGGGAAATGGTACATCAGGATAGTGAGTACTCTCAGGGCTTACCCTGTAACCTGGGGGGGATACCTCTATAAAATTAGCACCCACTACAGTTTTGCCCATCAGGCTAGGAAGTACAAATACCTCACTTGAAAGTCTGGCAATTTAAGTAATCATATGGCTTGTGGGGGTTTCTATTCAAAATGGGTTATTTTGTTTGGTTTGAAAGTGCACCACAGCCAGCCAACCAGCTGCAATGACACTGGGTCTGCAATATTTCAATGGCTGGGAACCCAGTGAACTTTGGGTAGCTCCCTTAGACTCTAGGGGTAATCTGTTGCCAGTGGGCAATGTCCCCCATGTGGATTGGGTGAAGCTAACCTTAACTCTAGCCTATGTTGCCTGGTGGCGGGGAGGCACTGGTTGTGGTTTATTATATTTGCAAGGTTAACCTGACAGTGATTAGCTGATATCCAGTTTCTGTCATACCATTATAGTACTTGCTCCACTGCTGCAATTTTCTTTGCAATGCTTTCCCCTATACCCTGTGAAGGCCTCCCTATACGTGCTTTATTGGTATTTTATAATCTGTCTCATGAGCATATTATTAATAACAGTCAAAAATTGCATGTTTTATTTGATTCAAGGTTGCACTGCATTTTTACTGGTGTGGGGCTGTACTGTGGAGAAGTGGGTAGGTGCTACATCCCAGGGGGTTGTACCACTCTGAGTTCTGGCCCACTTAAAATTTACTCTGGGGGGGAGGCACCATGCTAATTTTAAAAAATCTGGAATTTAATTCCTTAATCAGAAAAATCAGAACCCATGCCACTCAACCTTGTACCAAAACATTCACAGCAACCTGGTTACAGCTTGATGGCACTGCTGGGATCCCATGTTTACTAATCAGCCCCCACATGGAGCCAAGTGCAGCCAAAAATATTTTGGGCTTCTCTACCCCAAAAGTAGTACCAGATACCATTGCACATGAAAGGTTAATCATCTGGTGTGCAGGTGAAGAGTTGGATCCATTGAAAGCTGTATTACTGCTGCAGTTAGTCAAGGGACTGGCATTAGTAAGATTGAGGATGTCATGTCTGGAGATAAAATGTCTTCATAAAGTAGCTGTTCGACACTGTTCCATGGATGGTGCTACCCAAAGTCTGCTGGGTCTGGCACAGTGTTGCAACACTGTGGAAGCTACCAAAGTATCTGATATGCTAGCCCCAAATAGGACTGACCACAAGTTGCTGCTAGTGATGCATGCAAATGTGGTTCCCCCAAAGTCAGAGGTTCCACCACTAACCGAGTGTTTTGAGGAAAGGTTTTACAAGTGGTTACAGGTTGAAGGAAAGTTAGCTGATAAGGTCCGGATGTTGCTAGGCCACCTCAGAGGTGCCCTTCCACAGGGTGGGGGGACCAGACCTAATTATGGACCACCACCCTCAGACTCTTATAGAAGTTTAAGAATGTTTTCAGGTGTGAACCCAACAACAGTAGGAGAAGATGCTCTTGAAACGTGAATGGATTATGCTGCTTTGCTGGTTCAAAACTAGCAATGCTCAGAATCTGAAAAGAGGAAAAGACTAGGACAGACTGTCTGTTGTCCTGCTTTATAGACTATCCAGTTATTGAGAGATACTCACTCTGATGCACCAGCACAAGAGTACTTGACAGCCCTGGAGAGCACCTTTGGAAGCACAGACTCCTGTTTGGATCTCTTGATGAAATATAAAACTACCAGGCAGTGGAAAGGAGAACCATTGTCTGCCTTCTTGAACCACGTGGAAAGGGCTTTGCAATGAGTATTTCATAAAGGAGGCATGGCATCCCAAAACTTGAACCAAATGTAACCATAGCATGTGCTCAAGGCTGCCTGTAACTCCACTGTATTAATCTTTAAACTGCGTTTGGCTGAGAGGAAAGGCACCCCACCCTCTGACGTAAGTATAGAGCCACACAGCTCCATGTGACACTCTCTCCCTGCTGGATGCAGTGCTTGCAGATGGTGGGCGGGGGGATCCCAAGCTCCTTTGTTTAAGCTCAATATATGCAGGGGTCAACCTTAACCTTTTTTGCACTAGGCAGCAGTAAAAGTTGATTCAACAATTGAACTAGCCCACAGATGACTGCACTAGCCTACAATCACAATGAAAATTTTGATCACTTATACAGAAAAAAAATGTGAGCCAGGAACTACTCTAATTATTGTTCATTTATCCTGCTCCCAAATATTCTTCCCGCCCTAGAAGGAAAACAAGGACTGCAATGCCATCACACACAATGTGTCCCCATTGTTTTGTAGCATGGCACCCTCTCTTCCTCTTTCTCCCCCCCTCACCAAACTAGAGGATACCACAACAGCAAATGTTCAATCAAGCAGTTCTAGCTCTGTCCACACAATAGCCAACATCATCATGCACCTCACCACAGTCTCAGCACCAACCACGGGACAACAAAGGTCCATCCTTGGCTCAATACTCTTCTCTGTCTTCCTGAATGTCCTCCCTACTGCCTGCTCCTCTGCATCCATCCACATGCACACAGATGATACAGTATTGTTTGCCTCTGATTCCTTCCCCTCTGATCTGATGGCCAGACTTCAGCTGGACTTCAGCAATGTTCAGCACTGGTTCTAGTCAAACCAGCTATCCCTCAATATCAAGAAATTAGTTTCCATGACCTTTGACACTAGGCAGATGTTCACTAGGCTTACCGCCTTGCCCTCCTTCCACATCTTAGACGAGGCCAAAATTGATGATTTTTCATCACGCAAGTACGTCAGGATCTGGCTCTATCGGCGCATTGACTTTTCTGATACTGTTGATGCCATACACAAAAAACTTCATCCTAAACTGTGTGCATTATACAGGAATAGAGGTTGCATTCCTCCTCCTGCTCACTGAGCCATTGTCCAGAAAATGATTCTCCCCATATTCGACTATGGTGACATTATCTACAGTGCTGTTCCTAAGACCACCCTAGCCAGACTGGATTCACTCTTTCACTCCTTCTGCTGTTCTTCTTTTGACTGTCCAACTTGAACCTACCATTGCTCCCTATACTCCTAACTCTCCCTCTTCTCTCTCGAAGCCAGATGTCTCACTCAATGTACATCCTATATCTTCAAATACTGGTTTGACACCCTCCACCCTTACCTTACATCTCTCCTATCTCCCCACTTCCTCTTACTCCATTCATAACTTTGGCTTTCACTTACTTGCACTCCCTTCAAGGAATTCTTCAGCTGGCCAGGCAGCTTTCTCCTACCATTTCCCCAAACTCTGGAATTCTCTTCCCCTAACTATCCACTCTGCAACCTCCCAATGATCACTCTCCTCTCTTGTCCTCAGTTTCACGTCTCACTCCTGCAATTGCACTTGATACCTGTTCTGTGTTCCACTGCTCGCACTTTCTACCCACCCTCCCTACACTCCCTACTCTGGTATCAGGTCAATGTGTTGAAGCAAGAGCCATGCAGGATACACTGCATGGTCAAAGCAGCTAAAGGCATAATAGCTACAGGGATAGTGCAGTGAATGTAAATTACCACTATCCCTGCAGCTATATTGCCTTTGGCTGAGTGGATAAAGCAGGCAGTGGAGGGGTGGTGGAGTGGTTACAGACTGAGGTTCAATTCACAGTCTTGGGAAATTAAATATTTTTGTTTTTTGTCTCCTCCTGAGTTTTCTCCGTTCCCCAAGTTTAGTCCCCCAGAGTTAGTTATTGAAAGATGGAGGTTTTGAGGATACATCCTCCTTAATAGGTGTGTGCATGAGTTGCCCCCGCTAACATGTAATTTTTGTGTTTTCTTCATGGAAGGCAGCGCTTGCTGTTTTGCTGAGCACTATTTGCATTTTCAGTGTTATGCCTGCGCAGTTGTTTACCATGCTGTTATTGTTATTTTCCCCATGCCTTTCCTCCTAGTCTTAACTTGTCTCCCCCATTTTCTCTCCCCTTTATTAAAAATCCTAGCTCCTACTGCTGAGTCCCCATTACTACAGCACTTTGAACTGTATTTCATTGAATCCCACTAATTTGCATTTGCTGCCTCTCTCCTTGCATAAATGACAAGTTGCACTTTTGAAATATATTTCCTTGCTTTTCATTGGATTACATTCTATGCCTATTCTTGCATAATGTGTCTATTTATTGTAGCTTTGTATATGATACATAGTCTTTTTCTGGCATGTAATTATTGCTCTGTTTGATTTTTTATTACCCTCCTCTACCCCTTCCCCCAGGATGAATCTGGAAATGAGCTGTTATCAGCTCAGTACATCTTTCCTTGTGAAACATTTGAAATAAAGAAAGAAAGAAATCAATCAATCAATAAATAAATAAAATGAACAGAGTCAGGCAGAGAAATACACTCTCAGCCTCCACACTATGAACAACTGGAGACCTGTACTTCTGGAAGCTTTCATACAGTGTCAGTGAGCTAGGATTTATTTGAGTGGGCTACAAAAACCTAAGAAGCTTGAGAAATAGAAAACTATATGACATTTTTATTGCTAAAGGTATTGTTTTTAACATGCTCTGCCCCAACAATAATATATTTTTTTAAAAATGTTTCCTTTCATCAGCCCAGGGAAACAGTACACAGGCACAACACTATACTGCTTCTATTTCTTTATAGGATGATCTATGCACCCCAGGAATGCCTGTTTTAACCTTTCAAATTATATATTTTATTAAGATTTATTTTGTACCAAACATGCTCCAAACCTTTGTTTTTAGGATGAAAGGACTTGGTGAGTGGGATTCGAGTGGGACTATATGGATGGTGTTGGCTGGTGTAGTTCACTTGGAAGAGCTAGTGACCTCTACACTTTCTAGTAATGGCAACTATGGCTCTAAGTATGGTCATTCCACAGTCTGGTCTGCTGTGTTGTCCAGGTAAAGTACAGAGCTGAGAGATTTGGAGGGGAGAGGGAGCAGCTATGGTGAGATTGGGATAAAGACCACCACCCACAAGGCAGACCATGTATGCCTCTTAGAATTTTGTCACTGAAATGTTGGAAACAGACATTCACAATGTCGTAAAAATGAGGGGCACTGGTCTTAATAATGTGGGGCAAATCATTAGACAGAGTTATGTTCAGAAAACTGGAAACTACTGACTTAACAATACTCCACCCTTGATCACACCCTGACACTAGCCGAAAGTCCTGACAGTGGAGTGATAATAACTCATATTGAGTTTTTTTGGGATCCCCATTTGAACTTCTAGATAACTGCAGCTGTTAATGAGCTGTTAATCACACCAGGCCATCTTGAACACTGAGAGAGATTAGCATGTGGACTACAGCCTGCTAAATTAGGAAGTTTTTTAACTTCATTAACAGCTATGAAAAACCTGCACTAGTCAAGATGGACAAGTAGAGAGTTTGCTGCACTAGCCCTGGTCAGTTTGCATTAGGTCCTAGGCAAGTAAACCATGTTGAAATAGACCCCTGAATATATGTTTTTAATTCTGCTCCTTTTTGGAGTGAAGGCTGGCTTTGTTTCATCTCAGGGCTCAGCATTTTCTGTGCCTGCCCAAAACATTTGAATAACTGGCTGGCTTCCATCTAGGAGTGATGGGCTCTTTGCATGCTTTCTGTACCATCCACCCAACACTCAGAGGTTGTGAAGATGGAGCAGGGAGAAAATATATAAATGCAGGTATGTCGAAAGTGCTCCTATGTTTAGAACATATGCACTCCCTCAGCAAGCCCCTATTTAAATAGCAAGTTCAAAGGAGTAGAGCTGAACTCTCTCCAGTATCCCTTATGCTAAAATAAAGGCAGGCAGAGTTACTAACACTAAGAAAACAACCCTTTGTTTTCCAGGGCACCATTTTGAAGTTTTTCCCAGCAAGGACATCTTTTGTTTACATTTGACCTCCCAGTAAGGAGATCACTACACATTACAGCCCTCCTGACAGACCCACTTCCCAGGGGTCTGACAGCTCAGACCAAATGCTGTCCTGGTAGAGAACAGAAATGAAAAAAAAAAGAGAAATAGAAGAAAAAATCTACACCAGATGGCCAGCCCAGATTGAAGCCAAGGGAAGGAGAGGAAGCAGAGAAAAGACAGAATGAAGGTAAATATATTTTAATCTGTCTTTTATAGGATGTCCACATTGCAGCACCACAAATGGAAGCCTTGCTGTGGGGACCAAGTCATCCAACTCCATCTTGGTTCTGCTCGCTGGTATGTACATCCTGTCTCCTGATGGCAGAACAGGAGGGTGCTTTTATTGTAAACTCAGTTTCGTGGTTTCTTGATTGGGGAGACTAAAATAAATTACACAGGTGAAATGATGTATGTTAGCCTTGGGTGATGTCCAGGTATGTGGTGTCGTTGCCTGCACATCCCTACAGGCCCTAATCTGACCCTTACCTGTGATAGGTCAACTATTGACCCTATCACACAGGCCTTATACCCATGGCCCCTTCTATGGACCCTCTAACCAGCTATGTACAATACCACTTTACTCTGAATAGTACAATTGAGAGCAAATACGCATCGTCTGTTTTACTGAACACCCAGTGGGGGGGGGGGGGCCCAATTCATGAAGGGTTGGTAAAGTTGCAACACTTTCCCCACTTTATGGCAGCTTGTGCTGAATCTTTGGCACAAGCCCCATAATATGGGTCCCCCAATGGTGCAGTTAGACTGGGGGGGAGCCAGTCTAACTTGTTGCATTCAGTGCAAAGGACTTGAGGCAGGGGTTTGCAGCAGGCATCTTTCCTGAATCACACTTGCCGTGAAGTTTAATGCAAGTTGCTTCTTGCATCAAACCCTCTGCTGCAAGTCCCTTAAACTAATCCAAAATGCTTCGGGAATCAGGCTCCCGGTATCCTAGTCCATTTTGTGTTTTTCTTGACATGGCAAGAAAACCTTGCATTTCTTAACAACAATTGACAGACAAAATATTGTTAAATCCAGTGGAGAAATTTAAATCCATTTATTTGAGCAGCATACAGTAATATTTACAATAGTTACAGGTCCCCTTGATCATAGTATCATAGTAATGTGTTAGCAGAAAAGGACCATCCTGGTCCAGCTAATCTGCTCATTTCCCACCTACCCCTACTTGTTTCCACTTCCCAGGGATATTTTTCTCTTCCCACCAGCCAACCCCTTGTGTCTGCCCTACGACCTTTTGAATTTCTCCACTGTTTCTGCACACAGCAAAAGTTAATAATGGTTTCCAATTTCCAGATTGCAGTCATTTAGCCTTAGTTGTTTGAAGGCTTGTGTTGCTACACCCCAGGAATACCAACTGTCTAATTCAAATAAAATACTACCAACTGTCTAATTCAGATAAAATACTACCAACTGCCTAATTCAGATAAAATGGGAATAGCTTTTGTCACAGATTTACAGTCCCATTTAATTCTAATTAGCCTCATCCTGCATTTTTTCATCGTGTCTTTTCCAGTTTTTAGGCTCTCTGTTTCATATAACATGCCACACATAAAACAAACAGAAAGAAGTATGACCTGTTTGTCATTACATGTTTCTGCAAAATACTAGAGAAATGAATAAATAATTTTATAGCCTTTCACCACATTTTTTAGATTTTCATCTGTAGGATGTGGAACTTGTGCTGCCTATAACTCTTCTTCTATTGAATGGTTCTGGGATTGCAATTCTGTTCTTTCTGTTACTACAATTATATTTGGATCAGACTAAGAAGAAATACCTCACGCTTTTAAATGCACAGTGTATAATTAAATCTACATTCTGCCATTATATTTCAAGACAGTAAAAAATGTTTCAGTATCAAGTTCATTATCCATGGCTAACCTTTGCACTCAGAGCAATAGGTAAGATTTTGTCACAAAGGGCAAATATGCAGTGCCACAGGAATGGATTCATTCAGTCCATGTGTATTTTTACTCAGCACTACTGATCATGTTATATTGTTGGCAGATAGGGATAACTGGACAAAGAAAGCTTGAATATTTCAGTATCACAGCCTCAATCTTCTTAAAACATATATAACTTTTTTACATATATTGTAATGTTTTATTTATTTATCTGGTTTTGTAGAATTTTGCAGAGGGAATCCACATTTCAGTTTAGCCTTCAGATTGGTCCCTGGGAGGGCAGTTGCAGCTGTTGGTTGTTTATAACAATTGTTGGTTACACACATACAGCACAAATGTAGGCAATAATATTACAAATATTAATAAAATATAAATATCGTTTACATTGGATGTATATATTTATAGAGTAAAGTTCCCTGGCAGTTGATGAGGGTAGGAGGAAGTAAGGGATCAAAGATGGGGATCAGCTGGTAAAACCAAAGGTGTGCAGCTATTTAAGAGGTGCTTCAAGGGTCTGGGGGCTGACACAGTTACAGGGACTTTTCAAGTGGATAACCATTGCATGTTTGAAAGAGATAATGTTGGCTGCTTCTTTGCTGTTTTAGGAAAGGTGTTCTACTGGTTAGTGTGCAGGATAGCTTGGTTTGTTTTTAGGATGCTGCTGAGGTAAGCTGAACATTGACCATTTACATGCTTGTAGATCAGACTTGATCATTTCAGTTACTGTATCCTTTCAGGATAGTTTCTCTGTATTTAGGAAAGACAGTTCTGGATTCATTAGATAGCTCCAGGTCGTGATGCATTCTTCTAGTTTTTGTTTTGTGGTCATTGAAGCTTAGCTTTGTGTCCAGCCATAGACCTACAGTTACAGCCATGGCCATGGTATAATATTTCCTGAATTCTGATATATCTCTAGAAAAGCTTCTGCTTGCCTCCAGTACCATTTTAGTGCCCCAAAAGAGAATGTATTAAGAAATTTTGTGAAATATTTGACCATGTCAATTGCTGCAACTGTTGGTATTTAAAGGTTTGAAATTATTCTAAATGTGGTTCTGAGCATAGTTGCATCTGTGGTGGCTGATGGGGGGGGGCAGGTTGCAGAGGGTTATGACCTTGGTCTTTCTGTTGTTCAGTTGTACTTTGTTAGCATCTGCTCAGAGCTGTGTCTGTCAAAAACTGTTTGTAGCATCTTGGTGAGGTCCCTGTTAGTGTCTAATACGGGGTTGATAATGACATCATCTGCAGAAAGGTGAATTATGGCACTATGGGCAGAGCATTCTGATGGGCACTCATTCAGAAAGGGGCCGAATAGAAGTGGTCCCTGTATGTAGCCTTAGGGACTTTGAGGATGAAACCATTTGAAGGGGAGACTTCACCACTGACTTTTACAGTTTGTTGCCTGTTACTTATATATGATTGTATCCAAGATATTGTTTTCTGATCCAAAAATAGTCTATTTTTTATTTTATGGAGATGGTGTGGTCCATGGTATCACATGCATTGGTGAGGTCAGCGAATACTGCTCCAGTATGACAATCAAACTCGATAGCAGTTGCAAGATCATTTTTCACTACTAAGAGTGTGGTACATGATGAATGGCTCTATAGTAATCCAATAGCTCTGCCATGAGTCTGTTGGTAAAACCACCTTGCACTCTCACACATTTTGTAGGAAGTAGTTTGGTATGTATGGGTTTTAGATCAGCCGTAAAGTATGCCCAGACAAGTTCTGTATCAGAATGAGACTTAGTCTATACAAATTAATCTGGCTGAGTTTTGTGCGAAGTTGGTTTATGTTCAGTGGCCTAAATGATGTGACTTTTATATGGAACAGTGTAGGTTGGCTTGTTTTGCATCCCCATATACAGAAGATTGGATGTGATTACTCCTAGAGTCAGAGTAGGTACCAGAATTTGAAATTCTGCCTGGTCTGTTCGTAATCATCCAGTCATAACCTGTCCGACACGTCCTAACAGTGGTGTGTTGGATGTTGGTTGATATCAACTGGGTGAGGTGATTCTCAGCTACAGTAATCAGTCTCTTGTCACTGTATCTATGGCATTGTTCAAGTTCACAGTACTTCTATTGTTAGTCAAGAGTGTTTCTTGTACATTTATGAATTATAAAAAAATACTGTTTTTGGACACATGTTTTCTCATTAGGCTACTATTTTCAACTTTTTGTAGTATAGCTTATTTGTCGATATCCATTAAACATTACAATATTTTATTTCTTCATTGCCATTTCCAGCAATAAACATTTACAAGAAATGTGTGTATGTTTTATTTATTGTTGTATGAGCTGTGTGTGTTTATAGTTTTCAGAAAGTGTATATTTATTTATTTATTTGGAAAATGTTTCACCAGGGAAGACAACATGAGTTGAGGAACAGCTAATTTCTAGAAGCGGCCTGGGGGGATGGGGGTTACAATGTTGGGAGAGCAACAAAACAAATTAGAGTAAGGGAGCAAATCACATACACGAGCAAAGCAATGCAGCATAATTACAAAACATACAATAGTATGGTACAGGTATGGACCGAGTGATTTAGATCACTGGTCAGGAATACAATCCTAGGTAATAAAACAGAGAGTAGCAAACAATTAGCAGTCAGGGACCAATGCAATAAACAAATGCAGCATTGTTTTTAAAATAAAACAGAGTGTTACTGATATCAAGCTGAAGAGAGCGCAAGGACAGGCTTCAAAACCTAGATAGGGACAAAGCAGGTGTAGTAGCAGCAGCCTGAAAGCATGAGACCTCCCAGAGGAGGTAGAATGAAGTTTGAAGTGCCATTAAGCTAGGTGGCGCAAGAGGAGGGAAATGCTTATAGCCCATGAGAGGGCAGAAATGAGATGAGTACGAAGTTGGGAGGGCGATGACTAGAGGGTGAAGGGGGGAGGAAGAAGGGGAGAGGATGCTGTCAGCAATATGTAACCTACAGGGCCCTACAAGAGAAGAAGGACTGGGCTGGGGGATGACAAGGGGTTGATGCTACTTTAATATTAAGTAATGATAACATTAACTTTAGAATTGTTCATAATTTTTACAAATCCTCTGTTTAAAGTCATAGACATACAACATATTGGGAAGTATCATTTCCAGAATAGCTAGCTTTGGTGACTTGATAACAGTTAAACATTCCCCAAAAACTATGTTGAAATGCCTGCTTAGCTCTGAAAATTGCAATTGTCTATCTAAGACTCTTAAATGTAATTGCCAAACCTATGTTAGCTTGTGATCTGCAACTACCAGAATGCATACTAATTCAGAATAAATGAACTTAGCATCATAGTTAACACTTAAAATTATATTCTGGTTTCCACCATGCAGTTCACAGTCAGCATGAGCAGAACATCATAACATAAAACTCCCAAAAATTGAAATTTCGGACTTTGTATTTTTCCCCTACAGAGGCAATATGTCCCGGGCATCATAGAGTAATATAAGCAATCTAGAAGGACAGTTGGTCTTTTTTTGTTGTCATCGTCTATGTTTCTATGCTTTGATTTTGACTAAGACAGGCTCTTGAGTGCCACCTCGTGGTTATGTGGAAGCACATCACACTTCCAAACAGGTTACCTATGCTTGGGTGGCCAAAGGTTAAAGAAAGTGAATGACTCAGTCTATGGATGGAGGATGCCACAGTCTGCCACCATAATGATTCCCCCCTCACAGTGGATCATGACGCTTACTCCCTTGCAAGAGGAAACAGGTTGTCTCATGATGCTACAGGATGCAAGTATAGCCAGAGAGCATTGCATGGCATTGGAGTGTGGTCAGCAAACATAAGAGGGGACACATCATTCAGCACTGCCGGTCAGTCTGATAAAGCTACTTGGTGAAATATACCTCAGAGTGTTTTTAGATGATGGCCAGACACTTGTGTACCATGCAAAGAACCCTCCTCCTAAGAAGATGCTGAGATCTGGAGGGGCTGAGGATGCCATATCTGGGAAATCCCAAGACAAGAGTCAAGCCACAGAGGACGATGGGGGAAAGGAAAGGAAAGAAAATAAGAGGAGAGGAGAGAGGAGAGGAGAGGGAGGGAGGGAGGAAGGGTTTGGGGAGGGAGGGAGGGGAAGTGTCCAGTGACACCCCTTTCCTAGTCCTGTTTCCCCATACATGTATTTTTTTTACTTGTCTTTTAATGACCTGTGTCCTGAGTCAACTTCAGTGCCAGCACACCTGCACCACCCTTGTAGAACTGCTTCTCACAGTTCCACAGTTGTAGAAGGTTTGTGTCATGTGGGTGGCTGTTCCTTGGCTGGGAAGCATCTGTGCATGACACAGTACTTCACTTGAATGTTACCACTACACCTTTTCCTGTACCTTGCAATGCCCATTGCAACTATGCAGAGAAAAGTGTGTGTAAGGCATAAAGTGGTGCAGCTTAAAACAGTGGTGCAAATAGGTCTTTGTGACCACTTTGCACAAGTGACTTGTGTGTATGGGCCCCTGATGTCACAAGCTAAGGATTATGAATTCAGGACATGAAAGCAGCACAATGAAGAGGAAGGGGCAATTAGTCAGTTTTTACAAGCAATGTCTTAAGTGATAAATAATAGATGTCCAGAAATTCAGATTGTTAGGAAATATTAATAGGTGTCCAGAAATGAAAATATCTAAGAAACATTAATAGATGTCCAGAAATTCAAATGATGACTGAAATTTAATTTTAGGAAATCTGAAAATCAGTTTGATGGACCCTACAGTAAGTCAAGAAACACATCAGGTAAATGAAAAGTGTAATATGATTGCAGAATGTTGCCAAGGTAGATTCAGAAAATATTGCAGATTCTCATCATTTCATTATGGTACAAAAAATGAGATGTTTGAGGCGTAAGTTTGTGTTTTGCAACAAGTAAATTTTATTTCATTTATATATTTCAGATTAGGATTAAATACCTTTGAGCTGTTAACTCATTTACAAAGGTTTCAGGTTAGATAACAAAAAATACAAAGACAAAAAGAAATGGTTACAAATAGACACTGAATGGATGAGACATAAAAAATAGATGAACTAGGTAAACTATATATACGGTTTCAGTAACAGTAAATTCTTAGAAAGTGCAAGGGATAACAACATCTACTCTTTGATAGTGTGGAAGCATGCTATGTACAACCTTAGGGTAGGAGACAGATCCCAGGTTAAGTCTTAAAGAGGTAGAAATATGAACAGCCAAGGTGGCATTGTCATGGGGTACAAGAGGAGGTGAGCAGCCAGGGTGGCTTTGTGAAGGGGTATGAGAGGAGATGGGTATGGGTGGGGTGGGGGAATTGAGAATGTGTGGTGCAAACAGGGGGGAGCTGAGTTAGAGGATGAGCTGGGAAAAGATGGGCTTATAATACACAACTGCAGACATTTTCGTGGGCTAGATAATAACAGAGCCCACTTTTAAACTGACTTAATTTGCTAGTTTTGATTACGTCGGTAGGGTGGTCATTGAGCCATCTAGGACCCCAATAGGATAGGGACCATTGAGCAAGCGTGGTATGCTTAAAGGACACCAGACACCCACCCCCCATTGACTGAACTTTTGGTGACTATAATGTGTTCTGTGTTTTTTAATAAAATTGAGGAGGACTCAGGTGTAAGACCTAAGATTGCTTTTTTCCCCAACAGACAGGCCTGGTATTTGATTCTGAGATGAAGGGGAAGTCACCTGGTCTCTGCATATAAAGCACATGTATGAGTCAGGTGGTCGGCCCCAAGGACAAGATGAAAGGCCTTATTGAGGAGGGTTTTGATCCTTTTGAGAGCAGTATCTCAGCCAGCTCCATAAATCACTAAGCCATAATCAACGGTAGATATCACAGAGCTGCAAGTGACCAGTTTCAGGGTTTCAGGGGACATAGAATGTCTAAGTTGGTACAGCACACCAAGCTTGGTGTTGGCTGCTTTAATGACCTGATCAATATGTGTAGAGAAGGTGAGTGTGTAACCTAGGTATACACCTAGATATTTAAAAGAGCAGACCTGCTCTAGTGAGTCACCTTTGTGGCTCAGTAATAGTGGGGGTCATGCTTTTTCTTGCTTTTCGGCATTATAAATAGCAAGCACTTTGTTCTTTTGTAGTTGAGTAATAGTTGTTTCTGGGTAAACCATGTTTCAAGCCATTGGAAATTGGCCTGCAGCTCAGAGGTGATTGCTGCTGAGATGACTGCATCATCAGCATAGAGTACCATGTGTGCTGGACATGAGGAGGATAAGGAGTTTATGAATAGACTAAAAAGAAGATGCCTCAGTTTTGATCCTTGAGGGACTCCAAGGCTTACTTCCCTCGACTCAGAAAGTCCACCGCGGATCTTCACACTTTGTGTACTGTGTGAGAGGTAGCTTGCAAACCAGGTAACAGTGTTTGTTGATAGGTCTATAGTTAGGCGGCATTGAAGTAAGTGTTGATGGTTGACAGTGTCAAATGCCTTGATAAGGACTATGAAAATAGACCCAGCTGCCATTCCATTATCCAGTGCATCATAGAGCTGGGTGGTGTAGTCAATCAAAGCAGTTAGGATGGAATGGTTTTTACATAATCCATACTGTTGCATGCATAGCAGATTGTACTTCTCCAGATAATCTATGAGATGGTCAGATACCAATCACTCCAACGCTTTGGAGAGAGGGTGATAAATAGAAATAGCTCTATAGTTTGACAGGTTTGTTCTGTCACCTCTTTTGAAGACCACGGTGATGAGTGCAGACTTCCATTTGAATGGAAACACACCTGATCTTAAAGAAACATTAAAGATTTTCGTAAATGGGTCTGCCAATTCATTTATTATGAGGGCAACCAGCTTCATGTCTATTAGGTCACTTCCCATCCTAGTCTTGCCTAATACCCATCTGACATACCTTAAATTCTCAGACCTGGATATTTGCCTAAAATAGAAGGGCTGTGTGCCATTAAGTGTTGAGGGAGGCATGCTCGGGCAGGGGAGCTGATCAGTTGGTGGAGTGGTGAGGTAGTCTCTGGGGAGCACATTACTTTGTTCCTTGAAATCTACATTGAAAGCATTTGCAATATCACTGTGGTCATGAAAGGTCCCAGAGGCAGTGATAATTAGGTCAAGTGGTGCCTTGGAGACCCTGCCCATTAGGGATTTCACTGAATTCCAGAACTCCTTACCATGCCCCCAGCTGCTGTTTAATAAATCCTTATTGTATGAGGCCTTGGCCAGCCTCACTAATCTCGTACATTTGTTTCTGGCTGCCTTGTAGGTAATGTGGTCAGCCTGCTTCCAGTAGTCTTGGCCTTATGCCACAGGTTGTCCCTGAGGCACATGAGGTCAATCAGGGGTCTGTGAGCCAAGGGTTAACAGTCCCTCTTATGTTTGATTACTTGTAAGGGGCAAAGATATTACAAACATGCGTAAAGGTAAAGCAGAAATAGTCCAAAGCTTGCTTACCATTGGTGGCACTATTGAGCGGGGACATGTCAGTCAGTCTTAGGTACTCTCTGAAATTATTGAGCTGCCCAGTTCTAAGTGAGTGGGTTGGGGTGTGTTGGGGATGTGCTTTGGGAACTTATTTGACCAGGTCCACATAACTGGGGAATGGTCACTGAGGGAGTCAGGTAAAACTAAGACATCAGAAATATGGTCAGGCATGTGGAGAGGAGCCAGTCAATTAGGGTGCTAGTTCCTGTCCTGTAATTTATCCTTGTAGCTTGGGTGACCATCTGGGTGAGGTAGAGGCGTGATAGTTGGTCCCTAATCAAAAATGCATCCCGGGATTGCCAGTTGACATTAAAATCACTGAGTACAATCTGTTCCCAAGGTTGGTTGAGCTGCCTTTGGTTGTTAGGGAACAGCTCGAGTCCAATTCCATGCTTGGCAGGGGGAATATAGATTTCTGAGAGTATGAGAACCTTGTTTTGTTGCCCAATGGTAAGTTTGATGTTAAGGATTTGCATTTCCTTCATATGCAGACTGTTAGGCAGTATTTGACCACTGATATCATTCTTGAGGTAGACCAAACAGCCACTTCCTCTCTTTGACTGCCTGTCCTACTGGAATGTGCTATGAACATCCAGGGCGACCACAGTATAGGGAATCTTTGGGGATAGCCATGTCTCAGTAAGTGCAATGACATTAGGTTTGAGTAGTTCAACCCAGGGCTGGAATTGCAGAAGCTTTGGCAGGAGACTACCTATATTCAGCAATAGTATTTTTAGTTGTCCAGGCCTCAAGGTGTTACCTGTGGGGTGGGGACCAGGCCCAGGATTAGGGTGCAGATTACCTGATAATAAAAGCAATATTAGGATCAGTTTCCTCAGGAATCGTGACCAGAACACCCAGGATGAACTGAATTGATGTTGCTTGTGGTTTCTAGTGTTGTATTTGGCCACTGTGGTGGCCCAGTCATACAGTAATGTGGCAATGAGTATTATCCTAGGTTCATGTTGTATATAGTGCTGTGGTAGGAGCTTGAGGGCATGAGCCATGAAGGCATCAGCGGTCATTCCCCTAGCACTGACCGCCATGGGTAGGGTGATGTCAGGGAGTGTTGCATCATTTGTGTTATCTTCAGATCCTAGCCAGAGGACTAAGATGATCAGTGATGCCAGGTGTTGAAGTGCCTGCATTCTGTACTTTGAAATGTGCATGGCTGTTGGAGACAGCTGGAGTGTCTAGCTGTGACCAGTAGTGTGCTAGTAATGATGCACTGGATGACAAAGCAGTAGCCTGAGGCAATGGTGTTTTGATCAAAAGGGTGGATACTTCTTTAAGAGAAAGAGGGAGACACAGAAGAACAGAGCATATTTACTGAAGCTCCTGTGGATGTATCAGAGTAGGGAGAGAGCAGGTCCAGGGGTAGGGAAGTTCATTTAAAGAGTGCAGGGGATGGGAGAAAATTTGCCAGTCAAAAATTGCGAGTTTTGCACAAAAGACAGAGAAACAAAAAAGATATAATCAGATTAAAAGAACAGAACAGAGAGTATCAAATGGCAGCAGTACAAAAGCAGTCTCAGCCAATCAGAGACACCGGGTTGTGAGATACCAAAATCGAATATTGAAAATTTAAGCCAGGCACTTGTACCTTTAGGAATAAGCTGAAGCTGGCAGGCGGCGACCTCTGTACTGGCCACAGAGCTGTTTGGCTCAGTCAGGGCTGTGGGGGGGAGGGAAGGGCACCTGCAAAAGGGAGAGTAGGGAAAAAGGAATACAAATTAAGTACTGCCCTAAATCAGGGGGACGGAGTTAGTGAGATAAGGGGGTGGGTGCTAAGGGGGGAAAAAACAAAGAAAAAGGTTTCCCACCACTGGTGATGGGCTCTGGGGAGTAGAGAGAGAGAGAGAGAGAAAGAGAGAGGGACAGAGTAGAGAACTAGCAAGCCAGCCAGAGCTAAGATGGAGGAGTCATTGTGCTGCTTCTGAGAAGGAGCATGAAGAACAAGTTAGAGTAAACAGGCAGGATAAAGCAGAAGAGAAGAGAAGAAAGAGCCTGCAGAGAGCATTCCACCAATGGATTTAGGCAACTGAAGTGGGAGATAAGGAGATCTTCCCTTCAGGGCTTAAATGCCATGGCAGGAAGTGGTCCCAGAGCAGGCTATAGCCTCAGGGTACAATGTAATACAGTGCAGTACAACAATCAACTTTTAACTAAAATATAACAGCTGTCACTCTAAGTAGCTGTCTAAGTCCACACAAGCAGTTAAATAGTTCAGTGAGTGTATCACAATTTTTAACACAGTTGTCCAGTCAAAAATAACAAGTTCTGCACAAAAGACAGAGATAGAAAAAAGATAAAATCAGATTAAAAGAACAGAACAGAGAGTGGCCAATGGCAGTAGTCCAAAGGCGATCTCAGCCAATCAGAGAGACCGGGTGGTGAGGCGCCAAAATCGGATGTTGAAAGTTCAAGCCAGGCACTCATACCTTTAGGAATGAGTTGGGGCAGGCAGTGAACTCTGTACCAGCCGTGGAGCTGTTTGGCCCAGTCAGGGCTGTGGGAGGTAGCCGCCTTTAGGAATGAGCTGGGGCAGGTGGGCGGCAACCTCTGTACCAGCCATGGAGCTGTTTGGCCAGGTTAGGATTGCTGGGGGCAGCCACCTTTAGGAATGAGCTGGGACAGGTGGGCAGTGACCTCTGTACCAGCCACGGAGCTATTTGGCCCAGTCAGGGCTGCAGAGGGCAGTCGCCTTTAGAAATGAGCTGGGGCGGGCAGGTGGCAAACTCTGTACTGGTCGCTGAGCTGTTTGGCCTGGTCAGGGCTGCGGGGAGGCAGCCGCCTTTAGGAAAGAGCTGATTAACAAACTGCCATGGTTTAAAAAACACCTATAATGTTAAATGAATAACCACAGTCTGCGTTTCAATGGAGATGATCATTCTTTCACAAATAATACAGAAGTGAGATAAAATTACTTGGTCAATATAAAGTACAAATAGAGCTGTGAAGTGTATATGTATGAAGCATAAAGATATGCCACTTTAGAGGTTGGACAATTGGAACAACAGGTACAAGCATAATACAGTGTATTTTGCATAACAGTGAATGAACAGTGTTAATAAGGTTTCTCCTCCAGCAGCAGTATACCTGGCTGGCGAGGCCTGCATTAACCTGTCACCATCAGCCCTGCTGTATGGGCGGTGAGATATGAATGGAATGGAGTAAGAGCATGACCCTGCTCATACATAGCAGGTTAAGTATAAATGCCCATTCTGAGTTCATCAGGATGGGTCAGCCAGCCAGTCAGAGATATAAGAGGTGCAGTCATTTTGAATCCACAGAATAAATAATATGTATGAGAGTGCAGGGATTGCAGCACATATTTTATGAAGTGAGAATAAAAGAAAATACATATGTGAAGTGTGTAAATGGAATAGAATTACTGAATTATGAGACAAAAGTAGTTTACTGAGTTTTTTCTAAGAATGCTGGGTCATCTGTATTGAAGCAGATCGGAAATGAGCTGGTGCACTGGTCTGCATAGTGGGTGAACACCAGTAATGGTGATAAATAGCTGTACATGCATTGGAAAGCTTATGTTTGACACAGCTGGACATAATTAAGTATAGAAACATAATGTATCATTATTTTGCATAATTTTACAGATCAGACTGTGAGAAGCCATAGAACTGAGCAATAGTCTTAATTCACAGAGGTTCTGCTAAAGTGATAAGGAATATGGAAATCAATGTAAATCAGAACAGAAAAGTGATTTATATGAATGCATAGTGATTTTAATAGTGTTTTATGGATAATGAAATACTAAATATATTTTATTTTTAATTTATTTATAGAATAATCCCCTGAAGAAGCCTATTAAGTGGGTGCAACCTACGGGCAGATTGAAATAAATATTGGGACATTGATCATACTGAAGAAATTGCTTTGGTCTTTTTTTTTCTTTGAAAAAATGAGTTTGAGCTCCCCAACCCCCAAATAATCAGAAAATTGATTGTGCCAAGAGGAAGCAGCATACCATTATCAAGAGAGTATGAGTACAGTTTCCTATGGCACAACAGAGAGTCTGCAATATTGCGAATCTCAAAAGGCAGTTTAGACAAACTGGGGGCTATGCACTATTCCAGGCTGGATATGCGGCCCATGCAGCTCTGCATCCATGAACAGGTGCATAGTGGCCTGCATTCATGATCCCTAGCCACCACCAGGTGCCTGTCAACAGTCCCGCCCCTCAACATACAGGTGCATAGGGGGCAGATTGGAGGACACAGGAAGGTGGTGGATGCATGGAGCCGCCTTCCTGAGGAGGTTGTGGGATCTAAAACTCCGGGAGAATTCAAGAATGCATGGGACAGACATAAGGCAATTCTTGTGGGGGGTAGGAAGAAATAGGCAGTTGGTTAACTAGGATCTGCAGAAAATCCAGCAGGTAGGGAAATGGGCAGACTAGGTGGACCAAGCGGTCCTTATCTGCTGTCAAAGTCTATGTTTCTATGAAGGTATCCAATAGGATGCCTGTTCTGGTCCAGTAGTAGCTCCTCTTCACCACACAGAGTAGGGAAGTGTGGGACAGGGTGAGTCTTGAATTTGAAATGTGTCAGATGAGTACCAGAATAGCAGCCTCCAACCCTCCCTCCCTTCCGGACCAGAGGGCTAGGGCCTGTTTTGTTCTGCTGCAGCCAACAGTTGAAATGTATGGGGGGTA
This sequence comes from Neoceratodus forsteri, assembly GCA_016271365.2. NCBI lineage: Eukaryota > Metazoa > Chordata > Ceratodontiformes > Ceratodontidae > Neoceratodus > Neoceratodus forsteri. Next base: position 171,358,353 of record CM057456.1, on the reverse strand, counting down.
TGCAATGGATATGGCAGTGTGCCTGCTGTCATATATTGTGTCCCACCTCACCCAACACTCCATGCCTTTGTGAATGGTGTGGAATGTGGAAATGCCCCTTGACATTCCCCTGGACTATCCATGCACCTAGCTGTGCACATGGCTGGAGGAATGATTATAGAAGGTGTGTGTGCCCCTTTGGTAAATGCCACCAGGGGTCCACAGGACCCCAAATGCATGGCTCTGGAACTTAGGCATTACACCATATAGTGCATAAGGGCCCATTGTTATCAAAAAAAAACAAACATAAATGGCCATTTTCACTGAGGCAGTACTGAGAATGGGTAACTTTTTCATAGCAGGAACTTAGCACAGGGCAAAGTATCCAACTGGTATGCAAAGTGGCTCCACATGACAAAGTGGTATAAAGTAACATGCACAGGACATGGTTTGCCTGTATAAAGGATGTACAAAAATATCCCTTCAGAACGCAGTGCGGTGAAGGCGCAAACTTCAGGTAATGTCCCCTGCTGGCCTATGAAATTGAGACAGCTGTGTCACAGTATAGGTACAGCACACATAGGGCTCGATTCTCAAAGAGGGCTTAGATCAGCACAAGCTATTGCAAACAGCAGCTTGCACCAAAGCCCAGTGCTTTAGGGACCCTGCACCAGATTCTGGTACAGTTGGTGCCCCCGTGCCTAAGTCCCAACACTTGTCACAACCTCTCCCATGCGACAAACACAAGGCACACAGAAGGGGTTTTCAACAGGCTCTGTGTGTCAAAGGCTAGATGTCCCCCCATTCCTAATCCCTTGATAAAATAATTCAAGTACCATCCCCAGTGGTCTAGTGCCCCCCCAAATCCCTGATCCCTGATATGAGGCCCTCATGGTGGTGATGGAGGTGGACATGGCAGCCATAACAGAAACATAGGCCACCCAATACCATGACTGGGACCTGGTGGTCCCAGAATACAGAATATTCTGCAAAGATGGGGAAAACAGGAGAGGGGGAGGAGGGACAAAGTGCGTTAGGGAGGAGGGGAGGAGGAGGAAGAAACAGAGTCATTATGGCTGTTAATCTAGGATTCCAGGAATAGGACTCTCTGGATGGGAGTGGTGTACAGTCCACCATCCCAGACAGAGGAGTTGGACAGAGAACTTGTGGGGCAGATTAGAAGGGCATGCAGGAAGAGGAGTGTGGTGGTGGTGGGGGACTTCAACCTGCTAGGGGTAGATTGGGGAACCCCGGCCACCACCAATAAAAGGGAATAGGTACTGCTGGATGCCTTTCAGGAAAGCTTCCTAACACAGGAGGTCATTGAACAACCAGGGGTGGAACACCCTTGACCTAGTGCTCACAAATGGAGAGTTGGTGAGGGATATCAAGGTGGATGAATCACCAGCGGGGAATGACCATCACTCAGTATGGTTCAGGTTAATTATGGGCAAAGAGGGGGTGGAATCTAACATGAAGGTACTTGATTTCAGGTGAGTGGATTTTGCAAGGATGGGAGAGGTAGTGAGTGGGTACCTGGCCAGGATCTAGCCTAGTATGAGCACAGATCAGAGACGGGAACACTAAAGAAGGGGATACTAGAGGCTAGCATTTCCTGTAGAAGGACTCAGAGTAAAAAGACCAGGGCAAAAAGACTGAGCTGGATGACTAGGGGGGTTGTGAAAAAGGTAAGGAGAAAAAGGTGGCCTTTAGGAGATACAGGGCATCAGGAAAGGGGGAAGATCGGGAGGAGTACCTGCAGGAGGCAAGGGAGGTGACAAGGACAGTTAGATCAGCAAAAGCCACTAAAGAGTTCAAGCTGGCACAAGGCATTAGGGAGAGGAGAAAAAGCTTCTTCAGGTACATCAGGGAGAAAAAAAGCTGTAAAGAACAGATAGTAAGGATTAAGAAGGAAGGGGGATGGGCATAAAATAGAGGAAAAAAAGGCAGAGGCACACAGTGACTACTTCTGCTCGGTATTTACGAAAGAGGTGGGGGAGTGCTACCTGGAGGGGGTGGAGCAAAGGCTCGGGAGGGAGTCACGGACAAGGTGATCATGGAAGTGTACTGGAGGGCTTGAGAGCGCTGAGGGTGGACAAGGCACCAGGTCCAGATGGCACTCAACCCAAGGTTCTGAAGGAGCTAGCAGAGATCCTGGTGGGGCCCTTGGCAGGCTTATTCAGTGCCTCACTGAATTTGGGATGCATATCCGATGATTGGAGGTTGGCTCATGTGGTTCCCCTGCATAACAGCAGACCCAAGAATGAACCAGGGAAATTTAGACCGGTGAGCCTCATGTCCATCATGGGGAAACTAATGGAAACTATCCTGAAGGAGTGACTGGTGTCCCTGCTAAAGTCTGAGGGGCTGCAGGACAGTAGACAGTATGGCTTTGTAGCAGGTAGATTCTGCCAAACCAACCTGGTAGATTACTATGACTGGGTAACTAGGCAGATGGACAAGGGCCATGCAGTGGATGTTCTGTACCTGCACTTCTGCAAGGAATTCAATTTGGTGCCACATGGGAGACTTGGAATAAAACTTGAAGGCACGGGGAGAGAACAAAAATGGTGGGATGGGTGTCAAACTGGCTGCAGTAAAGACAGCAGAGGGTGGTAGTGGAAGGGGAACTCTCATTCCCAAGGGCAGTAACAGGTGGGGTTGCTCAGGACTCGATACTGGGACCAGTGTTGTTTGGGATATTTATTACAGAGATTTCCATGGGTATTAAGAGTAAGGTCAGCCTGTTTGCTGATGACACCAAGATAGGGGCGGTGGTGGATAACATAAAGGGGTGGCAGGGATTGCAGGAGGATCTGAAAAAGCTGGAGACCTGGTCAGACACTTGGCAGCTGGAGTTCAGTGCCAAAAAATGTAAGGTGTTGCATTTTGGGGCAAGGAATCCAAGAAGAAACTACCAGCTGTGGGGGAATGCGGCTTTCAGAGACCTAGAAGGATCTAGGAGTGGTTATAATGTGATCAATGAATAACTCCGCACAATGTAGGAAGGCAGCAGAAAGGGCCAACAAAATGCTGGGTTGCATCGCAAGGGGAATAACCTCGAGGAGGGAGGAAGTAATTCTGCTACTGTGTAGATCACTTGTTGGACATCATCTCAAATATTACATGCAACACTGGCAACCGTAACTGAAAAGGGACATTAAATTACTGGAAGGGGTGCAGTGCAGAGCAACAAAGATGATACAGGGAATGGAGGACTTACCATATGAAAGACGGCTAAAGGAGTTGAACATGTATTCAATGGAGGAGAGGAGGGACGGGGGACATGATCAAGGCATTCAAGTACGTAGGAGGGCTAGACAAGACTGGTATGGATTGGCTCTACTGGGTAAGGATAGGTAGGGACACTAGGGACCATGGCATGAGATTGGAGAGGGGGGGTTCAGAAGGGAAATGAGGAGGCACTTTTTTACAGAGAGGATGGTGGCGGGGTGGAACACATAACCAGTGGAGGTGGTAGCCTGTAAAAACAGTGGGTTGTTTCAAAAAGTGCTGGGATAGGGCAGGGGAGGATAAAGGGAGGGGAGAGGAGGCAGCTGCAGAATAGGACGTCTAGCTGCAAAATTGAGCAGACCCACAGACCGAATAGTCTTTTTCTGCTGGCAATTTTCATATGTTCATATGATATAAATCCTCCTTTCTGGGTCTAGTGGTTGCCTTCCTGATCCCTGATGTTTCCTATTATAAATATCTATATTACATCTCTTCCCTAGTGATAGTGGTCACTCCCTGATCTCAGTCTCGTTAATGTACTATATACAATAACACTCTATGCCTGATGGTTTAGTGGACTGCCACTCCCTGGCAGGTGTTTCAACACCACTCCCCATCTTAAACCTAAGCTGGCAATAGCATAGCTTCCTCTCTCACCACTACAGCTGGCAGCTGACTGACCTGTCATTGAGTGCATATAATGAGAGCCAGTATGTGCTCATTGACTCACAGCTGGTTCACATGTCAGTCAATGAGCATGTACGGTATTGTGCAGTATGCACTCAGTGACAGGTCAGTTGTCAGCCGGCCATGGTGGTGAGAGGAAGGCTGTGCTGGTGCTGTCTTGGGGTTTAGGGATGGGAGGAGGAAGCTGGGAACTACCCGTCAGGGTGGAGGTGGGGACTACTGACCATCAGGCATAGGTGTTATTTATTAAGACGCTAACAGGCGACATAGGGAATCAGGGCGGGGGGCCACTAGACCACTAGGGAAGGGGGATTTATTACACATATTTATAATGGGTGGCATCGGGATCAGGAGGGTGGCCACTAAATCACTAGGGAAGGGGGATTTATTATACATATTTATAAAGGGCAACAACTGGGATTGGGGAGGGGGGTTACTAGACCACTAGGGAAGGGGGATTTATTATACATATTTATAATGGGTGACATCAAGGATCGGGGAGGGGACCACTAGATCACCAGGGTGAGTAATACACTGTAAATTAGGATCCTGGTGGGGGCCAGGGGGGCACATTGGTGCAGCCCTCTCAACCCTCCCAGAGGACATTTCTTAGTACCCTTAGACCAGCCATGGCTGGGCTAAGGGTACTTAGAATTTTGTCCTCTGAGAAGGTTTTGAGAATCCCGCATTAGGGGATATGACAGCCTGTGTCTTCCACAAGCCCCCTAGTGCTGTGCTGCAGCCCATTTTGTAACACATGGGCAGTGCAAGCCCCTATTGGGGCAGGCAGCCTGTGGCTGATGCAGGCTGCCATTGAGAATAGCTCCTGGTGCATCTTTTGGTGCAAGGGGCAGTTTGCATCATTCTTTGTGGTTCAATACCCTTGCACCATACTCCCTCCCTGATCCCCAGTATCTGTTGTAATGATATTTACCTGGCATCTCATTTTTCCTCTCCCTCACCCAATTCTCAGTGACTGATTTAATGGAATGTCTCTGACATCTACTGGCTCCCATTCACCTGATCCACAGTGTCTGCAATAATGATATATCAGTGGTGTCCAGTGATTCCATCCTACCCAAGTAGCCTCCTGCCCCCCCCATCACCAGGTGGCCAGCACTTACTCTTCACTCACCTCCCTATTCCCTCTGCTCACCTCCCTGATCAGCTGGTGTCTGCATTGCTTGCTTCCATTATCACTATAGAGTGACACCGGATGTAGCCTAACAGTTGCAAAGTCTCTATACAGTGCATCTGCGTATGTGGGTGGATTTTGATGTATTCCAGTAATACTTCACTGCTCACTCCTATTTGAGATCCTAAGTGTGTGGGGCTAAATTCTCGGATTAGAGACAAATGTGTGGGTGCCAAACTGAAGCCAAACCAAATTTGATAATGGCTACCTTTGCTTACCCTTACCTCAATAATGTACTTGATTTTGCTTAGGGTGGATCCTTGATGGTGTTATTGTTTGTGAGACCAGTATCAGAAATCCATGAACTTGGAATCCACTTTTTCCATTTATTGCAACATATCTGAGCTTTCTTCAAGGATATACAATGGTAGCCAGAGATAGGGGATTTAGATCATACCTTTGAGCTCAGAGCTCTTTTACAAAGGTTCCATGTCAAACAGTGACAATGACAGCAATAACACACAATTTACATACAATACTTGAATAGTAGGTAGCTAGTATACAGTAAGGTTACAATGTCATTCATAGTACCAATGGTGATAGTACAGTGCCAAGAGCATTCAAGTAGGATAAAGGACAGTGTTTATATGTAGCGAAGGAGATAAAGAGGTGTGACACCTAGTGTGAGAGTCCAAGGAGGAGTCGATGTGAGGGGGAGGGGAGCTGGGGGAATGTGGGTGGCCAAAAGAAGTGGCTTTGTCTAGGAGGTTGGGAGGTAGTGGTAGTAGGCTGATTTTAAGGTTAATCCAGTGGGAGAAAGGGCACAGGGGGGAGAGGAAGACAGAGGGATAGGGCAAGAAGGAAGAGTGGGGGTTAAAAGAAGGGGAAGGAGAATGTGGATGAGTGGGCATTATGGGTGTTAGAGTCCTAGTGGCAGTCACAAACTGTCTTAGTAAGAAGGTGTTGCCTTAGGCCATTTTTGAATTGTGAGATGCATTGGGAGTTTAGAATGTGCACTGGGATTTCATTGAGCCATTAGGGGGCCCTATAGCTGAAAGCACGCTGTCTCTGCACAGTTCGATGGAAAGGTGTTGATAGGGCCCCCCTCATCCTGCCTCTGGTGGTATAGCTGGCAGCACTTGGTGTTAGAATGCTAGAAATGCATGGGTCAGTTTTACCCATTAGTGTCTTTTTTCCAAGGAGACATGTTTGGAATATAATCCTGTTCTTTAGTGGCAGCCAATTGGTCCCTCGTATAAGGAGCAGGTATGGGTATTTCAATCTGCAGTCATTGTGAGCCTACATGCCTTGTTGATGGCAATATGCATCCTTTTTAGTGCAGTGTCTGTTGCTGAACCATAGACCACCAATCCATAGTCGATGGTAGAAAGGATGGAGCTGGAGACTAAGAGATGGAGGGCCTCTGGAGTGAGATACTTTTTATGCCTATATAGTACATTCAGCTTGGTGTTCACTGCCTTTACCACTGTGTCGATGTGTTGGGTGAAGGTGAGGCAGTCATCAACGGTGACCCCCAGGTACTTGAAGGTCTGAACTTGTTCCAGCGGCTCACTGACTTTATTGGAGATGGTGAGGGGAGGGAGCATCTTTTTGTGCTGTGGGCTGGCTGTGAGCATCACCTTGGTTTTTTTGTAGTTTAATAGAAATTTATGGCTACAGAACCAGTCTCCCATCTTGTAGAAGGATGCCTACAGCTCAGAGTAGAGGGCGACTATTGATGAACTGCTGGTGAGAAGCACAGCATCATCTGCGTAAAGTATCAGTTTAGTGTCACAGGCTTCAGGAAGATTATTTAGGAAGAGGCTGAATAGTAAGGGCCCAGTATTGACCCCTGTGGGACCCCTAAAGATACCTCGTTGAAGCTAGATACTGTGTGGCCAATTTTTACATGTTGGCTTCTGTGTGTTAGGTAGTCCTTGAACCAGCAGACAGCATTGGTTGCAACTCCCAGGTTCTGTAGTTGAGTCAGGAGGAGAGAGTGATTGACAGTGTCGAAGGCTTTGGTGAGGTCTATGAAGACTGATCCCACCAGCTTTCCTTCGTCTAGTGCCTTGTGTGAGTAGTCAGTGTAGTCCAGCAAAGCTGTGGAGGTACTATGATTCTGCCTAAAGCCATGTTGGTTGGGACATAACAGGTTGTATTTGTTGAGGTAATCTGTGAATTGGGTGGCCACAATATTTTCCAGGGCTTTAGATAAGGGAGAGAGGATGGATATAGGCCTATAATTGGCGGTGCATGTCATATCACTGTTCTTGTACACCGACGTCATGAGACCCTGTTTCCAGATCCCAGGGAACTGTGCAAGAGCCAGCGATTTGTTAAATAGTTTTGTAACTGGCACGATAATGACATCCAGTGTTAGGGATAGGAGTTTCATATCGATTCCATCACTCCACATTCTGGTCTTGCCTAGTATTTTTTTTATGTGTTTGTAAGCCTCTTTCACTGATACTTTTTTGAAGTAGAAGACAGGGACTGAGCCCCATTGAGGCATGCAGCTGGTTTGTTCCTCAGCAGGGTGCAGGTAGTCGGGGGGTAGCACTCCAGTCAGGTCAGTAAATGCTGTGTTGAGAGAATCCGCGATGTGCCAAGGGTCAGTAATCGTGACATTGTTAATGTTGAGTGAGTGGGGGATCTTCTTCTCATCCTTCCCAAGAAGGTTTTTGATGTTCTCCCAAAAACTCTTCCCTTTGCCCCAAGTTTTATTAAGCTGCTCCTTGTGGAAGTTGGCATTTGCTTGGTGGATAAGGTTGGTGCAGTGGATGTTGTATTTGCTATGAGAGGAACTGACTTTTTCCTAGAGGATGCCCCTTTCCTTTATCTGGGCGAGGAGATCCCCTGTGATCCAACCATTAACTTGACCCCAAATTTTTATTTTCCTCAGTGGTGCAACGATATTGCAAATCTTGTTGAAGCCCTCTATAAAGAAACTTAGGGCCTGGTCAATATTAGGTGCATGATCAATGGGGGATCAGTCATACTGGGAGAGAGCAGAGGACAGGGCCCCAAGCTTGCCCTTCCCCCAGACCCTACTATTAGTTATGATAGGCAGGGGCTTGCTCAATTTGTTTGACCACGTGAAAGTGACTGGGGAGTGATCACTTGAGGTGTCAGGCAGGACCTTAAGTTCAGAGATCCGAGAAGGGTAACTTGAGAGGATCCAGTCGAGGAGGGTGTCTTTTCCTGTTTTGTGGTTCTGCCTTGTTGGGCTGTCTACAAGTTGGGTCAGACTGGAAGTAGTGACCATGTCCTTGAAAGGCATGGATTTCCTGCCCTCCCAGTTGATGTTAAAGTCACCTGTTATAAGAAGCTCTGTGCCCCGAGAAAGGGTAGCAATTGTAGCCAGAATTTTTGGGAGGCCATCCCTGGCTTTAGTGGGTGGAAGATAAACTGAGGCTAATATTAGAGATTTGCTGTGCCATCCAACCTGTGCTTTTATTGCTAGTAGTTCATGATCATCCTCGACCCTGGTAACAGGGAGGACTGAGCAGCATAGGTAATCCCTGGCATAGATAAGAACTCCTCCACCTCTCTTGCCACACCTCTTTCCTGAATGTTTGATATCCTGGGAGTATCTCTTCATTGTCTTTAATCTTGCTTGACAGCCAGGTCTCTGTCAGACAGAAAATGTCAGGTACATGGTGGGACATCCACACTTGGAGTAGGCCAAACTTTGCTGTGAGGCTGCAGATGTTCAGTGCAGCTACTTTCAGGCCTTTACTCATGTTTCCCCCTGCGTTTGATACTGGTGGTGGGCCAGGATTGGCATGGATGTTACCTGATAGAAGAAGAAGCATGAATATTATTTTCCTGGTTGAGAGGTTTATGCAAATGGTGGAGCGTAATTTGCACCTCCTGCTCTTGCAATGGGGGAGGTGAGCGTTCACCAGGGTGATCTTTATGGGCATGAAAATGGTAATGTTGATAACCGTGGCAGGTGTCAGGGGCCCCGGGCTAGCAGGTGGGATGCAGGTAGTGGAAAGCTGGAGCTCCCTTGGCACAGTTGGCATTGGGGTGCCATATAGTCCATTTTTGTCAAGAGCAGGTTCTCTCAGGGGTGGTAGTGGTCCAGCTAGGCATTGTGGGCCTGTAGCACCCACAGCGAATAGAAGAACTAGGAGGATAGAGTAATCCATGGTAGAGCAGAGGTAGTGGTACTTGGGTGGTCTTACAAGCACACCAGGAGATAGCAAAGGAAAAATGCTGATGGTTAATTACATCCACAGGAAATGAACTGTTGAGATCCAGGATCACATAATATGTTAAAATTCCTGAAAGGTGATAAACTGTGGCCTGGGCATATGCAATGTGTGAAATCATTTTGTCTATATGTTTCCTTTGATCTTCAAAGTCCTCAGAGACAAGTACAATACCTTGGGAGTAGGTCAGACAAAAATGTTGATTCAGTCACAAAATGTGTTAAAATTCCTTTGTTCTTTAAAGTCCACAAGTGCAGCTGCTTTAAGAGTGGTCAGATGAAAATGTTGAAAATGTTGATTCAGATGCAGGACCCAGCAACACCATGTTTGTAAGACTAGTTACAAGGCATATGCTTCCTTGGGCAGGCTTCAAGAAAGTTGATTTAAAATTAAAAAGCTGATACCTGATGATGACGATTTGCAGAAATTCAGTCCAGGAGACTTTCACCAATGTTGTGTGCAAGAATGGTGCGGGTATTCCCAGCAGAAAAACATGTAAATGAACAAAAACTTACCTACAGACACAGATAAGCACAAACAGCCACCCACACAGCCCCAGGAGGAGGAGCAATGTAAATGTGACTTGGAGATAAGCCCCGTATGTACAGTATATCTACAGTACTTATATCTTGAGAGATCACAGGAAGACTCATCGAAATACAGTGGCAGCCAATGACATGTTCAGATATTTCCTGTGATGCCTGTGATATTGCTAGAGACATTTCCTGCGGGAATGCAGTACTACTGTATGGCCCAAATCAGTTAGAGTAGAGAACCCAGTGCACACCCTTTTCCCCCACCCACTGGCAAATCATTCAGATATTACTTTGTCCTTTCTGCTTCCACTGTAGGGCCCCTATAGAGATTTCCTTACAAATGTTGAAAACGTATTTGCAAAAACCACATTGCTGTATCAGTTAGGGTGGAGCTTAATGCCAAAAAAGTCAGGAAATGTGGTGTTAGGGTGTCCAACCCTATCTCCCCACCATCAAGGAGCAAAAGGGAAAAAAAATGAGGGTTTTTGGTTGCCGGAGTCTTGTTAAATCAATGGTTCGGTCATCCTTGTTTGAAGAAAGAACATCACATATGACTTTGTTCTGGGAATGGGGTGGGCATTATGAATGACAACCCCAAGGAAGACCCCACCACTGATTCACCAAAACTCTGGAGATCCAAACCCTAATGTTTTTTTCCTTTTGCTGTTTGAGAGTGGGGGGGGGTAGGGAGTTAGGGATGGAAATCCTAACTCCATATTTCCTGCCTTTTTTGCATTAAGTTCCACCCTAACTGGTGCATTAACATAGTTTTTTGCAAAGTTCTTTTCTTTTTGAGATAGTGTAATCGTATCTTCATGTAAAACATACATAAGGTGAATGGGGGGAGACAACCTAGAGTGGAAGGGGGTCAAAAGAAGTGGTACAGGGGTAGGCACCCTGGTCCACTTATATATTAAAAAAAATATGCAGACGTTTGGAAAGAGCAGGCAGGTAACCTGGTAGTGTAGTGGTCCCCCCCCCCGATTGCCTGATCACCGTTCCAGTCACAGTGGGCAAATATAAGCCCCCTGGTAGTCCCGTGGACCTCCACCCAGGCAGGGAGTGATCCATCACACCACTCCCCTCAAACCCGACCCCCAACTGACAACCAGCACAGCCCTCCTCTCACCATCATGGCTAGCCAGCAACTGAGCTCTCAATGAGCGTGTATTGTATACAATACATGCCCACTGAAAGTAATCGACAGCTCACTCTGAGGTGTCATTCATTGTCAATGGGCACGTATTGTATTACAGTACACACTCATTGAGAGTTCCATTGAAATCAATTTAAAAATCATATTTATTTCATGCTTTAATATCTCTAAAATACTTAACAGATTTATATAAGACTTTCAGGGGATTGCATATTCTCTCATGGACAACACATCTGGAAAGTTTCATGTAAATCTGTAAAACCATCTTTCAGCAAGCAGGAATAAAAAAAATCAAGTTTTAAATAGACCTCACCAGCCACTCTAACTATAGTGGTGCTACTGCGCCACTGTAGTATTTGGACAACTTGATGACTACCATGACATTTTTAATTGCCGTACTGATTTTCTTGTTGGCAATGTTTAAAATGGAAATGACTGAAAATATCAACATATTGTTTTGCCAATGAAATACTGCATTCTACAATGCATCTACAGTGATAGCCTTAGGTAAGTCCCAGTATATCCCCCCTGTCTCTGGCTATATCACAGGAAATCCCCATTTACAGTAAGTGCTCAGACATGCAACATGGTACACATTAATTCACCCTAAAGATGCTCCTAATAATATGTTTAACAAGCTTTAAAGAGAACAGGAAATTATTTCTAAATTTTGAATTATTTCTAACTAGCAGCTGTTTATTATGCTCCTAGTTTCAAAAATGATATTCATACCCCTAACTTATCCATATTTAATTGTATATGAACGAAAAGTGATGTGAAAAACTGTATTTTGTATTTCATAGAAACGTAGAAACATAACATAGAAACATAGACTTTAATGGCAAATAAGGACCATTTGGCCCACCCAGTCTGCCCATGTCCCTACCTTTCGGATAAGCTGAAGATCCTAGTTAACCAACAGCCTTCTTCCTCCTACACAACCGGTAGAATTGCCTTATGTCTGTCCCATGCATTCTTGAATTCCCCCACTGATTTTGACCCAACTACCTCCTCTGAAAGGCTGTTCCATGCGAACACCACCCTCTCTGTGAAAAAAATACTTCCTCATGTTGCCCCAGAGCCATCCCCCATCTTCAGATTGTGCCATCTTGTTCTTGCACATCTCTTTTTCTGAAAGATGCTACCCTCATGGACTTTGTTGATTCCCTTGAGGTACTTGAATGTTTCTATTATGTCCCCCCTCTCCCTCCTTTCCTCTAGGGGTATTCATATTAAATTCCTTTAGTCTCTCTTCATATGGCTTTGGGTGAAGACTCTGCACCATTTTAGTTGCCTTCCTCTTGACTGCCTCCATCCTGTCTATGTCCTTGCAGAGATGGGGGTCTCCAGAATTGCTTGCAGTATTCCAGGTGGGGTCTTACCAACTGTCTGTACAGAAGGATAACAACATCTTGTTTTCTACTGATGATCCCTCTCTCTCTGTACATCCCAGTGTCCTCCCAGCCCTCCTTACTGCCTTTACACATTGCTTGCCTACCTTTAGGTTGTCTGATATGACTACCCCCAGATCCCATTCCATTTTATTGTTGTTAGTACCTCCCCTCCCCCCCAATTTCTTAGTTTTATGGGCAGCATTCCGTTACAGTTATCTTCATGGAACCAGTGATCAGGAGTTTTAACTCTGTCATGGCTTGTGCGCAGAACTCTGAACAAGGTTCTGATAGGGCAACAGCTCATGCACAGAATTCTGTACACAAACCGTGTCACAGCAAAACCCCCAGATTACTGGTTCTATGAAGAGAACTGTGCAGAATGTTGTCCATAAAAAGAAAGCAATTGAAAACATAGTTTATCACATCCATGTTTGGTACATTTAAATATGGCTCTTTCAAAGGAATGGATTTTATTTTTCTTAACAGGAGTATTACTAACTGGTATCATTTAACACAAATGTCCTGTCCCCTTTGACTAAAACATTGAGTTACTACAAATACACAGTAATGCAAACAAAAGCTTCTTTCATTACAACTGCATGCTTTATTTTATGTGACTAACATTTTGGTTTTTTGGTGTGCTAATCCCTTAACAAAATGTTTACATTTAATGCATCTGTTATACCTTTCATACTTTTCCATGTTGTTCATTTACATACAGCATAGTATTCATTTTCTGACTTGTTTCTGTGTTTTCCCCATTTTGCCAGTCATCCTGTGGTCCTTCCTTCTTACTAATTATTTGAGGCAGTACTGTACCTCATGCAGTCCTTCAGCATTGCTTTTGCTATCCTGCAAGACCTGTACTGCTGCAGGCCTTCAGTGTGACCATCCTGAAAAGTGGGCATACTATTCAAAGAACAGTTCCAGAGAGAAGATGCATTTGATTTATAAAGTTATTTCACCCCTATTTTCAGCTGAGCAAGCCACTCTTGACAGGTAAAGCAATTGTAAATGGGATACAATCAGGGGAGAGGGAGGTGACCAGTGGATACCTCAAGGGTCAGTCCAGGGGCCAGCCCTTTTTTAATGTCTTCATTAGTGACATTGCGGAAGGGCTGGAGGGGAAGTTTTGTCTGTTCACAGATGACACCAAGATCTGCAACCGGGTAGACACTCCAAATGGGGTAGAGAAAATGAGGAGGGACATAGGAAAGCTGGAAAAGTGGCCCGAGGTGTGGATTCTGGGGTTCAAAGTGAAGAAGTGCAAAGTCATGCACCTGGGACACAGAAACCTGAGAGGGGAGTTGCTGATAGTCACCAGGGAAGAAAGGGATCTGTGGTTATCATTTCAGATGATCTAAAGGTGGCCAAACTGTGTACAAAGGCTGCAGGGAGGGTCACTGGCATGTTGGGGTGCATAGGCAGGGGTATTGTGGTGCTTTGATGATGGTCTGCCACAGAGGACCCTTACCTTCATTGTAGTCTGCCTTGCCCATCTGGTACTTCTGCAATAGTTGTCTTGCTAGTACCGAATGAATAGAGTCAGTTGCATAAAATAATAAACAAAATGAGTTTATTCAGGAACATAAGCAGGGACATCTCATCAGCACAAGGTACAGACTCAGACTGACTGTTAGGCATCAAATTGGGGATTCCAAAGCCCCTAATGGAATAAATTAGCACAACATGTGACCAAAGACTCTGGCAGCAACATTACTGCTCCTAGTTAAAAGGGGTGGTAGCTATTTTTATGCCCCATGCTTAACCTGTACTCTACAGTATCATTAGCAGAAGGAGAGAGGTGGAGATTCCACTATATAAAACACTGACGAGGCCTCATCTGGATTACTGTGCACAGTTCTGGAGGCCACATCTTTGCAAGGACATAGGGTGGAAGCAGTTCAGAGAAGGGTGACAAAGATGATACAGGGCTTGCACCAGAAAACATATGAGGAGAGATTAAAAGATCTCAATAAGTATTCAGTGAAGGAAAGGAGGGAGCAGAGAGACCAGATACAAGGGAAATGGGACATTGTTTAACTAGGAAAGGCACACTAAGCCAAAGCTTGTCTCCTGTGTGACCTGGGAGCACAAAGAAGTTAAGTGACTTGCTCAGAGTCACACAGTATGCAAGTGATACAAACCTTCCAAGTATCTTAAATGCATAAACAAGGTGCACGGAGGTGACATCTTTCAATTTAGGAAAAGTACAAAAATGAGGGGGCATGATATGAGTTTGGAGGGGGGGTAGGATAAGGGGAAATAGGAGGAAGTTTTTTTTCTTTCACAGAAAGGGTGGTGGATGCATGCAACAGCCTGCCGCAGGAGGTGGTGGGAGCAATCATAGTGGAGGGATTTAAACATGCATGGGACAGGCATAAGGAACCCTACAGACGAGAAGGAGAGGCTAAAGCAGATGACCAAGTAGGGTCAGTGGCCACTAATAAAGGTAGGGTAAAGGGCAGACTAGATGGTCCTAGAGGTCCTTATCTGCCATTAATTTCTATGTTTCTGTTTTGTTTTAAACCCAAGCAAGCTTGTGACTGGATCAGGTGTATGTTATTTACCTCCCCCTACTTACATCATTCCATTGCTAGAAGCTAAACAATGAGGTATAAATGTCTTGTGTCAGTCTTGATAGGGTCCTAACTGCAGCTCATTCTGTGAGTATTGGAACAATCTTTTCTTAAATACACTTTTTTGTACGTTGTACACTGAGCCAAGGCACTACAGGCTGCTAAAGCTGATGTCCATTGTTTGTAAGAGGCTGGCGGCCATCATAAAGAAAACTAGTGGTCTTCCTAGAGGCAAATGTATTCCAGGATGCAAGGCAGCATGGGATCACCAGGAGAAGATTCTGTCAGACAAATCTGATAGATGTCTTCAAGTAGATCACAAAGGCAGCTGACAAAGGCCAGGTAGTGTATGTGTTGACCCTAGACTATAGCAAAGCCTGTGATTCAGTCCCACAGCGGACATTTTATTTTTAGTATACACAGCAAGCACGAGAGCAGTTTCATTCATTAGACAGCAGCCAGCTATGGAAGTGGGCAGGTTGTAGAAGAAGAATCAGCATTTATATAGCATTTTTCATACACAATGCATCCCAGAGTGCTTTACAAGCAATGCTAGATTGGTAGTGAAGTGACTGAATGTGTAGTGGTGGCCATATCGCACATCAACACCCACAGACAGCCTGGACAATTGCATGAACTGGTTTCATGGGAAGGGAAATATTGGCCAAGACACAGGAAATGTCCCCTGCTCTGAGAAGAATGCCTTGGGTTCTTTTACTTCCACCTGGACACCCATTAGGACAGCACCAGGATGGGTAGAAGGGACCTTGGTTTAACATCTCATCCGAAAGATGGCACATCCCAACAGTACAGCACCCCCCTAATACTGCACTTGGGTGCCAACATTTATAGGTATGAGTCCAGTCCTGGTGTAGGATGGGAACCCACGACCTTCTGATCCAGAGGTAGATGTGCTACCAACTGAGCCACGCTGAGTACTGCTTACCCACATTGGGATTAAAATGTGGGTGTAAAAGTGAGGATAGAATTTGGGTGCTGCTAGGCTGGGGGGCAGGGGGGAATTATTTATTGGCTTTATAAACACTTTCATTCAGATGGAAGTCACCTGTGGAGGGTGCTGTGATTTTTTTTTCTTTTTCTCAGCTGGCTGAGTAATAGTTCCAGAATACAAATAGTCATTTACTCAGGAAGGACTCCCACATATTCATGAGCCCTACTGACTGTGGTATTCAGAAAATACTAATCATCCCTTGCACACCCCAACATCTTATCTTTTTGAGTTCATCTGCCCTTACAGCTTTTTCCCCCACTTTAGCCTTCAGCCTCAGTCATAATCAAGAGTTGCAATGTCACAGTTTATTGCATGGAAATTAATATGATGTCACAAGCAGAGCATTATAACATCCATACCTTTCAACTTCTTATCTCATAAATCAGGGACAATGCTTAAAAAAATTAAGGATCAAGACACAAAATCAGGGACACCTCTTAAAAATTGGTAATATTCACTCCAAAAACTGATAGAATAAAGGGATTAGTGTAAGATGCATTTTCTGAAGAAGAACAAGACTGTAGCCTTAATGTTTGACATTATTTTGTGCTTACAATTCCGACTGTTCAGTTACAAAAATACAAACTGTACAAGGGACAGAGGAAAATGTTGAGGCAAAATTAGGGATGTCCCTGAAAATCAGGGATGTCCCTGAAAATCAGGGACAGTTGAGAGATATGAAAGTGGCAAAAAAGTAATTGGAGATTGTGGCCCTCATATTCAAAGCTGGGTAAGTGCACTGTGCACCCGCTGGTGCTGCAAGTGAATGAACGGCTGGCTTGGGAGGACAATATTCAGACAGTGTGCTCTGACAAACCCAAGTGTGTTGTCTGAATAAGGTGCTGTGTTGGTGTAGTGCATAGTGACAAAACCTTACTCCTGGAGTATGGCCCACAGGAGTTAATGTGGAAAACGTGTTCCAAACACGATTGCAACAGTGCTCCTGCAAGCCATATTCTACCATGTCATGCTAATAAGCCCATATGGTATGAAAGCTCTAAGAGGTCATTTGCATGCACATTATGGGCTTATTAGCATGCCACACAATGCTGCTGTACAGGACTGTGGGGAGATATTGTTGTTAGCTGTGTGCTCCCCCATCGTTGACCCAGCACTTGCATAACTCATTCCCTGGTATCAGGTAGTTCCCTCACCCCTCCTGATCACAGATCTGACAATTGCAGAAAGCATTCAGTGGCTCTAGTGGTCATCCACCTCCCCTATTGCCACCCCAATCCCAACCCCTAATTGAAAGTTCAACCCCCCTTCATCCCACCCACTCAGTACACTCCACTCCCACCCCCATGGTCCCCATTCACTAAAGCAGACTGACAGTTTCTAAGATGGCGACCATTTACCCCTTCCACTCACCAAATTGCCAACCACCATCTGAATGACAGTGAGTGCACACCAACTACAGAAACAGATGTTTCTACAGTAGGCCCATGCACACTTACTCCCTGTCAATCAGACAGCAGCCAGCTGTAGTGATGAGCAGAGGTGCTGTGCTGGTCATGGAGTGGGGGCATGGGGGGAGAGTCCAGAATGGACAGGACTGGAGGGTGATTGAACTTTTTATTGGGGGTGGGGATCAGGTGGCTATGGGAGAGATGAGGGGACCACTGGTCAGCAGGTTATGCTTCATGCAATTATAGGGTCTGTGATCGGGGGTAAAGGGTGGAAAGACAACTGGATATCATGGAATGCATTATGCAACTCTCAAGTCCATTACCAGGTGACTAGGGGGGAATAACTGGACACCAGGGAATGTTTTATTAAACTGTGCTGTTAGTAATGGGGGGGGGTGCTGGCAGAGACGATGAGCTCCTGCTTTTAGTCCCACATGGATGGAGTGGAGGGGGGGGGTTCATGCACACTGTGTGCAGAGATAAGAGTAGGGTTTTGGCAGTAATAAAGAGCATTGCAACAAAGGCTGTTAGCGCTGTCATAACCTGTGAATATACCACTGTGCCCTGTATGCAATGGGGATCTCTCATTTGCATGGGCCTGTTTTACAGTATACTCTGCATGTTCACTCAAATGGGTACATGTGTGCACCAGTGGCCTTTGAATATGGCTCCTTCACCATCTGATCACACTATTCCCAGTTAACACAGTGCTAACATGATTGTACCTTGGGGCCTAAGAACTCATAAGGAACAAGTTTCTCTTTACATACAAATGACCTCAATTGTGATGTATGAAGGATGTGGAGAATAAAGATCTAATTTGGAGTATAAGTGGATTGTGTTTAAATATGTAGTCCAAAGTGTTCCTGGAGGTGTCAGCTGCTCCTTAAAGTAAAATGTACTGTAGACATTGCCGTATTCCAAGGTTATATTTTCTAGCTTACTGTTCTGTCCTGATGTGTTTCTCTTTTTTGTTTTCTGCCTCCTTGGTCTTTATACCAGATCTGTATCTAATCCCCCTTATTTATTCCTACTTGAATTTCTCTGTACACCCAGTGGGTTCTACCTCAGATGTGGCAGTGTGTGGGGGTCCAGATGCGGGTTTCAGAATTCTCTTGGTTTACCACCCTGCGGGGCAGGGCAGAGAATTTCTGCAGGAGGTAGCAGACTTCATCGCTGACAGGGTGTTGGAGTCACCCAGATGGCTTGTCTTGGGTGACTTCAATGCCCGGGTCAATGATGAATCCTCACAATTTGGTTCTGTCCTCCACCAGCTGATGACATCGCTGGGCCTTGCACAGGCAGATGCCTCTGTGACCCACCATCATGGCCGCACCTTGAACTTGGTATTCTCACTGGATCTCGAGGTGACTGACCTTGGGATTGATAGAGTCACTTGATCCGATCATTATACGGTGAAATTCTCATTTGGGGCTCCCCCCAATGGTCCCTCCTCAGTTGAGATAATCAGCTACCACCCTTTAAGGGGATTGTCCCCAGGGAGACTGATGGCAGCAGTTGATTTTCCCAGTGTTAGTGCTGTTAGTGCATTTGGCTTGGGTGAAGTGATGGTGGCCTATAATAGGGCTGTCTCTGGGGCACTCAAGCCATTGTACAGGTCCATATATGACCCAGTTCCTCTCATCTGAGACCCCCATGATTTGATGGGGCTCTCAAGGTGATGAAGACCATGGGTCAGAGATTAGAGCCTTGCTGGCATAGGACTCAGTCAGAGGAGGATAGACTGGCTTTGAGGAATCGCTGTGTTGATTATCAAATTGTATTCAACCATAATAAGGCAAAGTTCCTGTCCAGTGAGATTGCTGCAGGGAAGAACAGACCAGCTCAGCTCTTTTGGAGTGTGGACAGGCTTCTCCAGCCTGTCTGTCTGCAGCTAAAAAGAGCTTCTTCAGTAGCACTATGCAAAGAGTTTGCTCTGCTCTTCTCTGACAGGGTATCTTTCATTCGAGCTGTGATCTTGCCAGTGGGTGTGGATCAGTCCTGCAAGGTGGGGTCTGAGTAGAGCAGGTGTGATTCTATTATCAGGGAAGAGTTTCAGCCAGTGGAGGTGGCCAAGGTCTCCAAGGTGATTTGAAAGCTGCGGCCCACTTACTATGAATTGTTCCTGATCCGACATATCTCCTAGTGTGCTGCGTTGAGGTTATCAGTCCAGTGTTTACCAGGATTGCTGGGTGTTTTCTTTTGAAGGGGTTCTTTCCCAATATCTTGAAGGTTGGTGAGGCCACTTCTGAAAAAAACCTCTCTCGACCCTGATGTCCTAGCAAATTATAGACCTATCTCCAACCTCCCATTTTTGGGAAAGGTTGTTGAGAAGATAGTGGCTCTGCAGCTCAAGGAACACCTGGAGACATTTGACATCTATGAGTTATTCCTGTCCGGGTTTAAGTCAAGGCACAGTGCAGAGACAGCACTAGTTCAGGTTCATGATGACCTCCTCAGAGCAAGAGATCAAGAGGAACAGTCAGTTCTCATTCTCCTTGATCTGTCATCTGCATTTAATACCATAGACCACATCGTGTTGTTGGATTGCCTTAGAGAGTATTGTGGACTTGCTGGTACTGTTATCAACTGGTTTGAGTCCTTTCTCTTGAGCAGGAGGCAGAGGATAATAATGGGGAATTTCTCTGCCTCCCCGATACCCCTGACATGTTGAGTTCCTCAAGGCTTGATCCTGTCACCGATGTTGTTCACAGCATATCTGCTGCCCCTGAGGAGACTCATCAGACAGTACAGTCTGGATTTTCACTGCTATGAAGATGATACCCAGCTGTATATGTCCTTTGCGCTAGGGACAAATGGTGCCATTGAAGTGCTGAATAAATGCCTAGCTGAGGTCCAGGACTGGATGCATTCTAACTGGCTGAGATTTAACTCAGACAAGACAGAGGTACTGGTGATTGAGCCAGGTCACAGGCATGATGGAGATGCTTTCAGAACACCAACAGGTTTGGTCCTGGGTTCGATCCCATTGTTGGCATCCTCTAGGATGAGAAATCTGGGCATTGTCCTCAATGACAAGCTGACATTTGAAGCTCAGGTGTCGGCTGTCATCAAAAGAGGTTTTTACCATCTGAGGAACAATGCCTGGATTATACCCCTAATTTTGCCCAAAGATTTGCTATTACTGGTGCTTTCCCTTGTAACATCCAGACTTGACTACAGTAATGCTTTTTACCTTGGGGGTCAGTGGAGGAATTCTCTGCTGACTGCAACTGGTGCATAATGCAGCAGCCAGGCTGCTGACAGGGCTGTCAAGGTCCTGCCATGTGACTTCAGTACTGCAGGGTCTGCACTGGCTGCTGGTCAGGTGGAGGGTTCTCTTCAAGGTGGGCTTGTTCACCTATAAGACCCTATATGGATCAGGCCCTGGCTACCTGTCAGACCTCCTTACTCCTGCCATCTCAGCCCGCTCCCTTAGTTCTTCCACTGAGGGCCTCCTGGAGATTTCAAGGACCATGCTGAAAACCTCAAGTGATCTTTTATTCAGGGTGGCTGGCCCAGTCTTCTGGAACTTGCTTCTAAGATCTTTGAAGGAGGCCCCTATGGTTGAGATGTTTTGGAGGTGTCTAAAGACTCATTTTGTTTAGTCAGGTTTCCCCAACTGATGTTACTTAAGATATAATATTTTAATTGCGATTTGTAACTGGTTATTTATACTACTGTTAATGTTTTATTACTCTGTCAGATCATTGTCCTGTACAGCATCCAGACCCTCTGGGATTGGGACCCTGAAAAATAATATATAATAAATTACTTACTTACTTTATAGGTGGCCAAACCAGTGACATCCTTGCCTGTATTCAGCTGTTACACTAATAAACAAGTTCTAGCCAGTGCCGATAAGGCTGTGAAAAGCTACCAAATGACCAACGTTGCAAATACGCATAGAAATTATGCAACACCTTTGTGTAACTTGGCCATTTTTTTGAGGTATTGCACCAAATTTTCAACATGGCCTTTTTGGGACCCCTCCTCATAAACACTGAATGCGCTATTTTTTTAATATTCAGAAATTGGTAGCGAACTTGATATGAGGTTGAGGAACTTTGCAAATCTTCTGGAAGTTTGACATTCCCAGATTTTTACCAACATATAAATTTACATTCTCTCTGTCTCCAATACAAACACATTCCCTTTTTGAGTTTTTATTTTGAAATAGATTATTTTTGCTGTTGTACTTGACATGGTCATAACAACAAGTATAAACAGTATTTACAAGGTAAATATTTAAAATGCACACTACATATTGAAGTAATATTATATGACTATTAAGAAGCAATGGTAAAATACAGAAAACATCTTTTATTAAAAATGTTTTTCCATACTTTCATTCAAATATTATTTTGGATAAACATTTCATATAGCAATTTCTTATTTTCTTGTTGGTGCTCTATAGTGCTGTTCAGTCACAATCATCAAAACCTGGCATGTTGTTAATTCAGTCCTCTTGAATTTATTTAGTCAGAGTGAGCATGCAGCCTGTCTCTGTAGATAAACAAGTTGCTATATTCCCCAGTTCTGGCACTCTCTCACCATTCACCAGGACTAAATGCAGACAGTGTGGAAACCAAGCTCGTACTCTGCACCCACACTGTAGCTGTCTCTGTGGATTATCCAAGGATTTAAAGCCCAAGTGGTGTCAGTACCTTACCTCTTACCAGCACTAAATCCATTACAGTGTGGGTAAGTTTGCACTGAGCCTTCCACACATGGTACTGTACCTGTGGATAAACTGAGGGCTTTATCTACTTTTTACCAGCACTAAATTCATCACGGGGGGAGGGGGGCTGCACAGTACCTGTCCCTCTGGATAAGGAAAGAGCTTTAGTTTACCATCTAGTGCTATAGCTAACAAAGCTACAGCTGGACTGTCTAATCTGACACTGTAGTCTGCCAGACTGTTTTAGAGCTTCAATAAATTCCAGTACAATGGATGATGAGTAAGCCGTAGGTTGCTGAAAGAAATAGAAAAAATCTATTCGACTGAGCTGGACAGATGCTCAATCTGCAGCCCTGCAAAGGTTCAATTGTGGGGCTAGAAACAATCGTTTTAAAAGGTTTTTTTGTCAATATCCTGAGAAGTTCATAGGTACAATACAGCAGCATCTCCCCTCCCTTCAGATGCCTTTAACATAGGGCAGCAAATAACAAAAATCAGAGGAGAAGTGCACTATTTTGCAGCTGTGGAGGAATACTTCCAAACTTCCAAAAAGAGAGTTCCATGATCAGCCATTTTTAGAGCTACAATCTGATCCCAATAGGGCAGTAGGCTCCTCCCACAGCCCTAAAAATTCAGATCAGAGCCACAATAGCTGCTAATGCATTAATGTGATAAGATACTTATTTATTTCAAAGGTTTTATGCGGAAAGACATTACTGAGCTAGTAACAGCTCATTTTCAGATGCGTCTTGGGGGAAGGGGAAAGGGGAAAAGATAACAGATACAAAAATTTAGAATATAAAGTCCATACAAATGGAATAAGTGTAACAAAGATAAAGAGGACAATTATGTCTAAGAATAAATTGACAAAACTAAGTTACCAAGCAATAAGTTGTGGAACTGACCAAAGAACAACAATAGTTATCAACTTATCAAAATGAAAACTAGAGGAATGGCTGATACTGAGGATGAGATATAGAATTACTGTGTGATTTTGTTGTATTACTGTGATGTAAAATCTTTCACTGGTCAGGCTGCCTTCTCTTTCTGCTTTCCTAAATGCTGGAACTCTCTTCTCCTAACCATTTGTTCCACCTCTTCCAAATGTTCTCTCTCCTTTTTGCTCCATGATCATACTGCTCCCTCCTGTGGCTGCTTTTAAGTTATAGCCCTTCCCCACTACTCAATTTACCATCTTCCCTTCTTTCTCCTCCTCCTTGCCCCTCCACTCACCTCACCAAACCTCCTCCCTCACTTGTCTGCACTTTCTCTTCTCCCCCCATCTGCGCTCCTTCCTTCAGTGCCCTATACCCTGGTGCCCTAATGGTTAAAAAGTACCATTGCTTGTACCCATGGGACAAATTCCTCACTGTGTCCTGGTAAAATGTTTGCCTATAATTTTACCTGTCTGATGAATCTCATTCATGTTCATTTTGAACTGTTTAATTGATATCTCTGTATGATGTTTTAGTTTATAAGTTATTGTTCTATGTTTTTCTTGCACCTCTCTTCCCCCTTCCCCCAAAGACGCATCTAGATATGAGCTATTTTTCAGTTCAGTTTGTGTCTTTCCTGGTGAAACTTGAAAGCAATCAATCAATCAATAAGTCAGTCAGTCAATCAATCAATAATGTAAAAGTCCCACATTTATATCACAATAGCAGAAAAAAACAAAACCATAAACGTTAAGGTAATGCAGTGAACAGTGTTTTGGTTCTGGACAAGCACATCACCTTAACAATGCACACAACACACACACACACACACACACACACACACACACACACACGTGCACACACACACACACACACACACACCTGTTGCAACAGTTTCATACAGACATAGGGTGTGAGTGTCATTGGCAGGATAGAGCAGCTACAATAGTTCATTATTAGTGGGGTCCTGCTTTTACAATTTTTTTATGTATTTAGTAGAGTTAGCACAGGTAAAATGCAGAATCTCATTTTTACCAGGGTCCTGTTTTTATACATATTTACAATATAGTTATCCAGGATAGGTCAGTTAACATGCAGTACCAGTATCTCATTTTCAGTGAGGTCTTGATTGTGCCTATTGTAACACAAACAGGTCTTGGATGCCTTAAATGAGTTGGCTCCATCACAGCCAGAATGTTTTTAGTGACAAGATACTGTATCTCTCTTTGGCCAGCAGGGGGATATGAACTGTGCTGAGTGCACATTTTAATGCCTCATTTTTGCTTTGGAGGGCTATATTCAAACATGCTTGGGGTAGGGAATGGAAAATGTGGGCAGACTAGATAGGCCTGATGACCTCATCTGCCATCAAATTCCATGTATCTACAGTATGTATCTGTGTATCACTCACACTTTGCTCCAAATATGTTTGAGTATAGCAAATTTAGTGAACTGTGCTAATTTGCACCCAGGAAAGGGACTTTGCAAGTGGTAGCATGATACCTTTTAAGATGGGGTCATTACTCCATGTAGTTTTGGTTTCCAGTTCTAGGTTTTTCTACTGTATTTCTGTTTGAAGCTTTTAGTGACTGACTATATTACTTTTAGCCACTGACTGCTATGCCAGCAACCCGCATTCAAGAATGGACCTGGGTCACTTGGCGGCTGGCCTGGGAGGGAGGATGGACATCTGTAGGATGGGAGAGGAATCTAGGTGGCAGCCCCATGGGAAAGCATGGGAAGGGATTCCACACCTGGATGCCTGAGGTGTCTCCATAGAGGCCAAGTACACACATGTCCATGCCCAGCAGGGGAGAAAATAGGAGGAGAAGCCCTCCGACTGTAGAGCAGTGATGGCCTGTTCTCTTGCAGGCCCCACACTGATGATTAGCACCTCTGATCCAAGGTCCTGTGGAAGGAACACCAGAAAAGGTAAGTCCAAGAGAAGGTAGATGACAGGACTGGGAAGACTGGCCTAGATTGGGCCATTCCAGGTGTGGAAGGAAATAAACAGCTTTGTAGTAAAAAAAAGTATTACAATTATGCTTTCCCAATGCATGTAAAATGTATCCTTCTCTCTCTCTCTCTCTCTCTCCACATATTTCCCTCTTTCACTCCTCACCCCACTAAAAGGCTTTATTTTTAGTCCTATCCATGTAGACAAATAAGACTTTATACAAACTACTGAAAAATGCCACCCATATCCCCAAAAACCTGTGACACATCAAAGCTCCACTTCTGCAAGGTATAACTGGATTGTTACATCTAAACTCCACTTCTGAAAAGTATAATTGGATTGGCACATCTAAGCTCCACTTCTGTAAGGTATAATTGGAATGATACATGTAAGCTCCATTTCTGCAATGTGTAATTGGATTATGGAGTGCTGATTTCATCAGGTTGTGCCAGAGCCTTGGACCCTTTGCAAATAACTTATGCTGCATCCAAACTGTGCGACCTCCATCCCTTTTCTGACCTCCCAGTTTCAGCTACTGCAGCTAGGTGCTGCAGGGAGATTGGTATTATGAGGGAACGTGTAGGCTGGAAGTAGTGGGGTGTTGCAGGTTTGGCAGAGGCGAGAGGTATTGGGGTGGTTATGAGCAGGAGACACCTGGGATGAGATGGAACCTAGAGAGAAACCAGACATGTTAGGTTTCCATCCCAAAGGCTCCCACCAGACCAGGTGGGCAGATAGCCAGGGGACCGGTACTGGCTACCAGTCCCCTTCAGGCTGTGCTCTGCAATGCCAGGTTGGTGAGGAACAAGACCACAATTATGGTGGACTTGATTTCCTCTGTTGATCTGGCTTGCATCACATAGACCCAGTTGGGTGACAACGCTGGGCCAGTTTTGGAGGTGGCCATCCCCTCTGGGTACTTCATAGTGCACTGCATGAGGAGGGGACACAGGGGCAGAGGGAGGCAGAGGTGTGTCCATCTGTTTTAGAGCCAGCTTGGGCTTCACTGTGCACCCACTGGGATCACCCAGGTCTTTTGTGTGGGTGGCAGTGCATGGGGTCCAGGTGCAGGCTGCAAGATTCTCCTCATTTACTGCTTCCTGGGGTTGGGAGGAGAATTCCTGCAGGAGGTTGCGGACTTCATCATCAACATGGTGTTGGAGTTCCCCAGATGTCTGATTCTGGGGGACTTCAATGTCTGGGTTAACAACGAATCCTCATGGTTTGGTTATGACCCCCTCCATTTGATGTCATCACGGGGCCTGACACAAGTAATTACTTCTGTGGCCCATTACCACAGCCACATGCTCGACCTGGTGTTCTCACTGGGGCTTGAGGTAACAAACTGCAAGACTGATCAGGTCATTTGGTCTGATCATTGCAAGGTGAAGTTTTTGTTTGGGGCTCCCTTGTAAGTCTCTCCCCTGTTGAGATGGTTAGCTATTGCCCTTTGAGGCGATTGACCCAGAGGGACTGCTGGCAGTAGCTGACCTATCTAGTGTAGACACTGCATGTGTGGTTGGTGTGGACAAGGCAGTGGCCACCTATAATAAGGCAGTTTCTGAAGTGCTCAATGCCATCATACCAGTCTATATATGATCCAGATCTTCTCACTTGAGATCTCCTTGGTTTTATGGGGATCTCAAAGTGATGAAGATCAGGAGTCTGAAGTTGGAGTGCTGCTGGTGGAAAACCTGGTCGGAGGAGGAGGAGGACAAAATGGCATAGTGTACTCACTATTATGAGTACCAAGGGGCAATCAACCATATGAAGGCATAGTTCCTGTTCAGGGAGATTGCTGCAGGAAAGAACAGACCATCTCAGCTCTTTTGGACTGTGGACAGCCTGTTACATCCAGTCTGTCTACAGCCCCCCAAAAAATTTTCAATCACTTTCTGTGAGAAGTTTGTTCTGTTCTTCTCTGACATGATGTCCTCCATCCAGTCGGGGATCCCATCAGTGAGGCAAGTTTTTCCTCACAGTGATTGGCCTGGGGTGAGCACAGGTGCTCAGTTTGTTTGGAATGAGCTTAAACCAGTGAAGGTGGCTGAGGTCATTGAGGTGATCTCAAAGCTTAAGCACACTTACTATGAACTATACCCAGCCCCACTCATTTCTTAATGAGATATGTCGGGACCATAGGCCTGTTGTTCACTAGGACTGTCTGATGCTTGATGTTGGAGGGAGTCTTTACAGATGCCTTGAAAGAGGCATTGGTGAGACCCCTCCTGAAAAAGCCATCTCTTGACCTTGACATCCTGGTGAATTACTGTCCAATCTCCAACCTGCCGTTTTGGGCAAGGTTGTTGACAAAATAATGGTGCAACAACAAAAAGAACACGTTATGTCCTTTTACATCTATGAGCCATTCCAGTCTGGTTTCCGGGCCAGGCATAACACCAAAACAGCATTAGCTAGGGTGCATAATGACCTTCTCAGGACTAGAGATAGAGTAGACAGGTCAATTCTTGTGCTCCTCGATCTGTCATCGGCTTTCAATACTGTGGATTACACTGTGCTTCTTGATTGCCTTTGAGAGTTTTGTGGACTTACCAGTACTGTCACCTACTGGCTTGAGTCCTATCTCTCTGGCAAGGTGCAGTGGGTAGTGATGGGGAATTTCTCCTCCTCCCTGAAGCCCCTGTCCTGCAGAGTATCTCAGGGCTTGATCTTCTCACCAATGTTATTCATGGTATTTTGCTGCCCCTGGGAGAGCTTATTTGACAGTACGGTGTGGGTTTTTACTGCTATGCAGATAATACCCAACTGTATCTGTCCTTTGCCCCTAGACACATGAGGCCATGGAAGTGATTAACAACTGCCTGGCAGAGATCAATGACTGGATGTCCTCCAGCTGGTTGCAACCGAACCCTAACAAAACTGAGGTACTGGTGAGTGAGCCAGGTCACAGGCATGATGGGAATGTCTTCAGAGTGGGTACAGAATTGTTCCTGGGATCCACTCTGTTGATGACTTCCCCTAGGGTACAGGACCTTGGCTTTACCCAGGATAGCAGATTGACACATGTAGCTCAGGTGTTGTCTGTTGTCCAAAGTGGTTTTTACCACCTGAGGAATATCACCAGGATTAAAGCCCTAGTTCCACCTGAGATCCTGCTGACTTATTCCTTTGTTACATCTAGGATTGATTACTGAAATGCTCTTTACTTTGGGGTCACTGGAGGGACCCTCCACCAGCAGCAGTTGGTGCAGAACACTGCAGCTTGGTTGCTGACTGGACTGGCTAGGTCCAGTCATGTGACTCCAGTGGTGTGGGCTCTGCACTGGCTGCCTGTCAGGTGAAGGGCCATCTTCAAGGTGGGCTTGCTCACCAATAAGGCCCTATACAGACTGGGCCCATGGTATCTGGCTGATGTCCTTACTCCTGCTACCTCAGTCCACTCCCTCTGCTCCTCAACTAGGGGCCTCCTTGCTGTTCCCAGCTTAAAACATCTGGTGACCGTGCTTTTAGTGTCACTTTCCTGGCCCTATGTAACACCATCCCAGCCTCCGTTAGGGAGGTCCCATCTGTTGAGTCTTTCAAAAGGGGCCTAAAGACATACTTTTTTTTTTTTGTTTGGCTTTCCACAATGAAGGGGATTAATCAGCATGAGTTATGTTAGTTATTGCATTTATTTTAAGAATTTATATTTTTGTGCCTTTTAGATTTGCTGCTGTTATTGTAAATTGTTTACGTTACATTATTTGATATGATTTTACTTGTCCTTATGTAAGGTGCCCAAAGCCTCAGGGATTGGGTGCTGCATAAATAAAATTGCTTGCCTTAGATTGGATAAACTGTGTTTCTCATTTTTGTCATTTTTGTAACATTTAGCAGTAACACTTTCTTTTAAGTGTCATTAGCTACACGGTAACTGCTGTATAACTACACTGTAACTGTACTGTAACTACTGTGCAGTTACAAGTAACTACTATGTAATTGTTAAATAGTTTCACAGCTGCATATTGTGTAGTTACACACAATTTGCATGAAGTAACTACACTGTAACTGTACTGTAACTACTGTGTAGTTGTTAACTTGTTTCACATTTGTGTGTTGTGTACTTACACATTTTTTACATGAAGTAATAGTTACATGTGCAACCATGGTATCTGATTACAGTCCATTAACGATCAATGGCAAATACATTTTTGTGACATTGAGCTACAAGGACAATAACATTTTCAGTGAGATAAAAAATCGTGAAAAAACACTTTATCACGTCTGTCATTTTTTTAAATATTTAGCAGTAACACTTTATTTTAAGTGTCATTAAGTACACTGTAACTACTGTATAAAGTAGAGAATAAAGTATGGGGCTGTGTGTATAACATGATGTTTACATACACACATGAGTGGTTAGATGCTCATAAACTCCGAGAGCAAAGCTCGTGTGTAAACTTCAAGTTTAAACATACTACCCCATATTTCATTTTATATAATTGCTGGGTTTCCCTTCTTTGCCTCATCAATTATATAAAATAAAGACCTTCCAGTGCAGCCACGGTTCGGCTTAGTCTTAGTCCGGTGCCCAAATGGAATCTGCATCTTTTAAAAATGGCTTCTGTTTTTTTTGTGTTTTTTTTTACAGGATTCTGAAGTTTGTGCTATGTATTGGAGGAAAAATAAAACAAAAAACTTACTGTCAAGTTCTTCTGGCAGTGTTGTTTTTGGTGAGATGGAAGCAGTGAGCAGTCAGGAACAGTAGCGCTGCTGCGTGGGCATGCGCACAGTGAGGGAGACCATGCATGCGTTTGCCATTATAAACACACCTTTATAATGGCAAATTATGCTACAGTTTCCATATGGGAAAAAGGGGAAGCCAGTTATTATTACACTTTAACTGCACTGTAACTACTGTGCAGTTAAATGTAACTACTATGTAGTTAACTAGTTTCACATTTGCGTGTTGTGTATTTACACATAATTTTCATGAAGTAACTATGCTGTAACTGTACTGTAACTACTATGTAGATGTTAAAATATTTCATTTTTGTGTGTTGTGTACTTACACAATTTGAATGAAGTAACAGTTACACATGCAACCACTACTGTCTCCCTTTCGGCACAAATCAATTCATTCTTACATGTGTAACTACACATTTAATAACTGTTGCAAAGTGTAACAGAAAATCTGTTATGCAGCTACCACTGTGTCTCTTCTAGCATTATGTAATTTGTTCTTACAAGGGCAACTACACATGTAATAACCATTGCAAACTGTAACAGCAAATCTATTGTGCAACTACAGTCAGACCTGGTTAATCTATTATTTGTTAATCCGGAAACCTGGGTTTCCGAACGGCTTTAAGTAAAAAACAAAATGATGCCACTTTTAAGTGCCTTAATAATCAGAATGTCTCTGCATCTGAATCAGTATTGCTATTGATTCCCATAAAACATGTACTTTAATTGCTTTTAGTCTCATTAATCCGTTGGTTGTAAGTAGACGCTAATGAGTTTCCCCCCTGCAATGTATGACCCCTTGTCATTTGCTTTTACTAGGTATCAATTAGTTAACGGCATTTCACCATGGAGCAGATAGCTCTTAGAAAGACCAGTAAATGAGCTGTCAAATGTTAATTATTGTGCCCATGCATGATACATGCAGCTGCAGTTGTTTCAGTGATCAGTAGCGTGGCTGACTAAGCATTATGGAAAATGGGGCCGATCTGAGATCTCTGTTTTGCAAAAAAGAGAACTCTGTATGTGGAAGCAAGCCCATCCAAAATCCACATACTGTGATATGGCAGCTTATGCAGTAAATTCCTTTGGTCTCAAGCTTGGCTCATCAACATGCTCTGATATTTGGGGAGTCAGTGAAAAATGGCTGGCAGCTTCCTCTGACTCCACTGCCCTGACAAGAGTGTGACTTGGAAAGCTCAAGGAGGTTGAAACTGCACTCAACTTATGGGTGTCTGAGATGAATTCAAAGGGTGCCTATGTGTCAGATGCCATGGTAATAGAGAAGACCACATTTTTTGGTTTACAAATGGAAGTGGAGGATTTCTCATACTCAAGAGGCTTAATACAGGGGTTCAAGAAAAACATGCTCTCAGCAGTAAAACTTTACATGGTGAGTCTGCCAGTGCTGACTTGAATGCTGTTGTGTAAGGGAGATTACAGTTAAAATATGCTTTAAATGGGTATAGCCCAAGAGACATTAATAACCCCGATGAAACAGGTCTTTTTTATAGACCAGGTTCCACAGCCATGCTATTATCTGCCTCTGTGTCTGGCAATAAGAAATCTTAGGACAGGTTAACTCTTGCGCTGTGCACAAATGCTAATGGCTCACATAAGGTCAAATCTTTTGTGATTGGTAAGGCAAAGAAACTGCGTTGCTTTGGCAGTGACTTTGACCCTAAGCTTTAAAAAAGATATGCCAATAGTAAGGCATGGATGACTGATGATGAGTTTAAGGAGTAGTTGACCAGTGTTAACAGAGCTATGAGCCTGCAGCATAGGCATGTGATTTTGCTTCTTGATAATGCCACATGTCATGCAGTCACAAGTAACCTCTCCAATAATAAAATTCATTTCTTCCCCCCAAACACAACAGTCCACCTAATTACAAATTTCAAGTGTTTCGAGGGAGGCACATGATGGCTGCCTGAACAGTCACTTTCTCCCTGACTCCCGCTCCATGTTTGGACAAAACAAGATTTAAGTCTAATCTAAGGACTTCCACGGTTAAAGCTGGTCTACCCTATCTTTAAAAAGCTGCAAGGAACATCGCAGCATCACAATCTCTTTAAAATGGATACTGATATGCAAGAAAACCTACCTCACCATACACCTCAACCAACCCTGACTTGAGACAAGACAGTGAAGCGCTTGAAGGTATCACCGGCAGGGGCAACAGTCAATGCTAACCTCCAGGCCGCACTCACTGAAGAAAAATTCCTGGAAGGTATCTCCCCTCTGAAGGAATCCCTTGAAACCTTAACTACATCTATCCAGAGCGTTACTTCTTTGCTGGCATTACTAACTCAATGTATCTCAGACAAAGAATCATGGATATCTTCTCTTGATGACTGGAGGGGAAGAGTAGACCCAGAACTGTCCCAACTGTGACACTGAGTAAAGACCATGGAGCTCAAAATGGAAGACCTAGAAGGTAGATCCAGAAGGAATAACCTTCTAATCCTAGATCTTCCCGAAGGGGAGGTGGGCTCATTGCCTTTGCTGTTTATTCAAAAGTTGAGTAGCAAACTTGCAGTCCCTTCCCCTAAAGGTCCAGAGTATGTAATTGAGCGAGCTCATCAATCTTTAAGGCCTATCCTCCACCAGGGGCTCCTCCACATCCTATAATTTTCAGGTTACTGAATTTTCAGGACAAGCAGCACATCCTTAACAAAACTCGGGACATCAGTGAGCAGCTCTGGGAGGGTAGAAGCATCTGGATGATTCAGGACCTGCCAAAGACTGTGAGGCAAAGAAGAATGGAGCTTCACCTGATAGTTACGAAGCTCATAGTGGCTGGAATTCGTTTTAAAATGAAATATCCCACTACACGTCAGGTGCTTCACAGGGAGGAGTGGCATAATTTTGAATCGCACGTCCAAGCCATTGAAAATCTGAATAAGTTATATCCTGACCTGTTTTAATGAGAGTACAGGGAAGAAACATACTCGAGGGCATCGAGTTTGTTAATGGACTGTGCTGTGGTAATTGCGGCTTGTAATGTCCTGAATCAATAACATACCGTAAAAACTTGCAGCAAGGTTCATGTTCAGCTGTGAATAAGTCATTAAGGTGATGTGGCCCAGTTTACATTTTGTTGCCCTACATTAAGCAGTTACTTCGTTTTGAAAACAAGCACGTTTGGTTCAGTTCCAGTCAGCTCAACGGTGATCAGCATGTTTAAAAGGTGGAATGATTGCAAATAGTAGAGCATTGCTTATTTTTGTTTGCCTTAATTTAAATCTTTGTCCCTAATGACACTATCTAAGCCCTGATGGAGTCAAGACTAAAAGGGGAATTATAATGTTTGAACTTCTGGTCTGTTTGAATTAGTCAATTGATATCAGTATTCGGCTGTATAGTCCAATAATGTTCTAATTAAGAATCTGGTTTTCTTTCATTTTCCATTACCGATAGGAGCACTATGTACTGCATTAATGTAATGCAAGAATCAATCCCTAAAAGGGTTCTACGATATACAGTATGAGTTATGGAGTTTAGTAGAAATCCTTCCTTGTTTTTGACTATATAGAATGAATAACTGCTAGTTGTGTTTCATAAGAATAATACATAGTTAATACATAGCTAGCATGCACTGGAAATCTGTGATGTACCTGTTGTTCATTATCCAATCAAGAGTGCTTCCTATTCATGAGGAGTGGGGCAGGGGGGGATATGGGTTGTTTAGGAGGAGGGCACATCACAACCCAGATCTGTGTAGTACTCTGGAGTATAAACCAGAATGAGAAGAGAACGAATTTGAATTTTCCTTTTATTGTGGGAGACTGGGTCTTTTTTTTTATTGTTCTGGGTTTTTCTTTTTCTCTTGGGAGGGGGGATATATGGGAAGATAAGATACCAAATCAGGGGTTAAAATGGGTTTCTTCAACTTCGAAAGACCCGGGGACAATCTGTAAAGGGCTGATTCAGGATGAAATATATTTCATGGAATGTTAAAGGGATATGTACTAGTATTAAATGGCACCAGGTACTAAGACACTTGCAGACACTACAGTGTCATATAGCATTTCTCCAAGAGACTCATCTCTTGACCTCAGAGAACCTTTTCCTTCAACACCAATGGGTGGGACAAAGCCATACAGCGGGAAATTCCACTAATCAGTGGGGAGTAGCCATCCTTCTTCTGAAGGGACTAAACTTCCAATTAAGCATGGCTATTGTGGACCCTGATAGGCAATATATTTTCCTCCACGGGACCCTGGACCATACAGAATTTCTTCTGGGGTGTGTTTACGGTCCAAATACCCCATCTCCTAATTTTTTTACTGGACTAATAAATGTGATTTCCTGATTTATACACCTCCCTTTAATTTTTGCAGGTGACTGGAATATTACCATTACTTCTAAGTTAGACAAATCGAACAGTCGGGTCACTAGACCATCTTCAACACAACAAGCTCTATAGGAACTTAAAACCATGGGAGTTATCTGTGACCCCTGGAGAACTTTCCACCCAACTAATTGCAAATATGCTTTTTATTCCCCAGTAGATAAATCTTCTTCCCGGATTGATTATTTCTTAGTTAGTACCGAAGCCCTGCCCCATATCCCAGATGCTGGTATAGCTCCCAAGGTATTGTCGGATCATTCACCAGTATGGCTTCTATACAACCCCAATCTGAATATTAGGTGGGATCAAATCTGGAAATTAAATACACAACTTCTCAAAGACCCTTGGGTCATTGAGAAATTGCAGTCTCTTATCCAAAACTTTTGGCAATCTAACTTAGGTTCTATCACCAATATAGATAAAATATGGGGGGCGTTAAAATGTGTACTCTGGGGGGAATGTATTCGGATTGCTTTGACCCTTAAAAAGAAGAGAGAGGTTTCTTTACGTGTTCTTTTATTGCAAATAGAGGTGCTTGAACATAGTCCAACCCTAGAAATCTCTGAACGAGAGCAGATTGAACTAACCAAATTAAGACACCAATATGCAGACTTATTAAGGGAAAAGTCCAAATATGCATTGCTAGAGATACGTTCCACCTATATAGACCAGGGAGATAAAGCAGGGCATTTGTTGGCTATGCAGCTCAGAGAGCAAGAAGCCTCCCATTTGTTAAAAGTTATTTCCTCCCAACTCGATGGTACCCTTAAAACTTCCCCAGTAGAGATTACCCAAGAGTTTGACAGTTTTTTTTCACAGCTATACAGTCCTCCCCTAAATGTTCCTTCAGATAAGGATATTCAGGATTATTTGGGGAATATTCCACTCCTGCAACTATCCCATGACCAACAAATTTTCCTAACACGGCCTATATCTCAGTCAGAAATTTCAACTGCCATCCAGGCTCTGGCATCAGATAAATCTCCAGGCCCAGATGGATTTCCTGCTAACTTATACAAAACCCTGGCAGACGATTTAACTCCCATTCTTGCTCAAGTTGTTTTCTTCCTTTGTGAAAAGGATAAATCTGACCCCTCTCTTCTGCAGGCTCTTATAATAGTTTTACCTAAACCCAATAAACCCCCAGACAAAGTCACCAACTATTGGCCCATATCTCTTATGAACTGTGATATAAAAATCTTGGCAAAAATCTTAGCTGCTAGGGTAATGCAAGTTTGGGAGGGACTTATAGGACCTGAACAGGTAGGGTTCATGAGGGGGAGATCCACTTTAGACCATCTGTGAAAGCTGGAACACATCTTCCCCGTGTCCAGGGATTCTCAGGATCCATTGGTTTTGGTGTCCCTGGATGTGGAGAAAGCTTTCAACAGGGCACATTGGGATTTTCTTTTTCTAGCAATGGAAAGATTTGGTTTACCTACCAGGTTTATCACATGGATAAAGACTCTATACTCCTGCCCGAATGCCAAAGTATACTGCAACGATATTCTCTCAGGAGGTTTCCTTCTTCACTCAGAAACACATCAGGGTTGCCCTCTATCCCAATTTTTGTTTAATATTTACTTAGAGCCCTTAATTAGACTTCTGAAATCCTCCCCACAAGTGCAAGGTATCACATTAGGCCTCCTTGAGGTTAAAATCTCAGTTTATGCCGATGATATTTTATTGCATTTGTCACATCCTGCCACTTCACTACCAGCTGCTCTCCGTATTATTTCCCATTTTGGACTGGTTTTGAATTATAAGCTTAATTTGGATAAAACTACCCTAATGCCCTTAATTCATCATGTACTCCCCACAGATTATACAGTACACAGCTAGGGCTGAAAGGGTAGTCTAAACTTGTCTATTTAGGAATAATTCTCACACAATGTAATACCTTGAGGAGAAGGTTGAACCTGGATAACTTAGTGGTAACCATTGCACGGGATTTAAATAGATGGAGCATACTCCCAATGTCAATACAAGCCAGAGTCAGCGTTATTAAAATGAATATTCTCCCCTGCATTTTTTATCCTATTCATATGCTTAATCTCTTTATCTCAATCATATGGTTAAAAAAACTTCATGCACTAATATCCCCATTTTCTTTGGCAAAAGAAGTGCCCATGTCGATCTAATATAAAATTGGGCGCTCCAAAACATCTGTGGGGACTCAGGCTAACAAAGCTCTATTTATACTATTTAGCCAGTCATATCTCAAAATATGCCCGCTGGACTCTAGATCTGGGGCCTATGAATCCTTTAATTATATATACCCATCTGGTTACAGATTGAAAGATACTTGATTAAGACAATGGGAATATCTCCAGAGTCTATGTATTTTGTATATTTAAATAGATTACCTTCACAATTTAGATGTACAGTTATAGGTACATCGGTCAAAGTATATATGAAACTTTGCAGATCTATGAAATATAACACATGGGATATTTCCCAACCATTATGCAGAAACCCAAACTTTAAACTTCAGGGCACAACTATTTGTATGCCAGAGCTACTAAGGAAATATATTTCTGTCCTCATACTGGAGGGAAGAATGCAAGAAAGCCCAACACTGCTTCATGAGCTGGGGCTTCCATGGTCACAAATATTCAAGGTATACCAGATCCGCCATATGATGATGGAATGGTTTGGTACAGTAAACTGGGACATTAATCAAGGAGAGTTTCTCTCCTGCATGCAATCCCTTGCTTGGTTACCCCATTCGGTCTCATGTCTAGTGACCTTTATCTTCCCCTATATGTATGCTACAATATCTGGGGAATCTTATTACTGGAGTAGGACACTACCCACGTTGCCTAAGGGATGGGATTGCATTTGGCTGGACCTTTACCAATATTCAACAAATGATAGGTTACGCCTTACCCAATTCTAAATTCTCCATAATATATATTTTACCCCAAGGCATTTACTTAGAATGGGAAAACTTCCTACAGCAACATGTTCTAGATGTGCATCTGCAGATGGATCGCTGTTTCACATCCTATGGGAGTGCAGTAAAGTAGACCCACTATGGGAGAAAATTAAGACAGTAATCAACAATCAACCCCCTATTAGGGTTAGCAGATCTTTTTTCTCCTGAAATTTGTATTGTGGGAGCTCTTTCATTGATTCCTGTTAGGGAGAGAAGGTTCCACAACTCTTTAGTCGCCTCAGCGGTAAAGCGATTGGTCTTACGTCACTGGCTAGATCAGGAAGAAATGTCATATTTGGAATGGCTAAATGAAATTCTGTACAGCCTAAGGACTGAAAAAACAGTAGCCACTCTTAGGGGCCACCCTCAGAGATATGACAAGAGATGGAGCAAATTGGAGACTTTGTTAATGGTGCAAACAACTCCCTTAAATGATGACTGAATAAATAATAACGTATACTATGGATATATTGTGATTAACATAACAATAGTTAAAGTTGTCTTGGT
The DNA here is from genome assembly GCA_016271365.2 of Neoceratodus forsteri. Taxonomy (NCBI): domain Eukaryota; kingdom Metazoa; phylum Chordata; order Ceratodontiformes; family Ceratodontidae; genus Neoceratodus; species Neoceratodus forsteri. The sequence continues at coordinate 171,320,957 of CM057456.1, read as the reverse complement.
AGAACTTTCATGTTCATTGTATACCCATGATATGGAACACCCTTATTTTTATTGTTATGCCTTGGTATCTTAGGGGAGGGAAGGGTTAATAAGGGAGGGGGGTGGTGTATGTATTGCTTGTGCAGCTATTTCTCAATGATGTTTGGTCTTTTCATGCCATGTAATTTACAATTTGACTGTACAAGTTCAATAACAATAAAGCTTATTAAATTTTAAAAAAAAATCAAGTGTTTCTATAAAAAAGAACTGTGCCAACACTTCATATCTAGTGCAGAGTCAGGAGAAGAAATGAAAGTTTCCCTGCAACAGGTGTTACTTTTCATATGCAGCTCATGGAGGGCAGTTACTAAGACAACAATTAAAAATTGTTGGAGCATGTCCAGATCCTTTCACATCCTGACTATGAAACAAGGGACAGTACAGCTGAAAGTACTGCACCAACTGACCCCACTGAACCAACAACTGAACTGATGGAGCTGCAAATCCTAATACAGCGCCTGCCTAAGACTTTGCTACAAAAATTAACAGCCCATCAATTTGTGGCAGCTGAGGATATCCTTGAAACATGTCCACCATTAGCAGATGAGTATAATGGACATGTCCACCAGAAAGACAGTCCAGACTTAGATGAAGACAGTGAGGACTCACAGTGTGACCTCCCCCTTCCATTCACCTCAGCTTCAGAAGCTTGCGCTAGCCTGAGTAATGTCCTACTGTACCATGAGCAGCACATCTAAAACAGGGAAGCACATAGACAGTCTCCTCGATATTAAAATGGTCATCATTGTACAATCAACAACAAGCAAATGCCAAGCTGATATTCTATAATATTTTAAGAAGTGACTTCTAAATGAACTGAAATGACTCAGAAATTAACTGACGTTAACTGAACTGTTCTGATCCATTTTTAGGTGTCATTTCTAAGTGCCTAGTTTAATGCTGAATTTCTGAACTCAATTATGTTCTGTAAAAAATGTTACCGACCTTTAGTAGTGTGTTCAGTACTGTTTGTGCATATCCTTCATATATGTGTGTGTGTGTTTGTGTGAGTGAATGTGTGTTTGGAAGTGAATAAATGTGAGTGTGAGTGAATCTGTGTGTGTGCGCGAGTGAGTGAATGAGTGTACGTGCATGAGAGTGTGTGTGTGAGTGTGTGTGCGAGTGAGTGAGTGAGAGTGTATATGTGTGCATGTGTGTGTGTGTGTGTGTGTGTGTGTGTGTGTGTACACATACACAAAGGAGGGTTGGAAAACAACATCAGAACAGAGCACAGTTCCGTAACTGAGGAGAGCCATCAGAACAGGGTACTGTAAACTTTAATTGCAAAGAATATATAATTACAGTATCATCATTTTGTTTTCATTTTGATCACAATACATTGACATACCATAATGTATAATAAAACCAATACTGATTTTGAACTTCTGTTGTCCATTGCAGTGCCAGTTTCACATCAGGGCTATTATGACTCACTAATCTATTGATTATTTATCAGGACAAAAAGGGTCCCATACAAACAGTTCCAGATTAACCAGGTCTGACTGTATTATGTTACTACTTTTGGCATTATTAAATTTGTTCTTACAAGTGTAACAACAGTACAAGTCACATTAAACTGTTCCTCCAGCTCACTGCTCTTTCATTATTTTGTGTGCTGACAATGAAGTGGCAATTATAACCGCTTACAATATAAACTCAGTTTCAAGCATTCATCAACTCACATGCAAATTATTTTTCAACCATTGACAAATTCACTTTAGTTCCCTCCCAAAGCTGATTCAATGCATTTTAAAATGCAATTTAAATGAAGTAGTAACTCATTTACAGTTCTGTAAGAATTATAGAACTGATCCTGTGGGACCTGTGTGTCATTTCCAATGTGTAGTATTAGGATTCCAAGTTCATGCACGGCCCCCAATCTGATTAATGCCGTTAACATGTGGCTGTTTTTTTTAAAGTATAATTCCAGACAGCCTGATTTCACTGTCTGTGAGCTCAACGCTGATCGTGGTCAAAGACTCATGCATGGACGAGTTACGGATTTTGTATGCCTCCATATATTTTTATTGCTTAAGAGAACAGATAGAATTCTAAGTTGAAATATGCTGCTTACATCTAAAAACAAACACTCTAACCCATAGAAAGAAATATAAGAAGTTGCAGAATCTTTGGCTCCAGGCATGCGTGATGTCCTGTTTACACAATGCGAATGCTCAGAGCCAAGGATTCATCAGATTCTTATCTTTCTTTCTACAAGGTAGCATGCTAATTTTAAGATATGATCAGCATTTGTGTCATTTATTTTTAAGTGTTCCCTTTTTACTCCTGCTGCCCCTATCTGACCTATAAGGAGAGCTACCATACAATAAAGGTTCAACTTCATCAATGACAGTGGGGGAGGGGGGGCAGCTTGCAGTTATTTATTGTGGCTTCCCACTGGCCAGTGTGACCTTCTTCCAGACTCTGCATATTTCGTGAACCTCACACAGGCCACCGACCATCATCCGATCCTTGCTGATCTTGATGCTTCACTCTCGGTTATGCTAGCTGACACAATGTGATGCACAGATAAGGAAATGCTCACACTGCCGCCAGCACTATAGAGAGTGTCATACTCGATCTCTATCAGTAGACAGCCATGTATCGGATGACCACCCCCTCCCCCGGTGTGAAGCACCAGCTCCAGCAGTGGAAATGAAAGCACTGGCCAGCTGCAAGCAAAGTCTGTCTTTGTCCAGCCATGCATGATCTCAGTTAAGTACAGTAAAAGAGAAAGCCACCTGTGATTCAGAAACTGGCTTTTTGAATTATGGGTGGTTTTCACTGCACTTAACATTTGTCTAGCTTCACAGTCAATAAACATATCAGGGCATAACAATTTTGTAACTTGTGAATGCAGGAGTCTGCGTTACCATTGCTTTTATATGGAAGGTGTTCTCTAATAAAGCAAAACAAGCATTTGTCAATGCCAAATGTGGTCTCGCTGGAATTGGTAGTGCCGGAGTTAGAGATGCATAGTAGGAATGGCAGTGAAGTACTGAAGGGATGCCAACCCCACCCCCACTCTGTAGAGACCAACAGGCATTGGGGGTGTGCCTTTGGGTCATCAGCTATAACGCTCATGCCATTGTACCTCGCCCTACCCTGTAGACACTGATAAGTGTTGTGGCGTGCTTTGGGGTCTTTTGGCATCATACTTACCCCATTCTATAAGGAAATACGCTGAGGTGGGCACAGTATAGGAGAATGGGGTGAACTTTGTGGCCAAACACTGCAAGGCACACCACGATGCCTGTCACTGGCTGCAGGGTGAGGGTTGGGGTGGAATAGTGTGACCATCACAGCCAATGATCTCAGGTCACACCCCTGATTCCTGTCAGTCTGTACAGGGTGGGGTGCCACAGTTGGAAACCGTAACACCATAGCCGTGTGTTAGTGCTTTCACTCCAAATTTTCAACACAGGCTTTTTATGACCCCACCTCATGAAGAATGGCACAATCAGTTTGTAAGCTGAAAGGTGGTTTTACATACAGGCTATGCCATTTGGCGACACAGGGACGAAAACACATTTTGGGCAAGAATGTGGAAAATGACAACTGTATTGTTCATGAGGAGGTGTAAAAAAATGGCAATGTTGAAAATCTGGAGTGAAAAAATGAAAAATTGGTGAAGTCTTGAGCATGCATAGAAACTGCACAACACATGTCCATAACCCAATTCTTTGTGGGAGTTTTTAGCAACATTTTCAACATAGGTATTTTGGGACCTCCCCTCATGAACAGTGGTGCTGTGATTTTGTTAATGTGTCCCAAAAGGTGATTTCCCACAGTGACCACACCATTGTGTGCCACAGCTGTGGAAACACATTTTGGGCAGGCTGGGAAAAATGGCAGCTGTACTGTTGATAAGGAGGTGTGGAAAAATGCCACTGTTGAAAATCTGGCATGAAAATATTGCAAATTTGCGAAGTTACAAGGGTATGTGGAAACTGCACAATGCACGCTTGCAACACAGTCATTTTATAGACTTTCAGCATCAAATTTTCAACATAAGCATTGTAGGACCTCTGCTCATGAACAGTGTCACCATCATTTCCTTAAACTGTCCCGAAAACTGATTTCACACAGCGACTGTGCAATTCTGCACCAGACATGCAAAAACACATTTCAGCCAGGATATGTAAAATGACAGCTGTACTGTTCATATGGAGGTGTGTAAAAATGGCAATTTTGAAAATCTGGGTGAAAATATTACAAATTCACGGAAAGTTACGAGGCATGTGTGGAAGCTGCGCCCAACACATGTAAATCCTCACTATGGACTTTCATCACCAAATTTTCAACATAGGCATTTTGGGACCTCTGCTAATGAACAGTGTCACTGTCATTTTCATAATGTGGCTTGAACATGGATTTCCCACAGTGACCGCACTATTCTGCACTGGAACTGTGAAAACACATTTCGGCCAGGATGTGAAAAATGACAGCTGTACTGCTCATAAGAAGGTGCAGAACAATAGCAATGTTGAAAATCTGGAGTGAAAATATTATAAATTCACGAACTTATGAGCATGCATGCAAACTGCACAACACACGCTCATGACACAGTCATTTTATGGAGCATCGTCAACAAATTTTCAACATAGACATTTTAGGACCTCTTCTCATGAGCAGTGTCACTGTCATTTTCATAATCTGTCCTGAACACTGATTTCCCACAGAGACTGCGCTATTCTGTGCCAGAAGTGCAAAAACACATTCCGGCCAGGATATGAAAAATGACAGCTGTACTGTTCACAAGGAGGTGTGGAAAAATGCAAATGCCAAAAATCTGGGGTGAAAATATTTCATATTCGTGAAGTTATGAGCATGCGTAGAAAGTGTGCAACACACGCTTATAAAACAGTCATTTTGATTTGCCCTGGGAATTGCAACATAGGCTTTTGAGTACCTCATGAACACTGGCACTGTCATTTCATTAATCAGTCCCAAAAGGTGATTCTGTGCAGTGACCACGAAATCACCTTTCAGAAGGGTGAATTAATGCCATGACAATGCAGAGAGTCACAGGAGGGTCCCAAAACCATGTTGAAAATTTGGTGTCAAAATCCCCAAAATCCCTGAGATATGCATCAAAGTTGAACAAACTCTATTTATTCCATTATACATCTTACCGGCATTTCCTCAGTTCGCGGTCGCTTTTGAAGAGTGCAGACATGTTCCCGGTCCACCAAAGATCATAGCGCCAGACTCCAGAGGTAAGTATGGGGTGGGGGATGTGGGGAGGCAGGGTGTGCAGTGGGTGGGTGCGGGTTGTGGCAGGGGTGCAGGGAGATCGCCAAGGGACCGTTTTATTTTCCCACAGGTAAAGAAAAAAAAACATTGCGGGACCGTTTTTTCTTTGACAGGGGCATGTGGCACACTGGGGTGGGCTCCCAGCATGCCACTGGAGTCACCAGAGTCTTTTTGGGAAGCAGCTGTGGCCGACAGGATTGGCATCCCATCAGCACTACAACAAAAATGAGGCCACATTATGCCAACGGGGATTGGGCACCCCGGCGGCACACAATAAAAGCAGGGAGGGTGACATGATGCTGACAGGGATTGGGCATCCCTGTCGGCACACAGCAAAAGCAGGAAGGGGTTACATAATGCCAATGGAGAGTGGGCTCCCCCATCGGCATTGTGACAGGCAGTGACGGCAGTCACTGCTGCCATGTTGCTTGCACGTTGGGAGGTGTGTTGTGGGCATGCTGCATGAGAGCTTTGCTCTCATTGCAGTGGACCTTGTCTCAGCTCAGGTGGCCGCATTGGGTATGCAGGGCGTCGGCCCCTGCTTCTGCCTGATTGGGGAATGAGGAACGCATCTTCTGATGTGTGCCCTGCATTCGCCCAACAGTGACTGCACCTCCAAATCTCCTACTACTGTAGTATGTTGGCTGTGCATGCGCACGAGCCAACATAAAAAGTCTCCAGCTCAGTGGTTTAGCTTTTTCATTGGGTTGCTTAATGAGTGCACCACAGTACTGTACAATGAATTGATAAACATTTCCAGAGAGCTGCAAAGTAGCTGAAGCTGAATAGCAGCTAGAATCAGACCATTAGGAAACTTTTATTAATTCATTGCAGTGAACAGAGCACACATGAAGCAACTCATTGAAAAATGCTAAACCAGTGAGTTGGAGGAACAGTTTAATGTGACTTGTACTGTACAACTGAATGCAGGTCTTGTGCACTGTTTCAACAGTCTATGTCTATCTGACATTTATTTAAAGACTAATTACACAGAAAAACTTAAAGTATAATCAGAATGGTAACTAAAATATGATTACACTGTAACTACAGTCTGCTACACTGAAATGCATTGACTGGGAGCTCTGTGGTCGGTAGTAACACAGGGTAAAACCACCATTATCCAGATATAAAAAAATTATAACCAGTAATGAAATATAAATAAGAAATATAAAATACTATTTTAGTTTATATATATATATATATATATATATATATATATATATATTTATTATAGGGATGTGGTAGCAGCCCTATAGTTAGGGTTGAGTAACCTGTTCAATGTTAACCCCCTAACTTTGCACATTAAGATCTTGATCTGTGGGAACTTTTGTGATGGCAGCTTGTGAAGATTCTGAGATCAGTAGCTATAATTATTTATAAAAAATCTAATTTTATTCCTGTCCTTAACATGTTTTTTTTTTTTTTGCTCTCCCCTACAGCCTACCTGGTATGGAATTGTTTCCCCAAACTTGCAGGGGACGTGTGTCATGTACAAAAATAATGCCTTTGACAGGCTTGGCGAAAAAAATATATTAAAGGGTTCCAGAGTTATAAGGCTTTAAAATTTAATAGTTTCTGACCTGCACATGTGCAGTAGGGCTCTTGAGATAACGTTCTGCAGAAAAGTAAACATTTCATGCTAACAATGTGCATTTTTGCTTTTGCACCACTTGCTTGGCAGGGCAATAAACATTTTTTTGTGCCATGCCAACCATCATCTTGTTGATTTTTTCCATGAAATAACAAATGTGGAAAATACATAAAAATACTAGGATATAAAAAAAATCACATCACAATATAGCTAAACAAGGCCTGTTTAGCTGTATTCTGATGTTTGTTTTTTGATATAATGGCTACAAATAAATTTCCTGGGCACTCAAAATCCCAGGAGCTCAACTTAGAGAGAGGACCACTTCCCCTCTATTCTCTGTATGAGAACAGTGAGAATTTCTTGACTTCTACAGCCACAGCTGAACTCGTGCTGCCAACTGCAATGTGAGATGTGACCCAAAGTTTCCCTGGTATTTGGTGGCACCCCCCACCACACTCCATTGTCATGCCTGGTAATGTGTATTGTTGCCCTGGTGTCTAGTGTCACCCACCACCCATCAAATCACTGTCCCTACATTATAGGGAAACTAACATCAATTATAACATGTATCAATATTGTTACCAATGGAAATCTGCTTTACATCAGCCACTGGATGAACCTGTAACACTTTCAGTGTCAGAATTGTAACCCATTTAGTTGTCCTTCCCTTTATAGCTGCAGGCATCCATCTTCTAAATCACAGGCACATGAAATGACATCACATCAGGGGAAAACAGAGGGAAAATACAGTGCAGTCAGTAATTTATAATGACTAGTTTTTGTTCCCCTCAACTCTCTGTGACATTTGCAGTAAATTGTGCTGATGGCATTTTCAGGAATCTGCATCCCTGCCATCTTACAAATTTGTAAAGCCACTGTGTCATGGAGCTACAAGAATATTGCCCTGTTGTAAAAAAAATGTGTGCTGCCAGTGCCAACAGTTTCTGAGCTCCTTTGGGGGTCTGTTGATATGCACAATGTTTTGTGACATTTCAGTTGAGTGAAATGTTTTGCGCTTGTGTGGTTTACAAAGTGTTCTCCTAGTACCACTCTAATCAATGTTTGCACCAGTGCTGTTTTACTTTCTTTGTACGGAAGCAGCGGTGTAAAATTTTTGTTTCACTAATGAAATTTTGTGTAATAAGAGGCAGTGTGGTCTATTGATTGGAACAACAGATTTGCACCTTGGAGGTCACAAAGTCAGACCTCAGGAGAGGCAAATACTAACAGTGTGACCTTCAGCTAGTGACTTGGCCTCCCTGTGCTCCATTTCACTTAGCTGTACAAGTGGGTAGAAATAGGATCCCCCTGGAAACAAGATGTTACATCTCAACTAGGTTACCTTTTATAAATCAGTTATTGTTATGTGCTAGTGTGTGATAGGGAATATAATGGCTGCCTCGCTGAAGAACTAGCCCCGCCGGCTTCGCCGGCTGCCCCACCGACCCCACCTCCACCCTTGGTGGACATGGAGCCTTATAGCTGGTATCACGTGGCCGTTTTCAGCCTATCAGCCCACTTTGCCATCTGCCGGTTATACCTAGCCACCACTAGAGGGCTCATCTTACTTTTCCGTACTCCCTCAGGGCGTAACCTGTTTGGCTGCTTCCAGGGCTCCTCCAGTGCTCACTCACGTAGGACTGTCTGAGCCCTGTTGCGGCTTTATTTGAATTAAGGATTCAAGCTGTCCTCTGATCCCTCCCTCTGCCTTTTCACAGTCTGGAGCCCACCTCAGACTCAATCCTCCACTTGTTCCCGGGGCTCTTGGCCAGGATCTTACCCTCTGGAACTCTGGACATTGGTCCATCGTCCTGGGTCACCTCGCTGCCTGCTCTATCCAAGGGATGGCTCCTCTCCTACAGCCAGTCCTCTCTTCCCCTGGGCCAGGTCCCTCTGCTAAGCCCCCTCCGGCCTGGTTTTCCAAAAAAGGCCTAAAATTAGCCCACCTAAACATCCGCAGTATCCTACATAACCTCGCGGAACTGACTGCCTGGGCTGCCCTTTATGAGCCAGATATCTTAGGGATCACGGAAACCTGGCTGAAGCCTTGTACTCCTGACTCTGCTTGTGCAATCCCGGGTTATAGCCTTATTAGGTGGGACAGGGATGGTAGTAAACGTGGGGGAGGTGTGCTACTATACTTTAGGGGGCACCTTAACTTATCAGCGCTGTCTCTGTCTCCTCCTGACCCTTCCGGTCAGGCCTGGATTAAGAGGGGGGCAAATGGGGCAATGTCCAGGCCCCCACTATGGAGGTACCCCTGAGAAACGTCAGACTTGCGTGTAAATATAGGGCAAAAAAAAAGCAAGTTGCCATTTAAAAGTGGCTGCCGCTGCTTTAAAGGACTTGCTGCCGGCGGCCCCTGCTGTTCCTGTTTTTGCCAGCAGTGTCGCCTGATTAGACTCCAATGGAATGGGGGGGAGAATCACATGATATGCAGGTCAACTAGCAGAGAAGTCATGTGGTGTGTGTCGTCTGACTGCGCATGTAAGTTAGTGTACATACGTACGCACCACGCAGAAGTTTGGAGGAGATAGAGCTGAGCAGATGTGGGTTGGGTTCATTGAAGAGGTTCCCGGGCTAATCTGTTCAGATTCAGACAGTTTTTGAAAATAAAACAAAACTTAAGCTACTTGGCGGCAGTAGTGTGGTACAGAAGTACTACTGAGACTAGTGAGGAGAGGAGACAAAAAAAACAAAAAACTAAACAAATCAGTGATCACTCACATGACAGGTACTTACTGTCTGAGGTACACGGTGTCAGAATTGAAAACTCGAGCCGGCCCGAGGCCGAGCTGGGAGTCGGGATGAGTCAAGCCTATTGCCTGGATTGGATGGAAGGTCGTTCCTTTCTCTCGTTTAATGATTTTATTTTTTTAATTGAATCGCCCTGTGGTCCCGTCCTGAATGAATCTTTCTTATTCTGGGGGTTGGGGGCCAGGGAGGGGGGTAGCCAGGCCCGGGTAGGTAGAAAGAAGTTAGATGAACTGGTCTGGTCTGCTGCATGTGATGTTTTTCATGTTGAATTAAGTATTTGGAAGTTGTGAATTAATTAATTTCCTGACCTGTCCTCCGAATACTTCCACACTCCGTCTCCGACCTCCAGTTCCTTCGGCCGCCACCTCTCCCTCACTCGTTACTTCTCTGAGATGATGGTCAAGTTGAGTGGACACTAGTACTCCCTCTCTCTTGTCTGAGTCCCTCCCCACCTCCCGAGTCCCTAGTACTTCCTGTTGCTCTTGATCCGACTCCGGCCCCGCCGAGTCTGACTGCAGTTAAAAAAAAAATATGGTCGTCCATGGCCCGTGCAGTGTTCGAATCGGCTCCAGATGCAATGCTGGTAGGCAGGCAGCCAGATCCAGCCCTGTGTCCCCCCCTCCAATCCCTCTCCTGCACAATCCTCCGGGATCCGGGCCAGACTTGTACCAGTATTGGTAAGCCATTGTTGTCTCTGAGTCTGAGCATTATATACCTCATGTTTGAATGTGTGCTCTAGGGAGAAACTCAGGAGGGGGGTCATTCTCCAGAGGGGATGCAGCTGAGGAAGGGGGAGAAAGTCAGGAGGGAGAATTAAGTATTGGAACTCTGGGGGGATGCAACTCTGGAGGGATGGAGGTGGGGGTGCAACTGTGGTCATGAAAAAAAAAATAGAAGTCATCAGGCTTGAACCTAGGTCTGCAGGAGGGGAGCCCATGAACAGCTCTTGCCTCTTCTAACCTCTAGGCTATGCTGACAGCATGGCCAAGCACCCCACACTGACATTCTTAAACAAGATGCCATCAGTGAAAAGAGCTACCTGGTTATCACTGAAACTATTTTTGACAGCACGCCTTTCATCGAGCTATTATTATGACACCCTGTTAATGGTATACCATCATGTTATATACAAATTAAAAGCCTTTTAAATGCTTAAGAACTAATTACCTCGTAGTAACCTTGGGGTAGGTACTCACTAACTGGCTACTATACCACACAAAAGACTGAACACATTTCTAAGTCTAAAACACAAAAAGTAGAGCACACACCAGTCTAAATATAAGTTAAACTTTTATTAACACATGCAAAAAAACCTGACGTGTTTCGGATGACCTTTGAGAAAGGATGTAATTTTCATCCGAAATGCGTCAGGTTTTGGCATATGTTAATAAAAGTTTAACTATATTTAGACTAGTGCCTTGTTATTAGAGGTGTGTCTACTTTTGTGTTTTGGATAAATGAACTAGGTATTGTAGCACCACGTCCTCGTGCTTACTCCAAGTTTGTTTTTGGACATTTCTAAGTCTCTTATGTACCTATAGTTCTACTAGATGGGGTCTCACCAACTGTCTGTACAGGGGGATAACAACTTCCTGTTTTCTGCTGGTGTTACCTCACATCCCAGTATCCCCCAAGCCCTCCCTACCGCCTTCTCACTTTGCTTGTGCCAACCTTTAGATCATCTGATATGATTACCCCCAGGTCCCTTTCCATTTTTGTTGTTGTTCCTACCTCCCCCTCCACTGTGTAATCTTCCCTTGGGTTTTTGTTTCCCTGGTGCATTATTTTGCACTTCTTTGCATTGAATCTAAGCTGCCTTACTTCTGACCATTCCTCCAACCTTGCCAAGCCCCTTCTCATCCTTTCCACGCCTTCTTGTGTATCAACCCTGTTGCAGATCTTTGTGTCATCTGCAAAGAGGCATACTTTTCCTTCCAGTCCCTCTGCAATGTCACTTATAAAGACATTAAAAAGGACTGGACCCAGTACTGAACCCTGCGGTACCCTACTAGTAACCCCTCTTTCTTCAGAGTGGACTCCATTTGCAATTACCTTCTGTGGTCCTGTTGTCCAGCCAATGTTTTACCCAGGCTACCACCCTGGGACCCACTCCCAGGCTAGTTAATTTGACTATTATTACTTTATATTATATTTTATTATTATATTTATATTATTTAGCTATTGTCCAACAGCTCCAGGCACTGGCAGGCAGCCATCCAGGCTTGCATCCCACCTCCCACTACTTCTCCCAGAGTCCCCTCCCCTGCACAATCCAGCAGCCCCAGCTGCCCCACACACCTGACTGTGAGCCCATCTCTTGCTCTTGTTGGAACATGTGAGAGCGGGGCCAGGCCACATCTGGTTGAGTGAGTCTGTTGTTGTGATGATCATGAATGCCAGCTCCCTGCTGCCCTTTACCCACATCAAATTTGTATTCCTCTGACTGCTGTGCTGATAACCTCCCAGTCTCATAACTCATAGGGCAGCTGGGCAGGGCATAGAGGATGGATGAGCAGTGGCATCCCCTAATTTTGAGGGGGCTATTAACTAGCAAGGCAAGGCTTAATAAAGTTATATTATTTACATAGCAATTGGCAATGGCATGCTAGGCATTAGTGCAGGGCAGTAATGGCATAGAGCAATAAATAAATGAGCAAATAAAAAAAATAAACGGCACAAGTACAGAAGCACTGTAAGCAAGCACAAACTGACACACACACACACCACTCGCACTGTAATTTCCTTGTTGTTGATGTAATGAAATGCCCTTCCTTCCTTTGAGGTGAATCTACATGATTTCAAATTCAACTACTTGAGTTTAAGTTGTTTAAATGTATTAAATGGAAACTGTACTTTTTGCCTCAACAACAAATTACAGACAGTGTTCAACTTGAGGATATGTAATCTGCAAATAACTTCCTTCCTTATGACAGGACTAGAAGGCTAAGTTGAACTTACTATTTAGCCTTCTAGTCCTGTCATAAGGAAGAAAGTTATTCGCAGTTTACATATCCCCCCATACCAAGATACCATATGTGGCTGATCATGGTACCCCTTACGCTTACCAGGGCAGGGAGGAAGTACTGCAATTAGGCATTTCTTTGTGATGGAGAACGTTGAGTTAAAGGGTTAGTGACCTACCTGCTTAACTTGACAACTGGTGTTACTGTCTCCCAAAGCAAACATGTTCCTTGCCATAATAATGCTGCTTCCCTGTCTAACTACAATGCAGTTACTCATACCCTTGGAGCCCTCTGTGGTGAGGGAGGCTCTCTCCGTAGAAACATAGAAGCGTGAGAAGTTGATGGCAGATAAGGAACCAAGAGGCCATGCAGTCTGCCCATTTCTTTTCTATCTTATAAATGTGCCATCGGCCTTTGCTCTGTCAGTGGCCTATCTATTCATACTCATTTGTATTGCTCCCTTATGCCTATCCCATGCCTGTTTGAAGCCCTGCACTGTATTCATAGCCACCACTTCCTGAGTAGGCCATTCCATGCATCCACCACCCTTTCTGTGAAAAAATTTCCTCACATTCCCCTTAATCGGCCCTCTAATCTCATGCTGTGTCCTCTTGTCCTGCTATTTTTCTTATATTTAAACATGTTAGACTCTTTCACCTTGTTAATGCCCTTAAGGTGTTTGAATGCCTTGATCATATCACCTCTCTCCTCCTTTGCTCAAGGGTATACATATTGACCTCTGTTAATCTGTCCTCATATGTCTTCTGATGCAGTCCCTGCACCATTTTGGTGCCTTTTCTGGACTGCCTCAATTTGGTTAATGTCCTTGTGAAGGTGTGGCCTCCAATACTGCGCAGTACTCCAGATGAGGCCTAACCAGTGTCTTGTAAAGAGGGATTATTACTTCCTTTACGACTTGTGATACCCCTACTAATACACCCTAACCCCCCCCCCAGCCTTACCTACTGCTTTAGAGGTCTGCTTGGATGATTTCAGGTCATCAGTGATGGCATTTACAGTTTAGAGGGCTTTATTTGGCTTCAAGATACAGTATTTATTTTTCTGTTTTTCTATTTTTAGAGCATTTTGCTATCGAGTCTGACTAGTAAAAGAGAAGACCACGGCGCCTGGCCGACTCGAGTAGTTCATTCATTTTCAGGCTGAGAGGAGAGTTTATCAGAGGTAAGTAAGACTGCCTTTTAGTTTTCATCATCATTTTGTACTAAAATTTATGGGAATAGTGTACAGTACATATCTATATGAGAGCTACATCATGGCTTGCAATTTCAAATAAAAGCATGCTTGATACATGCTGTGTGCAACCAATAATACCCAACAAGGGTGGCGGTATTGGGCTGTACCCGCCCACCGGGCGTAATGATGCTTGATGCCACAGGCGGAGGGTCTTATAGCCCTTGGAAGGGTGGATATAGCCCATACCGCCCACCCTGGAGGGTGTTATTGTGCTTAGAAAATTAGGTTATATGTGGATTGAAAAAAATAGAGTTGCTTGTCTTTGGGTTAAGAGACAGGTGAGCATCGGATGTGAGTGGCGGTGAGCAGACGGCGTGCTAGCGCTCATAGTCTGAAAATGAAAACTGCTGTTGTTGTTTTTGGAGATCTTTATTTAGATTGTCATTTTGGTGGTGTCTGCGTATGTGTGCATGAGGGTTGGAGCTTCGCCAGCTCAGTGGCTGTCTTGGTGACTCATAGAAAAAAATGGTGGTTTTCAGTTTTTGATTTTAAAAGTGTGATCAGGATTTCTGTGGATAATAGGGCAAAAATGCCACGTTGTCCATAGTACTGTCAAATCGTGACAGCTCAGATGTGGACTGGGAGATAATAGAAAGAAAAGTAACTTTGTGAAAACAGGTTCATTTATTTCTTTTCTACTGGCTGTGCTCTGCTTATTTCAGCAGGGATATGCATTAGGTTCATAATTTTATTGGGAGAACGTCTTGTGGACTGGTGTGTGGTCTCAGCTCTCATTAAGACAAATACAATGGCGGAGATTTGAAAATGAAATGAGGGTGTTTTAGCCAATTAGAGACCAGGTTGGGCAGCAGGACTGTGGTGATGGTCATGGGGTTGGCTGGGCTGATACTTTTAATAGACGGGCATCTGTTGTCTGATAGATGCCCAGCTAGAGAAGTCCCTCAGCCAATCAGAAGCCTGGAATACTTTTAACCATTTACTAAGTGGCAGCTTGAGAGGATGAATAATGGTGCTCCACATGTTTCTTTTTTTTTTTTATAACCATCTTTATTGCATTTTAGAAAAACATACAGACAGACATACAGCATCCCCCCGGGATCCCCGGGTACCCACCCCAAAACTGGGTAGGACAACTATGTACAATGACTATGTACAATCACAGCTTCAGAATTTACCCTTCCCCATATCCAGACATTTGCTCTATCCTAGCGACACTCAATTTAAGATCTGCCCATTCTTAAACAAAACCAGGACCGCTAATCATGAGGGATGAACTTAACCCAAGAGGCCTATAGTTCCCAAAACCCTACAAACAATATGGGGTTGGTCCTGCAGCTGCATCCCGAGAAAGAGAGAGAGCCCTGAAGAGACTTTGTTTGGCAGTCCAGTACCTATCTACTCTGAGATACACATAAGATCGAACCTAGTACACAGAATCTTCAAAAATAAAAATAAAAGGAAATCCCAAGTAGGCCAAATACGGATATTAAAAATGTATTTATTTATTTACCCATCACCTCAATTAACTACATTTAGACAGACAGACCGGTGATTGGGAAGGTTAGACTGAAGTGCATAAATTACCTCTAAGGTTCTCCACCTCTTAATATATGTTCCTTTTCTGCCGTCCCGGGACATTTTCCGCTTGATCCTGCCTAATGTCCTCATAAGGTCTGCTAACCATTGGTCATATGTGTAGATACAATCACTCTTCCAATGCCTCAAGACGTAAGCTTTAATTAAAGCAGACATCAACGCTATATGGTACCTAATCTGCAACCCTGCGATTTGGCCATATCCCCCAAAATACAAATCTTAGGCGAAATAAACTCCGCATAGTTTAAGAAGGGGTCCATATTCTGCTTAACCTGAACCCAAAGCGGATATATCCTGGGACAGTCCCAAAATATATGCAGTGTATCTCCCGGACTCAATCCACACCTGAAACATTGATCTGTCTGTCTAAGATGCCTAGCACATAGTTTGGCGGGGGTATAGTACCAATTGGAAAATATAAAAGATTGCATGGTCCTATACTTGGGAATAGGTATGTAGACCACGCTTTTCCAAATTGCTTCCCAGTCCGGTCTCAGAAGGGTATCCTTTTTTCCCAGTATGCCAGCCACTGAAATTTCTCCCTACCTAAGAGTCCAAGAGCAGACTATGCGCCATTGACAGGGGTTTATGTGCACCATTAAGTTCCTTAAGGTTGTCCCAGGTAAATGGAGTCCCTGGAGGACATGTTTTTCCTCTGCAGTTTCTGTAACATTTGGTAATCTGAATCTTCTTAAAAAAATTAATACCTCTACATTGAGGCGGAAACACCACTTTACCATCTATAATAAAATCTGCCCAGACAAGATTAGAAAGCTGCGGAGTCCAGTAGCTCCTAATTACCCGGCTGCCAACAGTCATATTAGGATTACCCAAAATAGGTTGATCTCTACAGCCCTTCTGAAGCTTTTTACGAACCGGGGATAAGAGAGCCCACCAGGTCAGGACTGTCTTAAATATTGGGAAATCTTTACCTACTTCTGGCAAATTTGCCGGATTGGTAAATAGCAATGAATCAGGTGAAATACCCTTATCTCTCAGAATTTGCCTTTCAATATGCAACCACATTGGAGTGTAGCCCTCTCCTTCACAGGAGCTATTCCACTGACTCATTATAGATAATTGCCCGGCTACATAATATAAGTAAAGGTCTGGAATTTTAAGACCCCCCAGACTAAAAGGAAGCCGCAAAACCGTATGCTTCCTCCTTGGAAGTTTAAAACTCCATAGAAAGTCAGAAAATAATTTTTGTATTCTAATGAACCAAATCTTAGGAATATCGTATGGGGACAAATATATGGGATACAAAAACCTAGGCAGTAGGTTCATTTTGATTAAACCCATTCTAGCCATCAGATTTAGGAGGAGCTTACTCCACCTACCCAAGTCTGCCCTAGCTGCTACAAGTACATTATTCAAATTTGCCTCTACTCCCTGCTGCAGATTAGGAGTGACCCAAATACCAAGATACTTAATACCATCTGGAGCCCAATTCAGCTGCAGCGACTCGAAGTCTGCCTTATACACATGCGGGGTAAGGGGGAGAACCTGTGTGTTGTTCAGGTTTAATTTGTAATTCGAGACCACCGAAAATCTGTTTATAACCTCCAAAACCCTTCCAAAGCTATTCACTGGGTCTCGAAGATGCAAAAGAATGTCATCTGTGAAAACTGAGAGCTTCAACTCCTTCCCCTTAACCACAATCCTCCGTATTTCCGGATCAGACTGGATCGCCCGCAGCAAGGGCTCCAATAGATATTAAATAAAATTGGGAGAGGGGACAACCCTGTCTGGTCCCATTATCGAGGCTAAATTCTTTTGACAAAAACCATTACAAAGGACTCTAGCCGTGGGTGCGGCATAGAGATTCCTAATGCCCCTGAGAGGCCCTCGAGAACCCATCCTCTCCATAGTAGCAAATAAAAGGGTGGAGACCCTATTGGAAGGCCTTCTCAGCATCCAAAGAAAAAAGCCCATATCTGAGCAGGGGCCAGCGGCTCCAGGAGCACATGATGAAGCTTCCACGAAGGCATCGTGAGGCCCCTACCTGGCATAAGCCAACCTGGTCCTGGCTGATAATTAGAGGAGCTATCTTTAAAAATTCTATTAGCTAGTATCTTAGATAGTAATTTAATGTCCTGATTCAGGAGGGCAATAGGCCTATAGCTCCCTGGTAATTCTCTGGGTTTATCTGGCTTGGGATAAGTGTAATATAAGCCTGGTATAACAGTAAATGAGGAACCCGTCTGACATGATGTTAGAAAAAGCTCCAGGGAGAAGAGGGACTAGAGTCTGCGAATGAGCTTTATAAAACTGAGCAGAGAGACCATCTGGTCCTGAGTTTTACCCTTGGGCAACGACAATTGCATCCTTATTTCAGCTCTCTGTTATAGGAATCAGCTAATGCCTGGGCTTGTGCATGATCCAATCTTGGCAGACTTATATCCTCCAGAAACCTCCACCCCTCCTCAGTAGTACCTGATGCCCCTTGATATAACTCTACAAAATAGTCCATAAAACATCCGCCATAGCCTGCAGATCTGTAATCACTTCCTTGGTATTCTAAAAAGAAATTGTCCGACGGCCTCCATTCTTTTACTCTGGCAGCAAGAAGCTTACTAGGAAAATCCCTTGTAAAGATATTCAGCTTGGATCTTTTTCGGTCCAGGCCTCCAATTTATTATACAAAATGTCTGTCATCTCGTCTTTCAACTCCTGAAGTTCCTATCCACCTCCTTGTTGGATCCCTCCAGGGAGTAAGTGAATTAATAGCACTTTTAGATAAATTCCTCTCTTGCTTTTCTCATCCTGTTCCTCCTAATGGTAAAACTCTGGGCTACACTGGTATATATGCTTTACAAGTAAATAAGCTAAGATCTTATTATCAAAGTAACAGGGATCTGGGTTTAAGAACAATATCTAGAGCTTCCTCCAGGCGAGATAACATATTGTCTTCTGAAAGAAGATTCATCCAGCCTCCATCTGAAAGGTTTCATCTGGACAGACTCCATTACACAAGACAGGTGGACTGGAGAATGGTCAGATAAAATTCTACTGTAAATAAACAGTTTCTTAACCCCCTGCAGGGCCTTCTGATTAACCAAGAAAAAATCGATACGTGTTTGAGTTTTGTGCTCCCCTGAATAAAAAGTCATATTACAGTCCCCTTGCTTAAACCGCCAAAAGGGGTCTGTCAACGCTGCAACCTCTAGGAATCTGGCCAGAGATATCTGCGCTCTAGAGGGTGGCTTTCTAGAAGGGGGTGTCCTATCAAAAGGTTGTTAAGGCAAAGGTTCCAATCCCTCTATAATTAAGGTGGGATGAAAAACTAGCTAAATCCAATTCAGCGAGGCGAAAAAATCAGGGTCAGGAGGAGTTGGCCCATATACAGAAGCAATTGTTATTAATCTCCCACAATAGTGCCCGTAACAAACACTCCTGCGCGTCCTCCACTTGCCTTATATAGCAGGGGACAAATGGGCAGCTTTACAATCAGAATACTACACCCCTGAAGCTTTGGCGTTTCCCTCTCCTAAAACTTGACCCACCCAGAGCCTTTTCAACAGCGTTTAACTCTTCCCTTTAACAAATGGGTTTCCTGCAGTAGAAATATTGAGCCCCCATCTGAGAGATATGCTTTAAGATCACTAGCCTCTTCTTCCTCCCTCTGAGACCCTTAACATTCCAAGATACCATGTTAATATTAACATAAAAGCATACTATACCCCTTCCTGGCCTCCCAGCCCGGACTGCCAATAAGGTAGAATCTGCGCTTGGACTCTCTCTCTCCCCATCCACCCCAAACCCTCACCCACCGTAGATCCCGATCCTCTGATCACCCTCCTATCCAATGTCGAAAAGCGAGATGAGCCCAGCCATGAGGCGCACCCTAAGCCCTCAAACCTCTAATGAACTTAAACCAAGTTTCTTTCCCCTTTACAAAAATACTAACACTTGGAGTATTTATTCCCCTTTTTTCCCCCTTCCCCCCCTTCTCCATCCCCTTTTGCAGCTCCAGCACCTTCCCCCTCCCTCATAAAAACTTTAAATCAAAAAATCACAAGGTCCTCAGGAGGGGTTACGCAGCAGCTCTACTGTGGTGATGCTCCACATGTTTATGATAATTTTGGCTAAAGCAGCTGTGCATGAATCTGGTGAAAATGTTGACCTATACTTTTTTATGCTATTTTAGATTGCCACTTACCTTCTGACTTGTATGGTAGCCATTTTTCCACAATGTGAGTCTGTTTTAGTACTTTTTCCATGTTTGAAACAATAAAAGGAGCACTCCTCTCAATATGGCCTGGACCAGGTCTTCATCAATATTATCAGCTGTTTTTGAGCACCTATTGTTCCATAAGGTCAGGGAGCACTGCCTGCAACATGATAGTTCATTTAGATACAACAGAAGTGATATTTAAACAACTGATGGACAAAACAGCAGAGAATATTGATGAAGTCCTAGTCCGAGCCATATTAAAAGAGAACTCCTTGTATTATTTCAAACATGGAAAAAAAATAATAAGGCAGTCAAATTATGGAAGAAGGGTATCATACAGAAGTCAGAGGTGAGTAGCAATCTAAAATTTCATAAAAAGTATAAATAAATTTCACTGGATTATTGCAGTGCTGCTTTAATATACCAAGGATGTCAATTTCATTTTTATATAGTGGGAATGACTTGGGAGAGGAAACATTTAAAAACGTCATCCCGTAGTATTTTGGTTCAGGAATGAAAGAAAAGAAAAATGTGCGTCTTAAAATTTTGGATAGAGACTAACATTATTGTGGCTTCCAACTATGCTGACAGTTAACTGTGTGATTACTAACAATTACTACTGTATGCAGTTCTTTTCCAATCCCTCATTTTGTTTCCCGGGTCTGACTGGGACGTGTGGAGACAGTGTGTGTATAAGATTAAAGAAAATGCCATGAAGGGTTTTGCAATCAGGTGCTCTGAAATGTCGCATTGTGAAAGAGAAGCAAGATAAACTGAATTCCGTGTTGGCAAAGACCCCTCGACTCAGTCAATTTATCGCGATTAATGCTTCTGTGTCAGCTGATGTCCTTGTCACCCCAACTAGTTATCCCTTAGCAAGTGTGAATGCTATTGTCAACTCTGAAGTTTCACAGGCACATCCTAATGCGGAATCTGATTTAGAACATTTTGAAGACAATACTGTGGTTGTCCACCAATGTCATTGACTGCCACTTCCACAGATGAAAATGATGACATGTTTTTGGGACAGAAGGCCTATCAGCGATTCATCACACTCAGTACATGATGAATGTGAATGTTGATCAACTGATCCTGCGAGTGGTTCCCCATCGTTCCGCCACAGTGGACTTCTGGATTGAGAAAGGACCAGACAGTTGCCAGAATAAGACTGACTCTGACAGTTACATGAAGTCAAAGCGTTATTACAACCCAACACAGAGACAGCCAAAGGGGCATTTCGTTTCATGAAAAATCACATGTTCTACACCAGGCGGACGAATGGTGAGATGCATCTGAGAAATGGATGCTATATATCTTTCAAAGAGATCTATACTGTTTTCTTCTGCAGCTGATGACAAGTCAGAAGGATCAGTTTCCATAAGTTAGACGGTTTATATGACTGGAAAAAAAGCTGACGAGAGAATCATAGCGCATGAAAGAAAGTGGCGTGCACAGAGGTGCATTCTCAGCATTTTGCAACACGTAAAAGAATATTGCCATGTTGACGCAGTTTGGAGAAGCAGTGTCAGGAAAGCAGTATTGGCGTGATGTATTATGTCGGTAGTGGCTGTTGTTACTCTTCTGGCTGAAGAGGCTGGCCTTCGGAGGAGATGATGAGATAATTGGATCAAAACATAAATACAACTTCCTTTGGTTGCATAGAATTGATAGCTAAGTTTGATCCTTTCTGGCTACATATAGAAAACTTTGGTAATGCTGGTCAAGGAAAGCCTGCTTACCTGTCCTCAACTATATTTGAAGAATTCATTCAAATCATGGCGAACCATGTTAGAGGCACTATTGTTAGAGAAATCACAATGGCCAAGTATTTCTCAGTATCTGTTGATTCAACGCCTGATTTAACTCACGTTGATCAGCTGACTGTGATTGCTCAGTATGTGTTAAATGGTGTTCCAGTTGAGCGCTTCTTGACTTTCCTGCAAATCAGCAGTCATATGGCTGAAGACCTAGCAAATACTCTGCTAGACTACTTGAAGACTGAAGCCATTGACTTCATGGATTTCTGTGGCCAGTCTTACGACAATGCAAACAACATGGCTGGACGATACTCTGGCATGCAAGCACTACTCAGACAAGTGAACCCCTAGCAATATTTGTACCTTCACGCTGCCCATTCTCTGAACCTAGTTGGTTCTAATTCTGTTGATTGCTGTGTTGAGGCAGTCAGCTTCTTTGGCTTTCTCCAGAAAGTATACACTTTCTTCTCTGCCTACACACCGTTGGTCAGTGTTGATGAAACACCCTAAAGGAGAAAGGTGGTGGATTGACACTGAAGTCACTGTCTGACACACGGTGGTCTGCAGGTGCTGATGCAACCAAGGCACTCTTTGACAGCTATGCGACATCAAAGCTGCTCTAGAGGAAATCATGATGATGAACATCAGAATGGCACCTCAAGACATGAGGCAGACTCGTTGTCCCAAACAATGGAGTTAATCGAAACAGCATTTCTTTGTGATCTGTGGAATACCATTCTTGTCAGATTTAATGCGACGAGCAAATCTTTGCAACATAGCAAATTGATCTTAAATCAGCTGTTGAATTACTGACATCTCTAAAGCTTTGTCAACACATTGTACGTGATAGTTCGATAAATTTGAAATCCGAGACACAAGAATTATCTGGCTCCTCTAATTACAGAACTGATCACTCAAGGAAAAGAAAAGAAACATGCAGTATGACCACGTGCAATCTGAAGGAGTTGTTCTAACTGGCAGAGAGAAATTCGGACTAGAACTACTTTGGTTATAATAGATTGCCTCATTATGGCTTTTGAATTACAGGATTTCGGCTTACCAAAGTGTCTATGATCGCTTCAAAGTTATAGTGGACTCTGACGTCTTAACTGATGAGGCAATACATCTTGAGGCTCAGAAATTAGCTCAAGAATACCCATCAGACTTGCCTGTTGAGGTCTTCCCTGGTGAAATATCTCAGTTCATCAGCTTTGCAAAGGCAAGAGGTTGTGATTCACCACTATCTCGAGCATCACTACTTCATACTGAAGAACTGCAAGAGACCTTTCCGAATGTTTCTGTCGCTCTTCGCATGTACCTGTCACTGATGGTGACTAACTGCTCAGGTGAACGCTCATTCAGCAAATGGCCCTCATTAAAACAAACTACATCTACAATGCGAGATGACCGTCTGAGTGCACTCACTCTTCTAAGTATTGAAAGTGATATACTTCGAACAAATCAGCTTTGATGACATTATTAATACATTTGCAACTGCTAAGTCACGCAAATGCCATGTTCTGGTAGCATAAATTGATTTTGTATTGGGGAAATTATAATGAATAGAGAATGGGGTGACAAACGACCAAGTGTCAGGGGTAAGGATCCCATGGGCCCTTCCACCAACCAAAACAAGGGATTTTCTGGAACGCAACTTATTTCTACCTTTTTCTTTCTTGTCCTCCTCCTCCCCCCTGCCTATGGTATATTCCTGATAGTTACTAAATGCAGCACATGCCCCTGTGCACTATTCAGTGTAACTGTGCTTGGAAGTTGTTCTGCTCATGGGATGTCCTATGCACCTTTTTGGATTGACTACACTAGCTCTTACACAGGGTACATCCCTGTGGTTGCTGGAGAAGCTGGCCCATTTTCTTGATGAAATTGTTTCTTATTGACTATGTCAGACTGTCTTGATTGGTATGCCCCTTTTATTCTTGTGTAACTGGGCTGTTTGCACACTACCTGTAAGAATGCTGAGGTAGATGAACACATCTCTACTACCTTTGACTGTGTAGTCCAGTCCTGCAAATCCATATTCATCTAGGTTCCCCTTTCTTCTCCCTGATGTACACACTGAGTCTTGTCTTCTTCTGGGGCCTCACCACTTTTTACAGAGGTTGTCCACATTCAGGCCCGGATGGGCCACTATAATATAGGAGAAATACAGAGATTTTTTTTGTTGTCCTAGATATCTTCCATAGGGACTCCCACGTGGCCAAGTTCTGGCCCTTTTCTTGGCACCAGCAGAAGTGATGTGAGGCTTTGACACCAACAGACCCTGGAGTCAGTGCCTTATCCCTATCGCGTCCACCTCAGTGGCCAGTGAATCATCTTTACACTTGTCTTTGGCTGCTTACTCTCTGTACTAGCAATTCTTTAGGCACTCCAAGATGTCACTCAAAAAAAAAAACAAAAAAAATGGGACCTCTCCTGTGCTCAGAGACTCAATAAACTGTTCTGATAATGGCTATCCTAGCTCCACCCTTAGCTCCTTTAGTACCCTGGGATGTATGCCATCAGGTCCCTACTGCCTTGTCCACCTTGAACTTAGCGAGCTCTTTGTAGCACCCTTTCTTTGCGAATGGAGTAGTAAACACCTTCCAGACTCAAGCCCCCACCAGACCTCCCCAAAATTTGAACACTGCTCCTTATCCCATTGTCTCACTTTGCAAATATTATATATATTTGTAGTAATATCCACCGTATGTTTATATATCATATTCTGAAAGCACATACAAATTTGTACTATCCATATATGTGAATATGGAAACATACAATATATGATTTGAGGCAGTGGCATGTACAGTATTTTCCAGCATGAAGTGTCACTTTTACAGTAGGAAAAAAAATCAGAAAATGATAAGGAAACCCCTTAAAGTGCACCATTTTCAACAATTTTTTTCAAAATTTTCTGGGGGCATGCCCCCAGGCCCCCCTAGATGGGTTGGGGATTTTCACATGTCATAAACACTGCACACGCATGGGCCCCCCAGAGGTCCAGTGCCCCAGGCCCCCCAGGAGCTTGATCTGGCCCTGCCTCCGGTTGTGAATTCATTCACTCCCTCTTACTGCTTGGAAACACTAAAAAGGTGCACCTGGTCTGCGCCTACAATCCCCCCAAAGGAGGCCTGCCAGGACTCTCCTTCCTTCTTGACCACCTAAAAGGCAAGATTGGTTCTAATGAGGTGATCATCATGGGGGACTTCAACCTCAACTGGCTGGGCCTCAATACAAAACTATATGAGCTGCTCCTCTCAGGCCTCGCCCTCCATCAGACCATCACCGAAATCACTAGGACCCCCCCCGGGGAGTCAAGGGCTCCCTTATTGACTGGCTTCTGAGCAACAGACCTGATAAAATTATCCAAACTGGAACACTCCCGGATGCGATCTCTGATCACTCTCCCATATACTGCATTTGGGGATCCACCACCCAAAAATCCCTGTAGAGTGATTCAGATGAGGGACTACTCCCAGTTTATCCTTCATGACTTCCTGGATGACCTCCGCCATGCCAACTGGTCCGGTACTTAGCTCCTAATGACCTGCTATAGCTTTGGACAGCTTCCTGGAGATTCTCACCTCTACAAGACAGACATGCTCCCCTCACGAAGAGGAGGGTATGGGGCATGGCCACAAATTGGCTCCATGGTGGTCTTCTAGCTCTCATGAAGCAGAGGGACAAGAGCTGGTTCAAGCTCAAAAATACCATCGACACCCATGACCTCCTTGAATATCGTTGGCTCAGAAACTCCTGCAAGGCCGCCATTCGGGTTGCCAAGAGTGAGTTCTGCAAATCTGCCATGCTCAACTCAGCCTACAGCCCCAGCTCTTCTGGCAAAACATTAAGAACATGGTCGGAGGGTCCACCTCTAACTCTGGCACCGATATGATTGTTGAGGGGGCCAGCTGCAATAACCCCCTGACCATAGCCTCAGCATTCAATGGCCTGTTCTCCACTTTGCCAGCCACCCCCCCTTCAACTCTCCACCCCTGAACCTCCGGGCACCCCCTCCACTCGGACCCCATTTTACCTAAAGCAAATCTCTGTTAGGGAGACTCAAGCTCTGCTTGCTGGTCTCTCACACACTCCGGGGCGGGTTACGATAATCTAGAACCAAAGCTCCTCTGTCTGGGGGCGCCCCTCCTTGCCCTGCCGATTACCCACATCTTTAACTCTTTCCTCACCTCGGGGATCTTACCTGACATGTGGAAGGTGGCCAAGGTGGTCCCGGTGTTTAAGCATGGTGATCCCAAGGAGATAAACAACTACCGCCCCATTGCCATACTCTCTGCCACTAGCAAGCTACTCAAAAAGGCTATAGCCACTCAAATCTCCCATTACCTTCAGGAGCACGCGGTTCTCTCCCCCGCACAGCATGGGTTCAGGAAGGGGCACAGTTTGGCCACTGCTATCGTTGTTGTCACCTCAGGGATCAGATCTGCTACCGACCTTGGCAAACTGACTGGAGCCATCTTCGTTGACCTCTCTAAGGCCTTCGATCACGTCGACCACAGCCTCCTTCAAACCACTCTGCTCTCACATGGCTTCTCCCCAGCCTTGCCTGGTTCTCCAGCTACCTTAGGTGAGACTACAATACACACCTGCTACAACCGTGCCCTATCGGACCTTTCACCTGTCAGTTGCGGTGTCCCTCAAGGTTCCGTCCTTGGTCCGATACTGTTCTCCCTCTACATCAATGAACTCCCCTGCATTGCTACCTCAGGATCCACTACACTCTATGCAGATGACTTGGTACTCCTGTCTAGCTTGCAGGACATCTCAACCATTAACACCCAACTCAACTCTGACTTTGGGCATGTCCAAAACTGGCTCATGGGTCACAAGCTCACGGTAAACCTAAATAAGACCCACGCCATGTTATTTGGGTCGGTGGCCAAAACTGCATCATGCCCCTCCCCCTTGCCATTCTCGGGGGAAATGGCTCCCTCCTGCCTGTCTTAAAATCCACCAGGTACCTGGGGGTTACCCTTGATCCTCAGCTTGATCTTGCGGAGCATCTCCGGAACATTTGCAAATCCTCTAACAGCAAGCTCGGCTTAGCCTACAGGGCCAAGGACTGCCTCACTCCGGCCACCCGGCTCGCCATTGCTAGGGGGATCCTCCTACCCACGCTCTGCTATGGGCTGGTTGCCTTCGCACCGGTCCCGAGTGGCCACCTTGCGAAATGGGATACGGCCTATAACAACATATGTCGGTTCGCCCTCGCTGCACCCCGCCTTATGCATCGGTGTGACCTCTATGCCCAACTGGGGTGGCTTCCCCCCGAGAAACACCGTGCCTTTGTCCTCGGCAATATGATCGACAACATTGTCCGTACTGCCTGTCCCCCTGCTCTTGCCCTTCCCTTCAAGCATTGCTCCTCGACCTTCAGCTTAGATCCAGTTCGGCTCAGGTCTGCCTGATCCTGAGGACCCGCTCCCTAACCGGTGATCGGGCCTTCTCTGCCTATGCTCTGAGACTCTGGAACTCCTTTCCCGCCTTAGTCCAGGCAGCCCCTTCCCACCCCGGCTTCAAAACATCCCTCTGAAAGTTCCTCAAGGCTGCCTCCACCTGTCTTTGTGCCCACTAGTTGCTGGGTGACTGTCTTTGTGCCCACTAATTGCTGGGTGACTCCCCCCCACACACTCCTCCCACATACTGAACTTCGGCCTCCCACCTCCTCCCCCTTATCACCTCCCCTCCTCCTCTGCTAGGTGCCCCCTTGCCCTACTCTCCCTTTAGCCCCCTCCGCTGCCTTGCACCAAATTTACCCCTTTGTTCTCTCCCCTGCAGCACTTAGACTAACCCTCAACCCTTACCCTCTGCGAGGGGCCCCATCACCTGACTTACCCATTAGCTCCCTCCCTGTAGGCACTTAACAAACCTTCTACTCCCTTGCCCCGCCCTCTGGGGTCCACAACTGTTGGGCTGCTCTCTCCCTGCAGGCCTAACCAATCATATCGTGGTGGTCCTCCTGCTGCCCCTTCCCCTCCCTGTACTCACCAGCTCCCTTGCTGACCTACCTCCCTGCCCACTCTCCACCCTCGCCTACTCTCCTGACCACCACCTCGACTGTGCTCTACCTGCCCCCTTCCCTGTCTACCTGTCAATCTCCCCCTGCTCCCATCTGTGGACTCCCACCTTCCCACTCCTACGGACCAGACGCACCAGTTGCCATATACTCTCTACTTTTTTCCAGTCAAGTTATTGTTGTACTCAAGTCTTTACTCTGTACCTCGGCCCCGCCCTGCATGGGGGTTTGCATGCCACCTTGACAGTGTACCATGTTCTCTGTATTGTAATATTTTTGCTGGCTCACCTGTTTAATGGGCTTGTTTTCTACCATGTCTATGTACCATGTTTTCTGTATTGCGCTTGTTTGCTGCCTTGACTCTGTACCTCGTTTTCTGTATTGTAACCTCCCAGGTCGCACCTGAAAATAGGCATTTGTTGTCTAGTGTGCCTACTTGGTTAACAAAAACAAATAAATAAGTGATATTAAGAATACTTAACAGAGGACCCTTTTAAGGGTTCAAAAATTAAAAGTATTTATTTGAACTCTCTAGAAGTAGGCTTTCTTTTATCTTTTATCAAAATAAAAGACAGGTTTATGTTCTTTATAAATGCAGCTTTTTAACTCTATCTTGCCTTTTCAATATGAAATATACAGCAGTTCCTTTTCTCATTGAGGCATGTCCAAAATATGTTGTTGCACCTGTGGTGCAGAATGGCACTGCAGTTGTGCAGAATTTCGTTTCAGCAGAGATTCAAAAATGTTCTGTACCAGGTACATGAAGTGGGGTAATAAGTTAGCTATGCTGACAATTTGGTCAGTGTTGTCAAATAAATGGAAGCACAGGGCCCCGAGGGCCTTGTGCTTCAACAGCTACATAAATATATGCATCAGTGGAGGGATGGGAGCAGCTTCCACAGGCAAATAAGAATATGATTATACTATCTTAAAAAGTAAGGAAATAAATTGCAAAAAACTTTGTTAATGCTCTAGTTAGGGTTAACACCACAAATGTAGGTAAATGTGGTATTAGAGATTCCAACCCTCACACTCCATCACCATCCTAAGCACACCAACAGGCATCAAGGGTGTGCATTGGGGTTGTCAGCCCTAACACTAACCACATTCTCCTATACTGTACCCATCTCAGCCTCTTTAGTTATGGAATAGAGTAAGTGTTAGGGCTGATGACCCCAAGGAACACCCCCTACACTTGTTGGTGTGTGCAGGGTGGTGGTGTGGTGTTAGGTTTAGAAATCCTAATGCCACCTTTCTCTACTTTAGTGGCTTTAACCCTAACTAGAGCATTAACAAGGCTTTTTGCAATTGATATACATATATTTTTTTTATGTATTTCTCCCTGGTGTCCAGTGGTACTCCCCGTTCGATTATTGTCTGGGTAATATTTCTTTCCCTGATTTCCAGTCACCCCCCAACCCTTCTGTTCCCCTCCCTGTAAATAATTTATGTATTCCTGGAGTCTAGTGGTGACCCCCACCTTCTGATGGCTGTCCCTCTTGTTTGTTATACTTGTCCTGGAGTCTAGTCTCACCAGTCCCACCCTCCAATGTTCTTTAGAGCCTGACAAGAAGAAAACAGTCCCTCAATGTCTGTTATTTTTTAATCTGATAAAAAATGGTCTATCAGTGCTATGGACCCCACCCCTCAGCCTGACCTCTCACACACATCCTCACTCACCTGAATAGGTCAAAGTGTGAAGATCCATTCTTCCATCAAAAACATGTCTTGCTACTGCAACTGGTGACTGCTATATGAGAAATAAGGTAAGTGCCGTTCAGTTTATTTCAGTGGTGTTTTCAATTGCACATGGCTTATTTCTCATATAGCAGTTGCTGCTTCCAGCAGCAAGATATGTCTTCCATGGGAGAGTGGATCTTCACACTGAAATCTGTTCAAGACAGTGAGGGTGTGTGGGGAGGTCTGGGAAGTGTGGTGTGGTGGGTGCTCAGTGAGAGGAAGAGCTGAGGGTGCAGGACGGCATCAGCGATGGACCTTTTTTGCAGATTAAAAAAAGTTATTGTGGGACAGTTTTCTTCTTTTCAGGATCTAATGAACATCACAGGGTGGGGGAGTTAGCACTAGTTACCTCATTTATTGAGCAGTGTCAGTGGCTCAGCAGGTTGCACACTCACTTCTGAGGCTGGAAGATCAGAAGGCTCTGGGTTCTATCCCCACACCAGGCTCTTGGGTTAAATCCCAATACTGACACTGTGGTGCAGCATGAGGGGGGTACTGCACTCCTGAGGTGCCATCTTTTAGATGAGATGTTAAACCGATGTTTCATCTGCCTGTTCTGGTGGTAGTTCACGTGGATGCTAAAGATCCCATGGCACTTCTCGAAAAGAACAAGGGTGTTTATTAAAGAAAAAGAAATCAAACAAACAATACATTTGCAGGAATATCAATGCATATTCAATTGTTACAAGAAAAGAGTCAATAATGTGCATCATAAATGAAAAGAGAAAAAGCAAACTCAGTTACTAACAACTATAAAGACACACATCAGTCATTGCTGTCATAATTCTAGAGAAAAAAGATCATGTCATTCTGAGACTTATGTACATTAATAAACTAATAAGTCAAGTAGATTATACTAAATCAAGTCACTAGGGCATCCGAATCAGTAATCCACTTCATATTCCTCCAGTGTGACCTCAAAACATTTTGCGAGGTTATACTTGCTTCTTTCTGATATATGGCAGGAAGTTCAAACAGAATTTTATGAATTAATTCAATATGTCCAATCAGTTTCTGCTGTCAGATAAACAGAGATCTGGCATTCCAAATAAACCATTTGATGACCAGCAACACAATGTGCATAGTGATTTTGTTCCACCTTAAAGCCTGACCAGTGTAATGTCTATACATCAGGGCCTCATAAGTCATAGTCTTGAACCAGGGTGCATTCCATTCTATAGATAACAACACCCCAAATCCTTAAATATAAGAACAAGTAAAAAACAAATGCCTGATCATTTCGATCTCTTGTGTGCACTGTGGTCTACTACAGTACCGTTCCTCCATCCGCTGCTGCTTATGGTTGAATTTAATGTTGGTTTTCACATGGCAGCTTACCCAATGTAAATCCCACATTTTAGTTGGGATTCTAGATTCTTTAACTAGGTGGTATAAAGACAAAATATAAACTTGGGGACAATTAGAAAATGTTATTGGTTCCCAGAAAAATTCTCTTGTACCCATATGTATATAAATCCTTTCTTGTTTTGGTGATCAACATTGATTCCAATGTTTAATTTTCAGGAATATCTCCCTAATATAGTTTGGGGTGACTATGGATTTTTTTAGAACTCTCAGGCATCCGTATTCCCATTTTGATAGCCATGGTGAGCAAGTTATTAATAGAAAAGGGGGCCATTCTTGTTCAGCATACACCAAGAGTGGTCTGATACATGTATACAGAAATATAATGAAAAAATGAAATGGGTTTAATCATCCCTAAACCTCCCTGCTTGATTGATAAGTAAGTCAAATTCCTTTTAATGGGGTTCAGTCTGCTCCCCCATATGGATTGAAAAAAAATACTTGAAATAGTGGTCTCTGTTTTCTTAATGGAAAAACATGGCTAATGTACAAGAAAATTGGTACTAGAAATGTTTTGACCAAATGAACTCTTTTCTGTTTGCTATGTTTCCACTTGTTCCAGCCTGCAACTAGCTGCTGCCCTGTTTTATTTTTGGCTCCCAATTTACTTTATCATCCTGCTCAGAACCGTAAGTCACACCTAGTATTTTAACCAGGTTTATTGATACTTTTACTCCTTGAATATCCCTGAAATTTGGGTTGGTATCTCCTAATTGTTTCACTACACATTTCTCAATGTTCAGGGAAATCCCAGCATGAACTCTATACTGGTCACACAACTGGATGGCTTCTGCAGCTGAACCTGAGTCCTGTACCTAAATACATAAGTCGCCTGCATAGGCTATTGCTACAAACCCAAGAGTTTTATTTAGAAGTGTAATGTGTTGGAGCTCAGTGGATTTATTAAGAATTGTTAAGAGAGGGTCAATGAAAAATACAAAAAGGAGGGGCTCATGGGACCCCGTCTCACACACCCTTGCCTACAGTATACATGGGTCCTTTCCATCCCTGGACAATAACGGTGACTGTTGCTATTATGTATAAACACTTAATCTATTTGATGAATGTGCTGGATATTCCATATTGCTTGAACACTGCCCTCAAAAATCTATGATTAACCAAGTCAGATGCTTTCCTTTGATCCAATGACAGCAACACACCAGTTGTGTTGCCTCTCTGACTTTGCTCAAATAGTTCCCTAAAAGAATTAGGGGATCTGTTATTTTCCTACCAGGGACTGAACATGTTTGAGCTGGAGATATTAAGTATTCAACGTTTTTAGTCATCTGGAATTTAAAATTTTAGTTAGTATTTTAAAATCATTATTTAATAGAGAGGTAGGTCTCCAATTCTGTATATCACTTTTATCACATTTTTTAAATATATACTGTATATGCATTTAATTTCCTTACTTTTTAAGAAAGAATAGAAAAGTAGAAAGTTGCGCAAGTTGGTGGGAGCATGGGGCCCAGACCAACTTGTAAATGTTGTGCCACGTTATAGAGCTAATGACTAAAATGTACATTGACAACAGCACAACCAGCCTCTAAACAAATGTTAATGTAGTAGAAGTATTAATGTAGTAGAACAATAGAAAACGCTGTGCACAAAACGTAAACTGCGCCACACAATATGTCTGCAAAAAATATATTGTCCAACACATAAACACCTCTATTAAAATATACAGAACATGCTATCAAAACACTCCAAATCTGAAATAAAAAGACCAATTGTGTCCAAGATATGAAATGTCAAAATTTGAAATTTTCATTCATCAGAGTGCCACAGTTCCACACCTGTTGACATTTAACACACACAATGGATGGAAATGACATCCATGACACTAAGGATAGGTATACTGTGAATTTCAAGCCACCACCACAAGCAAAATGCTGCCTGCAGAACGTAAACTGCACCACGCCATATGTCTGCCAAAAAATATTTTCCGAATGGAAACACTTTAATTTACATCCACAGGACATGCCGTCAACACGCTCCAAATTTCAAGCGACAAAACATATATATATATATATATATAGTGTGTGTATATATATATATATATATACAGTATATATGAATATATGGCACACCCCAGCCACCAACACCTGTTGATGTGTGGAGGGAGGGAGATGGTAGAGGTGGGAACCCTAACATTGAATTCCGAAACCTTTGTCACTGTACTATCAATGCTAACTGATGCAGCAACTGAGTTTTTTGCAGAAAATGTTGTTTCTTTTTGAGACAGCATAATAGCATCATTATTTTACTGGGGGAGCACAGTGTCCAACAGACTCTGCACTCCAATCCCTTTTAGTTATGCGTGTGCATAGAATAAATTCAACAGATGGACGTAACTCTGTCATTTTCAGCAATTTTTTCACCTGATTTTTAACATGGCCTTTTGGGGACCCCACCTCATGAACAGTGGCAATGTCATTTCAATAATCTGTCCCAAAAGTTGAGTTTGCACAGTGGCAGTGGCATTCTGTGCCACAGGTGCAAAAATATGTTTTAGGTAGCATGTGAAAAATGCCAGCTATATGCTGTTCATTCGGAGGTGTGAAATTAGTAATGCTGAAAATTTGGGTTGAAAATATGAAAAATTGGCGAAGTTCTGAGTGTGCGTAGAAACTGCACAATGCACGCTCATAACGGAGCCATTTTTTTTGAAATTTTTAACCAAATTTTCAACATGGGGCTTTTGGGAGCTCCTCTCATGAACACTAGCACTGTGATTTCATTAATCCATCCCCAAAGTTGATTTCGCACAGCAACTGTGCCATTCTGCGCCATAGGTGCCAAAACACATTTTGTGCATGATGTGAAAAATGACAGCTGTATTGTTTATGAAGAGGTTTAAAAAAATAGAAATGTTGAAAATCTGGACTGTAAATATTAAAAATTGGTGAAGTTATGAGTGTACATAGAAAGTGAGCAACATACACTCATAATGCAGTCATTTCTTAGAATTATAGCACCAAATTGTCAACATGGTCTTTTTGAGACCCCACTTCATGAACACTGGCACTGTCATTTTTTAATTGGTTCCAATAAATTATTTCATGCAGCATCAAAAAAATCACCTTTCAGGTCCAATTAATGAGATGACAGTAACAGTGTTCATGAGCTGGGGTCCCAAAACCCCATGTTGAAAATTTGGTGCAAAATCTCAAAAAATTATGGAAATATCAACATAAGATCAAAACCCTGATTGACAGCCATTATATGGCTTCTACCTTGATTCTTCAGTGTGTGGTTCAGCTTTGAATAGTGAAGCTGTGTCTTGATCCAGAAAAGATGACAGTGCCTGACCTCTGGAAATAAGTATGGAGTAGGGGTGTGCAGGGAGGTGGGTACACAGAGGGATGGTGGGGATGGAGAGGGGGATGGGGAGACGATGAGGGACCTTTTTCTTCTTTCGAGGAATAAAAAAAGTGCTGGTGGACAGTTTCTTTTTTAACTGGTATATATGCATATACTGGGGGGGGGACATTATGGAACTATGCCAACTTGGGGATTGGGCTAGCCACAGTCAGTGAAGATATGTATAAAAACAATGGGCTAGGGCTGGAAGGAACCAGCAACAGAGGGTGGAGGGTGGGACAGCACACAGAGGGAGATAGAGATCAGGAGGGCTGTATATTTAATACATAAATTAACAGATGCCTCAACCCATTTGGAGGCTTATAAAGGATAATGCATCCTTTGTTGAGGTTAACACCAACAGGTGTTTACCTAAATGGGGGCAGAGGAAAACAATCCTGCCATTATTTATAAAACAAAATGCTATAAAAGGTTTTTCTTAAAGTGATGTCGCAGGTTTGTGAAAGTTTTGCAAAGGAACTTTCACAAATTTGCTAAAGTGTCGCAAATTTGCGAACGTTTTGCAAAATGACTTTTGCAAATTTGCGACACTTCAAATGGCCAAAATGCAAAAACATTTCCGGACATTATTTTTAAAAATGTAGCAGCTGGATCATCTTCCTCTGCCCCCGATTAGGTAAACACAAATGTTGGTGTTTACCTAGGGGCAGTAACTCAGCACTTTTTCTCCACCTCTAACTGAAAACAAGATGGCCATGGCACAACAGTACAGAGGGCATTTGCAACACTAAAATGTGCTGTTGTGACACTACTGGACGCCTTGAAGAGGCACATCATTTTTTTTCCCTTTTGACTATAATTACAGCATTTAAATTTGAATAACTTTTGAATGGATTAATATTTTTTCACCAAATCTTCAAAAGGCACATCAGTGACTCAGACTGCATCTTCCCTGAAGATTTCAGACCAGATGGACAAATCATCGTGCTGTAACCCCAAGCAAAGAAACATGCAAAACCTCAATTTGTGTGCATTTTGTGGTGCTCTGCAGCTCCACAACTGCTCATCCGAACCTAACGCAAGTTGCCAAATCCAGTGATCTATGGTACCACTCTACACATGCAAAATTTCAGGCAATTCTGTCATACGGTTACAAAGGAATTGAAGTGCTACATTTTGGGTTTAAAATAGAAGTGGCAGGGCAACTCTAACTATAGCTGCGCTACTGTGCAGCTATTATATATATATATATATATATATATATATATATATACAGTATTTACACTATTTGCTCAGTGGTCATTCTAAGAGAGGGAGAATGATCTCTAAGGATACATGAGAAAACCTGTGCTATTTCATATTGAAGCTTATGTGCTATTTATTTATATAATTCATTAGTGAGCCCATCACTTTCTGGAGTTTAATTGTTGGCCAAGGCACTCAGTGCATGGGCCACTTCCAACAAGCTGGATATTTTGTGCCAATAATTTAGCATGTTCCTTTGAGCATGTAAGATTTTCTAGGTCACAAAACAGAGTCTCATAATACTGACTGCCTAAGTGATCAGCTGCAAACAAGTGCTGCGTATGATTATGTACTATTTTCTTAATTCCAGGGAGATCAGAGGAGAGGATATGTTTTTCATCCCTTAGTCTATCCATTTGTTTCTGTTTTAGGATGGTGTTGCATATTTCATAGGGGAAAGTATATTCTTTCCTACCCTGTGTGAAGAATCTCTGCTAATTTTGAAATGTTTTGAGCCTGCAGCTGATGAAAAGCTGTCATTTTTTACTTTGTATTATGTATCTAATCATTAAAATTCTGACCTGTGCTCTACAATAGAGATAGTAATTTCTGAAGTTGTATCCTGGTTTTCAAATATTGGTGGTACTCAGTATTCCTTTTATTTTTACTGTAAGCCTTTAACAACAGAGTCAGATTTGATACGGTATCTTCTCACCATGGGGGGTCATCATATAAATCATAAACAGATTTCTGGCTTTTAAAAAAAAGTCTGTTTCTCATGTCATGCCAGGAGATTCAAGAAGGGATGACTTAAATTTCCAGGTCCCAGATCCATGAAGTGTCTAACCTGTGTTACCTAATAAGACATGCAGAAGTTTATGGTCTGAGAATTCTGAGGCTAATGCTTCTGCTGCTTGAATATGACTAGATGGGGAAATAAAACAAATAATCTATCCTGGTGGCTAATGGTCCTTTGTGAAATGGGGGCTCAGCTTCCCTCGAGGCTGAGTTGTGTGCATCTATTAAATTAGCAGCCTGGATCATTTTTTTTTCAAAAATGCCATGTCACAAAAGATTTTTTTTTGTTCTGGTATTCCTGCCTCTGTCTGCTGAAGATACATTACAATTTAAGTCACCACCTAAAATCACAGTCTAGGAGGAGTAAATATATGGTTGGATGAGCTGGAACAGTGTTACTCTTTCTGCTTTCATCTGGGTTGCATATTTATTAATTATTCTAACTAGAACATTGAATTTTACCCTCTACCATGAGTACCCTACTGGTGAAAAGTTGAGAACCTTGATTAGTTGAAAGTTAATCCCTGAAAACAAAATTGCTACCCCTGAGCATGAGTCTGGGCCCATGGATCAATATGAAGGCCCAACATGCCACAGTTTTGTGGCTTCCCTGAGATCTTGTAAGGTATGTAATCTCGTGTCCTATAGGAGAAAAATACCATTATCCAAAGATCTGAGTAATGAAAAAACAGCCTGTTTTTTAACATGATTCTTTACACTGTTAACATTCAATGAGTATAGTGACACAGCAGTTACCATAATGGAAAGGTTAGAGATTTTTCATTCATGGGAGCTGTCTGGCCATCCTTCTAGTTTGCCTAACATGCTTGATTTTAGTTTTTGCCTTAGTGGGAGGTTGTGCTTTAGAGGGATTGGTACTTTCAGGTGGGAGAGGGTCATCCCTATTAAAACCTCCATCTGGTACGGATGACCAGACTGAAGAATCAGATTCATTACCTGAGGCCTTTTGGTTATCAGCCAATGCCTCAAACTTGTTGGTTATTGGAATCCCTATTTTTTTAAGACTTTTGACTTGGATTGGGACCAGTTCTGCCTCCTTCTGATGGGTCCTTTTGATTTCCCTGTTTCTTGCAACAATGGGGGTGGTGGCATTTCTACCTGCTTGTCACTGTCTTCTTGCTGTACTACTGCCTCTCTTTCCTCTTCCTGGGTCTCCTGAGGAGATGTTCTTGAGGCTGTATTGGAAGAACTAGGTTCATCCTGTCCTAGAACTGACTGACTCCCTTTAGAGGGAACTGCAACCTGCTTACCCTCCGCAGTGTCTTCTGGGGAAGGGGTTGGATTGGGGAAGGTTATGGGGCTGTCTCTTGTTCTCTAGGCAATAGCTGTAAGTAACATAGAAACATAGAGGTTGATGGCAAATAAGGACCGCAAGGCCCACCCAGTCTGCCCATTTATTTTTCTACCTTATGAATGTGCCATTGGCCTCTGCTCTGTCAATGGCCTATCTATTCATACTCATCTGTATTGCTCCATTATGCCTATCCTATGCCTGTTTGAAGCCCTGCACTGTATTCATATCCACCACTTCCTGAGGAAAGCCATTCCATGCACCCAGCACCCTTTCAGTGAAAAAGAACTTCCTCACATTACCCCTTAATTGGCCTCC
This sequence comes from Neoceratodus forsteri, assembly GCA_016271365.2. NCBI lineage: Eukaryota > Metazoa > Chordata > Ceratodontiformes > Ceratodontidae > Neoceratodus > Neoceratodus forsteri. The sequence goes on along the minus strand of CM057456.1, from coordinate 171,283,467 downwards.
CTCTAATTTCATGCTGTGTCATTTTGTCCTGCTATTTTTCTTATATTGAAACATGTTAGACTCTTTCTCCTTGTTAATGCACTTAAGGTGAATGGTTTGATCATATCACCTCTCTCCCTCCTTTGCTCTAGGGCTCTGCAGCCTCTGTTCCTCAGTGTCTGCTTGATTTGGCTGGTTGTGGGTTGCCCTGGGACAAGAATGGTAAGAATGCCCCTTAGTGTCACTTGATTTACACAGTTGTTCATTGTGGCAGTGCCCAATAGTATGCCCTAGATCCCCGACATAGAGTACATTTTAATTTATCCTGTTTCACCACACCTATAATAAGCTTTCAGCTGACCCTGATAGAATAAAACATCTCTGTCACAGCCTATAAAGAAACTGTTAGGCAGGTGCTGCAGCCCTGTTTCAGTGGTGTGCAAGACAATCCTCGCCCTCCATCCCCCAGTCCATATTGTTTCATCATCAAAAATAGCCTCAGGATTCCCTAAGGCTGCACATCTTTGTCTGAGCCAGTACAATAAGTCTGTCACACTGACTCCCTCATTCCTGAATAGTACTGTTATTGTTCTGTTCGCTGGTTTGGATAGTGGGATAGCCTGAAAGGACGACCACAATGGGTCTGATTTCAAAGTATGGTAGAGTTCCCAAACGTTTTGCAGGCCAGTGCTAAACTTGAAGCTGATGTCAAAAGTCTGTTCTCCTGAAACTTGTATTAATGCATAAATTTCAGCAGCAGTATACCTCATGGATGTTTTTAATAATGTCCTGGCAACAAATATACTGTCAGGAAACATGTCCATTCCCCCTTTATAAATTAACCTAGCAGCGTTGTGTCTTTTAGCAGAAAATACTGGTCCTCTGAAGAAAGAAGCATAATATCTATTCCCTCGTGTATGCTGGTGCCCTTCAGGGTTTCCAGTAGTAGGTTGTTCAGAAGAGTTGGGCCTAGAAGTCCTTTGACCATTTGTGTCAGTACTGTTTGACTGCCCTGCAAGCTGAGTAACGTTTTCACAGTCACCCATTATTGTGACTGGAACATTTAATATCAACTGTGGATTTTGAGTTAGTTGCAGCACCTCAGGAATATGCATTGAGGACATAACATTTGCTGCACTAAGGTCATTTTTGTCCAGCGTTGTATCAGCAATATCAAGTACATGAACAACAGGCCTAATATTAGTTGTTGCTGACTGTGACTTGATTATTTGAATTGGGGATGAACGTGAAACCCAGTGCCCCACTGGACTGAGTTCCCAACCAACTCCCTGTAGGGCAGATTCAACCAACCAGTCCATTACTGAACATTCAGGTGTACTGGGGCTATGTCTTAGGCCAGGAGCTGAGGCCCCTGTAGATGCCATTCCCAGTGTAGCCCCAACTTTAGAATTTACAGAAGAATTAGCTACATTCCCCTTAAATGCAAACAGTGAAGTAGAACTGGTACTTGCCATGAAAGTTCGGTGAGAGGTCTCAGACTGCTGCATGCTAGGTGAGTTGATTCATAGAGCAGGTGGTGCTGTCACTTCTCGATAACTTACAGCTGCACTTGAGGTTTGCAGCTGGGCCTGGAGCTGGTTGCTAGGGAGTGGCACCTTGGCATTAGTTATTTCAGGCTGAGTCGACTACTTTTGCAGCCCAATCATGTCTTGTAATTCTTTTTGCCTTTTAAGAAAATGCTGTTCCTTTCTTACCAACTGAGCTTCCAGTTCTGCTGAAGACACTTGTGTATTTACACTGACAATCGAGGTAATATCAGGGCTGTGAGCCTCCTTAGTTTCCAATTTTATTGATTCTCATCCATTTAGAGTCACATTCTCAGCATTTGTCTGGGTTCTCAATGCTCCCTCCAAAGAAACTTGAGCATCAAAACATTTTTCGGCCTCAAAAGACTCCAAGGCAGTGGAGGAGACCATCTCCAATAGCTCCTGCACATCCATCTCTGTCAGTGACTCTGCAGAAGTGGCCATCTCTGGCCAGAGGTTCCCAACAGAGAAAGGTAGGGTATTTGTTTATTTAGTAATTCATACAACAATATACAGGGAAAATTAAACAGTATATATGAAAGTTACAAACACATTCTCATCATCTTCAGCTATAACAATACAAAAAGAAAAATAATAACATCATAAGAGAAAGCTTCTCAATATTCCTTTTTATATTTTTCCCAATTTACCCCTGCATTTCTTTACTTATATTACAGGAATATCACTATCAGTGACCCATGGTAAATTCCTCCAGAATTGTTTTAAACTCTTACTATCCATATATTTTGCCTCCAAAAAATAAATATCTTATAACTCTTTAAAATGTTCTCATAAAGGACAGCATACGTAAGGTCTTTTTGTTGTAGTGTGAATAGGCACCTAGAGTTCCAAATATACAATTTTATTACTACAAAGATAACCCATAACATACTCTTCTCTCATTTAGTCCATGAGAGTGGATACTTCCCATATATTAAAGATGGGAAAGAAACTTGTTGGAAGAAAGTCGTTTTTGATTCCTGGTATATAAACCTCTAAAAATTAAAAAAATATATGCACAAGTAGAATAGAGATGTCTAATAGTCTCCAACTGATTTGTGCACAGCAGTCTAGAACAAATCCTTTCTTCCACTTTTCTATGTTTCTGATTGTCCTTCACATTTAATCTTTCATGGCAGGTCAGCCAATGCACATCTTTAAATTTCATAGGGATTCTTTTTTCTGTCAAAAAGTCCAAAAGAGCTGCTCTAGTTCCAGGAGGGCATTTTGGAAAGGGGTCTACCTCCCTAAAGTGTGTCTCACTTGTATAAGCATAGATTTGTTTCTTATTTTTTGTTATCACCATCCTGCTTGAAAGACCCCATAACCTTAATTTTACAAAGACTTCTCTTAAGTATGGTGGTAAAGAAGCATGGTACTTAATGTTTGTCAGTTGGTCTTTCTCCCAGTCTTTATACCACAAAGACGCTGTTTGTACAAACATATCACACCGATATTTATCTGAATATAAAAATAGGAGTTTAAAATTTGCATTCAAAAACTGGTAAAAAAAGAAAATGATTGGATTTACCATATTTTGACCACCTTTATTTAAAGGTAAATAAACAATATTATGTTTAATTTCATTCAGGCGACTCCCCCAAAAGGACTAAAAAAAAGGCTGTACAGTTTTGCTTCCCTTGTTTTGGGTACTGGGAACACCGCACTGAGAAATAGAAAGACAGGTATAAGTTATGTTTTAATTAAATATATTCTTTCCTGGTAACTCATTTTCCTTTGGTTCCAGCATTGGACCATCTGTGTACCAATTTGTATTTTCGCATCCCAATTAATTATGTCCATTTGGCCCTCCCCATATTCAATCCCCAAAATGTTCAAACTACCCGTCATGACTGAAATCCCTGCCACATTATTCTGAAAGGTCCCCTGTTGTCCCAAGAGTTTCCCTATACTTTTTTGAGTATTAAGTTTGGATTCTGAGTATATGCCATATTCGTAGCGTATTGCTAAAGCTCTTTCGGCAGAACTGTCATTTCCCACTTATAGTACCAGATCATCTGCATAGGCCAGAGCTATGTATGGAACTACTAGGTGTGGTAACTGTATAGTTGTAATGTCCCCTGCAGTATTAAGAAGCCTTAAAAGAGGGTCTATACTAAAGCCATACAACACGGGGCTAATTGGGTACCCTTGTCTCACTTCTTTTTGTATCTGTATGTAGGGCTAAAAAATCCATTTACACAAGGTTTAACCATGGCAGTTTTGTATAATGCCTGTAGCCATTCCACAAAAGTGTTAGGTATACCTTAATGTAATAAAGTCTTCCATAAGAAGCCATGGTTCACATTATTGAATGCCTGTTTTTGATCTAGAGAAAAATCATATCCTTCTAATGGTGATACGTTATTTATATCAAAGGGGTCCCTCAACAAAATTAATTGGTCTGCAATAGTATTCCCTGGAACTGTACAGGATTGTGCTGGTGTGATGAGATATTTTGCTGTAGTTAGCAACCGTTTATTTAACATGTTTGTCAAAATTTTAAAATCGTTATTTAGAAGGCTAATAGGTCTACAATTTGATAGATCAAACGTGTCTCCTTTCTTATATAGAAAAATAAGGACCCCATAAGCCATTTCTAGTGGACTATTTTGTTTCTGTAAAATAGAGTTAAAAACCTTTGTAAATTCATTCAGAATTTCGTGACGCAGTAGATTATATAGTTCTGATGTTAGACCGTCCTGTCCTGGGGCCTTACATCTTGTAAGTGATTTTATAGCCTTTGCTACTTCCTGTGTGGAGAAGGGCTGAATTAATGCATCTATAAGATCCTGTGGGGCAGCTGGGACCACTAGTTTCTGGAAAAGGGGTGAAAAGTAAGTTACCTTCTTATCCTGTTTTTTAAACAAGGAGGCTGCATATTCTGATGCAATATTACTGACCTGTTGTTTAGAAGTCTGTATGTTGCCTTGTGCATCATAGAGTGCCGCTATTACTTTTTTTAAATTCATTCCTGGTTTTGAAGCTAGGCGCATATACTCCCAAAAGGGCCCCGTGTGCCATATTGCTGCTGCAATTTAAGGCCTTCAGTTTGCAATACATGATACTGTAACATTCTCCTCTTTATGCATGATATCTGGTCAGAGAAATCATGCTTAGTAGTTTGAGAAAGAGTGTATAAATATTGCAATTGCTTCATTTCTTTCAGATAAGTTATGTAATCATTGTGTTTTGTATGTTTACTGTTTTTAATAAGTAGAATATGGAGCTCAGTTTTAGTCTCTATCCATCAATTAACTGGGTCCTCATACAGTTCTAACATTGTTTTCTTACATGTCAAAAAATAAATCATCTGTTGTTGAAAAGAAATTTGATCTAAGAGATTAGAATTAAGTTTCCAGTAACCAGGGCCAATAGGCTCTTCTGGACTGCCAAGTACAATGGTTAGGGACTTGTGACCTGAATATTCTACAAGAATTACATTCGACTTTTGAATCTTAAGTGTCTTCAAAATAAACAGGAAATTGATTCATGTGAATAGGTTCCTTTTAAAAAAAGTTTTGTCTCTTTTACCACTATGATCTAGTATTGCATCTTTTAGATTTGCAATATGGATAGCTGTGTTTAAAGCAGTCATATCCTTGAATATTTTCTCCATTTTTATGTCTATTCCCCTGTCAAGTTTACTTAACCAACAGTTAAAATCCCCCCCCCCAAAAAAAATAATATTCTGGGTAGTGTGTAAGTATGGGTTTATTTGTTGAAAAATGGCTGTATAGTCCGCTTTCATTTGTGGGGCGTAAATATTAATAATCCGAAAGGAAACATTGTGTAGTCTAAAATCAAGCAATGGTACACTACCAGATACCAAATTAAGAAGTTTTATTACTGTAGGTTGAATTTTGTGAAAAAGGACCCCACCCCTGAACAATGGTCAGTACCAATAGACCAGTATGAAATCCCTGAGCGCCATTATTTGGTTGCCTTGATATTTGTAGAATAGTGTGTAACCTTGTATCCTGTATAAGAAAAATACCAGGAGGGTGGGTCTGTAGATGGTGAAAGACCACTCTTTTCTTCAAATTATTCTTTATACTATTCACATTTGATGTCAAGATCAAAAGGAGAGATGAAAAAAACATTTGAAATTATTTTAGCAATCTGCATTTTTTTCCTTTTTAACTTTCCCTTTCCTGTGTTTATCACCTGTGGCCACCTCCTGTGTCCAGATTTCTCTACATCTGTTAAAGTATCTTGAGGATTAGAGTCTACTGATTCACTATCTGAGGCCTTAGTGTCCAGCATGGCCTGATATCTGTTTGAGGCATTGAGTAGGGTGATTTTGGGAACTTTGGGCATTGTCTGGGCCCAGGCCTATCTCCTCCTTGTAGTCATCTTTTTTTATACAAATTCTTCCACCCGGGGTGGTCATAGAGATATCAAGGTTTGGTTCTTGCCCTACTGACTCAGCAAATTCTGATATTGTAGGCTCCCTGACCTCCAGTCCCTTGGTAAGCATTGAGGTAATACCCGCTTCATCTTTCCCAGAAACGAAATCCTTCCTACTAGGTGTAGGGTGCTCTCTGCTGCTGACCATGACTTGCTCTTGTGGATCCAAACCCTCGGTTGGCTTTACCATAACCCTCTGTTGATTGTATTCTCTCTGGGCCGTGGTAACTAGAAGTTGTTGGTCCTCACTATCAGCTGTAAGCTGTTTCCTTTATGCTGCTACTGGACACGCTGTATAGGTATGTCCTTCTCTCTCACATAAATTACATTTCACAGCATTCCTGCATTGACCGCTAGTATGTCCTGACTCCTGACATAAAGTGCATTTTAACTGGTCACACGTGCTACTTATGTGACCCGCTTGCCCACACCTATAATATGTTTTAGGCTGGCCCAGATAGAAGAGGACACCTCTATCCCTTCCCAAAAAAAAAAACAATTCAGCAAGTGCCAGAAACCTTCTTCCTCAGTTCTTAGAATTACTCATCCTCATCCCCCCATCCAGATCCCTTCTGAATCAAAAATGGCCTCTGGGTGGACTGTGACAGTGCATCTTTGCTTTAACCAAAACAGCAGGTCAGTGACACTAACTCCCTCATGCCTAAAGAGAACTGTTATGGTTTTATGTTTTGGTCGAGAGAGGGGAATCACTTCAAAGGGGGAACATAATGGTAATTTTTAAACTTGATGGTATCTGGCCTAGAATTTATCTAGGCCACTCCCCAATTTAAAATTCACATCAAACACATTCTGCCCTGAAACATGAATCAAGGCATACAGTTCAGTAACAGTAAAATGCATACAATCCTCTAACAGTGTTTTGCCTGCATAAGTGCTATCTGGGAAGACATCCAAACCTCCTTTATAAATAAGTCTGATGGCATTATGCCATTTTGCAGGGTATATAGGTTGTTGGAAAAAAGAAGCATAAGATTTTTGAGTCTGTGCAGTAGTAGGTTGCAATGGGCCCTCCTCTACCACTGTAGGCCTATTCCTAACTTCAGCAGGAATGCTTTTAGGAATGTCCACAAAATCAGAAAAATCACTCATTCTGTTCTCAATATTGTCTTGTGCAGACTCGTTCATTCCGTCTCCTGATACTGTTGCCAGTTCTGGATGCTGTGTAAGTTCTAGTTCAGGAGGCAATTCTAAACAGGAGTGCACTTCTCTACCATCTCCCACAGTCTGTCCTTCTGGTAAATTAACTTTTTGTTCAGTGTCATTAGTAATCCAGGAGTCATGTAAGAATGTCAACTGTAAGCTGGGTGCTGCCTACAGGACGAACTTTATGCTCACACCCACCGCCAAACTTGCTATTACCAGGGGTATCCTATTACCCACTCTGTCTTATTGTGCACCTATCCTCACCATGGCAAATAAAACTGTTCTACAAATGGGACACCACCTACAATAATGTCTGTAGATATGCAGCTAAAGTACCATGTCTGACGCACCATTGCCAACTATACAAAGGGTTAGGTTGGCTATCCCCTTCCTCCACTAGGCTATACTACCTTTGCAGCCTATCAGACTCCATAATCAGAGTGTCGAAACCTGCCACATTGTCTGAACTACTCCAACCTGTAGTACCATCGCGTGACCTGAGGTCGTCAGACAAGTCTTTTTTATCAGTTCCCCACTGCCATACCTCCAAGGGTGCTGGTGCCTTCAGGTGTGCTACCCCTCTCACCTGGAACTTACTGCCTATGGATCTGAGAAGTGCTCCATCACACCTAGCCTTCAAGTGGAGACTTCACTTGTACTTCTACTCTAAGGACCATTGCACTTGTTTTGATCCCACTTAAGCTTTGTAACCTGTCTAAATCAAGCCTCCCTTGCCATGTACTCAATAGCCTACCTCCTCTCGATTGCCCTGTCACCTGGTTTGTCTGATTGCACTTTAATGAACTGTCTATAAGACTGCCTGCACTTACAATGTAATGCTTACAAGCCTCTCATATGGACACTCTATTCCAATCATGTTTGCTGCTAATTGCCTTAACGTTGTAATATGTATATTATTCTGACCTTTTTTACTTCATATCCAACATTGTTTATTCTCTTCTGACTTTGTGTATAATTATGACATAATCCTTCTTTTGTTTTATCGCAGTCAGTTCTACTGTGAGTACTAAACCATAAGATGTATCTTATTGTTAATGGGTACTGGTCCCTCTTGCTCTCTCTCCCCTCCCTCCCCTCCCTCACTCCTCTCCCCCTCAGTCCTACCTGGTCTCAGTTTCAAAACCCCTTTTGTGCCTTTCCCACCAACCCGTATCTAGCCACACTTTACCGTATACGTCTCTACGCCCAGCCGAGTTCCAGTTCCATAGCCCCGGGTCTTTTTAGCGCCCTTTTCCATAAAAAGCCGTAATGCTTCGTACTTTGCCACCACGGTCCCTGAGCCCAGCCGAGTTTTAGTTCCACAGCCCCGGGTCTTCTTAGTGCCTGTTCCCGCTAAAGCCGTAATCGCGCTGCTCCTTGCTGTACGTGCCTTCAGCCTAGCCGCCTCTCCTGATCCACCTCCGTTGCTATTGGATCCCTTTGTGCCTTCCCATTAAATGCTGCACCTTGAAATTGTGTCCCTCAGCTCCTCCTTGCCCCTTACCCTCTGGCGTCATCCTCTTGCTTTCTGCAACACTCTTCCCCCCACCTGATGTTATCTAGCCATACTTTGCCATATGCATCTCTGTGCCCAGCCGAGTTCTAGCTCCACCTTTGGGTCCTTTTAGCGCCTTTTCCATGAAAACGCAACTAGCCGTCTTGCGCATGGTCCCTGAGGCCCAGCCGGTTTTAGTTCCACAGCCCCAGGTCTTCCTAGTGCCTTTTCCCGCTAAAGCCGTAATTACGCCGCCCCTTGCCGTACGTGCTTAAGCCTAGCCACCTCTCCTGATCTGGCTCTGTTGCTATTGGATCCCTTTGTGCCTTCCCACTAAATGCTGGACTTTGAAACTGTGTCCCTCAACTCCTCCTTGCCCCTTACCCTCTGGTTTCATCCTCTTGCTTTCTGCAACACTCTTCCCTCCTACTTGCCGTTCATCCCTTCCCCCCTGCTCTGCCGTCCCTTGCCCAGCACCGCAAGGCCGTTAGCTGCTATCTTCTGTCCTTTCATTCATTACCGTCCACCTCTCATCAGTATCACACCTTCCCTTGTTGTCCTAAATTCCCCCTTACCTTCCCTTTCCTCTCTCTCTCCCCCTAAATGTGATCTCCCACCAGTACCCTCTGCCTATTTGAAACCGTATGCCTGCCTTTGAAAATCGTATGTCTGTACTTGTACCACTGTACCTTTGCCTGTATTATGTTAACTAAACTGACCTATTTTGTACTGTAATTGTGTCTCCCGGGTTGTGCCTGAAAATAGTCACCTGTTGGCTAGTGCACCTACCCGGTTAACAAAAACTAAATAAATAAATAAAACTATTTGTGCAACTCTTAAGCTGCTTGTTTTACTCACTGCATGTGAAGTATTGGCTGCTGTCAATGCAACCCCAGGGATTTTAATAGGGGTGAAGCCTGAAATCCATTGCTGCTTGTCCAGTGAATGGACCCAGCCCACTGTTTTAAGTGAATCATCGACCGACCAGGGTCTGGTATCCAAAACAGGCGCGTCCACCCAACTCAGTTTACTAGGTGTCCCTTTTTTCTTTATGCAGTCTGGGAGCTATTTCTCTTTGTTAGCAGAGAATGAAAAAACTGAAGCCACACTTTGGTCTTGTCCTGTTCCACAGAACACTATGCAAGGCTCAGTCTATGTCTCTGTTTGGGCTGTTGCCATGGAAACAGTCAAAACTTTTTTTCCCTTGTCAGTGAGAGGCTTTAGCTTGTTCTCCACATCGTGTGGTTGAAACCATCCACAAGTTCCTTTTTTCTCTGCAAATAAAGCATTTCTTCCTGAAGTAGCAGTTGCTGCAAAGTTGTCTCTGTTTTTTCAGCCTCCTCAGTTTTTGCCTGCTCTATCTCGTTTATTTCCATCTGCTTTCCTTCTATTTCATTGGATTCCTTCTTCGATGATTTTGCAACTTTAGCCATGGTGTTACTGGCAGTAGCGTAAAAGAAAATTTCTGTCTCGACCAGCTCATGAGCCGAGGAGGAGACACACTCCCCAACCTGCTTCACATCCATCTCAGTGCATGTCAGTTCAGCAACTGACTCAGCCATCCTTCGATGGCCAAGGGTTCCCGCTACTGGCATGTAGGGGAATTTCCCTGGTGTCCTGGCCAAATTTCCCATTCACTAAAAATACCACCAACAGCTTAATCTGGTACAATGTCACTTGGCAGTCGGGCCATGTCATATCCCCTATAGATATATATATATATATATATATAGATATATATATATATATAATATATATATATATATATATATATATATATATATATATATATATATATATATATATATTATATATATATATATATATATATATATATATATATATATATATATATATATATATATATATATATATATATATAAATTGCACTGTAACATAGCAGTGCACTGTCTACACACACAAAGCATTGCCACACACACACTAACACACATACACTGGCTTATATGGCATTTGTTTACTTATACATCTAACCCTAACTTTTATTGTATTTAGGATAAGCACTGTGTTTTGCACTAACTCATTGTTCTAATCTTCAGCATGATGGCCAGCAGGACTAGAACTAAGTCACATACACACACACACACACACACACACACACACATGCACACTAACACACATGCACTGATTCATGTTATGAACAGTGTGTAATGCTATCATATAACATTATAGCCATTTGCAAGCTGACTAGGAAAAAGTTAATGGACCAGAAAAGGGTTAACACAGTGACACATGCACACACACACACACACACACACACACACACACACACACACACACACAAACACACATACATGCATTACATCTTGCAGATCTCCTGAACTGATAACAACACTGTCCTTTATTCAGCAGTGCAGGAAAATACAGCTGTTAGGAATCTGTTGATCTGAGGCATTTCCTACTAGCCTCTGAAATCTGATAGCAGGATAGCATGGTTATTTCATTTTTCATTTCATTTTTATTTAAACTGGTTAGCAGATTAGTAAAAATTCCATTTTTCACAGTGACCAGTACATAAATACATTAAAAAGTTATTTAAAACATACACAATAGGAATCCATTAACAACATATTATATAATCCAAATTTAAATGAATACAATGATACACCATTCAATACAGACAGAGGTAAGTTATTGTAAAGGGTAACCACTTTATATTTAAAAGATCTTTGGCCAAATGATGAATTAAAGTGAGGAATGAAAAATGCGTACAGTGCTCCCTCTCTATAGAGAACATCTCTGGAGGCAGCTGAGGTGTTCTCTACAGCTAGGTGTTCACTATAATGAGGTGCTAATATGCCTACTTAGTGAACACTGGGAGCCATCAAAGGGGTTCACTATAAAAGGGAATTTGTTATAGAGGGGTTCTTATATTGTGATCTATTCGAAAAGGCATTGACACATCTAGGGAATTTCTCACTTATGGTACTGGGCATGAGATCAGGCATAGCTTTATCCAGAAATGTCAAAGCTTTAAATTCAATCTGTTGTTTGAATGGAAGATATCCCATTGTACTGTAATGTAAGCAGTGATGACTTGAACCCCTCAACCAAGTTACAAACCTACAAATAGAAGTATAGAGAGTATTTAGCCTATTGAAGAGGTTTTTGGTCAAATAAAGATTGAAAACACTCTCGTAATCAAGCTTTGAAAAAAGCAAACTGTTAGCCAATACCCTTCAAGACTCAGGAACCAAGTACTGATTCATTCTATATAACATACCCAGTCTGCTATGTATTGCCTTTATAAACTGAGTAACATGAAGGTCAAAAGAAAAATTCCTATCCAAATTAATACCCAAACAACAAAAACTATCCACGCAATCATTAAGAAGCCCATTTAAATAAAAAATCTGTATACCATGAGACAGTGATTTACAAGAACGTGAAAAGACCCTAGGCTTTTTTTTAAACTCAGAAGTAGCTTGTGAGTCAAAAACCAGTTATGAATATGATTAAAATCACTTTGGAGAGTCTTTTGTAAACTATCAAAATCTCTATCAGAACTAAACAAAAAAGCATCATCTGCACAAAAAAATAAATTAGATGAGGAAAAAATTGTATAGTGCTCCAAGCCTCTGGGAAGGGGTGCTTTATAAATAAAGCATCTATCTATCTATCTATCTATCTATCTATCTATCTATCTATCTATCTATCTATCTATCTATCTATCTATCTATCTATCTGTCTGTCTGTCTGTCTGTCTGTCTGTCTGTCTGTCTGTCTGTCTGTCTGTCTATCTAACCAATCAAATGCATAAAGTTAAAAAAAAACGGAAAATAATAAAGGGCCTAATAAAGAGCCCTGAGGAACTCCACAGCTGATCTCCCTAAGATTTTTCAACATCTTTCTGAGGACTGGGTGGGTGCCCCAAGACTGGAGGGTGGCCCATATTGTGCCAATCCACAAGGGGGGATCAGGAGAGAAGGTGGGAAATTATAGGCCCGTTAGCCTGACATTAGTGGTCAGCAAGGGGATGGAGATTATTGTCAAGGAAAGGCTGGGGGGGTTACTGGAGCAAACTGGGTACTTGGATGATAGACAGCATGGCTTTGTCACAGGAAGATCCTGCCAGACAAACCTTGTTGAGTTCTGTGACTCGGTGATGAGGGCCCTGGACCAGGATAGGCCAGTGGATGGCCTCTTTCTGGACTTTAGCAAGGCATTTGATTTGGTACCCCACAGTGGCCTGCTGGCTAAGCTGAAGAAAATGGGGGTAAGGAGACAGTTGTTAAGATGGATAGGAAATTGGCTCTCTGAGTGTACACAGAAGGTGCTGGTTGGAGGGTTAGCCTCATCCCCAAAGTGGGTTACTAGTAGGGTTCCCCAGGTGTCAGTGCTGGTGCCACTCCTGTTCAATGCCCATATCTCAGACATCAGGTGGGGGATCAGGAGTGAGATGAGTCTCTTTGCAGATGACTCAAAGCTGGGTGTAGTGGTGGATGAGGAGGAGGGAAGGGTGGCCTTGCAGGAGGACCTGGAGGCTCTGGAAAGGTGGTCAGGAAAATGGAATCTAAAATTCAATGTGGGGAAGTGCAAGGTTCTGCACCTGGGAGTCAGAAATCCAGGCCAGGGGTATACCCTGGGAGGAGACATGATTCAAATCACGAAGAGTGAGAGGGACCTGGGGTTAGTGGTGGATGTCAAAATGAACAACTCAGAGACCTGTAGGAGGGCAGCTGCAAGGGCAAATAGGATGCTGGGATGCATCGCCAGGGGAATTACCTCCAGAAAGGTGGAAGTGATCCTTCCACTGTACAACTGCTTGGTTAGGCCACACCTCGAGTATTGTGTGCAGTTTTGGAGACCACATTTAAAAAGGGACATTACACTCCTAGAGAGGGTCCAAAGGAGGGCAACCGAAATGATCTGTGGCCTGGGGAGAGGACCTATGAGGAGAGGCTCAAGGAGCTAGACATGTACACCCTGGAGGAGAGGAGGGATGGGGGAACATGATAGAGGTCTTTAAGTACATGAAAGTGATCAATAAAGGAGGCCCAGTCAGGGTGCTCCAAAGGAAGGAGGGTGGGGCATCGAGAGATCACGGGTGTAAGCTGGAAGGGGCAGGCTTAGAGGGGAGAGGAGGAGATGTTATTTCACTGAAAGGGTAGTGGAGCCATGGAATGCACTGCCCAGGGAGCTGGTAGAGGTGGAGACTGGGGATGGGTTTAAATGGGGATGGGACAGGTATAGGGGGAGAGTAAATCTGACCAGGCCCAGTACAGGTGGAATATCTGGAACTGGGGACAGTATAACCCAAATGGGAGGGGGGACACTAAAATCGACCCTCAGTGCGGGTGCTGAAAATCGAGCAGACTCGAGAGACCGTTAGGCCTATTCTGCTGGCATTTTAGTATGTTAGTATGTCAGATTAGATTGAGTCCATTCAATTACAATGCAATGGGATCTACCTTGTAAATAGCTTCTAAAGCAAAGAATTGAATCAGTTGAAAAAAATCTGACTGAACATAGAACAAAGCAAAAGCTCATGATCAGCCAGGTTGAAGGCCTTGGAGAAGGAGCCTCTTATCCAGTGCCCCTTGGACATAGTTCGTGAACCCCATCAAGGCCATCTCAGTATTATAACCCAGTCTAAAGCCATACTGAGTGTCAGACAAAAGATCATACTTAAAAAGATATTCATTCACCTGATCAAAGACAATTTTGATGTTGTCATGCACAAGCAACATCTTGTGGCAGACTGTGTGAGAAGCCTTTTGGCACCATGCATTTCTGGCTTAAAACTGAACCAGCATAATATTTTGTGGTGATTTGAATATACAGCCTATGATGCTTTGCATTATGGGGGTATGTGTGATTTTGTATTTCTTTGAAACTTGGCTTCCTGGCCAATACCAACACCCTTTCGGGTAACCCTTGCCTTAGTGCTTGCACACTAAAGTTCTTTGTGTTTTAGCTTGTTTTTGTTTTTATTGGGCTCACCACAACCCAACCGAGATAGACCAACTTAGGCTAGCTGGTTTGTTCCACTGGGGTGTCAAACAAACGAGGCACACTGATGAGTCCTGGTAGGATGAAACACGTGTCTATGTCTACTGTTGGCACCCTTTGCAGACTATGTGGGAGGCCTTTCAGCACCATGCATTTCTGGCTTAAAGTTGAACCAGCATAATATTTTGTGGTGATTTGCATATACAGCCCATAATGCTTTCCATTATAGGGGTATGTGTGATTTTTGTATATCTTGTGACAGTAGCACATTCAGAAGTGTCAGTGTTGGTGAATGCAGGGAATGCTTTAGTGGGAGCATCCTTCAGTCACCAATTAGTGAGCATGCTGGCAATGAAAGCAGTTTCAAAGAGAGCCATGAAGTTGAAAGAAATCTGTCTCTCCAGTGACGTGCAGTTTCCTCATTGGAGCGACAGATGACAAGGCTCCATTTTCAAACTATCTTCCCGTACAAGCAGTTTCACTTCTCTTCCTCAAATGTAGTGTGACTGAATGCTATCCATTACAATAAATGACACGCAGACAAACACTTAAAATAATTCACTTTGTCATCAAATAATAAGAAAAATGTGTTTTCTATCTTAAGCCTACTTGGCTTTGTTGCAAATAAGCTGCCGAATGTGGAGAGATGAGAATGAGTGAGTCGGCGGCTTCAGAAAAGTAGACACAAGCCCAAGTGACCATTGCTGTAGTAACACATGCTTACGCTTGAGTCCACTTTTCTGAATCTGCTGACTCACTCACTCTCTTCTCTCTACAGTTGGCAGTTTATTTGCAACAAAGCTAAGTAGACTTAAGATGAAAAACACATTTTTTGTATTTTTTGAGGAAAGAGTGCATTGTTTTAAGTGTGTGCCAGCATGTCATTTATTGCAATTGATAGCTCTTGGTCACGCTACATTAGTGGAAGAAAAGTAAAAGTGGCTGTATGGGAAGATGGTTTGAAAATGGCAGGATCAACCAGATAAGTTTTCTAAATCACATATGCTGTGTGTTGTGTTGGGGGATATAGGGGGTTGTATTGGAGGGGGCAAGACAGACGTTCTATAAAGTACTGCAACACATGTAACTCACCTCTATGTGGGTGATTGGGTTGAGGAGGGATGTGTGGGTTTGTGTTGTGGGGTCCCAAAATATATGTTGTATAAACAGAACATGACATGGCCTGACTGACGACATCATATTTACCTTAATTCTATGCCAGTGACATCAAGATATCTCAATTGTGGCTTCACAGCTCGTGATGATATCATGATGTCATTGGTCTCTCATGCAGATAAATAGGATATCTTCAGTCAGACCATGTCATATCCCCTATATACTGTATATTTATGGATCAGAACTCTTTACAAAATTCAGCTGTGTGTATAACTATATGACATTTTATAAAATCCAAAGTCACAAAAAGGAGCCAGCACTGCTTAAAACATCTGGGTAAACACTTTAAACCAGTAAAGAGTGCACTGCTGCCTGGGCTTTAATACAGTTCACACTGTGGCAGAGTTGCCCCCCCTTCCCTTTTCTGTGTAAAGTTTGGCAACCTCGAGATATTCCCCTCTCTGTTGTCCGTTTCACAAATCTGCTGCAGCAGCTCCTCTGTCCTCTATTTTCTAATTTCTACTATAGTGGGGTGGCCTCCTACTATAGTATCTCTCTCTATCTAGCCTGTTCCCTCTTTATTTCTCTTTTATTTCGAGGATCTAAGATGCAGTGGGTGACTAGGCTAGTTTATAAATTCCATGCCTAGAACCCCCCCAACATGGCTGTTGTATGAACCAAAGCCAGCTGTAAATCAATAAATCTCATTCTGCTTCCCTTTATGAGTATTGTAATGTATTTACATGATTGTATAGTGGGAGCTCCGTTTCCTTTGTGTACTAAAATAAAAAGAAAATAATCGCTAGTTGTGTGAGCTAAAAAGGATCTGAAATACAGGATATGCAGGATTCCAGCTCGGCGTGCCATGGTGTGCTACACAAGCCATGCAGTGTGAATTAAACACCCGTAGTTACCTGCACACGCAGAGAAGATATGGTACCAGGACTAATTCCCCGAAGTATTTCCAGAAAAGTATGCAAAGAGGTAGTTTTTTTTTTTTTTAATCTGCTTGAGCTGTAATTGCAGCTTTCTCTGCCTGTAAAAGTTACATGGCTGGCGCTGGGTTCCTAAGCTAGCTTGGCGTTACAGCCAGGACAGGGAAAGATGTGCAGCTAGATAAAAAGGGACTGCTAGACCTGACTTTGGAGGCTGAACAAGCTTTTACCACTTGTTTTTGAGTCTAAGTAAAACAAAACATTAAGGGCCCAATTGAAAAGTTCTTCCCATCGGCTGTAGAACAGACAGAAACTGTTATGCATATTCTGACCAAATGCCATTCGTCCTGTGCACACATAAGGTATGTTTAAATACAATATAAAATGTGGAAGGCTTATTTATTCATTTCATCTTTGTATTTCTTACAGAGTTTCAGTTTCTAGGCAGTGAAGACAAGGTTATTATTAGGAGGCAGACGGCCCAGAATGAGGCTTATTTATAGGGCAATTGTACAATCTGACATCACCCTGTGGGTGGAGCTTCATGACTTTAATGAGCTATTTGCCATGCAAGCCCTTTTTCAGTCTTAAACTTATGAGGTTTATGTTATGCAATGTGCTTCCTGCCTTTAAAAAAATGCTGTTTTACTGTTTGTGTTATGTCTGATTCCCCATCCTCTTGTACCAGCTTAGAAAATTTATGTTATTAGAATTAGGGGTAGATCAAACAGACTGTGTGACCAGTGATACCTGTCCTAAAGTATATTCAAGAAGCCTCTGAGCTCATTGGAGAGAGATAGGTGGGAGAGAGCAGTCCTATCTCTACTACTGGAGAACGTAGATGATAGTGGGAATGTGATTTATACTGCTTCTACTCTTTGTGAAAAAGTTATTTTTACAAAGCTCTTGGTGAACTAGGTTTTTCTTTGTATTTGCTTTTGAAGTTATTTTGTTTTTCTTTATATTACCATTGGCTGAGTTTAAATTTGGTTATCTTTTAAAAATAGAAGAAGAAATTAGCATTTATATAGCGCTTTTCATACACAGTATCCCAAAGCGCTTTACAAGCAATGCTAGACTGGTAGTGAAGTGACTAAATGTGTGGTGGCAGCCATATCGCACATCATCACCCACACACAGCCTGTATAATTGCATGAACTTGTTTATGGGAAGGGGAATGTTGGCCAGGACACTGGAAATGCTCCCTGCTCTTTGCAAAGAGTGCCCTGGTTTTCTTTTACTTCCACCTGGACAACATCAGGATGGGCAGAAGGGACCTCGGTTTAATGTCTCATCCGAAGGATGGCACACCCTAGCAGTACAGCACCCCCCCAATACTGAACTCAGATGCCAGCAATTTTTAGGTGCAAGTCCAGTCCTGGTGTGGGACAAGAACATACGACCTTCTGGCCCATAGGCAGATGTGCTACCAACTGAGCCACGCTTATTGTGTACCACAACCTGAATTTCTGTCTCTCGTCTCTGTCTGTGTTTGAGTTATCTACACTCACACCCTATCACACACACATCCAAGAAAACTTGAAATAATCAGCCAGCACTACTTTAAATGATTTAATGTGCAGATTTACTCACATACAGGATGCATCAGCAAGTGTTAGCTTCAATAGGCACTCCATTCTGCAAAAACATTTATGTTTATTGACTCATAAGTCTGACATCAGTGTTATGGAAATATTCTGGGAATCCACATTAGAGGTTCAGCTGAGACTCATCTGATCTCACTGGGGATTGAGAACAAAACCCAACATGGATGCATAAGGGGATAGCATGTTTCAGTAACATACAAGAGTTATATGAAATAGCGAGTGAGACACAGAGACACCCCAATTTATGCAGTTTAGCTGAACCTGAGCAAGGCCT
Source organism: Neoceratodus forsteri (assembly GCA_016271365.2). NCBI lineage: Eukaryota > Metazoa > Chordata > Ceratodontiformes > Ceratodontidae > Neoceratodus > Neoceratodus forsteri. Next base: position 171,264,970 of record CM057456.1, on the reverse strand, counting down.
TTGACCTTGTACCACATATAGAAATGGTTCATGTGTTAAGTACATTTGGACTAAATGCCAGCATTTTTACTTAGATAGATATATTAGATATATATTTTGTTTATAGAATGCCCATTTCCAGGGACTCTGAGCACTGAACAATAAAAACAAACAATAATATAAAATAAGACACAACAATACATTTATAACTATTCACTCAGAGCAGATTTAGAAGTCATCTATCTAGCACATTAAAACATACAATTAATCAATCAATCAATAAAAGCTTGCTGGAACTGAGAGATGTTTAGACTCTTGTTAAAGGCTTCTACTGAGGGGGCCTCCTTTAAATAGACAGGAAGGGTGTTCCACAGGGTAGGCGCTGCCACGAGAATGCCCAGTCCCTGGAATGCAGCAACCTAACCCTGAGAACTCCAAGGAAGCCTCCCCCGGTAGAATGGAATGCCTGGGCAGGTGATAGGGACTAGGAGATCTTGCAGATAGACAGGTCCCCCTTTATGCAGGGTCTTTTAGGTCAGAAGCCCTGCCTTGAAGACAATCCTCCACCTGACTGGCAGCCAGTGAAGTCTGCAGAGGACTGGGGTGATATGCTCATACCTTCTCACGGCAGTCAACAACTTGCTGCCACGTTCTGCACCAGCTGCAGCCTGTGGAGGTTGCCTCCAGATAACCCTAGCTACAGGGCATTGCAATAGTCCAGCCTGGAAGTAATGAAAACATGCACCAGTGTGGGATCAGGGCTCAGATTTGGGTGATATTCCTGAGATGGTAAAATCCACTCTTGACCACAGCTGACACATGAGCATCAAGTATCAAGCCATCATCCAGGATCATGCCCAAATCCTTCACCTGTCTAGAAGGGGCAATGGGAACACCCACCAGCACTAGGCCGGGGGTAACCCTACACCCCCCCTCCAGCCTGATGACCTTAATCCACAGTCAGTACCTGTCTTGTCTGGGTTAAACTTAAGCCAGTAATGAGTCATCCATGACTGGATCTCCTTGAGGCAGCTGTTGAATGCATAAGCCAACACCTGGATATCAGGTGCACAGGACAAGTTCAGCTGGATATCATCTGCCTAGCAGTGAAAACCCAACCCGTACCACCTGATAATGTCCCCCAATGGCAGCATATACACCGCGAACAACAAGGGCGACAGGACCAAACCCTGCAGAACACCACAGCACAGAGGCTTTGGATTAGTTGAGGCTAACCCCATTGTCACCCTTTGCACTCCGTCTGTCAGGTATGACCTGAACCAGTTGTTGACATTACCAGACAGGCCACACCAGAACAACAGATGATCAAGCCGCACCTCATGGTCCATGGTGTCAAATGCTGCAGAAAGGTCCAGGAGGACCAAGATGGTACGGTCTCTCCTGTCCCTCACCATGAGGAGATCATTAAGCACCCTCACCAGGGCAGTCTCCATACTATGCCCTGCGCAGAGCCCAGACTGGAAAGTCTCATAGGTAGAGGAAGAGACAAGATGTCTGTCAAGCTGAATGGCCACCATCTTCTCAATAATCTTCCATAAAAATAGGAGGTCCCAGACCGGCCTGTAGTTGCTGAGGCAGTCTGGATCCAAAAAGGGTTTCTTCAAAAGGGGTCTAACCAAGGCATCTTTCAAGGCCAATGGGAAGACCCCACTCCTCAGGAACTCCAGGTGACCTCAGCAACCACAGGTCCAATCAGGTCCAGACATCTGACCAAAAGCCGGGTCGGACCTGGGTTCAGATCACATTGTTTTGGCCACAGCTTCGAGATTATCTCCACCACCTCCTCCACCCTAACCAACTTAAACTCATCCCAGACAGGAGGAGTGTTTGGCACAACTCAGGCTGGACCCTGCATTCCTTTTGAGAGATACTCGAAAAGACCTAATCCCTGATAGTGGACGCCTTGTCGGTGAAGAGCAGAGCCAGCTCCTCGCACCTAGTGCTAGAACCTGCTTCTCCTACATGGAGATAGGCAGGATATAAAAGCCCATCTACTGTGTGGAAGAGCTGAGCTGGTCTGTTCCTCACTGCAGCAATCTCCCTGGACAAAAAAATCTGCCTTTTTACAGGAGATTGCCCCCTGATAGTAGCCATAATGCGACTTCAGGGCCAATTTGTCCTCCAGCAGGCCAGATCTTCTTCAGCATCTCTCTAACCTCTGCCCCTTAGTCTTTAAACCCCGGAGAGCCTAATCATAATCATACCAAGGAGGTGTCCAGTGAGTAGGCAAGGGGTGGACACAAATGGGTGTGATGGAATTGAAGGACACAGCAACGGCCCCATTATGGGCTGCCACTGCTTCCTCCACCCCAACTGCACAAGCTGCCCCAACACTCGATAGGTCCAGTACCACTGACAGTCCCATAGAGAAAACTCCTCTTAATGGGCAGTACTGTACCATCTCCACAGGGGCCGAACCATCTGGGGGGCCCCTAAGCATGAATCTCACAGTGCTATGATATGACCAAATCACCGTATCTACTCTGAGGTCACTCACATTTAGTCCTAAAGAAAAGACCAAATCCAGTGTGCGGTCACGCAAGTACATAGCTGTTGTTACATTCTGTTGTAGGCCCAGGGCCCCATGCTCCCAAGGACATCATTCCCAAAACTAGAGAGCCCGCAGTCGACCCAGGCATTGAAGTCCCCCAGAATCAATCACCTGGGAGACTCCAATATCAGGCCGAAACTGAGCTCTTTGATCTCCTGCTAAAAGTCGCCATCTTTCACCTCAGGAAATATATACTGTACATAGGATTAAGAAGATCAGTAGAACAGTTAAGAGATTAACATAAAACAAGAAAAATTAGACATATGAACTGCTGTAAGTTTAAGCAGCCTAGGTTTGTACTGTATGAAGAGGATGAGAATTAGGGTCGATTTTCTGATCCTACATAAAATAGTCTATAATAATGGATTAAGGGACTGGCTTGACTGGGAGCTCAATGGATCCACAGTAGTGCAATTACACAAGGGCATAAATTACAGCTAGTGACCAGACAATTTAAAACTGTCAAATGGTAAAATTTCTTCATTCAAAGAGTTATTAGTATTTGGAATTCACTGCCATTAGATATAGCAGTTTCAAAGTGTATGACCTGTTTTAAGACAGCCCTGAACTGGCATATGGGGTAGGAAAAAATAAATAGCAACTATTGTAATTGAGGGAATGGTCTCAATAGGCCTTGTTGCCTACTTATGTCTCTTCCTTCTAGTATGCATCTTTGTATGTAGTATATTCCAAAATGTGAAAGCCATTTTATTGTCACAATAATGCACTTCTGCGTTTTATATTTTGATGTACTAACATGCTATTTGCCAGCAGAATAGGCCTTACAGTCTGTCAGGTCTGCTCGTACCTCAGGATCCCATTTGGGCACCAAGACCTTCATCCACCATCACCTTTCTGTTTCTCCTGTTTACCATTCTGACCCCCCTGGGCCAGGCCCGCTTCCTCCTCATTTTGTTCTGTCCACCATCTCTTGAAACCCTTCAACATAGAGGACAGCACCAGCTCCCCAGGCAGCATATTCCAGAGTTCCACCACCCTCTAAGTGAATTACCACCTCCTCTTTTTTCCCCTCATCCTTCCTCCTTCCAACTTCAAACCATGCCCTCTGGTGATACCTCCCTCCTTTAATCTAAAGATTCCTTCCCTGTCTACCCTATTTATTCCCCTAAGATACTTGAAAACCTCAATCATATCCCCTCAGTCCCTCCGCTCCTCCAGTGAGAGCAGGTTGAGCTCCTCCAGTCTCTCTTCAAAAGTCAAATCCTCCAGTGCCTGTATCATCTTGGTTGCCTTCCTTTGTACCCTTTCCAGGAGCTGTATGTCCCTCCTTAGGTGCAGCCACCAGAACTGCACGCAATACTTGAGGTGTGGTCTAACCAGGCCATTGTACAGTGGCAGAATCACTTCCCTACACTTTGAGGTGATCCCTCTTGTAATGCAGCCCAACATCCCATTTGCCTTGACTGCCGCCCTCCTGCACTGCTCAGAGTTATTCATACTTGCATCCACCAGCACCCCTAGGTCTTTTTCCCCCTGCCTTGGCCACCAACTCCTCACCTTCCAGGGTGTACTCATGTTTGGGGTTTCCCCTTCTCAGATGTAACACCTTGCACCTGGAGGGGTTAAAATTTTATTTCCAGGTGCGAGCCAACCTTTCCAGGGTCTCCAGGTCATCTTGCAGAGCCACCTCCCTCCTCCCCCTTAACCACTGCCCTCAGCTTGGAGTCATCAGTGAAAAGACTCATCTCACACCCTATACCCTCCCTGATATCTGAGATGTATGCACTAAACAAGATTGGCCCCAGAACCAAGCCTTGTGGTACACCACTATTAACCCCTCTAGGTGTTGAGCTCTCTCCACCGACCACTACTCTCTGGGTGTGCTCCTCGAGCCAGTTTCCTGCCCATCTGATCATCAAGGGGCCTACTCCCATCCCCCTCAGTTTCTCCAGTAGGACTTTGTGCGGGATCGAGTCAAACACCTTGCTGAAGTCCAAGAATAGTACATCCACAGGCTTTCCCCTGTCCAGTTCCGATCTTACTCATTCATAGAACTCCACAAGGTTAGTTTGACATGATCTGCTGGGCACAAACCCATGTTGGCAACTGTCCTGACATCCTTCCTCCTCCAAAAACTCCCCCAATCATTCCTTCAGTATACACTCCATTATTTTGCCCACCACCGATGTCAGGCTGACAGACCTATAGCTACTCATCACTTCCCTCGACATCCCTTTGTGAATTGGCACCACATGCACCTCTCTCCAATCCCTAGGTACTATCCCTGTCTCAAGTGACCTGTTGTACAGTTCCACCAGGAGTGCAGCTAGTACATCCGCCAATTCACATAGGACTCTCAGATGTATGCCGTCTGGCCCTGGAGATTTATCCTTTTCTAGGGCCTTAAGGGCAATCCACACCCTTTCACTGGGGATTTCATCTTCTGCCCCCCCCCGATGGCCAAATTATCTTGTTGTGAAACCCCTAGGGGCCCCTTCAACCCAACCTTTCCTCCTTTGCTGCACCACCAATCCTGCCCCCTGACCCTACCAACTCCAACCGATCCCGCTTTGTAAAATTTTTATCCCCCTCCCTGGTGAACACGGAGGCAAAGTACTCGTTTAGGACCTCTGTCTGGTCCCTTGCCTCCTCCACCTACCCCCCTTCTGCTGTCTGCCTGCCGAACTGGCCCTTTGTTTTTCTCCTCTCCCCAATGTACATAAAGAACCCCTTTTCCCCTCCCCGTATTCCCTGTGCCAGCCACTGCTCCTTACTGGACTTGGCCCCCCCTCACCGTCTGGGTGACGTGTCTGGATGCAATATAGTAACCTTCCTTTTCCCTTTCCCCCTCTCATTCTTTTATACTCCCTGTAGGCAGCCTTCTTTTCCATGACTGCCTCCTGAACCTCTCTGAACCACCAGCATGGTTTCCATGACTTCACCCTGTTATGCTTCACCTTCGCACAGATCCTAACTGCCTCCTGAAGTCACCGTTTTATGACCTCCCATCTCCCTTCGACACTTGTCCCAGATGTGATCCTCTTCAGATGATCCTTGAGTATCCTCCCCATGCCCCCAAAATCTGCCCCCCTGAAATCCACTGCCCAAGTCCTAGAACAATCCGCCCCACCTCCCCCCAGATTTATTTGAAACCAGACAATGTCGTGGTCACTCCCTGCTAGGGGATCCTCGACTGTCAGCTCCCTCACCAGCTCCCCTTCTGCCAGAATCACATACAGGACATGCCCATCCCTCGTAGACTGCAGCACATGTTGAGTGAAGTCATGTCCTGAAAGCAATCCAACAGTCTCTGCTCCTTGGCCACCTTAGAAGTCATGGTTTCCCAGTTAGTGCCTGGCATATTAAGGTCCCCCATCTACACTACTCCATCCCCCTTTGGTCCACACTGGGCTATAATGCTTTACAGCAGACACTCCTCCAGAACATTCTCCATCCCTGGGGGCCTGTATACAACTCCCAATTTGATCTTTCCTCCTACTGGGGTTCGTAGGATGACCCATAAGTCTTCCACGTTTCCCTCAGCCTCCTCTACCCTGGTAATTTCTAAGCTATCCCTGACAAACATAGCCACTCCTCCCCTCTACCCTTCTTTCTATCCTTCCTCAGCATAGTATACCCCCTTACTTTTATGTCCCAGTAGTGGTTTGTGTTGGCCCAAGTTTCCGTTACCACCACCACATCAACCCCTCCTTCGCACAATATGGCCTGGAACTCTGACCCCTTATTTCCCAAGCTCCTGGCATTTACGAGTACCACCTTCCAACCCTTCCATCCCTACTCACTTTAGCCTTGCTGCCCCCAGTGACCATATACATCTGACCTCCATTTACTCCTGCTGTATCGCTCTCCCCTGGTCTGTGCCCCCCCCCCCCGGGGCTGAAGGCTAGGCCTCACAACGGAAGATAGAGACTTCTGGTCTGCCCCCCCTCAGCCCTTCCTCCTCTCTCAAGTTTAAACCCCAATTTGCTGGATATAGTCTGCCAATCCCTGTTTAAGGACCTCCTTCCCCATCGGGCTCAGATGAAGTCTGTCCCTGGCATACAATCCCTTATCTTCCCAACCCCCCCAGCCTCCTAATACCCCCTTCCCTTTCTGTATCCCACTTTCTAAACCAGCCATTCACCTCTGCTATCTTTGTTTTATTCTCCTCAGAAGCCCTTGGTACTGGCAAAATTTCCGAGAAGGAAACTGAGCATCTGTTATCCTGACAAACTCTGTCCAGTTCTCGGAATCTAGCTTGGATTTCCAGTATGCTATTTCCTTCTATGTCACTGGTCCCTAAATGCACCAGGAAATCTGGTTTCCCTCCACAATCCCTAGTTAGCTCATACACCAGGAACTTTGCCTAGTGCACCGTCAGCCCAGAGATACCCACAACCTTAACCTGGCTGGGGTATCCCTCCTCCTCCTGTCCCTCCCAGTGTATCCTCCTTAACATGGAGTCCCCAGCAGCAGAACCTTAATGACCCCTTCCTCCTTATGCTTTCCTCCTTTTTGTGTTTGTGTTTCCGACCCCCTCACACCCCCTGCTTGGTCCAAGGACTCCTTCCCCTAGGAGTCCTCCCACCTCCTAATGAGAGATCCCTTAGTCACCGTCCTCTTCCTGACGCTCTGTGTGCCCCCTTGTCTCAGCCCCCTCCCCGGTTGGGTGTCCTCTGTACCGCTCCCTTGTCCCTGTCTGTCCTGCTGGTTCTGGTCATTCCCCTAACCTCCAATCCATCATCATCCTCCCTCATACATCTACCTCCACAGGCCCCTTGGGGGTCCCCTTGTTTTGGGGCCCCTTCTCTGGTACCGTCCTTCTTCCTTAAGGGGCTCCCCACCCCCTCCTCCTTATCTTCCCATTTCCTGTCTCCTGTGCCCATAGCTCCACCCCCACCTCTTTCTTTGGCCTTTCCTCCTTCTGCTTAAAGAAACACTCCCACTTCCCCACTGGGGCTATTTCTAGCCTTCTCGATTCTGGTTCCTACCCTCTGGGTTTCAGTTTCCTCCCTCTGCCCTCAATTTCATACCCCCCATTTCCATCTCCCCCTTCCTCTCGTTCTAGGGTGCTCAGAAATTCAAATTTGTTGTAACACTCTAAGCCAGCTACCATCTCCTGACGTGAATTACCCCCTACCACCCCTCTGAGATGCCCCATATCCACCCCTTCTTCCCTGCCCTGTTTTTACTCATCTTTTTGCTCATGCCCCTTGTCCACCCCCCCATCGTATCCTCTTTTTGCTTACCTTTCCCTCTGCCTGCTCTTCTAGGTTGCTCCATAGTGGTCTCTCCTGACCTGACCCCCTCCTCACTCCTTCGAACTGGACCATTTACCCCGTAAGATTTTGCTCTGGCACCAGCCTCCCTTGCCAAGGGCCATAATTCACTAGGTCCTCCCCCCCCCAATTTTAGAATTGTAGCCCACCTAGATTCTGAGCCCTGACCCAGCCTCACCTCTGCCCCTCCCACCTGCCCCCCATTACCCCTGCCCTTTTCCTTTGTCATCAACTCCCCCAACATCCTAGTTCACCTCTCCCCTGATCAGCAATAACTGTCTGCAGAGTGGGCACCCTCTCTATCTCCAGGCCCAATTTAGTATGATTGCTGCACCACAGCCCGTGCACTCTCCAACCTCCAACAGATACCCGCCATGGTAGTGGATGGCCACCCTACCTGTCTATCACTATGCATGCTGGGTCTATCCCCCCTTACCCATTCTCCTCCCCCTGGTGTACTATCCCTCACCCTCCTCCAAGAGGCCATACTGGTAGTGTGAGATCAAATCCTGCAGTCCCCTAACCGCTCCAGCAGCTACACCACTGCCCTAAAACCCACCCTAGTCATGGTATCAACTTATAGCTAACAGGTCTAACTCTTAGACAAGTTATCAACTAACAGATTTAATCAGTCTAGACTAGGTAAACAGTTAAGTTATCAACTAACAGATTAAACAGGGTAGACTAGGTAAACATCTAAGAATCTCACAGCTCACTAAGTTAAACTCCTCCCCAGGACCTGGCAGCACACTGTAGAGCAGTACTACATTAATTTAGACTTAATGCCCCTTATTTAGCTTCTGATAAGGATGATTGCCCTGCTGCACTTGTGCTGCCTGAAACCCAGATCCTAATCAGAAAAAGAAGAAATTAGAAATGCCCCCAAGTTGTAGCCCTAGCCAGTAAAAATTGATTCCAACACCCCCATGCCAATCACCACAAAAGTCCCAAGACACAGATTTTGTAGTCACTCAGTCCCAAATCCTTGGTTGTCCTCCTCCTAGGCTCCTACCCTCAAGACCATTTAATAGGGTCAGGGCGGGGTGGGTGGGATACAAATTAGACACAGCTCCTCCAAGACAAGTTACCTGGTGGCTGGGCTACGCTTCTTAAGTAGCCCAGCCCCAGTTCAAAAATTGGTGCCTTTTGCTCCGATTGGCCAGCCTTCTTCAAACGCGGTCTCTGGCTCACTCCCAGTCCTCTGATGCGACCTCCAGGAACTGCTACTGCCGCTGATGCGACCCTGGATCCTCCTGGACTGCTGACTGCTGTCCCCACTCCCCAAATCTGCTGAAAAGTCCTCTCAGACTGCCGACTGCAGTCCCTGCTCCCCAGACACAGCTCCTCTAGGACAGGTATATATATCCAGACTTATTGTTACTTACTGGGAGGTTGAAGGCAATCTTCTCCACTTTTTGCTTCACAACACATCTGAGGTAAATATCCTATTATACCCACACCCCCTACCTCTACCCTTAAATTCAGCATATTGCTGAATACTATAGTTCTGAAAGTTTTGTACCTGGTCTTGCTTGGCCTGATTTTGCCTAAATGCTTCTGTAGATTGTATTATTTGTTTAATCTGTACCTACTGATGCACTGTATGTGTCAATAAGTCATTGTTTGTTGATACGCTGTATTATTTGGATTCTTCTTATTGTATGAATGCACCCTGAACTGTCTTGCACTTCTCTGACATGGAGCCTTTGTAAAGGAGTCTCTGACTCAAAGGTTTGTATTTCTGATACTTTCAATAAACAAATAAACAAACTATGCTACACTTTATCATGTATTATTGCTTAGTCTATTACTGTGTGATTCGCTTTAACATAGAAAGTCATTGAGCATTTCCCTTACAGTCTCACACAGCATTTTCACATTTTAATGCTCCATTTTGAAGCACTCAGATGGTGTAAATTTCTGTAAGAATGTTTCAAAATAATTTGAATATTCCTAAGTCAGATACTACTTTAATGTATAGCACCCAGTGTTAATTTGTACTATCTTTTGAATCTGTTCCCCTACACTAGCATTTGAGAACAGGATTTGTGATAATGGCTAAAACATCAAATCCAGTGATAATAGCCTGGGGTTTTAGCGTTTCATAGTGAGAAAGACATATGGGCCAGATTTTCAGTTAGAGCATCCATTCTGGATGCGCGTGTGTCCAAATCCAGAT